>JAJTUO010000017.1:0-600000 GCA_021399455.1 Flagelloscypha sp. PMI_526
TGGACGACTTGTTGCACCAGTGGCTTTTCCTTTGGCAAAGAACTGAATGTTGCATCGGATTCATGGTAGGTGTCTGCTGAGTATCTTGCCGCATCAGTTCTAACTCTTGTTTCTAGAGTCCGATTTGAAATTCTGGACTGCATTCTATAGCCTCTGATGTTGATAATCGTACTTCCACCCCATCTGAGGGGTGGAAATCTGTAATTTATCCTGGGTATCCAGCCACATTTTTACACTGGTTTCCTCCAAGCATTCATGCTCGCCCCTAAAATTAGTTTCAAGTTATAGATGTCCTCAGCCTCCTCCAAATATGTATTTTTTCCAAACAGTCACTTCTGTCTTTAATGTAGCCCCATGCTGGTCACTGATACTTGGAACTCATACCATTCGCAAGTGTTTCTTACGGATGTGCAAATCAGGAGCAGCAGCGAGTTCTGGTATGAAATGATGCTTCATGGATTCAAGTTTACATGGTTGGCATATATATCCTAGCGCATAAAACGTCACTTCCTTCATAGTGATCAACGCTGAAAATTAAGAATAAAAAATGTCTCTAGAATGCTTCTAAATAGTACAGAGATTAGGAAATTTATATATTAATTCGAGACGCTATGCACGCAAATTCATTCTTCCTCGTCGAGGTCATCCAAGTCCTCTTCTTCATCAACAGCCCCGCCTGCTCCCTCCTTAACAACTTCTACTTCATCATCCGTAGGATCGTCGACAGGTCCGACTTCAAATCCTAGCCTCTTCCACTCAGCTGCACGGTCAGGATGCGCCTCACAGTACTTCCTTACTCTTCTCCGACTGACAGTCATAAACTGTTCATCATCAAACAACTCCGCATCCTTCCAGACAATTTCAATTCCAGGTTTCACCACGTTCTCCTGGACGACGATCTTCAAGTTCAACAGCCGTCGAACGTCCGCCGCATCGGTCGGCATTTTCTTTCTCTTCCACAAGTCGTCGCCCTTCATATTCCGATGGTCGTCCCAGCTCTGGAGCTTCTGAAGAAGGAGTACAGGATAAGGAATGCATGGAATGTCTTCAATCCATGTAATGCGCGTGGCCGGGAGATGTGGAAGAGAAAGAGTACCGGGGATGAGGATGTCCACTTTGCATTCAGAGGCGAGACGATGGTTACGCTGCTTGGGTTTAGCGTCAGTCGCCTCTAAAGAAGATGATGATGCCTTCGTAGGAGGGGGAGGACCGCGAAGGCTGAACCAGAGGATGCGGTAGGGTGCTTCGGGGTCCTTTGGCATCTTCAAATAGAAGTTCTTCGGTCGTTTCTCTGCAATGAGACGCTTTAGAGCTTCCGCATCTAAAGTCGGGTACCCCGGTCGTTGTAAGATGAGAATATCGGCATCCTATGATACAAGATTAGGGTTAGCACTCTCCAAGTGGACAACGTGGAAGAGCCTACACACCTTAGGACATCGGTTATTACCAAACATTTTGGCAGCCAAGCTACCAAAAAGGCAACAATCCATGTTCTCCTTGCTTAGAATCTCACTGACAGACCGGGCTGCTGTCTGCACAAGGTTCAGGTGCTCCCCTTGTTTCTGCATCTTGTGTTGCGCACGTGAAAGTCGGGGCTTAGGAGGCAAGTCGAGACGTGTTCTAGAGCTAGAACCGGACGATGCAGACTGGTTCAACAGGCTGGGAGGGGCAGAATGGGCAGGTTGGATGGATGGTTTAGGGGAAGTGGATGGGGAATATGTGTGCCCTGCCCTGATTTGTGGTCTTTCTTGCCCCGAGCAGAACGATCCCGAGAGGGTTTTGGGATTGTCAATGACGAGGCATCAGGATGGACTTGGACGCTTCCTGTTGACGAGGACGGAACCAGAATGTTCTGTTGCACAGCAGCAGCCGGCAATAAGCCTAGCGCGACTCCACCACTGCGGGGTTTGTGACGAGGAGCGCTACGTTTGAATGTAGGTTTAGAACGCGGTAGAGAGTCAACGGGAAGGGATGGTGCGGGGAGAACAGCTGGCGTCGACATGGCTGTTCGGAGTCAGGAACGTTTGATGACTTTTTGATGGATCTGCAGAATTCATGTTTTTGATATTCCTTCTTTCAATGGTTTTACACAAAAAAGCTCTCGAAATATTTTTCGCAAAAAAATGCCTCTGGGCTTGTCTCCAGATCGCGCACGAGTCGACGGGGTACCCACCTGCTGGTAATTATACCCCCTCTCCCTTGTACAAATTATCTTTCTAGGGATCCTCAGTTGGATGAATCAGGTGTTCCGGCCTTAGTCCCCTAGCGGTGTTGTAAAGGAGGCAGCCTGTCGCTGAAAGCTTTCGCTGCCATAAAGTGAACTCTGTATAGAGAACTGTTTCAGCATATTGCTGGATGCTAGACAAGAACCCCGGTGCCCAATCATGTAGAGAGCCCTAGTTCACATAGGGCAAAATCCGGAGCTCTCTCATCTTTATAATTACTCGAAACGAGCATTGAGAGTAAGCAGCTAGTAAGCGGATAGTAAAATGGGGCGCATTTTGTCAGCACAATCCTCTTCTCAGAGAAGGGACAGCAAATCAAAACCATGCTGCTCATGGAATGTCGCCACCGAGACGGGTCATTTCTTAGTTCAAGAGTGCAAGTCACATATAGCGTGTATGTGCACTCGTCATATTTCCCTTTCTGCGGGGCCCAGGGAGAACCGGATGCCGGAATCTAAGCTCATATTCAAAAGGCAGCCACAATGATCATGGGCTAGAAAGGGATACTGGAGATGATATTGAAATACTTAACCCCTTGGAAACTAACCTATCTGGGGGGGTTGGATTCAAAGCCTAAAGCTGAGCGTCACACGGCGATGGGCTCTCTAAACCCTGCAAAACGCCAATGACCGAAATGAACGAGAGTTGATCGATCCTGCTGCCCAACGTCTCTGAGTCGAGATGTGGAAAATAGCAGCATAAAACTAAAGAATTGTTGATGCACGCTACAAAATGTGTCTGAGCACAATACGCACATCGTGTTTATAGCATTCTTGTCTGGGCCAAAGCAGCCTTAGTATATATATATAGGATATAGATATGAACCTCGTCATGAGTAGGAGCTTGTAATGAGCTTCTTGAAAAGGATAGATATGCATCCCCATGCAGGACGACCGAAGAGAGGTTCTTTGCGGGCTGTTGACGAAGCGTTAACAACACATAGCACCATAGGCATTTTTAATCCCGTTAAAATTTCAGCCGATTTCTCTAGGTTGAGTGTATTCTGTTCAAAGCAATTTTGTTCCCGTGCCGATTATGAGGGTGTAGAGCACTAAGCGCCTACGCGTGTCCTTCCTTTCACTCCGTCATTTCACATTAACCGTCAAGCTGACATCGATAGCTCTGTCATACTATAACCAATTTGTTCCTCCTTATCATGAGAGTTTGATATTTTGTCCTCGATATAATCCATGTTCTGAGTCTCCAGGTTGCTCTATCTTTTGGTAACTATTGAGAATGATGTGAACTGGGTTTCTCTTCGTTTTGTTGGTGGAAGTGAGTGCTTCTTAGAGAATAGTGCTCTTTTTCTCACCAGCAGCAACTAACTTCAGTCATGAAAGGTCAAATTCAATCAAGGCTCCAATGAATTGATTCAGGGAGTTTCCGCACCCCCACGGGGAGACGTGTTCCTCTGCTCTCGACGTTCATCTAGTACAATGGCCACAGGATTCCCAGAGGCAGGTACTACTACTGTAGTTATCATAGACGAGGATCCTACGGAACGGACCACGCTGCTTCCCCACTCTGTTAGCAAAGACAGTACCTTCTCTGCCGAAAAACCTTTTCCGGCCTTCCAGTTGGCTATTGTCTTTCTAATCCAGCTTTGCGAACCTGTTACATCTGGTGTTATCTATCCCTTCATAAACCAGTTTGTTCGTGCTACAGGAGTCACAAATGGTGACGAAAACAAAACTGGTTACTATGCTGGTATTATCGTGAGCTTCTCTACAAGCAACATAGACCATTTCTAAGGCTTATCGTGTCTTAAAGGAAAGCATCTTCTTCTATGCTGAAGGTCTTACTGCTCTGCCTTGGCAACTCGTGTCCGATAGGATTGGTCGTAGGTTAGATTTAGCTTTCCGTAATGTTGGGAATAACATACTGACTAGTACCAAGAATCCCGATGTTGATTGCTCCCCTAGGGCTTGCCCTCGTAACTGTAGGGTTCGGAATATCGACGACCTTCCCGAGTCTGGTTATCTTTCGTGCTGGCCAGGGCATTCTTAACGGGGACATTGGAGTCGGCAAGACTGTTCTCATCGAAGTATGTACCGATTCGATAATGCAACCTGTTGCTTACTGAGACTCTCGCCAATACCACATAGCTCTCTGAACCGTCTCAACGAGCGGAGGTGCTTTCTTGGATGCCAATAGGTTGGAGTCTCGGTACTGTTATCGCGTATGGTTCCACCACGTCCCTCTCTAACTGCATTCTAATTTTCCCAGACCATGTATAGGTGGTATTTTTGCCTCCCCAGCAGAACGATGGCCCGACTCGTTTGGACAAATTCAAATGTTTCGTGTTCATGCCTACCTTCTTCCTTGTTTGATCGCGGCCGGTTTGGCTGTGGTTGCATTTCTCCTTGCGGCATTTGGTCTCAAAGAGGTGGCTATTCTTCCCCCATCCCGTATGGCACCTTTCTCAAATGCCATCAAAGACCTCAACAACTATTTTACGAAAACGCGGAGCTATGAGTTCGATGACCTGCCACATTCTCGATGAAGACACAACAAGCAAAGCATCTAAGCCATCATTTCTGGCCGTCCTAAACCGTCGAGTTCTACAACTCCTCGTGGTTCATGGATTCTTCAACATTACAACTACCTTTTACTTTGCCCTTCAACCCTTGGTGTGGTCAACAAGCATAGGTGAGTTCTCGATCTTCCCATCTCTATGATTTATCATCTGCTAGAACACGGTGGACTAGGCTTTGATGCGTTTACTATCGGCACCGTTAACACTGCCTTTGCCGTACCGAACGCTATCCTTCAGTTTTTATTTCTCGGAAAATCTATCAAAGCCTTTGGTCCGAAAGCAGTGACCGTCGCTTCGTTCATTGGTACTGTCATTCTTGTCGGCCTGTTTCCTGTGCAAACCTATTTTGCTCGGGAAACTGGCGCCATTGATTGGAGGGTGTGGTCAGTGATCGTCATGCAGCTGACGACTAGCATGGGATTCTATGCAGGTTACGGTTAGCGCCTCTTAATCTAACCAAGTTCAGATATCGAATGCTAACTGCAAACCTTTCATCATCTAAGGTTCAATAATGTTCTTTGCCATTGATGCTTCGCCTAACCCTGAGAGCATGGGTACTGTTCAAGGACTCCTCCAAACTGTTGGTGTTGTCGTCCGCGGGTTAGCACCTGCGGTTGCAAATTCTCTTTTCGCATATTCGCATGAGAATGATGTTTTAAGTGGAAACCTTGTTTATCCCCTCCTGATGTTGTTCTGTGTGTTTGGGGTTTATGTTTCAATGTTGCTACCGAGAATTTCCGATTAGTACCGCCTTCCACTGCGCTCCACATTTCCACTTTCCAGCATCTAATACTTTGTCCAAAGTTTAGACTATGTTTGACCCAAAAAAAATAGAATTGGACCTTGCGTGGCGTGGCTGACAACTTGGACCAGTTAGCTAGAACTCAATAGATCTGTTGCGAAGCTCATGTTGGATTTTTCAGGAGTATATCGAATATATGGCTCGAACACTGCTGATAATGATGGATTCAGTCTCTGTTTTATGGATCAAAGTTGAGTGCGGCTTGTTGATCTGATCTGGAGGAGATGTGTGATCTACTAGGTCTAGTGCCACTATTCTCACGTTGCTATCAAGAGTGGCACCGGCTGACTTATGTATACAATAAAGTAGCCTCTTGAATGAACTCGTTTCCTCGTCTTACCTCCTACCTTGCTCTCCGACCTCATCTTTTCTCGTCCAAACAACATCAGGTCAACGAGCTCTCACCGTGTTACTCTTTCCGTGGCGTATTCACGGACTCTGTTGTAAGCTGTGGGACCTCGAGTCGCTTGCGCCATCACGACATGATGGCATCCTGTCTTCTTGGCACGCTCTCCCTTTCCTGACTCCGGTACATAGCTTTAATGACTACCTTTTTATTGTTTACTCACTGCTCTTGGTATTTGAAGTCCCAGTAAATAGTTGAAATTACCGCTTCTCCCTGAGAGCGCTCCGTGAGAAAACTTGCGACACACTCTTGAAACTCTGATAGAGCTGATCATCCACTGTTATTAGTCTAGTCGTTTGAACGAGAGGGGTGCGGACAAAATATGTCTATTTTTCAACTCATCGTCCAACAAAAGATAAAACATACGTCAGCATAGGTATTAAGTTACGATAATACCAATCCAGAATCAACCACGTAATCAGCTAGCCAGATTCCTCGGAGTCGTCCGCGGCATGGACATGAATTAGACGATCTTGGCTGACCCTCTTCACCTCCGTACCAAAGTACCTCTCGCTTTCAAAACACCAACTACTCTAATATTTAGATGATGGCCTAATAAAGGAAAGTAGAGGACGTACTCGAGATTCCCACGCATCCAACACGAAAGAGCGTCAATGTAAAGTTGAATATCTCGCTCTACCGTGGGCTCGAAAGACGAAATAGACTCTCTTTTCTTGCAGAACGTATCCACGAGACCATCACAATAAAGACCAACGAAGTCACTGGCTTGTTGAAGATCAAATGCTTTAGTTCGCCTCAAAACCGATATAACGTTGCCGCCAATGTGTCCCTTTTCAACCTCCATAGCGTAAGAGTAGACATCCTTTATAGCGATCGAATGAGATAGGGGCAAATAGGACAGAGAAAGATGACTCACGTTGGCCCAACAAATATGATCGCAAGCGGCGAAATACACGGCCATGACGCTGGGATCCTCGAAAACATAGTGAGGCAAATCAATGCCCAAACCCATCTCACACAGCTCAAAGAAGATCCGAACCGCACTATTTTCTCGACGCAAGTGGATGTAGGGTTCGAGGTCCAAAATTTCTCTGCGTTCACGGAGTTCGGCCTCACTGGACACAGCGTTTATATAGTCTTGGCACATCTTCATGAATCTCTTCGCGGAATTAGGGCCCATTCGGCGCAGAAGGCGGGTGCGGCAACTGATTTTTAAAAATTTAGTTGAAACGTCAAGGTACAAAGAGAGGAAAGCAGACTCTTTAGTCATAGATGCAAGGCTAGAGCCGTCATGCCAGCCTTCATTCTGCATGGCTTTGAGGAAGACTTCCCCCGTAGCACGAGCATCTTCACCGTTTTGGTCATCGCTGATTTCGTCCACAACGAAAAGAAGATTGATCTGAGCCCCTCATTCTTCAGCACAAAAAATAAAAAGAAGAAAGTATGTAAAATCGTACAAAATCGCAAATAGTCCTGAAACTTTCGTAATCCGCGAAAGGATAGCAATGAGAAACAAGAAGTTCGTTCTGACCTAAGAATATGTGAGCACCGCAACTTCAGAAAGAAAGAAATGATAGATATCCTTACAAGAAGCGAAAAACACCTTCTTGTTGTCCCTAAACATCTCGTAACTTTCAAGCCAAGCACGGCTCTCTGCACCAGCAAGTGCATGATGTGGGTTCGTCTGCCTTTCAAAGCGCCCGCAGGCAGCGAATAGGTCGGGAAGGAAGAATTGCACCATCCTTGTAGAAAGTAAGTTTAAGAGAGGATTCGATGAAGAAACTTGACAAACCTTCTGCTACCTTTATAGCGTTTCCTTTCACTGCCTGTAACACGGTTCTGTCCGACAAACAACTGGCCGAACCCTTGTCCCATCCACGTAACAGCAACACAACAGCAAGAGTGCAGGGTTGTTCAGCGCACTCCTGAGACATGTCAAAAACAAGGATCCTCACTGAGGTCCTTGAGAAAAAAGTTCCTGAGTCTGCGTTTGAACGAAAGTCCCCGTTTTAAAAAAATATGCAACGAGTGTCGGACAAAAAGAATGCCATAAATCCGGAAACACATGGAAGTTTTAGTCCTGGTTAAGATACGGCCGGACAATGGAGCGACCAGCTTCTACCAGAAGCTCTGCCGAGTTGTCTGCCACTCGATTATTCTTACTCAGTGTCGAAAACAAAGTTCCCATCCCGACGATGCTGAAGCTCCGCTCCCACGAGTAAGTGCAAACACTTGGGAGACGAAAAAAACTCGATAAAAAAGAGGGTCTCAGGGACCACTATGCAGCCTCAAGAAATCCAGGAGCTACACAGTAGCAACCGTTTTCAGGACGCTCTACGATTCCGTGAGTCGAGGTAAAACGGAACGAGGCGGTGACCGGTAACTTCTTGGCCTGCTCGTGGGAACTTACATAATGGAGGCCAATGAAACAAAACTTGACGGCGAATGGATGGGTTGCAAAATTGGCATGTGAATAGTGTGATATGAATCTGAAAATGCGCGCAAGAAGAGTGAGCAGTGCTATGCAGAGATAAGGTACATTCCCCTTGTTTTCTCATGGTGGTTGAACCCCAGTCTGGATCAATTTCATACTACTTTATCCCCACGTTTCCTGAAAGTTTGTTTCGTCGTCTGTATCTGGAGAAAGCTGGAGCATAAACATCAAACGTATCTGATACATTATTTCTCATCTAGTCCTATTCGACCCTCAATGAAGAATTCCACATTTCCCCAGCCCAATCATCCTCAATTTCTCTCTCCATGCCCCTCCGCAGATTCAAGCTACCAGTTCCATAAAACGACTTGATAGTCGAGAATTTCCGACTCACAGCTGTCAGCAGATTTGCGTATGTCTCCAATTCAACGTAATTTCCATCGATCCTGACGATTCCAAAGTCCCAAAAGTTGCATCCTGAGATAACACGAGTGTTATCTCTTTTACACTCTGAGAGGATAGAGCGGAGGACCGTCTGTATTCAATAAGATTAAGGATGTTGAGCTTCAGGTGAAGGGACGTACCTTGAGCCCTCTCTCGGATATCTGCTTCACAACCAAGATCATCACAACTTTTTCAACATTCGGTGCTTTCGTAAATAAAATATTCAATGTCGAGACAAAGTCATCAGGCCAAACACCGATGTGGATATTCTTTAAGGAAGGGTGAGAGCCATGCCACCACAATCGAAGGTCCGATCCATGCGGTCCAATTATCTCCAACGTCTTCAATCGCGTTGTTTGATCAAGCATATGGAGGATAAGATATCCCGGGTTGAGGTCAATATGAATTCGAAGTTCAGTGAGGCGAGCCCAGTCAAGACTGTGAACGACATAGTTATAAATTGCTGGATTAAGATAGATACTTTCGAGTTGGGAAGCTTCTTCAATCTGAAGTGGGCAGAATGGAGCTGACAAGTCCAGTCTCGTCTGATCGCCATTTGGGGAGAGTGTAGTCATTTTGAAACTTTTGAGACGGGGGAAACTCGAGACGTTAAGTGTGCTTGAGGATGGTGCTGGATCCCGAGTTATTAGTGTATAATCTACCTCCTCAAGGTGGGGTGAGCCCGAAAGGAGGGCGGAGACGGACTGCTCGAAGTCAGTCAAATCCCGAACGTGGAGTCTGAACGTTCGAAGTTCAGGAAATGGAGGAAGCACGATCGTAGACGCAAATTCCCTCAGAGATGGGAGTTTCAGGGAGAGCATGGTGAGACGATGAGACTGGGTCTCCAATAGTTTTCCAGTGTATCTAGAAGGATATCTCTGTTCTTTTGGATGAATTAAGTGAAGGTGTTTTAGTCCATTTAGCTGCGGTATGAGGAAATTTAAGCCTTCATGGAAAGCCTCCACTGCTCGGATTTTGTTTTGGAGACTCGGTGCAGCGAAACGTTTCAGCATGGCGCGGAACGACGGACGGGTCTCCACTTGTGTGAGGATGTCTAAGCTCATATGGGTCAAAACGTAAAGGTCTCTAATGCATGGGGGATTCCCCCTGGAAGTAGTGGCTCTCAGTAAGTCACTGGCAAGAAGATACAAGGTTGAGTACACACCCTGCGAGCGCAATTTCTTGTTCAGATAGCGAAGGTGATCAAGACCATGTTCGTCACTGGGAGTCGCAATTAGGTTGAGAAATCTTCTATGTTCAAGGGAGCAGATCATATAGAATGTGCGGTTGACGCGTTTAACTTCCTGTAGAGACCGACGAGAAAGGTAGGCAACAACTTGAGCCAATATTTCGGAGGGCAGGCTCAAAACCATGACTAAAGAAGGATTCCAGGGAAGGTGGTGTGATTCAAACGTGGGAAACTAAATGGCCGGGAAGAGGGTTCGAGGTCCAAGGTGAGTGTCAGAGTCATTAGCTCTTTCAACTGGCGCCCTAAGCTTCTGATGGCTCTCTGAGGCAGAGGGGCACTGGAACGAGCCAAAGTTGGTTTATTTCCACAAATTTGGACGTCGCGTGAACTTATGAACTTAACAGGTTAAAACCCCTCCGTTGAAATGGTACAGTAAGCGAAAGAGTGGGTGGTGCGCGTTGTCATTGTTCGACCTTACCTTGGAAGCTCGTGTTTTATAAGATCCTAGCATAATGCACTGATGATTGATATTTCTTTGTTGAGAAGAAGTAGGAGTGAACCACAAGAAGATTAGAAGCTTAAGGCCGTCATGAGCGGCTTAGAACGTCTTCCTGGTGGACGTTGAGCGTCTATAGCGTGATTCCTTCCCTTTGCTTTGTCATTTCACTCTGACCGTTTCCAATACCTCGGTCGGACTATTTCTAATCTTTCTTGGCCCTTTTCATGAATTCCCGATTCTTTGTTCTCGATATGATCCTCTTCCTATGCCCACCAGTTCGCTTTATGCATTGGCAGCATCCATGAAAGTATGTCAATTATGGCGTTCTGTGGTCTGCCAGCAAAGCTAAGCTGCTCCTGAGGACAATATTCTTTGTTTTCATCGATAACCGTTGATGTCAAATCACAATCAAAGCCCCAATTCGAGTCAGAAAGTTCCACACGTGAGGCCGCGCGGCTTCAACTTGCCTTCGACATTCATCTGGGGCAATGGCCACAACTTCCCCAGACGAGAGGGAGACGACGGTTATCGTGGAGAGTTATGCTACGGAACAGACCCCACTACTTCTCAACACTACCGCCAATGAGAATTCTTTCCCAGCCGAAAAACCTTTCCCAACTTTTCAGTTGACCATCGTCTTTCTCATCCAGCTTTGCGAACCTATTACGTCTGGTGTTATTTATCCCTTCATCAACCAGTTTGTTCGCGCCACTGGAATAACGAATGGTGACGAAAACAAGACTGGTTATTATGCTGGCATTATTGTGACCTCCTCCGCAAACGATGCGAACCATGCTCACATGATTACACAGGAAAGTATCTTCTTCTATGCGGAAGGTTTTACTGCTCTACCTTGGCAACTATTATCTGATAGGATTGGTCGAAGGTTAGATTGACCTTATGCCGTGCTCGCGATAACAGATTAATTCGTGCCAAGGATTCCTATGGTGATAGCCCCCTTGGGACTTGCACTCGTCACTGCGGGGTTTGGAATATCGACATCCTTCTCAAGTCTTGTCATATTTCGCGCTGGCCAGGGCATTTTTAACGGGGATGTCGGGGTTAGCAAGACTGTTCTGATCGACGTACGTAACTCTCTCCGCTTCATGAGGCTTCCACTAATTGGATGTAGCTCGCTGAGCCATCTCAACGAGCGGAAGTCCTTTCCTGGATGCCTATAGTATGGAGTCTGGGCACTATTCTCGCGTACGCTCCCACCACCCTAGCCCGATCACATGCTAACAGTCCTTAGACCATGCATAGGTGGTATCTTCGCTTCTCCTGCAGACAGGTGGCCCAATTCGATCGGGCAAATTCAGGTCTTCCGTGCCCATCCCTACTTCCTGCCTTGTTTGATCTCTGCCTGTTTGTCCCTGGTTACATTTTTTCTTGCTGCGTTTGGTCTCAAAGAGGTAATTTGTTTTATTTACACTTTACAATGAGCCTATCTAAAATCATATCATAGACTTCTCCGACTATTCTTCGGAAACGCAAAGCTGAGAGTTTGGGAACTTCGGAAACAGGCCTAGTAGTCCTTGAGGAAGATGATACCAAAGCATCCAAACAATCATTTTTGTCCATACTGAACCGTCCGGTCCTACACCTCCTCGCTGTTCATTGCTTCTACAACATCTCTACCACATTTTACTATGCCCTTCAACCATTGATGTGGTCGACCAGTATTGGTGAGATCTCTATCTCGGCATGTCTTATATCTCCCACTCCCTGATCACTTGCTGTTAGAAAATGGTGGTTTAGGATTTGATGCATTCACCATTGGCACGGCTAACACCGTCTTTGCCGTACCAAACGCCATCTTTCAATTCTTATTTCTCAGTAAATCGATAAGAGCATTCGGTCCCAAAGCAGCCACTGTCACCTGTTTTGCCGGTTCCGTCCTTTTAATTTGTCTGTTCCCTTTGCAAAGCTACTTTGCCCGGGAAAGTGGTTCCGTTGACTGGAAGGTATGGTCTGTCATTATCATTCAGCTTGCGACGAGTACGGTATTCTATGCAGGTTTTGGTTCGCCCCTTCTCTCAGTTTATCAAAGCTCATATCGAGTACTGACATCTGCATTTTTGTCACCTACAGGTTCGATAATGTTCTTTGCCATTGAAGCATCACCCAACCCAGAGAGCATGGGTACCATCCAAGGTCTTCTCCAGACTGTAGGTGTAATCGTTCGAGGGTTGGCGCCTGCCATGGCCACTTCCCTTTTCGCATTCTCACACGAGAATGATATCCTAGGCGGAAACTTCGTTTACGCTGTTCTAGCCTTGTTGTGTCTTGTTGCAGTTTATGTCTCCATGCTGTTACCTAAAATTTCCGCTTAGTCGCCACTTTCCGCTGTGTTTCCCATTGCCGCCTTCGTGCGCCTCTTCGTGCAATGTTAGGAGCATAGTTGGTTAAAAAGAACATTCAGTCTCCTATGTGGGACGGGTGGGCAAAATTGACATCTTTGTGCACTTGATGCACCGCCCTTCCATAGGACTCAATCTGTCGCGAGGTCTGTGTCAGAGTTTCGAGTAGTATATGGGTGTACATTTTTTTTTCTCAAGACTTCATGCACGATTCCACAACTAGAATATTCATCATATATATAACATTCAAACAAATACAATTGGTTCCATCTTTCCTCGTTCTTCCGCGAGACTTTTATAGGCAATAGTCGCAGTATGGCTCAAGTTCTTCGGCATCGTCAGGAGTAGCCTCTGGAAAGAGGGGAACACCATCTGTCACGTTCATTCGCTGAACTCTGAGTTTCGTTGTTGCGGCGGTGCACCCAAGTCCAGGTTGAGATTTGGCTGTGAACGACTCCATTAATTACAGGGCAGAAATAATGAAACCATATTGTCTTACCGTCGAAAGCGAAGTACCAGCGGATGTAATTATGAAAGTCGTCGATAATGGGTAAGGGATAACTGGGGATGGTTGGGAATAAAATTCCATATGAATGATGGCTGTTGGGACGTACACATTACTGATTCCAAATACTCCGTTTGCAGCATTGCTACTGAAGATAGGTGTTGCTGACTTCGTCCAGCTGGATGGGAGAAGAGGGTCGGCGTTGCTTGTTAAGGCGAGAATGCCGATGGCCTTCATGAACCACAGTCAACTACAATCTAGAATACAATCGGAAGCCAGGGACGTACAGCGGAAGAACATTGCGAGCCTGTGTATATGATCTGAATTGGCGGCTTAATCAGTAGGAGTATGAACTGGCAAACAGGAGTACACTTGCGCTTGTCTTTCCAGAATCTTGAAGGACATCTTCAAAAATACTCAATCAAAAACAACAATAGTGGCGCTGATGAAGAGAAGCCATACAGGGTGCCCTCAATGCTGGCCCGCCACTAATTTCCTGGGAAATCAGATGTATCACACCACCACAGGAGCATTAAGTCACACAAATTCTCACCCACTCGTATTCTGCACAACTGATCTTAGTGGCAGCGCCAGATAGCTGAGCCGGTCCATCCAACTCTGCAATGAAGAGACACTGTCCATCTTCTTCGTCCACTCCAGAGTAGACGAGGTACAAAGAGTTTTCCAATTGGAGGATTGTCGGATCGATCGCCCATGCGTCAAAGTTACTGGGTATGAGTGCGTTCTCGTAAGTGAACGGGCCAAGGTCAGGGTCGATTGATGACGGGCCTCCTTTGAGGACGTGAATACGTTGAGCACCGGGGTTGTCGGTCGAAGCGACGGAGTAGTAACTGAACAGTCAATCTAGGAGGAAGTAAAACGCCAATGAGGACTGACATGTACCAAAACCCATCAAGGAACCTATCAGGATACGTTAACGCCAGATATTGAGAACGCTAGAGGGCTGAAGAAATCTGACTGACCAGAATTCTGGGGCTCTAGGATCAAGAATTCCTTGAGAAACAATATTCCAAATCCTGTCCAATAGTGACTTACAGGAAATCATGGTTCCTAAATCCACATCAACACACTAACAGCTTAGCCTTCGTGGACAGCATACCTTCCAACTGTCGAGTCCGACCAAAATGGGACAGGATCCGTCCACTGAAGATTATATAGCGTCGGAGACTTCCACATGGATAGACCAGTAGTTTGAGTGGTCGTCAAGTAGTGGTACCCCTCTAATAGACGGATACAGGGTGCTCCACCCTGTACAGGAAGAAGTGAGCAAGTTAGCAGAATGCAATAGAACGCACATTATGAGTGACAAGAGGATTTCGATAAACTCCTTCCCTCTTGACTACTTTCAGTGTTAAGCCTTGAATCGCGAACAGCAACAAAAGTAACATCTTGGAGCGAAGAGAATACATCTTCCTTATCGTTACCTTTGGTGGTGGAACCGAGGAACACTGTGTCCTACTCTTTGGGATTATATAGATTCAAAAGCGGGGAGAAGCATTGTCAGATGTAATTGTGGATTTGCTAAGGACAAGCAAGAAGCTGCCATTCGTACTGTACTCCGCGTGAATGCCGACGAATATGTGACGCTACCTCCATTTTAAAGATTTCAAGACATAGGATCATTCGACGGGCGACCCGACAAGGAACTAAATCGAGAACTGGGCAGCAGCTTTGGTATTGCCAGGACCATAAGCACTCAAGCAGTCCCGTTGTAATTGAAGTAAATTGGGAGATGGGCTTTTGAACGTCATTACGAAGTGACAGCATGAAAGAGCAAGGGAGAATTTCGGGGAATCAAAAAGGTAGACCGGCGAAAAATCTCTAGTTTTGTGGCAAGAGATGATCATCGACAGCAAGATATGAGTACAACCAGCGACCAGCGCTTGCTCTTCAATCCTTAGGTCTCTGTTCCCAATTGCCCAGAAATAAAATCCATTCTGACTCCAAATAAAATAGAACAGTCTCTTGTGCTTTAGATTTGGATTTTGTGGAATTTAGTCCTCCGTTTGGTGGCTCTATCGTCACAGTTCATCTACTCGTTGATTCTCAAACTACAACTGGCCGAATGGATGCCCCTCTAAGAGTTCCGCTTTCGTTTTTTTTCTTTCTCGACAGCAGTTGTAACAGCCCGTGAGGAATCAGCTCCATATGCTTTATCTCCGCCCCGTTATACTTTCATATTTTAGATACACCAGCAGCCCAATCAACGGAAAGTGGAACTCAATGCCCTCCGTTGGCAACTCAGGGAGTCAAAGTTTTAAATTTCTAAAGCCATTTGGACTGTTTATTTCAGTGCCACAGCCTCCATTTCGATAGATCACGAAAAAAACATTCACCGCATACTTCATCGCATTCCGTCCAGCACACGTCCAATTTGACTCTTCCATTTTCCGAATCTGGGGAGATCGACTGCATTCCACTCCTCCACTGTCGTCAAGCAGACAAGCGGGGCTGTGATTTTTTTATATCTATCTTCACAAAACCGTGCGGAATCGGCTCCTGAGAATAAGTTCTCCAAGAGGAAGGCTTTATACTTCGGCATTCAAGCCCAAAACACTCGCATTCCGAATGCGCACCTGCTTCTCGTCTTCCAATATGGTCGTAGGCATGGAAACGGAGTCCACGGAGTGTCGCTTCCATAAACCCTGGGGTAAAATCCACCATGGGAATTCACGGTGTTCCCGCTTTAGGAAGACATTGTACTTTTCAAGGCACGGTGATTTCGCCCGTCTTTCTGCGGCTTGTAATCTACGTGAACAACGGTGGCGTTGTACGCTCGTGTGTTTAGGACTTAAGGATATCTTGTGTCTCAAACAGTCGCCTACATGAATGAGAGGTCAATCTATTCAACTCTCGGAGAGATTGCTCTGTTTGAGCCGCTTTGCACATTACCGAAAATGGAGTCCTGATGCAGGCACGGAGGGTTATCTTCGTCACACGTTTTCTTGCGCGCGCCCACATTTAATTCTGTGTGGGTTACGATCGTGTATTCCTAGACGAATATTTCACACTAGGCTATGCTACGCTACCGAGAGTCTCCCTCGTACAATTTTTCCAGCTTCAACTGCTCCAGCCGCGAAGGGATCCCAATCAGCTTGTCTCCGTTTGCCAAGCTCACATTTCCCTACCGCTGCTGTCAAAATCGAGCGGAGCACCATTTGATACGATGACCATTCCATCATCAGGCCGAAGTCATGAGGCGTCTTTAGAATTCCAGGGAGAGTTGCCGAAATACAAGGTTGCCGAGAAAGGAAATCGTCGAGGTCAAACTAACGTCCATAAACGGAAATCTGAACCCTGCTTCTTCTCAAGGCCTTTTGGCCTTCTGGGCTTGTTCTCTACCCTTTCACACGCGGAATAGCATAGATTGTCATCGTGAAACGTTCTTGATATCGGGGCGGTAAAAAAACGAAGGCAACGAAGGGAAAAGGGACAGAGCTAGAAGTTTACGTTGATGGCCGCACTTGATCCGCAAGTCCTCGAGGTCTGGCTTCGAACAAGCAGGCGTCCCTTTAAATATGAACTTGCTATTGTTTCGTGGCAGTCTCCCTTATTGTCTTTGTCCCGTCCCCTCCAATCCCTTCTACTTCTTTCACGACACAATAGACCTCACCGAAATGCCTGCCACGAGACGGCAATCAACCCGACTTGCGGCTCATTCGAGCGCGGTCCAAGCTGCTTCCCCTACTTCCACGTCTTTCCGGCCCCAATCTCACCATGCTGGCCGGCGCAGGTCATCCGTGTTTACTCCTTCGACATCCCGTCGCGGTTCTTTAGTGGACGCGTTTCAACCGCCCTTGCCTTGCTCAACTCTAGTGTCCCCAATCGATCAACTCCCCAAAGCCGCCGGTAAGTCCAATATCATGATCTTTCGCGTCCATCTTTTAATGGTCATTTCGCGTCTTTAGCACGAACATTCGCCCCTGCTCCCCATGAGCCAGCCCCTTGTACGACTTCCAAGTCCAAGCGCGTTCAGATTGCGGCTAAGTACGCGTCTTCTATTAAAAACCCGGAACACCACTGACGCATTTTTGTATAGGAAAAAGGGTGAAGGATATATCCCAAGATCTCCGAATTGTTTCTTGATGTTCAGAAATTGGATGATTTCGGAGGGCAAGATTCCCACTGGCATTATGAACAACACGACCGTTTCGAAAGTCATTTGTAAGTCTCGTAACACTTGTGTTTCCCCTACACTAGCTCACTACCACACCTTAGCTGCCGCATGGAAATTGTGCTCTGACGAGGAGAAGGCCTATTGGCGTGATCTTGCCGCGAAGGCCAAGTACGAGCACTCGCTCAAGTACCCCGAGTATCGCTACCAGCCTAAGCACCAACCTCGCTCACAGAAGGGGAAGGAGGCCCGGGAGAAGGCGATGGCGAAGCCCAAGTCAGCTCCTGTGCAAAAGGATGGTTCTGTTCTCATGAACCCTGCTCGTCCTTTCGGAGTATGTTGTAATTTTGCTTCCTCAAAGTCGTTAGCTAAATATTTTCCTCAGCGCCCCAGCAAGAAAAACCGCGGCAAGCTCACGAATCCTCATCAAGATGCTCGCAACGAAGCTCAAGCTCAATTTGTACAATCTGTCCTTCGTGACAACCTCTCCCAAGGCGAGTTGGAGGTGCAGCTTGAGGAGTTCCTTGCAGAGTGGGATCGCCAGCACCCCGTTGAGAGTTTCCCAGAATTCTATTCCCATATGCTGCCCAAAGAACAACTTCCGGTCGATCTTCCCTATCCTCTTCAGGATAGTGGCGAAGCCATTGTTCCCATGCCAGATGCCTCCCAGCTACCCGCTATGGACCCTCTTCTCTATCCATCTTCCTCGTCATCTCGCTATGGATCGCCCAACCTTCAAGCACCCGAACTGCACCAACCCCAAGCCACTCGTCCGGTGGCTTCTTGGGTCATGGGTGCTGCCCCTACGATCGCTCCTCGTCGCTCGTTGTCTGTACAACCTGGTGACATGGGCCCCTTGAACTATCCTGCTGCCCCCTTCTTCACGGATAGCATCCAAGAAGCGGTCGCGCCTTCCAACCAGACTCGAGCTTGGCTTGGTCATCGTCGTTCTTCCTCAGTTGGTGCTCTTCAGTACGCCGACATGAGTGGCAATGCCCGTCGTCCCAGTACTGCCCAGGTGTTGTACCCAAATGCCTGGCACGGCCCGAACGACTTCTTGCCTGCGCCCACGTCTACCTATCAGACTCAACCCATGGCTCATGATGATATCCAGCTTCGTCCCATCATCTTCAACGACCCCTTCAGCCCCGCGGCTACCACCTCTCACATTGAAAAGCCAACCCTTGCTCCTCTTTCTGTGGCCCCTTTCGCCACTCACCAGGTCGATGCCCACCTTGAGACCAGCCTCCGTCGTCTTTCTCTGTTCAACAAGATGGAGATGACTGGTCCTTACAGTGCAGGAGGTGCTTTCGGTGGTAACAGCAGCGTTCCTTCGTCGACGTTCAGCCAAAGTCAAAGGTCAAGCCCGGACTCCTTTGCTCCCTCATCTGTTCCTGTTTACAACTATGGGGCTGCTCTGGAGCAACAGCAACCGGTCTCGTCTTACCAAGACTTCTCTGGCTTCCCTGCCATGTATTCTGTCAAGAATGAGGAATACGAATTTGACGCTGCTGCGTCTGGCTGGCACGCCTCTGCGACGTCGTCGTCTGCTTCACCTGAGGCTGGGATGGAGCCCATTGACTGTGATATGCTGGATGACTACATGCAATTCCCGCTTGCTCACGACCTTCACGACACATCGTCTTCCCTTTAGACATCAACATCACCCAGCATCCCCCTCACCTTTGTTCTCAATGGACATCTGTCCTTTACTTTCTTTGACCCTTTCTCCTGTGTCTCAATTTTTTTAATCTGTTGTGCTCTCTCCCCAATGTCTTGGCTGTCTCTTTGCATACTCTATCATACATTATGCCTCCCATGTCTCTGGTCTCTGGTCCTCAAACATCACTGTATTTCTAGTATCTCTCCTCACTCAAACCTGCTGTAGCCTTATCTTGTCTCGATACCTTATCTCTTCACTTTACTAGTCACTACTTTTCGTTTGCCTCGGTCAACTATAGGTTGTTTGCATTCGACTCTACACTTTCTTTTAGATGGACCTCACTTTACCAAGTAAAAAAAACCAATGATTATTAGCCAGCTAGATCTGGTTCCTTACACATGCCAATCGAATGAGAGTGTGAAAATGAATACTTCGTCCGAGAGACTTAACTGCACGGCCAATAATAAAGCACCCCCAAAGTCGCGCTTTGTCTGTCCTTGCTTTGAACCACCACGTCCTTCGCCAACCATGCACTCAGTTCTGGCCATCACTGAACTTCTTCATGCTATTGTTGAACACTGCGACATTGTTATACAATCTGGTCCTAAACGTGGACTCCCCTCCCCAGAGCTCAGTCGACTCGCTCAAACCTCAAGGTTGTTTACCCAAGTTGCTCTAGATAGACTCTACGAAGAAACAGTGTTCACAAATAAGCTTCTTTATCGACTTGTCTGGTCTACCTTTCCTAAAGGCGCTCTGAAATGTCCAAACGATCGTCAAGAGGCTTTGAATGCACAGCATCTAGGCTGTGGGGCAAATGGTCGGCATAAATGTGTTTGTAGCTTTGTCCAGTGAACATGGCTTAGCTACTGACAAGCCCCGAAATCCAGGAACCAAAGATAACTTCAAGTATCGACCAACATGGCAACTGGGATTATTTCTTGAAGTTGTATGGTCGACGAATTCATCATTGGTCTTACACAGTTCGAGGCGGAGCGTCCATTCCCGACGAGTGTACCGCTTTAATAGTGCTGGCAGGAATATCGCAGGCGGGATTTCGCCAAGGAGGAGCACCTGTTCTTCCCAATCTACGCTCATGCGCCTTTCGAGCCACCAGGCCATCGTCGTGGCTGACACTGCGGCACTTCTTCCCCGCTGGGTCTAGGACGTCGTTGAAATCTTTCAATATTTCATATAGTAACCCGTGTTTCCCCCAAGGTGCACTATTGCTTCAGCACCTCACAGATGCATGCGAAGCTGGTAGTCAGTTCGGGTTGAATTTGGAGTCCTTCGAGCTCTACCATGATATGTTTACTCCACCAGATCTGAAAGCCGCTCTTGGTGTTCAGCTTTTAGGATTCCTTCAGACCCAAAATTCTTTGCGTTCAGTTTCGCTTGAGCACATTACCCCGCTCCTGTGGAGATATGTTGCTGGTATGGCTACGTTGCGCACTGTCCGTACGGAACCGTCTTCTTTCTTTGCCCTTGGGAAAAATACAGCTGTTATAATTAACAATGTAACGAAGCTAGTCGTTTGGTCAGTAGCTCCCACTGGAATGGGCAATGGATCTCGGACACCAAACTTGGTCTCTGGCGTCACATTTAACGCTCTGACGTCCCTCTCCATAACTGGCTGGATTGACTTGATATCACTCATATCTGCATCTAAATACAGTCCTCTAGCGAAAGTTACGCTTTCTAATCTCGATGAACGACCCGGAAGATATCCATCATGGTCAGCGCTCCTCTCAGAGCTTCATTCTCACACCACTGTTGATTCGCTGCTTGAACTTCGTATCTCAGAGCCTAGTAGTCGCCATTCTACCCAAACGGCTTCCGCTGGATCTAGTGCAAACGTTCTTGAAGATATCCAACCTTCATTCCTTTTCCCTCATTTGACTCGACTCTCTATTGATCTTCGAGATGGATTGGATATCGACGATGCTGGACTCCGCATCCTAGCTGATAGTCTCCAAGGCCTTGAAGCATTGTTCCTCAGCGCACCTCGGTTGTATGGACAGCAACGACAACCTCTCGATCCGAAGGCTACTCTTCTCGGCCTTGCTCAACTATCAAGATGTTCATTCCTCATCGAGGCTACGATACCCTTCAGACCCATATTGCAAGGGAATTCGCCTGCTGTCCTTCCGCCTCCATCGTCGAGAATGCGATTCTTAAACACTGGTACTCCGCAGAGCAGTTCGCGATTTCGTAACCCTTTCAATCCTCCAGAGAGAGGGTTAAACGTCGAAGAGACAACCCGCTTTCTTTTGAGTGTCTTTCCTAGACTGCATCTTGTGAGTTTAGCCACGCACGGAGGTTGGGGTGAAGTCAATAACAAGCTCCATGCGGTTCAACGGGGAGAAGGATGTGAATGTTCGTGGTGCAGGGTTGACTATAATCAAGTGAACCTGAAGTCCTACTCTTCATTGTTTTGCTTTGACTGAACTAAAATGTATCCATCATTGTGAGGGTTCTTTTTGTATAATGGTAATGTGGACATATTTCAACCTTGACCTTCACCTTCAGGCATTTGAACAGTCTGTAATGTTCATACTATCCACCAACTGGAGAGAGAGGTCATGAAACTATCTAGAATATCCAGGCGATACTCATTCAATCAAGAAAAACAAAGCATTCCTTGTATTTGGTATAACTGTATCGAAATAAAAAATGACAACAGCGGAGAAACCAAATTGTTGCGGATCAAAGCGAACTAACCTCTTTTCCTGCCCTCATCCACCTTTCTAAGCGGACCTTGATGGCTGCCCTCACAACAACGCATCTTCCAAACCTCCAACTTATTTCACGCGGAAAAGTCCGCGACATATATGCTGTCCCATCCGAACCCACGCAGCTTCTTTTCGTGGCTACAGATCGTATATCCGCTTATGATGTTATTCTCCAGAACGTACAGGGAGTTCAAAACCTCGACTATGAAACAAATTATTGATCATCTGCATGTTAGGGAATTCCAGATAAAGGCAAGATCTTGACCGAACTTTCCATCTTCTGGTTTTCGAAGCTGGCCTCAATTATCCCCAATCACTTCGTAACAGCATCCATCCAGGACATGCCCCTCGAGGTACGGGAGTATAAAGACCAATTAGATGGCCGAGCTATGCTTGTACAAAGGGCAGAGATTATTCCCATTGAAGCAATCGTTCGAGGATATCTATCTGGTCAAGACATATACACCAACTTTTTGAGTTTATGCATCTGAACAATCCCTTAGGTTCTGCTTATGAAGAGTACAGGAAGTCTGGTACTATTAACGGTATGGTAGCCCCACAAGGTCTTGTCCAATCTTCGAAGTTCCGGGAGCCAATTTTCACGCCTTCGACAAAGGCGGAACAGGGAGAGCACGACGAGAATATCTCTCATGACAAAGGTGAGCTATAGATCCAAGATATGAATTCCCTTCTTTACCACGTTTCATTTAGCAAGAACACTTGTTGGTGATGCAGTTTTCAATAAGATTCGTGATGCTAGTCTTGCTCTATATACCACAGCCGCTGAATATGCTCTCGCGCATGAAGTCATCCTAGCAGACACCAAGTTTGAATTTGGACTCATTCCTTCCTCACCAAACCCCTCCGAGAAACAACTCATCCTCGTGGATGAGGTTCTCACTCCTGATTCATCACGGTACTGGCCACTAGCCGAGTACAAAGAGGGTCAGGGACAGCCTAGCTTTGACAAGCAGTACTTAAGGGACTGGCTGAAAAGCTCTGGATTCCGGAAGGGATTGGAGAGCGGGCCAGAGGGGAGGGAAGGAGAGGGCTGGACAATTGAGAAGTCAGTTGTTGAGGGTACAAAAAAACGATATGCGGAGGCGCTGGCTCTGTTAACGGGAAAGGCGATTTCTCTGTAATTTGTGCCTCATCACTCGCCTCTAGATATGCTTATGTAGAGGCAAACGTTAGAGTCCATTGGGTTTTATCTACCATTTTGGTGGATGATTAGATATAAAAGACCCCCGTATCCGCAGAAAGGTTTTGATTAAAACTCGTACATGTCATCATAATTCATAAAATGTAGTCCAAATGTTCTCATTCGCTTCTAGGTGGAACTCAGTTGATTATTTCGGATAACAAACAACAATTAACATACTACGAATGCGATGATCCCATGGCTGCGGCAAGCCCTTCTTCAAAGGAACGAAAATGTCTGACTGGGAAATGATGACCCTCTTTCCAGCTAGGGCTGGGAAGAGTGCCCATATTAAGTCTTCTACCTCTTGAGAAACCTCCGTTGGAAGACTGAATACCACTTCCACATCAGCTCGTGCGCATGCATCAAACAATGCTGTTAACCAAGATACCCAGGCCCTCAGATTCTCTGATCTCTCCAAGTACAAAGATAGGATGACCAGCCAAAGTCTCTTGATATAAGGAAGAGATAAAGGTGGCAAGAAAACATCTTGAACATCCAATCAGGACAATAAAAATGAGCCGTTGAAAACAAAGGGGACATACCGTCAGCAGTTCCGCTCAGCTCAAGAGCCATGTTTTCGAGGGTCATAGCACAGGGCAAGGCTAACCGGACGAGCCATGATCCTATCGCACTTCGATACCCAGTCCTGAGCGCCAAGTTTCTGAGGGTAGTTAGATCTAGGCTTTGAGCTATTCGGGTTTTCAAGAAGTATTCGACGTCTTCAATCGAGTTCGGACGGCTGAGACGAAACGTCGTCAGTGAGAGCGGGGGATCGCACAACGGTTGTGGCCCAAGTTCGAGAGATGGTTCAAATAATGCAAGACCGGAAATATTACGGAAGCAAGACCATGATGAAATAATGGACACAGACGACCAAACTTCCATCGTTATAGTCTGAAGGCACGGAAGCGAGACTATGCCCTCTTGGAGCCATAAACAGTCTCGCCATAGGATACCCACGAAATTTTCGCTGAAAAGCAAAACATCTGTGACTTTAGAGAGCTTGGATAATGTCTTGAGTAGCGTGTGGCCGGTGTCGAGATCATCATTGCCTGCGGTGGCATCAAAGTCTCCTTTATCTGCTCTAGCTACCGGCTCGGATCCGTATTGAAAATTTTGAGGATCGAGAATACGCACTCGATGCACGCGGCTGAAAATCTCCGTAGAGCTTTCAAGGAGAGTAAGGAATTGAGAGACTAGAGGTGGGCATCGCCCGTCAATTGCCGTATAGTTGGGCGGAAGATATGCTCGCAGAGTAACAGTGTGAAACTTGGCTGCGCGGCATACCGGGAGAAGTACTTTCGAAGACAAGCTACATGCAGTAAGAGTGGAAAAATCGTCGACGAGAAAGGAAATAATGTGCTCGAGAAGCTCCACTGGTAAACTTGCTGTCATGGGTGTAGAAAGCAAGTCTGAGACATGAGCGCTTGGAGTCAAAGGCTCAGACGTTCTCGAGTGGGGTAGAAGAGAAAGAATAGTATGATTGGAATTGGGAGAATTGAGCTTCTAAGGACTGAAAAGAATGATATGCCATGGCTTCGTTTCTGTTGACAATCAAGTGGTTCACTAAGTCTGAGCCTCTCATTAGCCTACATTTCGAGGAAACCCTGACTGCCGACAGCTACTGCAAGCATTAAGCCGTAAAATTGTGATTGAATTAAGTGTCATATCCTGGAAACCATAGCACACTTTTGGCATCTATCCTACATAATATGGGATCTAGATGTATTCTTACAATTTATAGAAGGCAGTCCAAATGATCTCATTCGATTCTAAGCAGAAGTGAGATCATCCGGACGTGGAAACAAAAAAAAATAGGATGACAACGTACGATGAACGAGGTGATTCCATACATCTGGCAAGCCTGACCAAAAGATAACATCCTTCCAATGTGAAACAGCGATTTTCTTTCCTTCTAGGACAGTGATAAGATCTCGGAGTAGGTCTCCTAATAATTGTGAAGAAGTTATTGAAATGAAGAACACAACTTCCAATCCAGTACTTGAGCAAGCATAGAGCAAGGATGTCAACCAAGATGCCCATTTACGTCGATTCTCTGGTAGCTCCAGGTTCATGTAATGGACCACTAGCCAAAGCGTCTTGACATTGGGAAGAACGGAAGCCGATATTAAATCATCTTGAGTGGTTAATCAGAATCCTTCAAGATAGCTGGCGTTTAAGGAAGAAACAAACCGTCAGCGTCTCCATCGAGCTCAAGAGTGAGGTTCTCCAGAGTTTTTGCACATTTTGAAGCCAATGGAATCAGCCAAGATCGCATTGTAGCTGAGTATGATGGCCTGATTGCCAAATTTCTGAGTGAAGATAGATCTATGCACTGTGCGGTCGCGCTTTTCACAAATGTTTCAACGTCTCTGAAGGAATCCGGACTGCTGATACGGAACGTAGACAGCTGGAGAGGTGAATCAGGGATCGACACAGATTGTCCGTGCGTGTCGTTGTCTGCGATTGGGCTGAAACAGCCAAGGCCCCGGATTTTATGAAAACAAGGCCATGTAGTAACGTCGAACATTGACGACCAAACCTCTGTTGTTATGGTCTGAAGTGAGGG
Organism: Flagelloscypha sp. PMI_526; assembly: GCA_021399455.1. NCBI lineage: Eukaryota > Fungi > Basidiomycota > Agaricomycetes > Agaricales > Niaceae > Flagelloscypha > Flagelloscypha sp. PMI_526. Next base: position 25,665 of record JAJTUO010000017.1, read on the forward strand.
GAGTGAGACGATGCTATCTTGAAGCCAGAGACAGTTCGGCCACAGGATCCCTAGATAGTCTTCGCTAGAAAGCAAAATATCCCGAACATTGGCAAGTTTGGACAGAATCTTGAGAAGTATGTGCCCAGTGTCGAGTTTAATGGGCTCACTTCTTACAGGTTCAGATGAGTTTGTTGAATCTCCTTCACCTGATTTGGTCATCGTTACAGATCCATACTGAAAGCTCTGGGGGTCGAGTATATGCACTCGATGTACATAATTAGAAATGAGGGGAACTGTCCTGAATTTTGAGGAAATCGGAGGCGAGAGGGCATAAGCCAGTGTTTATCCGGCTGTGCGGCCTACAAGCCCGAAGGGTAACTGTGTGAAACCGCACTGCCCGGCATGCAGGAAGAAGCACAGACGACGACGAGCTACATGCAGCAAGAGTTGACAGATCATCTGAGAGGAAGGCGAGGATGTGTTCGAGAAGTTCCAAAGGTAAACTTGATGTCATGGACGGTGAATGCAGGTCTTGAAGTCTAAGCGCTCAGTTTTGCCTTGCCTTATACACACATTTGTATCTTATCCCAGACTCCAGACTCTTTCCTCTACAAGTTATTATGTGTGATTTTCTCTAAAGTACGTGCATTTAGATTTGAATATGTGGATACTCAGACCGGTTTCAATTCGCCGCCATTATCCACGCGTAGTCCGTTGAGTATATAACCGACGCGTATTGACTTTCATTATTTTCATAACTCCCCTCTTTTACGGTCCCTTTCTCGCTCATTATTTTCTAATGCTCTCATCCTTCGCCTACTTCACGGCCCTTGCCCTTCCTTCCTTTGCACTCTCTTTCGACCCGTCATGTGGCAGCCATATTTCTCGAGATGAACAGGCTTCTATTCGAGCACAATTCTCATCCTTAACCTTTGATCCATTGAGTCAAGTGGCTAAACGCCAGGTCAGCAGTGCCGAGAAGACTGAAGTCAACGTATACTGGCACGTTCTCTATGAAAATCAGACCTTCGAAGGCGGCTATGTCTCGTAAGTCATTGCTCTTTTCAGAACAAAATATGACCTATCTCTTGCCCATTCGTAGCGACCAGCAAATTAAAGATGGACTGAGTTTTCTCAACACCAACATGGCGAACTTCAGTCTCTCTTTCAACCTCGCGAACATTTCTCGTACTGAGAGCTATGAATGGTTCAACTACTGTCGAGAAAAAGAATCAGACTACCGGGATGCCATGTGGGCAGCTTTGCACGTCGGTACAGTCCAGGACTTGAACGTTTATACACTCGGTGCGTTATCTCGCTCGTAGCCTTGGCTGTAGTGGCTGAAGCATAACTCATCAGGATTTACTTTCGTTCCTGGTCTAAATGGATTTTCGTCGTTCCCATGGGAGCATGATAAAAAGCCTATTGCTGATGGTGGGCTGCATGATTTCAAAGCGAATGTCTGTTGACCTAAACCTGCTTTCCTAGGTGTTCAAATACATTATAGCATACTGTCCGGAGGTCCCAACTCCACCTCGGCTGGGCCGCTAGTTCATGAAACTGGTCATTGGCTTGGGTATGCTACTTCCCTATTTAAGAGCACAGAACATTTGCTTAATACTTTCCGAATTCTCCAATAGCCTCTTCCATACATGGCAAAATGGATGTGATGCGGTCAATGATGAAGTTGACGATACACCTGCTGAAGATCCTGGAAACGCCGGTCGAGACCTCCACGCTTGTCCCATTGGCTTTGACTCATGTCCTGGAAATGCAACTGATCCCATTCATAACTTGTGCGACTAATCCCATGTCATCTTCACACTTTTACTGAGTTTTTCAAGCATGACCTATGCTAGTGATGATTGCAGATACGAGTTCACGCCTGGTCAACGAGCTGTAAGTCTCCACGGTTCCTTTTGGTGGTGCTAGCTAACAGTGTGAATCTAGCGTGTTGCTCAACAGATTGGCATATACAGGAATCTCTCGATCTGAATAGCATTCAAATCGGGAACGCTCTTTTATTGTCTGCCTTAATTGTCTAAAGTAATACTTTATGGCGTGCATGATGTATTCAGCCCTTTTTAGACAGCCATTCCTTCAACCATTGATCAAAAAAAAGCTGAATTATCAGGTTACTTGTGCATCAAACCAGGCCGTTTTCTAGCCTTGTACAGCCTACCGCTCCAACTCTCACAAATCATAGAAGTTCGCCCATACAGAAACCTGAGGGTCTGAAAAAAAGCATTAGTTGATAGTGTACTCCGGTGTAAACCAAGGATCTCACAATTGGGTTTGTAGATCCACGATTCCGGAATACCCAGAAATTCGCGAGTTCCAACTGATCCACCCCTTCCATATTCAATGCATACAACTTTTTGACACAAATGGAGTGCCGCCATTACTTCAACAAAACGCGACAAGAGCTTATTAGGTATCGAGTCTGTGGAAAAATCCCAACCCCTTGAACCTAAACAGAGAAATGCAATCGTAACTTGGCCGTGTTGGAGCTTAGGTGCGAAGTTCATTAAAACCAATAGCCATGCCTGTAGATTGTCCGGCGTGAGAATGAACCGGGTATCGGGTTCATACGTTATGGTGAGAAGGACCGATTTCAAGGCAGGAAGTCTTCCTTCAGGTATGATAAGATCTGAAGCCACTTAAGAAAATGCAGTATGTAACCAGCAAATAATATAATTAGAAAACTGACCTTTGGGAGATCTGCACAATTCCAGTGCCAGGTTTTCCAGCGAGCTGCTACATCGAGGGAGAATCGCGGTCAGCCAAGTGGCGGTGGAAGACGAGATTATGTCTAAGCACAATGCGAGTGATCGTAGATGTGACAAGTCTTGCCTGATACCCAATGTTCCATATAGAAGCTGCGCGGGAGTATAGTCAAGACTAAGGGATGCAAGTCGGAGCATGGAAAGTGGACGATGAGGTAACGCGAGTCCTTTAAATGCAGCGCTACCGATGTTTACCTGGGCGGGATAGAATAGTCCGATTCCTGTTATCTTCTCCAGAAACGGGGCACCTGAAAGAAGACCTAGGTCCGTCCATACGTCAACGACAACAGATTGAAGGTTAGGAAGTTCTTCAATGAGAATTATTAGCCATTCAAGCTTTCCCCACCATACTGAACCATTTGGTCCCCCGATAATTTGAATTTTGACAACACGCTCAAGAGTATGGAGGATTTGGGAGACATAATCGAGGTTGTCACTGCGATATTCTTGAGGATCGACGAGCCTGAAGAAAATTATAAATGACGAAATTTCAGGGCAATCTTGGAGAAGTCTGTGAAATCGCTGAACTCGAGTGGGCGGGTAAAGGGTGACGCAGCGAAACCGTACTGCACGGCATGCTGGCAGGAGAATGGAGCAAGTGAGACTACAGGCGGCAAGAGTAGGGAAATCATCATCGAGAAAAGTGATAATGTTCTCAAGAAGCTCAATTGCCATAGCCGTCATCGTGGATGGAAGAGCAAAATTGATCGGTGACAGCGTCACGGTTCAGAAGTCCCTAAATATTACTTATCTGCGTTTTAACCCAAAGGAACAAATCAAACTATTGCTGGAGGGCAATCATCGCGAGAGATACTAAGCAGAATCAATGCATTAGGAAACTGGCAGTGTTAGAAACTCATGGTTGGTTCAAAAAATGCAGGAGAAAAATAAGGAGAAACAACCTTCCAATCAAGTTTCTGTTTCCTCTCTATCCACTGCGACCAGACCGCACCACAACTAATATATCCCAAAAGACGGCCCCATTCAACCAAACAGCATTGGTTGATTCAGTGACCCTGTGTGCCCGCCACGGACAGAACCCGTTCGTCCGAGAGGAAAAAGTAGCCATAATCAGGCTCAGCATTGTTGGGTATGGCTTGGCACACAAGCTGAATTCACCTCTGGGCCTCGGAGCCATCAAATTTAGAGGCCCGAGGTGATTCCCGGTGTCGGGGCATTCTTGGAACAGACTTCCATGTCGATGTCTTGCACTCACGCTTTCGGTCTCATGGAACTACACTTTCACAACACAAGTGTTTTCTTGTTTGAATATTGGATGTTTCACAAAGTCTTATTCGCAGTCAGGTCCCATACTCGGGCGATTCTTCCGTTTTCACGAATTCTCTTCGTATGCGACAGTGTCTTCCATGGTTCATCCATCATTCTTCCAACACTTCGAAAATATTTATTTGGGAAAATTATTTTTTCAATAACATGAATGCTGAAGGCACTCAAAGGTGCCGCAGGTAAAGTAGCTGACCAGTGGGTTGACTTGGCATCGACTTCAAGGTTTGTTTTGTCCGTCTTCGTACTTGGGTCTCAGCGCCGTGCTTTCATTTTTCGTATAAAAGGAGCTCATATCGAGACCGCTATCTTCAGCCGTGCTCAAACATCATTTCCTCCCTTTCTCAGACTGCCTGGCCAGTCTTCTTTCCATAATCATGGTTGCATTCACATCTTCTTTCATTTTCCTCGCGAATTTGGTTGCAATTATCAATACTCTGCCAACTCCATGTAAGTAATTTAATCGCAGATGTTTGAATTACATATTTCTACCCATAGAGATTCTACCCGATCCAAGACTACTCAGATTCCACCCATTCGTTCGTATATTCCCATGATCAGTACTCCACCTTGTTAAAATTCCTTAGCCAACGACGTCGTAACGCTGTCCATGACCAAAAACAATGCAGCGACTGGGGAGTTCACCACGGACGCTGGGGACGTAACTGTCAAAGTGGGTAATTCAATTGGCAAGAAGAGGGGGAGCACTGGTAGAGTTTTCGAGGCTGATTGCGATGACGGCGACGCTGCCTGCGCATTGCTTCAACCAATGGCCCTCAAGTTCTACGATGACGAAAGTCGGGCAGAACTGGAACAAAAAGCCCTGGCAAAGATCGGCGAGCTCAAGGCTGTTTCCACTGGCGACGGGAAAAAGTTGACTCTCATGAAACGCTTCACGGGAACCTCGCTTGACGAAACGGCCGCGTATAAAGCTCTCACAAGCGACATTCAGGACAAGACGAAACTCGATATCGGCAAGATTACAAACTTTGTAGAGGATGCTAAAGCGAAGGTCGAGAAAAATGCCCTTGACTATCTTAAAAATCACCGAATCCAGCACGAGTGAGTACGCTTCCTACTTAGCTTGAAAAATAAATTTAAATTCATGGCTCTTAATCCTTTCCTCTCTCGTAGGGATATCACCAATGCAAACGTCCTCTTCACAGAAGCTGCCGGTAAGATCACAGGAGCACAGCTTATTGACTGGGATAAGTCCGAGATCTTCCAAGAAACAGAGCTTGTTAGTATCCACATTCCTCTCCATCTCATACAACCACTAAACAGATCAGCAGGCACGTATCGCTGAAGCCGAAGAATCAATTAAAGGAGCAATGATCTCCTTTGATACACTTGTCACCAAGCCAACAATAGAAAAGACAGACGCAGATAAGGCTGCCAAGATCGCAGCTTCTAAGAAGAATGCGAAATCAGCTCCAGCCCCCGCACCAGGGTCTACCAAACCGACCGTGCCGGGCTCCACCAAACCGACGGCGCCAGGCTCCACCAAACCAGTCAAACCCGGATCCTCCAAACCAGCTGCGCCGGGTCCTGCCAAACCTGCCGCCCCCAAAACTGGTGGGACAGAGCCGTCACGCCGTCAAGTAGTTGTTCTTCGCTCAGCTACCCAGCAACCTGGACCCCCTTCATGGTGAGAGCGCTTGGCAGCTTACGCCAAACTACTGGTAATTTCGAGACTAAGGAATGGAACCTGCGTTGTCGGAGTACTTTATGATTCCTACTGTTGATAATGTATATATTTGAGGAAAGTAGTGAATTTTGAGCTGAGTATGAGCCCAAATATTTGAGCTGCGCTGAGCTTGGACTGAGCGCGAGCTCACTGAAACTTCAGGCTCGGCTCATTTACAGGAGCCTGAGCTGACTCTCCATACACTCCCATGACATATTCTTCCGCTCCTCCTATGGCCCCATGCAACTACGTGCTTACAGCTCGTGCGTACCCTTGGTCATCATATTCTTGCTGGTTTCTCAAAGTCGGACTAGGAACCCTGGCACATCTCCGGTCTTTCTGTTCACTGTTACTCCCTATGTGCTATGTGGTCTGCAATTTACACACTGTCGATCGTACGAGACATCGAAAAAATTTCACAATAAAAACCTGCATTGTCTCAATTGTCTTGCACCAAGAACAAACAGCTAAGCCAATTCGTATAACTGTGACCTATCCATCTTTGTACTTGGGTCCCTCAATGTCGCGTGTTCTCACACTAGGCGAAATCCTCGAATTATCATATAAAGCCAGGAAAGATGACACCATGCCTTCCAGCGGTGCTCAATCATTCATTCTTCCCTTCCTCAGACTGCCTGGCCAGTCTTATTTCAGCCCAATTGCATTATCATGGTTGCAATCGCGTCAATCCTCATTTGCTTTGCGAACGTTATTGCCCTGATAAGTGCTCTTCCAGCCCCATGTATGGCTTTTTGTGAGCCTTTTGGAGGCTGACTTATTTACCTCGATCCAACTAGATTATGGGAGCGTCACTGTCAAGGTCGGCGAGAAGATCAATGGGGGCACTGGGGGTACCATTTTCAAGGTCGACTGCGTCGCCGATACCGCCTGCCAGGCCCTTGGACCCATTGCTCTCAGGACTTACGTTAACAACGAACAAGGAGCTAAGGAACAAAAAGCCCTTGCTAAGATAGGCGAGCTCAAAGCTGTCTCCACTGGTGAGGGGAATAAACTATCCTTGATGAAGGGCTTCTCGGGGGAACCCCTTGTCAATACGGCTGGGTACAAAGCTCTCACAAGTGATGTTGAGGACAAGACTAAACTCGATATTGCTAAATGCAAAGCATTTGTGGAAGCCGCGAAGACTCTCATCGAGCCTAAGGTACGTGGGTATCTTGTCGAGCACAATACCCTGCATCTGTGAGCATTTTTTCTTCTTCTGAGACATTCAAACTAACAATTTTTTTTCCCCTCTTTGCTTAGTGACCCTAGTCCTGCGAACGTTCTCTTCACCGAGGCTGGAGGCAAAATCACAGGGGTCGAGCTACTCGATTGGTACAAAGCCGAGTTCGTTGGTGATAGCGAAGTCAATATATCTCATCTCTGTATTTTTCATTCACTCAACAAAACTATAGGTAGAGATCGATAGAGCGAAGGACGCCATTCACCGCGAGATGAGCAGTTTTGATGTACTTGTTTCTAAACCAACAGTCGAACGGGACAATGCTCTCAAGGAAGCGAAGGCGAAACAAAAGCAATCTTCCCCCGCTCAAGCTTTAGGATCTTCCAAACCGACTGTACCAGGGTCGGCCAAACCGGCCGCTCCGGGACCGGCAAAGCCAAACGTTCCGAGTCCTGGCTCAACCAAACCTGTCGCTTCGTGAAGTACTCACGTTGTCATTGGCTATATGATACGGAATTGGTATCCCTGGATTAGTTGCCAGAATCTATAGTCCTAAGGAATCTGAGAACTCGAATCGATCTGGTGTTGATGTAGTAGGCCAATATTTCCAGCGTTAATATACGTATTTAAGGAATAGATCACTTGTATTTGAAGTTTGTTATATGCTCCTACGGCTAATTGACCGTGAGTCAAAAAAAGATCGACCTAAAAGGAAGTGTAGTCCAGGTGGTCTTTAGGACAATGATAGAAGCCTAAGTTGATATTCACGATTTGCGTTGAGGATCATGGTGCATTTAAAATGGTCTATCTAATGGTATGCGTGTGATGATTATCCTTATTTTATTAGTCGTTTCTTTATGAGGGCTGACTTTGGTGTTCCGGCGCCTGTTGCCGCCCACTTGGCGTTGTCCTCTGACGTGATGGCTACAGGAAATCTCGCGGTCGAGCTCCTCGAGAACATCATTTATTTTCTCGACGGTGATTTATCCACACTCGCCGCTTGCAGCCTTACTTCTTCTTCTCTACTCCCTGCGTGCCGTGCCGCGCGCTTCCACAGCATCACTCTCCGCAAGCCTTTGCGTGCTCGGGAATTTCTCGCACTTCTCCAAGATCGTCCTGACATTTCGTTATTTGTTCTTTCACTGAGGATTATAGGTCCTCAGGATTATAGCATGGACTCAGTCGAAAACTCTCCAGAATTGCTATTACAAGTCCTCTCTCATCTCAAACGCGTCGTTAACCTTCAAATTATTGGAGGGCCCGATTATGGTGGCGTATGGTGGAAGCACATTCCGTGGCTACAAGCTCCGATTGGAGAACTTCCCAATCTTCAGACAGTCGTCGTCGAAAATTGGATGGACCCAGAGGTACTTTCCCATGCCCCATACCTAGAGAAGATCAAAGGGATAGGGTTCTTTAACCCCGGGTCAAAGGACAGTGACATTCCATTTCGAAGAGACATGTTACCACGTCGCCCACTTTCCGTTCTTCGCCTTGCATGGCTCAATGATGATTATACCGTCACCAAGTTTCTATCTGAACCGCTTGGTGCGGGGTTGGATCTTTCCCAGCTGCGATCTTTGGCTCTTAGTACTGCGACTGTGACAGCCTGTCCTACAGCCATGTGGCTTACGTCTCTTCTCCCTCAATGCAGCAGATGCCTTCAACACCTAGCGCTTGAGCCCACAGGATCACCTAATGGTTAGGAATTTGTTCTCTTTGTCCCATTTCTAGTGTAATATTGTCTAATGCAGCGTTAGATCTTATTGTACCTGAAGGAGGTCTTCCTCTCCTTCAATCGATCCATTTTGTGTTTGGAAACGATACTTTCATCGCGGAACAAAGCAATTTGCAAGCTTGGCTTTCATCTCTTTTGAGTTGCGCACCTGAATTGCAGCGAGGTCAAATCACAATGACGTTTACCGGGTATGATTTTGTGTTCCAGGGATTCTCTCCAGCTTCAGTTTTATCAACTGTTCCACTGTTGTCGCGTTTTGCCGAGGCGTTGAAGCCTTTTCCCTTATGTAGAGTGACTCTTTGCTACGACCAACAATTGAAGGAGGGCGAAGTAGTTGTGCCTCGAGATTCTCTTGGACTTCCTGAATCCTGGGTATACAAGCCTCGATGTGAGTTGATGGTTTCCTGACTCGAGTGACTTACCTAACGTATCTGAAGATTCTCATGTTACATTCTGGACATGTTTCTACGATCTCTAATGACCTGTGAACTATCACTTGAAGTACAGTTCGGGAGGGAGAATGCGGTGACGCCCAAAGAGAATGTGTATTGAAGACAGCAACTGTTGTTTGAATATGAAAAATCGGGCTGCTGCTGATCAGCTTCGCGTGGCTTCGGTTCTTCATCTCATCATACCATAGATCATGATGGTGCAGTAGAGCTTCTTGACCACGATTTATCTGTTCAATGACATCCGTTGCTTTCAACTCTAACCACTGTCTCACCGGAGAAAGGCACAATCCCCTCTGTAGAGTATTCATGTTCAGAATGCTTCTGCGCCCACGGCATTATTTTTGGTGATGGCAGCGGGAACCATGAAGGACAGGCAGCACTGGAATGTGTTTTCAAACAGTCCCAGGCACACGCAGTACTGGGGCATTTTTTTATATTTATAAGTAAGCTTAAACCTTGTATACTAGTTCTTCTTTTCTGGGCTACGCTCATGCCTGATGGGTAAGAGTTTACTCAATGCTGGCAATGGGAAATGAAGGACCAGGTGGTTTTAAATCTAACTCCCAAATGTCGTCTATACAGCTTAGCATTTAGACATAGCCTTGCTGAAAGGCACAACTAAGGATGAAAATAGTCGATACACTACTTGCTTCCATCATCCATGTCGAATGGAATACAACAGCAGTCCACTTCCAGATTATTGTCACCCTAATTTACCTCATGGTGGGCCTACTAAGGGTGACATTCGCCCCGTTCAACCAATGTCAATTGACGAAATCCATCTGTGGAGATGCCAAAGACCACCGCCTGGCACCAGTCTTTCATTCGTGCGCAACAGTTGTGAGACTCTTAGCAGGCAGCTTTTATGTTATCCAAAGCCGATCTATGTTATAAGTGCAATAAACCACCAGCCATCTGTTCTACCGTCGTCAACTCCCCAATCACCCATGGAAATATCCGACCAAACATTGGCTGAGCGGTCGGCAGATGTAGACTACTATGGCGCTGTGGAATTAATGTCCCAATCTCTCTTCTATGGTATCTCCAGCCCATATTCTTTTCTACGTATACCTAAATCTGAAGGACAGGGATGTTTCTTGTTGTCTTTGGGATCTCCATTCTTATTCTCCAGTGTGTCCTATTCATCGTTGTTTCCAAGGACAAACACGACTCTCACATAGGCAACGTAAACCTGCGGGACCGCGCCGAGTTCTCTTTGGTTCGATTATGTTCATTGGGATAGCAATGACTACGAATTTCTCACTTATCGTTGCTGGTACACTTATGCAAATGTCATGGCCACATTTACTTTCGCCATCCTCAACAATTCGTCAAAAACTCATGGCTGCAAACGAAATCAGTCGAAAACCGTTTGTTGGAACTTCTGTGGTAACGCCTTTAGTAGTGAGTTTCTACTACATCGTCAAGTGATTCCGCTGACTTCTACGCTAGTACATTATTGCTGATGCAATGCCTATTTGGCGAGCGTACGTCATGTGGTCCCACAGCAGAAACGTGAAAGGAATCCTGCTTGTATTGTTCGGACTCAACATCGGTATGCTTCATATCTTTTGTTCAAAGGTGCTCTGACTGGATCATGGTAGCGAGTTGTATTCTCCAAGCAGTCTTTGTTGTGATCAATGAGCTACAAGACGCAAATAGAAACAACGAAGTTCTGCAATCTACTGTTTACGCTACATCGCTGTTATTTTCCGTGCTCGTGAACGCAACTTCAACCTCACTCATTGGATATCAAGCTTGGTAGGGACCGAAATTGCTCCTTCACACTGAAACTAAGGCTATTCTTTTAGGAACCATCGTGCTAATATTAAAAAAGGCTTGCTCAATTCAACATTTGCACTCTCGATTCTTGTGCTAATCGTAGAGGCTGGATTTGCCCTTTGCATTATTCAAGTAGGTTCCATCACCATTCTCAATATTCTATCTTGTTAAATTTCTCTAGATCATCAATGCTTCGGTTTCAATAGCATCTAGCTTTGTTCGTGCCGCCGAGCCCCTTAATGCATTATCTCTTTGTGCCATTGTTTGGGCGCCGTTCGGCGATTGCTTCGCAGTATCTCTTTTTTCTAACGAGTCATTCATGCTCTTAATATCTTCCTGTTTTAAGGCTTCATATCCATCTCTCTTGGTGATCATTATGGGGTATAAAAAGTCTGTTTTGGACACGATGTTACCGCAGGACTCTCGAATTCAAGGAAATGTCATAAACACAATTCAGTTCGCACCAAGTCGGTCCACAAACGATGCTACGGAAGAGACCATAAATCCAAGGCATATTTCTACGACGATTGATGTGGCTGCAGGGTCTGACGAAAGTCGAAACGTCGAAAAGGTCTAAACAATTAAACTCAAACTATACCGGGCCATGTAATAGGATAAGTGAGGTATCTATTTTATTTGACGGCGAATGATTACAAATGCGACAGTGGAGTGATGTTGTTAGAGTATGTAATTGACTCTGGCGTTGGGCACAGATACTCCTACATAAATCGGTCGAAATCTATGCAACACAACTTAGGGACTATTCCCAGATTTAACAACCCACGCCCGAATTGCCTTGTTCGTGATGGTAACACCTCCATCCTCAATTCCTTCACCTTTGATGCCTTCACCCAGACCCACAGCAAAATCGACCAAAACTCCAGCCAGCAACCCTGCAGGAGTGACAATGTCTTTACTAACAGTTCTCAGCACTGGTGCCACTACTTTATGTACGAACGATTTTGTGAGGGTCGGGGAAGGAGAGAGGGCATCCACGTATGCGGGTCTGACATTGATTACTTTCAGCTGTGGGTTTGGTGCGGGGAGGGTGAGTTGGAGGAGAGAATGTTCGGCTTGGGATTTCGTTTTGGCGTAGAGGTTCATTGACTTGGTTCGCACTGAAGGGTCCGAAGAAGCTGATGCCCCAGATACGTGGATGAAAGCGAATGGGTTCTGAGAGTTGGGTGGGAGGAGGGATGGGAATATACGTGCTGCTGTGAGAGGGTAATCATGTGTGATTTGGATGTATGTCCTGTGATTGGAAGGAATAAGTTTAATAAGTTTCAATGCGGGTGAATAATCACTTACTCCTTGGGAACTGCAAACTGACCGACACCTTGAGCCCAAATGCAGGCTTCGGCGCCTCTCAACTTGTCCAAGACATCTTCTGGATAGGACATATAGTCTTGATGGGTAATGAGATGTACTTTATTTGGATCCCAATGCTCTCCCAGGGTTTGGAGTGGTGGAGAAGGCTTGGGTGGGAGCGGGAATGGACGGCGAGTGAGGACCGAAAGCTTTGTTACGAGAGGGCTGGATATGCAGTGGACTAACACTGGGGCGCCTATGGTACCAGTCGCTCCTATGTGGGAGATGAGTGATGTGAGAGAGTTATCCATGAGATCATTTAGCTGACCGGTGAGGATAATGTGCATGGCGAAATACTTGGGTAATTGTGGGGGTAGATGGAAGTAAATTCACAAGGAATTGGTTGGTTAAAGAGGAAGCAAATGGAATTGCAGCACTTATATACTGGCAAGATATGGCACCTGGGAGCCGCACTATTTGTCACTGGGCCGGCCAAGCGATACCAAACGTGGGGAATTCAAAATTTGGTACAAGGGATTCGCGGAAAATACATTCCATTTCAACGTCATCATAGAAAAGATTGTCGTCGGATCGAGAGGAGAAAGCAGACCCAGCAGGGTGGTGATGGCAGGTGCCAGGTTTGTTGACGTCGTTTATTCAGTGTTGTTGGCACAAGCTTGCCTCTTCCCACGACGCTGTGTCTCTGGCAGCGTTTCTCGTCCTCGTTGGTCCGGGCTCTCTCTTTTTAATTTCCTCACGTTCTAGAGAGTCGATACCCTCTCCATGCTTCAGCTGGCTTGAACAGTGCCCTTGTGAACCTCGGATATCCCTAATTCCTCAACCCGTCATGGGTTCAGAAGGAGTGCAGATTGAAATTCCTGGTAACTTGATTTATCAGCTATCTCATGATTTGTTATTCATGTATTCCTTTTGATTAGTTTTCGATGACGACGACTATGGCGGAGGAGGAGCAGCTGGACCATTTGGTCGCCAGGGTGGGTCGAATCCCTTCGGTGGTGGCGGATTTGGTGCTGGAAATCCTTTCGGTGGAGGGGGCGGCAGTTCTTTCGGTGGAGGTGGAGGGAGCTCATTCGGAGGTGCAAGGTATGTTTTTGCTTTATTATTTTGGTATCGGCAACTTAACTCCCTTTTATCTAGCTCAACTTCCAGCTCTTCGAATCCATTTGCAGCAGGCAACATTTCTGCAAACACTAGTTTTGGTGGTTCCGTTGCTGAGTCTCCTGTTGGAGTCACACCCTTGGGGCAAGATAACCGTCCAAACTACTTTGGCTCCCACTCACGGCAGGACTCAGTTGCCAGTATCGACTCGACGAACTCGGGCACTGGCAGATACACACCTGCTCCCTCTTCCACCCCGAGAATCTACGCCGTTTTCGCATTCTGCATCGAATTCTATCAATTATAGCACAGAGAAACTTGGCTTTACGAAGAAGGGCTCCTTCGCGTCTATTCGCAATGCGTTCAAAGTCAGCGGAAAGACGAGCAATGCCAAGAGACTTTAACGCTGGCTTCGATTCATTCTCACCCCCGCCTGTACCTTCCATTGATAACAGTGTTTACATGAAAGCTTCCTTCAATCGTTCAAACAATTCCTTTAACACAAGCCGTTCTCTGCGACCGACTACGCCCAGTCGCGGACCTGGTGGTCGAGGGCATGCATTCCACCCCTCAGATGCTGGAAGTGACCTCAGCTACGTCAATAACATGACCCCCTCCTCCCGTGCCTCGCGTTCCTGCGAGTTTCAGAAGCGAGACTCCCGACGCAGCAGGTCGAAGACGACAAGGTCGTCATGGATCCCAAGACACCTTCCGAGTTTGCCCTGCACGCCGTCTTTATTCGCTTCGCAGCCAATGCTGACACACTCATCGACACCTTTCTTCGTTCCCCACTCGAAAGCGAAGTCCAGCTACCTTCTATTATGGCCAAAGGGAAGGATCCTCAATTCGACGAGATTCTCGACTCCTTAGGCAAAATTGCGTTAAAGCACGTCAAGCCTGTCGTTGACTCTGTTTTACGTTGGCGGAAAGAGCAGAATGAGAACCAGGGTTATGCAGATATCATAAAATGCATGCTTCTTCTCTTGTTTCTTCACCACCCAATTCATCCGCTTCGACAAACAACTATAATACTATGGGCCCCGGCTCCCTGCAAAACAATCCCAATCGTTTCGTTCGTCCCAGCGACGTTCCGAGTCTCTTGCATGAGCGAAAAATCCTGGCTAGTATCTATATTATGTGCCGAGCTCTCATTGCCATTCTGGAACAAATCTCAAAGGACGCGCTTGGAGACGCGATGGGTTACCGGCTGGAAGAGTTGACATTCGAGACATTTAAAAAGCCTGATTTGAAGCAGTTGGCGTCAAGTGTGAATTATAGAATTAATGTGGACTTGTATGTGAAAATGTTAGGGCTGTTGGGCAATATTCGGTATGATCTTTGTTTTTTCTTCAAGTTTATATGGGTGACTCATTACCATGCATTGTTGATAGTTTCACGAGTGTTACAGACAGGTTTCTTTCGGAGTTTGAACCGATTAGTGTTTATGGGAAGCAATTATCGAAAGAACAGGAGATAAAATTTGAGCATCTGGTGAAAGGATTGACCCATGTTCCTATCAAGGTAATCATTCTTTCCATTCCACTCCTACCTGGGGCTGACTTATTGTCTTGTTGTAAGGTCTGGCCGCCAGAGGCTTTCGAGGAAGGCGCAGAGTTTTTAGAGGCGTTGTCAAAGTCGTTCGTGAACGCGCATGGGATCAAGTTGAAAACTGCGTTTGCGGAGACTTTGGTGCATATGTTACATCCAATTGGCAAGGTGCTTTTTCTTACTAATATATCTTTGAGATCTTGTACTCATCATTTCATAGACTGCTCAAGCAGAGACGAACCATCCTCAATGGGCACAGGCAATCGAGTTCATGTATCCCAAGGCAAAGGAGATGATGACGAAACCTCGGTATTGGCACGCTGCGTTCCCTTTGGTCATCACCCTTCTGTGTGTTGCGCCAAGAGAATATTTCTTGAAGCATTGGCAGGCTTGTTGGGAAGCCTCAGCATCCAAATTGAAGGTTAGAGTGCTCCTGACTGCTAATAAATTTATTCTAACTTATCTCTGCGTGCCCTAGGACAAAGGGTACCGCGTGCCTGTTATGAACGGTCTCATGCGCATTATTTGGACGTACCTTTATCGCTGCCAGGAATCGACCTCCACAACCCTCACCAAAATTGATACCTGCCTAAAGACATTCTTCCCTCCGAACCGCTTCACTATCTTCCCTCCCGACGACAATATCTCCATATTTGTCTACATCGTCCACTTTGTTCTTTCCCGTCACTTCGACTTCGGTACTACCCTTTGCCTTGAGCTCATGCAAGAGCAGTCAGTATCCAGTTCCCAGCCTGGGAGTATTGGAAGTGTATATGCTCCTGAGAGAACTTCGATTGCTGTGAAGGCGATGCTTCTCAGTCTTCACGCGATGGAGAAGGACATCCAAACTCCTACGTGGCCATCAACGACAGACTTTATGGCTTGGCCCAGTCCAGACGACTACCCTACCTCTTCAGGATTCAAACCTGCGAGTCTGACTAACAGGAACGCAGTCAACACCCTCCTCGAACGAGCTGGTGCCGTCCTCGGTAAAATCGCTCTTGCTTGTCAGAAGACCATTGGAAATATGAACGTCTTTGATGAGCAATGGAGTACTGCGAGACTTCCACCTGGATTTGAGGAGTCGCATACATACGTCATATGCAAACATCCAGATGCGGGTGTCACTGCTGCCTATCCTGCGCAGCTCGCTCCTGTAATTCAGCTTCTTCACTCGTGTTTCATTTCCTGGCCGAGGTGTCTTATTATTCCTCCGAACGAGGCTATCGAGATGCTTCTTATGGGCATCATTCACGTCGAACCTTCGCTTACGCCTGTCTCTGCCGAAGGTCTTATGAGGTTCATGGAGAATATGGAGGATGCGAAACAGGTCGTGTCGCAGTCTACGTCGTTCATCTTTAGCCCCTCTCGGCTCGTCCTCGAAGGGGCGGGCATCAAACTT
The DNA here is from genome assembly GCA_021399455.1 of Flagelloscypha sp. PMI_526. Lineage (NCBI taxonomy): Eukaryota > Fungi > Basidiomycota > Agaricomycetes > Agaricales > Niaceae > Flagelloscypha > Flagelloscypha sp. PMI_526. The sequence continues at coordinate 41,936 of JAJTUO010000017.1, forward strand.
CTCGTTGAAGCTCCTCTTCTGCTTGACCTCTGGGTTCGACTTGTGCAGAGATGGGTGAAAGGATGTTTGGAACAAACTCCAGAGGCGATTTTGGAAGATCGGAGTTTTGTAGGAAGGTGTGCGGAATTGGAAGCCGCCATTTTGGTGCTGTTGTCTCATGAACAACAGCCAATTTTTGAAGCTGGTGCGACTGTCACGAGGACGTTACATCTCTTGGTACAGCATCTCGCTCCAGAGCCTAGCTCCCAAGACGATCCTCCGGACACACCACTCTTGTTCACCGAGCTGTTGTATGGGAAACATTTGAAGAGAAAGTATATGGATGGGTTCCAAGATGTTTTGGATAAAGCGGAGTTGGCACGGTTGGATCAGTGGAAGACGAGCCCGAGGGACGACATTCCACTGAGGATCGTGCAGAGTCTTAACGAACGGGACCGCGCTCTATGGCGTTTTATCTTCCCAGCTTTCCTCTGCAAGTGTATGGAGTACCCGTCCTCTGTTCTGAACATTGCGAGAGACGCGATCGTCGCTGCAGTTTCGCGTTACCATCCCATCATTTCTCACCTTGCTGGCCTCAGTACACGCGTCCCTGTTGGTCTCAATACGCGAACCCCGTTTGGGCAAGAGAAGGATGGCGTTCGGCTCATCCGAGAGAATCGGAGTCTCGTTAACCAGTGGTGCATCTGGTTGAAAATTCTCTGCTGTACGGCAACGATGCCAGAGACACGACCTACGCTCAAGTCTCTTAACAACGGCCGAGACCAACAGCAGCTCCATAACCGAGCTCCATCGGATATCAACTTCGAACGAGAAAGGTTCCTTACTACAAGAGGGCTCTTCCGGTATCTCACGCCCTTCCTCGATTCGGAATACCTTGTCTTTCGAGATTCAGCGGTTTGGGGAATTAGCGCCTTTCCATCTAGCGCCTATCCGAACCTTCTTGATGACCTCAGCATGCTCGCTGGACGACAGTTTTACGACGATTCGAGAAGCAAATTCCCTATTCCCAATCCGTTGGAACAGGGCATGGGTGCGTTGAACCCGAGGCAATTGGAAGAGGCGAAGAATAAGGCAGCGATGGTGATGGGAGATCGAACCCGACGACAGGAGAGGCTGCACTCCGCTATAGCCCGGATTTATTGGCATACTGCTCCGTATCTCCACGAGCAACGAGGCATGTCTAGACAGACTACACTTGTCCATGTTCTCAAGTTTGTGAGAACAACTCAGACGTTCCTCGTAGCTCCTGATACTAGAGACGATCCTGGCCTTCATCGTCTACGGCGATATTTTTGTGGTGTGGTGGAAAGGTTGTTGGACGCGATGAGCGCAACCAAGGATTTTGATCGACTTATGCAACAGCATACTCAGCTAGCGCTTTATCGGTTGTGTGAAGAGTGGTGTTTATTGGGACCCCAGACGGACGTTGTGAAGCATCGTATGGATGATATGTTAAGGGCGGCGGTTTCTGGTTATCGCCAGGCGGACGTGGCGGAAGTGAAGGAGAGATTTAATAACGATTCGCTGGCGTTGTCATACGCTTCAATTGGTGCTCTAGCTGCTCTTTGTGTAAGTTTTATTTTTTTTTAGCTGTCTTACTTTTTTGCTCAGACCATTTCATAGCACAAGGCATACTTTCCTTCGGATGGGATAGTCTCTCCTACGGAAAGAATCCCTGCTGAATTTTCACGGCCTCTTTCAGCGGGTCAGGTCTTAGAACGCTTTACTGCGATCCTTGGCACCAGCCATTTAACTTCTCAAAAGAGTGCCAAGTACGCAGATCTTGTTAGTCCACTATCCATTCAGTTCTGACTGTTTCTCCTAGGAAAGCGATGAAAACACTTCTATCGACGACTATCAATGATAGCAACCTCTTCGTAGAGGCTGTTCGTCGTTCCGTGGTCGGAGACAAACAAGATAGTGCGGAAGGGCGGTTATTCGAAGTGCTCTCGCACATCATCTGTGAATGTGACAATCATGGCTTCACATTCCCCCAGGTCGTGTGCCTCGGTCTTACCAATCTTGGACATCCGTTGTCTAAACACAGGCGGGAATCCTTCAATATGCTCGAAGCCATCCACCATCAACATGGCGGGCTCTTGGCCATGTCACAGTTTGAGGCGTCTGTGGGCAGTATCTCGTCGACGACATACATTCATGCGCATCGATTGGTCTCCGAATTCCTCGCTGGAGAGCACCCTCAGGAGGCGTTGAGCATTCTCACTCACTTTTCGGCCTGGCTTCCTCAACTGCCAGCGACCAGAATCGCTCATACCACCGCGTCTCTGCTTTTAGAGAGCTTGGAATATTGGGTGTCGAGTTTGGAGTTGATGACTGAGGATAAAACTGGCGTCTCCAAGGAAGGTCGAGTGGCTTTGTTCCATCTCCTTTCCATCACATTGCGCTACGCCAATGACCACATGGAGCAAATCTTAGCTATTTGGACGCAACTCATCGAGCCTCCCAACCAAGCCAATGGTCATGCGACAATTCGTTTCCTCATCGAACAGGCAGCAAAGGTGTCGAAACCTGGATTTATCAATACTGCCGCCAACATCGTCTCGTGTCTTTGCCAGACCGTCATTGGGCGTGAGATTTTTGACGATCTCGTCTCTCTCATTGACCCACTCCGAATGCTGCCTAGCATGGAACACAAGCTGAATGAGCCACCCAATAGTGTCGAAGTGGACCTCTGGTCGGACCTCCTCGCCCTCTTTGAAGATGTTCGTTCCATTTCCCTTGGTTCAGCACAATACGCTTGGCTGTTCCTGGCCGACGTCGCCATGTCTCGATATTGGGAACTCAAATCACAGATGCCCGTCCTTCTTCATGCGGTCCTCACTCACATTGACCACAAGTCCAACTTCGTTCGAACACGTGCGCAGCGTATGTTGTTCCATCTTCTGCGAGCTTGGGCTCCTGGCTACGACGAACTGCATGACCGCGCATCGTACCCCAGTCGGTCCGCACTCAAGGCTCAGCTATCGAAACTTGAGGAAGAAGCAGGTGCGAGGTTCTGGAAAGATGATGATTCAGATGAGAAATCTAGCCCCAACATGAAGTGGCTCTGCAAGGAAGTGCTTAACTTCGTACGACCTCTTTGTCCGAACATCGCAGAAGCGTGGGGCTCTTTAGCTCTTCATTGGGGTACTGCTTGCTCCATTCGTCTCATTGCTTTTAGGTCACTCCAGATATTCCGAGCTCTCATGCCCAAGGTCCAGCAGCGTGACCTAGCGCTCCTTCTAGGGCGATTGTCAAATACGATTGCCGGCCCCGAATCTCCCATCCAGCTGTTCACGTTAGAGATTATTGCGACGTTGACTGCGATCGCTGGCGTTCCCAACCTTGATTCCGCCCTTTTGCCAAAGCTCTATTGGTGCTGCGTTGCCTGTCTTTCCACAACCGCCGAGCGAGAGTTCTCCCAAGCTCTCTTGTTGCTTGAGGCGCTCTTGCCTCGCCTCGATTTCGATGACATCCAGCAGTTCCAACTTCTGACGGCCCAGCAACCAGATGCCTGGAAAGGCTCCTTCTCTGTGCAGTTTGCTCTCCTCAAAGGCCTTCGCTCGTCTGTGACGTCTCCAAAGACACTCACAATGCTCCAGAGACTTTCCAAGTTCAGGAATAGCAATCTCATCGAGCCCACCCCGGAAGCTCGAGTTCGGGATCTCTATACTCTAGCCCTTCCTTGGTGTCTTCACGATATGACCATGGACAAACCCGACCCGACGCTAGCGACCTTCGCAGAAGACATCAAGGCGTTAGCTGAATTCGAGGAGCGCACGAGCATTCAAAAAATCATGAACGGGTTCATTAAGAGACAGTTCCGTACGAAGGACGATTTCCTTCGTCAATCCATCTCAGTCCTTCGCGAGCACTACGGATCTGATTACTGGACAGACATCGTCACACTCCTGATGAGTCTTGTCCTCAATAACACAGAGCATGTCAGGACTCAAGCCATGAACCTGATTAAAATCCTCTTCCAGCAGCGCGAAACACGTGGTCCCATCCAACGTCTGGGCTCTGAAATTCTCATGCCTCTCTTGCGTCTCCTCGACTCGAACTTGTCTCAGCAGGCGTTGGATGTGCTAGAGGAGCCGATGGTCATGATGTCCGGCGGTGCCCCTGCGAAACAGGTCCTTCGAATGAGCATGCACGCGGCGATTCATCAGAAGGAAGTAGACTCCGTCACGAAAGTTTTTGGTGTTCCAGAGGAATCTGGTTGGTGTATTGCCCAGGTTGAGGCTCTCCGAGAGACGTGCAGAGCAAATATTGTTGCTGTCTTCGATACCTGCGCAATGAACTCGCGGCCTTCTCGAATTGATTTTGCTCCAGAGGCAGAAGCACTCTCAGCCGTACTCAACTCGCCGACTGCGCCTGCTCAAGAAGATGACCTGGGTGGCTTAGTTCAGAATCTTCATGAGCTTACCAGCTTCTTCAAGGCAGCTTCACCTTCCTCTCGAGACAACAGTGCACGACGCACAGCACCTCCCGATCGGCGTCTTGAGGCCAGAGTCGCAGCTATTCTCGCCAAGTCGACTGCCCACGACACTAGTGTGCAGGATGTTCCCCAGACACCCTTCGTTGACGTGTTTAGGGTTGGGTTAGGAGCGGGAGCGGGAGGGGGAGGGGGAGGTAGTGCAAGCTCCTCCGCTGAAAATGGAGGTGGAACGTCAGATGATTCAGATGGAGATTCAGGCAGTGAGACTGAGGCTGATGCATTCATGTACGACCAGCCCAGCAGTTATAGACATGGTCCTCGCCCACATTATCCTTCTTAGCTATTTTGTGTACTTCTTATTTCGTTTTCTTTTCTTTGGTGTACTTGGGATGCTTGGGATTTTTTCAGTGATTCTAGTGATTTACTGTACATCAAAGCTTTGTATTTTTACCTCTGCTAGTTTATTGTACTTTTATTTTACTTTGGTACAGTGCCATGCACTTCCCTTGAATGCATAGTTACATGAAAAATCATTGTATTTATCAATGAATACAGTTGGACGGGTCTTTGAGTTCTCTTATTAGTCAAATGCTGTTGGATATAGGTATTCCAATCCAGATGAAACGCGAGTGTTGAGTGAGATTATGCTCCGAGCCAGTAGATGCGTGCGTGTAAGAGGGTCACAGGGCCACGCGTTAACCGTTACAACATAAAAGGGAACATATCAAGGAAGCTTGTGTTCGCTGATACAATGGCCATACACAAACGTATACCCATTGGAACGGAAAGTAGTATAGGTTGATGAAGGAATGGATAGTAATAGTACGAAGTGCGTTTATCTTCAGAAATGACTGGATGTACTTGAGTCTAATAAATGGCGGAAAGGATAGGTCCATGTCCAATTGAATCTCGCTAGGTAAGTGTCTAATACCACGCTTACAGTGAACTCTAAGGAGCATCAACCAGCATTAACTTCTACAGTCGTAGAATTCAGCGTTGTTCTAAATAGCATCAGGAGATAGCATACCACTAGTTTCGTATCTGATCCAAAGATGTGTTGATATGCAGCGATATCTCCCGTGATAACGATGTGGTTTGGTTGCGAGGTGTACACGACGAATACAAAAGGTGACGACCCGTCAGGATTCTTCCACCGCAGTTCAAGATTATCGTCCGGGTCGACCGTGAACTACAATAAAGCATTGATTAACGCGAGCAGGCAAGAAGGCAGAACATACAACTGCTGTTTCCGAAGCATCAGTGCTAGATACAGAGCTGCCCTGCATGACAGGCGTAGATCCTTGAGGGGTGGGATTTGTGGACGTAAAGTAGCAGTAGCTGGGGGTCAGGGTAAAGCTGACGCCCAAGGCACAGAGTTGGAAATAAGAAAGACACACTTATATGAACTACGTCCAATAGTGTTAGTCGGAGGACTGAGAGAAAATGTCAACCCCAAATTTGGATAGACTGCTAGATCATCTTGGCCATTCTACCCAATGACAGAAAATGAAGGTGATTAATATGGTAAGCTGTTCGGTTGGGGTCTAACGCACTTCAATTTCCAGATTATATGGTCCAGAAAGTGTCGTATCATAGCGGACGATGAGAGCAGAATCGATCGAGGATGTTAGTCCGACCATCCCAGATGTAGGAGTATTCGAGACGTAGTATAGCATCGTGCTACCACCGGGTTCACTAGAGAACGCCTGAATAACTGCACGACGGCTAGGCAGGAAGATACTGAAAACCATCAAATAAATGAGCTAGGCTGGAAGCTTACTAGATTGGTACGTTTGCAGAAGGTGTAGCAGCTGCCAGGAGGCAAATGAGCGTGAGAGAACGAAGGTGGCTACAACAACTTACGAGCGCCGTCACGATATCCCAACCCCCTCATTACGGGCTTCTTCAAAGGGAGACCTCTTCTCAACCTCTCAGCATTAGAAAGACGAGCGTTCAATGTCCGGGTCGGGTGATTCAGGTTGCGTCGAGAAGCAGCAGCGGAACCACCAAACTCGCCAGATTCCAATCTAGGAATAGCGAAGGTGAAATGAGCGATGAAGAGGAGAGTAAAGATCTTGGCTATGGTTGAGGGCACCATTTCAGAGAGCAGGCCGTAAAAGAAAGGAAAAGAAGGAGGTAGCCAAGTCGCTTGCGGTCGTGTCTCTAATTGCAGCTGTTCTGATAAATGTAGTCAGGCTTTCACCTGCGGGTCTTCACAAGAAAATCAGTCTGTGGCGCAAAAAAAAAGTGGTAAATCTAACGCAAATTGTGCCCATATCTCTTCGTTAGGCAATTGCATGATCTTTCTGACTTGTGAGAGCGCCACAAATATTGTGAAGACGCGCAGGCCAAAACCTGACTACGTTTATTAGAACAGCTGTAAAAAGCAACTCGAGTGATAGGTGGTGTGCGAAAAACCTATGGGTACGGCGGCGCAAGGCAAGGCCCCCACGGGCTATCATTTAGAATCAGCCAAGGAACAGTTGTGTTGGAGGAGTGGGTTCAGAGAACTGCTTAGCTCAGATTCGGCACCGACTTTCGCCTTTCGAATAACTAGAACGCCATACAAGAGACCATACCAAGGCTAGGAACTGTAAAGATTCTTAATTCCGCATCACTGATACATCACCTATCAAACTGTTGCTTTCCTTTCCTCTTGCACTCATTATGAAGCTATTCAAGAAGGCTAAGGCTCGATTTCACACTATTGACAGTGGCCAGAATTCAAGCCCCACTGGATCACAGGTTTCTTCCGTTATCAACCTCCCGACGAACGACACGCGTGACTCTGTGTGGGAAGGGGTCAAGACCGCCTTGCGCATGATCAAGGAGTCTGCCGATGCGTTCCCACCTCTCAAATCTACTGTTGGCGGCCTTCTTGGAATTATTGACCTTGTGGAGGTGCGCCATTCCCTTTCTTTCATCTCTGAGCGGGATTGATGACTTTGTAACCGCTACAGAATACTCGCTCCAATGAGGAAGAGGCTATTCGAATTCAAAGGACACTGAATGCCATGGTTACTGTGCTCAAGACAAGTTGGCTCCGGTCGCTCAATAACCACGGAGATACATCCGTTCGCATTGATGGCATTGTCGCGTCAGTTTTCTCCAGTGTACTAGGACATGTAGCTCATGTGTTCATTTACTAGATCCATAAACGAACAAATTCTCCTCATTCAACGCGTTCTTGACCGAAGTAGGTCTGCTGCTTTCGCAAATGCAACCAAAGATAAAAGCGATATCGGAGCTGTACTACACCAAATTTCCGACCTTCTCAATGTATTCCTCGTCAGTAGTTCCCATTTCGCTGGATTTCTCCTCAACTATATGTTCATAGATCGAGACCTGCCTGTCAACCGAGACTATCAGTGCTGAGACATTCAATGTCGTGTCCAAAGCGTATCTCGTATGTTGTCGTTCCTTTTGATGCCTTCACGACTCTAATAAATCCTAGAAAGATGAATTGAAACCTGTTTATGAAGCCTTCCACACGGCAGACGGCCCAGTTCCTCGACACCTCTGTACACCGAAAACTAGGGCAGAAATCCTTTCAGTCCTGATATCCTGGGCAACGAATGCAGATAACAACCGCATTTACTGTCTCAGCGGTATGGCTGGTACTGGTAAGACGACTATCGTGAATACCCTCTGTCGCATTCTTGAGCGAAGTCGGTTACTTGGAGGTTCTTTCTTCTGTTCCCGAGCGGACACCGACTGCAGTAGTGCCAATCGAGTTATTCCCTCAATTGTATACCAGCTCGCCATTCAATTCCCTTCTTTCCGCTCCCAGGTCATCAAGTCGTTGGAAAACATGGAGACGGGTTCTGTTGAACGGTCATTCCGACACCTCCTCGTCGAACCATTGAAGGCATGCGTTCCTGAGATCATGGCTCCTATTGTCATCGTTATCGATGCGCTTGACGAATGTAGGAACGAGAATCACATATCCGCTTTGCTGTCTCATGTCTGGACGCACGCGCCCACCCTTCCTGTCAAATTCCTCCTCACTTTTCGCCCCGATCGTGTATTCCAGTCTCGACTCCACTTATCTGACAGCTCTTCTACCAAAATTCATTTGCATGATGTAGAAGAAAGCTTAGTTGAGCGTGACATTCGTCTCTTTCTTGAGGAGCGCCTCCATCTATTGGCTCAGGACCAACGTAGCCGTGGCATTACGGTCGAGTCTACTTGGCCCCCTGAAGCGGAGTTTAACGCTCTACATAGTCTAGCGGGCAAACTATTCATTTATGCTGCTACAACTTGCGAGTATATTGGTAGCGGTGGGGTTATTACAGAAAGGCTTTCGCAGGTGATTCAAATGGGTCACAACCCGACGCGGATCCAAGCTAGCTCTATTGATGAACTATACACCAGCATCCTAGATGCGGCCATTCGACATCTTGAACAAAGGGAGAAAGATAGACTGCTTCGAATACTTTCCGCCATCATCTATGCTCAAAAATCGTTAACTCTTCAGTCCTTATCATCACTTTTGTCTTTGGAGGTGCAGGATGTTCGCGCCTCTTTAACCGAGCTACACTCTGTTCTTCACATTCGCACCCAGGATGACCGTAGTTTGGTCAGTACGTTGCACGCTTCGTTCTCTGACTATCTTGGAGATTCTGAGCGTTCACGTGGGTATTTCTGTGACTTTGTCTTGGGCAATACCATGTTGACGCATGCCTGTCTCTCAACCATGGATATTCTCAAGGAGAACATTTGTGGGTTAACGGAGGATTCCATTCCTGATCACATTGATCCTCAACAGATTCCTGAATCTCTGCAGTACGCTTGCCAGTTTTGGCCCACACATTATTACTCCTCTGGCTTCAGTGGGAGTTTAGTTAGCAAGCTGGATGATTTTCTCAGCACTCATGTGTTGCATTGGGTGGAATGTTCAAGCCTCCTAGGTGTGCTCTATCCGACTCTCTCGGTTCTGCAACACTTAGAATCAGGTGTATCCCTCGTAAGTTTTATCACCTTCTTTGCCTCAACCTATGTCTCAATATATTTTAGACCGATTCAAATCTACAGTCTATACTGCGTGATACGCGTCGCTTCATAGCTCAAAACATTGAACTTCTCAAAACGCATCCTCTCGAAACTTACAAATCGGCTTTGCTATGGCTACCGACGGACTCGCAGATACGGCAAAAAAATTCGCGTGGAATATCCATTCCTAAAATTTTGTCCGGGCTGCCGAAATACTGGGATTCATGCGAAATGGTATTGACTGGTCATTCCCTTTCGATCTTGTCTGTCGCTTTTTCACCCGATGGCTCCCGCCTTGTGTCGGGCTCTCAAGGCGGTACTATTCGAGTCTGGAACGCAGAAACAGGAGAGTTAGAGTATGAGTTGACTAGCCAAGGTCTCGCGGTTCATAGCCTCAAATTCTCGCCCGATGGCTCTCAAATAATAGCCAGCTCCTATGACCTTTCCATACGAATATGGTACTCAGCGACCGGTGAACTACAACACACCCTGACTGGCCATATTGGTTCAGTTACCTCTGTTGCGCTCTCACCTGATGGCTCCCACATTATCTCTGGTTCTTACGACGATACTATCCGAGTGTGGAACTTAAGAACAGGAAGGTCAGAGCATAGGCTGACTGGCCATTCTGATCGGGTCGTGTGCGTCGCATTCTCACCTGGTGGTTCCCATATCATCTCTGGCTCCGGTGACAAAACAGTGCGAGTGTGGAACTCAGCTACTGGAGAGTTAGAGCACACGCTGATTGGACATTCTGGTTTGGTCGCGTCGATAGCCTGTTCGCCCGACAGCCACCATATCGTCTCTGGTTCTCATGACAGCACAGTTCGCGTGTGGAACTCAGAAACGGGAGAGTCAGAGTATGAGTTGACTGGTCATTCAAAAGCGGTCAATTCGGTTGCATTCTCGCCTGATGGCTCTCGAATCTTATCTGGCTCTGATGATGGAACCATTCGAATCTGGGCTTCAGCGACTGGAGTGGTAGAGCATACGCTGACTGGGGCATCCGGTTCACTCTCATTCTTTGCAGTCTCATCTGACGGCTCTCGCATCGTCTCTGGTTCTGTTGACAATACCATTCAAGTGTGGGACTCAACAACAGGCCAGTTAGAACACAGTCTGACAGGTCATTCCAAAAGTGTCAAGTGTGTCGTCTTCTCATCTGATGGCTCTCGCATTGCTTCGGGTTCTGAAGACACTACTGTTCGAGTTTGGAACGCCGCCACTGAACATTCAGAACCCAAGCTGACTGGCCACTCTGGTTCCATCTCATCTGTTGCTGTTTCACCCAATGGGTCACGCATCGTCTCTGGGTCTTATGATAAAACCGTTCGAGTGTGGAACTCAGAGACGGGAGAGTTAGAGCGCATACTGAATGGCCACTCTGATTCAGTTACGTCCGTAGCCTTCTCGTCTGACGGATCTCACATCGCCTCTGGCTCTTTCGATGCAACCATTCGAGTGTGGAACACGTCCTCAAGAGAGTCGGAGTATGAGATGATTGATTGTGCTGATTCAATTATGTCCCTTGCGTTCTCACCTGACGGCTCTCGCATTGCCGCTTGTTCCTCAGATGCAACTGTTCAGTTATGGAACTTCGTAACCGGAGAATTAGAAAAAGAGCTAATTGACGACACTCACGGAGCCAAGTTTGTTGCGTTCTCAGCTGACGGCTCCCAAGTCGTCTTCGGCTCTGTTGACTTCATAGTTCGAGTTTGGAACTTGACTATTGGGGAGTCTCGACTCCTCTCGACTAGTGTCATCCTTCCGGATCAAAGTGTTGTCCAATACCAGCCAAGTATACCCCACTTTACTATTTCAGACGATCAGAGCGTAACTCCTCGTCCGCTGTTTTCGTTTTCAGAAGATAGACGATGGTTAACCATTTCATCAGCAAAATCCAGATACTGGATCCCTCCCAGCTACTCCGTGTTAAATAGTTACAAGTTCTTTGCAAATAGGGCGATCCTTGCCTACTCCTCAGGCAAGTTACTTATACTAGCTGACAAATGAGATTACACCATAAAATATTCTGTTTGTTCGCCAATATAATCCTTTGAAAATTTATATTCATGAGTTTATCCTGGTCAGTAAACGTATGTTCGACTCCACGCGGCCAAGGCAAGGGGTCAACTCCTCCGGCCCCCAGGTACGTTGATGATCGCTGCATTGGCGGAGCTAAGGAAAACAAGGGACAGAGCAACTAAAGTACAGCCTGCTGTGACATTGCTCCTTTGGGTCTCATTGAGGGGACCAAATCAGGTCTATTGGTTTGTTCGAATTCAAGAAACGAGACGCATCATGCCTGCTCGAGATGTTAACTGTAGGCTTTCGCTGACTTGCCCTGCGATTTCCCAGCAAACTTTGCCGCACTAATCTCCATTCGTATAACATAGTTATGAATTCTCCAAGCATGATGCCGCGTTTGCCGTCTAACATCATCATCCGGATGACGACGAAGATCCCGCGTTCTTAAATAAGAATTAAGTACTCTTCTCTTCAACCACGACCATGCATGTTATTCTCACAGGCAAGTAATCTTTCTTGTGGCTCTTCTTCTGCACGATAATCTTCCCCAAATGTCGATAGGTGCGACTGGGAATATCGGTGGCCCAGTTCTCAAACATTGCCTTGCCACACCTGGAATCACGAAACTGACCATTCTTGCGAGGCGTGATACGCCCATGCCCACACCTGCGAAGCCTGACTGGGATACTTCTAAGGTTCAAGTTGTAATACACCAAGATTATCTCTCGTACCCTCCAGATGTCCTAGAAAAATTGCACGGTGCTGAGGCGTGCATTTGGGCTCAAGGTACTGGCCAAGGGTCTGTTTCCCAACCGTACGTAGATTTTCAGAAAATTGATGATACTTTTAACTTGATTTTTATTTATTTTTGCCTTTGCAGAGAATACATCAAAATCACAAATGAATACCCACTCGCCGCAGCACGAGCCTTCCCAAGTCTCTCCCCCACCAACAAATTCACATTCGCACATGTCTCTGGAGAATTTGCTTCTCAAGAAGAATCTGCATCGTCCCTTTACTCCAACATCAAAGGAAGGACGGAAAAACAACTTCTTGAGCTAGCCAAGACTCGCGCATCCGACGCTGACTCACCTATTTTAAACGTTTTCAACGTTCGCCCTGGATGGGTGGATCCCCAGGGTAATCCTGAACCTTCTCGAAGTCTTTGGAAACGGACATTTGAGGATAGAGTTGCTGGACCGCTTCTGAGACTGGGATATAAACGCATTGTTACGCCTGCCCCATTGCTGGCTCGTGTTCTTGTTGACCTTGCGCTTGGAGATGGAGAACCTTTACCAATTGAAGCTGGTGTATTGGATAATGGACGGACTATTGAGAATGCTGTGGTGAGGGCATGGGGCACTGCTGAGAAGAGTTGAGGAAAGTCTAGCAAGAACACTGGTTGCTATGTCTAGCTTTTTCAAGCTTACATTTCCATTCGTGCCTAAATCACCCGAGCTACTGTATAAATGTTGTTACCTTCCAGAATGTCTACAAGGACATCCTAGGAATTCGAACTTACAACCGGGGGTGCCCAACCTTGCCTTCCTGAAAAAGCCAACTTCCCCATCATCTCGCATCTAGTAAAAGCATCCTCCAGAAACTTCAAATGTCCCTCAACATCTCCAATTCCCGGCGAAAAGTTGAATACCATAGCTTCAAAACCTGGTAACTTCTCAGAATCGCTCAACAAAAAGTCGAGCCTTCTCCATTGTTGAACATGTGTTTCGTCTTCTTCATTAACATATGTCTTGACGTTTACACCTTCCATTGTTGGAATGTTAATGATGATATGCTGGAGTGATGTGTGAGGAGATGAAGGGGAGCCGATCATGTCTGCAAGAACGCTGAAGAAGGGCGTGAGAGTAAGGAGAGTCTGGCGTGTTCCATAAATTGGGACGTCGAGAGAAAGCCTTGACAGAGCTGGGATAGAAGAGAAGTCAAACAGGCCGGTCGTGAGATCAACTCTGTGAGGCCAAGCATCGTTCCAGCGATAGACTAGACACCGGGAAATTAGAAGGGAGGATATCACTCGCTGAAGTAATTCTCACTAAGCATATAGACAAACTCTGAATCAAGTCGTAACTCCTTAAGCGAGTGACCAATAAGAGGAAGTAGAGCTTCCAGCGTCGCTAGAATCGAAAAGTCATGACTCTTCCCCAAAGACAGGATGCGCACAGCGCATCTCGTATGTTCAAGAAACTTGAAGAATGAACTACTTGGACGAACGTTCGCATGCGAAACATTCATGATCTCCAAAATGCTCAATCCCTTACCACCAGACTCTCTCTCCCATTCAGCTACCATTTCTCTGGATACAAAATCATCAATCGCCTCTTTGACGCCGGTTTGATGGAAATAGAGGTTGTCGAGACGGGGGCAGGCAAGTCCGAACGTGAGAAATGGCCAATAGGACAAAGTCTCCAACCACACTTCCCGAACATTTGGAAAAATGAAGGTCAATAAGGCTTCCTGAGTGGGCGGTGGAATCATATCCCAGATAACAGGACGTGGAGTGTCGGCTGATGATAATCGAAGAACTCGAATGCTTGGAAGATTTTCAAGAATAGCTGCAAGTATTGGGGATTGTAGTGCATAACCCTCAATTGAGAGGCATTCGACGTGCTTTCCTAAGTCTGAGGTTCCGACGACATGGAGGAATTGAGAGAGGTTTCCAGCTGAAGAGCTATTGTTCACTGAGCTAAGGAGCCATAACCTAATGGTTGAGAAGAGCAATGGTTGAGCGATTGAAAGGAGGGATTTACTGCATTTGCAGCATTGGAGGAGGGTATCCTTATCCGGGTCGTCCTGGGCGACAAAGGAAATGACAAGTTCAAGAATCTCAAGAGGAAAAGGTAGAAGGAGTGGCAGCGAAGACATGGGGGTTAGAAAGAGGGTTTTGATGGAAAGTCCTGTGCAAATGGATGCCCCACCTCAAACTGCTCAGCCCAACTTTAGGCTCGTTCCCGACTACCATGAGGATTGTCTGACGGCAAAAAATAGATAACCTCGCTTGCGTTTTCCGTGTTTATGAGCGAGCCCTTTGTTTTTCCAGGGTTTGCATCTGCTGAAGACTCAATTTATTTGGCGCTTTGTCAAGCTGCATCGGAGTTCTGCTGCTGGTCACTATGTTTTCTGATGCTACTCTATTCCTCGTGCTATTTTGTCGTGCTTGTAGATATAAATGCTAACTACATTGGACATGGTAAAAATCTGGTATCCTGCAAAATTTGAGACCTTCATCTGGGTGGATTATGTAGGGCGATAACATGAGACCGAATAGGGTTCGTCTGACATACGACGGATAAGATTTCTAAGAAGGCAATCCCATAGGTTCTAAGGAAGGCAAAACTATATCGCAGATTTTGGGGTGACAGATAACGGAAGTCCAGTCGGACTTCTGTGGATTGCCTTTATTCCGACCCGAGTGTACCACCGCGAATTACGGTTTTTGGTCATCCTATTGCTATTTTTTACGAGTACTCGCCGGACTAAAAAGTATACAAAAGTCTTCAGAGGAAAGTAAAGATCGACACGAGATAATCAACTCACCTCCTTTTCCGGATTACCTCAATCCCAGCTGATTGGTCCACTTCGGCATGCATTTTTCACAAAGTTCACCACCCCAATTGCTGCTCGGTCAAGCTAAGTCATTCATTCTCCACCGACCTTTTCTATCATCGTCCGCAAAAACCCTGGACAAAGTGTACCTGCCGCAACCGGTGTGCTAGCATCCGGATACCACCGTCTCCCAATCTTACTGTACCGACTCCCGGTCACTTGATTCAATTAAGTCTTCGCCCAATTATCTCAATGCTATGAACAGTCTAACCCAGCCACATAACAGGTGTTCAGCACGTTCCGTCAAATTGCCACTGAGGAAAAGTGCTGGCATCACAGCCTTTACCGCCGCCGCTCCGCACGGTGGTGCCTTGCGGTGAGGGTGAGGTTTTCATCCCGTCCCGAGATAGAGCTTATAAAACTGAGACTGGAGCATCTTCAATGAATAAACGTTCTTCCTTCATTCACTCGTTACCAACAACTACCAGTCTAAACATCATGACTGTGGAATTTATTGGACTCACCACACCGGACTCACCCACATCCTCAGGGTCCATTACACCACCATCATCCTTATTCTCATCCTCTTCGTCTTCAGCTGCTTCAGCTGTATCATCATTATCCTCATCATCACAACGAGTACCACGACCACGAAAACTTGCTCTTATCACACGTGGTCCAGCTGTTACCGCGATCCCAAAGACAAATTGGCCACGGCCATCCACACTGCGCGAAAGACGAAACGTTCAGTTGTCGGTAGTCTTACCAAGTCGACCCATCTTTGTCGATGCAGTAGTGAAACATTCGACAAATCCACCACCACCTCCTTCACCAACAAAGCTGCCAGCGAAAGGAAATTTGGAACCTAGAGCTGGAACACTACCCAAGAGGAAACAAAGGGGAAACAAGGAGAGAAACAGAGCAGCAGCCATGTATAAGTCCCAGAATCCTGCATTATCTGTATGAACATTAAACATAGAATTTTGCATTACCTATTTAGTATCATTATTTGTATGTGAAGACAATGAGTTTGGTCATACAACACATTTCGGTTGTCAAAGGTCCGTGAAGAAAGTATATGGTAGAATTGGTTTAAGTTTAGGCGATGAGACCGCCTTTATAGCCATCGCCACGTCGTGCAGCAGATATGCCCTTGACGAGCACAATGACTAGTCCGAATGTGACTAGCAGCCTAGAATGGCAAGTTTCAGACAGGTCTCAACCAAGGAACAACAGTATACGTACCATTCAATCCAAGCAAATGCTTCCAAGGCATTCAGCTGTCCGCAATATGAGAATTCGTCTTGGTTACTAGAAGGATGTAAAAAAAGGGTAAAGTCAGATTTACGACTGCCAGCAAAACCGATGGTGACCGAAAGTACGCACTTGCAGTTCAATCCTCCTCCTAACAACTCTGTCACTGAAGCAGCAGCGGCTGTCCATATGACCCATGTCAATGACAAGCTAAACAGATTTCATGTGAGCACCAACGAAGAAACAACGACATTATGCCGATAGACAAGGGAAAAATCAAACTCACTAAACAATATGGGACAAGATGCTCGTCAACATTCCACCTCGACTCGCATAGGTGAACAATACGAGATAGAAAATCGAGAAGACAACGGTCCATATGGAAGCAACAAGACAGAACCGGACGCGATCTCGTTCAGTTATGCCTGAATAGTCGTGACGTTTATTGAAGCGTGCTGTTAGCCATGCGGAGAGTGCGAGCTGGAAAAGGAAGTTTCAGAATACAATGAGAGCAGTTACAAACACTAAAACACGTACTTCGATGGCACCGAACAGGACAAGCAAACCAAACGTTACTGTACGGATGGATCAGAAAAAGTTGATTTCGTGGGTGGCTGGTGACGTCGACAGCGAAATGCAAACGTACTGGGATGCCCTCGCTTGATATGTGAGTCAACAGTCATGATTTTATACAAGAGGTGTGGAAATTGAAGCGTGAAGGGGAAGGTCGTGAAGGTTTGAAGGAAGTCGCAGTATGCGGCACCACAGCCCGGAAGGGGTGGTTCGATCTTTTTGTGTAATGATGTAATCCACGTGATGTAGGGTCCTTCCAGCTTGGGATGCCAAAGAGTTTCTGGTCTAACTCTTGGCGTTCTTCTTCTACGATACCTCTGATTTTGATTCCGTATTGCGATTATAAGAAGTCAATAGAATGCGAGGCTTGAGAGCTGGCTACGCCAGGCCAGCATTGATCTCTTGCTTCTAGCTCTCACCATCAGCTCATGGACGTATCCCCTCGCTTCCCCCCGGAGCTTGAAGCTTTAATCTTTACTTATGCGGCATATCTATCGACTCGGACAGTCTCGGATCTCCTCCTTGTGGCTCGTCGTGTTCATACTTGGTTGGTTCACTTTCCTCTTACCCTGCTCATCAAGGCAACTAATCCACAGCGAAGGATTGAGCCTCTACGTTACAGGGTTTTAAAAATTGAATGGTGTACATCCCCGAAATTTTTACGACTGCTGTCGCAAAAAAGCCCTGATTTTCTCTCCGCTCATGTCTCAGTCTTGATGTTGGACGACTACACTGATTTTAATATTAAGCGCCAAGCATGGCTCAATTCGGTTAACGAGGTTTTAAAACACTGCCACGAGATAGTCGACTTCACCCTTGTAGCAGTCGCCTGCCCCGTCATCGACTGGGCAAGCTACACCCACCTTCGAGTGCTCACCCTAAGCTCTATTGCCAGCCAGGAATTTCGTGAGATGCTGAATAATACTCTCACTCTCATTCTCCCCCATATCACCCACCTTGAATATAGCACCACATTCTTATATCGTTATCTTCTGGATGATCAAATGGTAGCATCGCAGCTTCCAGGACTGACACACTTTATGCTTTCCAGATGGACGGCTATCCTTCGTCCTCAATTACGATATTTCCTTCTTCTCGGCCAACTCCGTCTATTAGTGATTCAGGGAGTTGATAAAAAGCTGGCTCTGTTAGACGACGAGAGATTGGTGGTCATTCCTCCCTGTGGCAGGGATTTGAAACTGCGCTGGAAATTGCGCACTTCGGGAGACAAGAGGTATGACCTGTGGGAAATAGCGGAGAGTATTTTACGCCTGAGGAGGAGTACGTGAGTCGTTTCGCGAATGACAGGGCAAGGAAGAATTTAAGCGCTGTTAGTTATAGAAATAGATAGCGTATATAATGCCCCAGGCACTTTGCATTCGTCTACATGTTTCCGACTTATATGATGGTATCCGGATGACTTCTAAAATTGGAATCAAAGAGGAGGAATTCATGAAAAGTTGGGGCGGAATTCATGATGTTGGATATTCTTCCAAACTCCGAATACAATACAAGTACAGAGAGGTATATAATCTAGGAGCCACGAGTTTTCAAAAAACCCTTTGAGTGACGGCAGCTTTTGATGCCTAACGCAAGCATAACTTTCCGACGAGAGGTGTGCAAGGATTTTAGGTAAGCATCAGTCCTTTGCTTCCGACTCTAATGGATGGACTATCTCCCCGCTTCCCTCCAGAGCTTGAGCGCTTAATATTTACTTACGCTGCGTATCTATCACCTCGGAAACTCGGAGGTTTCCTTCTTGTTGCTCGTCGTGTTCATCATTGGTCGGTCGGCTCTGTTCAGACGCTGCTAGTCGCGCTGCCCCTAATCCACCTCAAAGGATTGAACCCTTGCGTTACCGGGATTTAGAGCTGACAAGGAGTACATCTCGAGAATTTTTACAACTTCTTTCCCAAAAAAGTCCAGAGTTCCTCTCCGCTCACGTTTCGGTTCTCATGTTACATCACTACACTCCCTCCGATACTAGTGAACCAGCGTGGTTCCGCAGAGTTGATGGGATTTTGAAGAACTGCGTTGGGATCATCGACCTCACGTTCTCTGGAGTCAGTTACCCCTACATCGACTGGGCAAGCTTCGCTCATCTTCGAGTTCTCAACTTGGACCGAAGTGCCTGCATATCATTTCGAGACATGTTACGGGGTGCTCCTGGTCTCACTCTCCCTCATATCACCCACCTTGAATACCACCCATATGACACATATCACCACCTTTTAGGCAGTCAAATGGTGGCTTCACAACTTCCTGGGCTTACTCATTTATTGCTTTCCAGATGGAAGGAACAGTCCCTTCCTCAAGTTCGCGACCTCCTACTGCTCAATCAAATCCAACGACTCGTGATCCTGGGAGTTGATAAGGAGCTGTCTTTGCTGGAGAACGAGAAACTGGTGTTGCTCCCCCCAAATGATATGACCCTGAAAGAGCGCTGGAAACTACGCACTTCGGGACACGAGGGATATGATTATTGGGTGCTGGCAGAGAACATTGTGCGATCAAGGGACAAGGTGTAAAATGCTCTGCCAAGTGTTCCAGTAATGATATTTTCTGTTTGAAAGTGATGGAACGCGAGGCGCAAAATTGACAACTTACCCCATTACGGGGGAATGAAGCGAGCATACATCTGTAAATATAAAGTTGGGAAACCCGTAACGGCGCTAGAGACAACCCATTCTAGCAAATGGGGGCATTATTTTTAGATGATAGCTGAGCAGCAGACACGAGCCAAAGGAAACGTTTGATGCATCCTCCTTGTACCTGTTAAAGACGAACGACCGTGGCTCGAAGGGGTGATAGCTAATTAGAAACGAACTATGTATTACACGTAGTACATTGTCGTAAGGGGGTGTAAGGTTGCAATGCTTCTGATATATCATACCCTGCTGTTGCTCCCGACTGTCACAGAGTTAACGGGCTATGGGAAGAATACCACCTCGTTTCCCTCCTGAGCTCGAACGCCCAATATTTACGTATGCGGCCAACCAAAGTCCTAAAACGCTTTCTTCTCTTCTACTTGTTGCTCGTCGGGTTCATCAATGGTCAGTACGCCATATAATGCAAATTGCAGCCTTACAGCCATGATGCAGGATTGAACCGCTCCAATATTCGACTTTAGATCTCGGTCCTGATACATCCTCAGGATTTATACGAATGATTTCCGAAAAGCCTTCTGATTTTCTTGGCACACGTGTTTCGGTTCTCCTTTTGACCAGCTACAGCGAGATATATGGGATGAATTGGTTCTCATCTGCTAGTCATATTCTAAGACATTGTCTTGGATTAGTAGACCTCACGTTTGACGCTTACACCTCTCTCACTCTCGATTTCGGCGTCTGCACGAAACTACAAACACTCACATTAAGCTACTTCGCTAGCGAAGCGTTTCGAAATCTCCTACGGGATAACCCAACATTCAGTCTTCCTAGCATTACACATATAGAGTATTTCAGTGATCATCTCCCAAGTCCGGATACCATCGTGCTACAGCTATCTGGGCTCACACACTTCCTGCTGGTGGGATGGAACCCTGGTCATCCCCAACAAATAAAAAGATACATACTACTCCAACAAATCCGTAGAATTGTCATCCTTCAGGCGGACGAAAATCCAGACGCTTGGATGCTGTCTTATCAGCCGCCCATACCAGACAACGAGAAACTAGTTTCTGTTTTCTCTGACAATGAGTTTGTGAGGGATTGTGGCGGGCGCTCGAGACAGCGTACTTTGGGACACAAGATATATGATATTTGGACACTAGCAGAAGAGATTGCAGAGTCAAGGGTAAAAAGTGAACGATCTGACTGCATCGAGTAGCCTTCAGCCACTCAAAATTTAATCACAAAGTTTTTGGAAAGAATAAATATAGGCAAATCATTTTGTAGGATGACGACGGAGAAAACCTTCAAAAAATTTCACAAAGCGGTGTCCATGGATAATACTGAAGGAGAAGCCATCCAAGTCGTTCAATCATTTAGACACGAATATTAATATATCTAACACATGTATTCCCTATTGATGGATTGGAAAGAAAATCATCCTAACTCCATGTATCATTAATTAGTACCCAAAGGAGATGACTTGACGGGGGCCTAATGGTATTTGTCCCAGTCGTTGACCTGATTCAGGTGCGGCAGTTTGGCTCCTACTCTGATCAGCATGGCATGCGAACTTCGCTGATGTCACTTCCCAACTTGCATACCACACCTCTAACTCTGGGGCGGTAATACTACATTAGCATCGTCATGTCGAGTCCTGCTCTTGAATACCGCTCAAATCAGCGGCTTCTGGATTGGGGTCGATCATTCATCCTTGTTAGAAGACGGAGGGCTGGTTGTCGTCTTTAAAACAGGCGTTCGTGATAAGCAGATTTAAGTGATAGGGAGAATACACTTGAAGAGACGGAAACTATGATATTTGGAGTGTTGGCAGAAAGAGCATCCCTGAAAAGACCAAGTGCACAAGCACTATTGGGATTGGGGTGCCGTTTCGTGCATCTTTTAATTGGTTTTGGGGTTTGATTTAAAATTTTTATTATATTATGTTAGCGGACAGAAAGGTCCTTGGTTCGGTTTGTATCATTTGTCGACAACTATGATAATCAACCGACCGTTGATGTAGCCAAGGGCAGCCATATTGTCAAAGAACTTGCACGCAAAACATGGAGGATAGTAGCTCGGAGGAATCCAAAATCTGGATTGCATTGATGATACAATCAACCATCGGTCATCCCGTGAAAGAGAACAAAGCGCAGGAAACGGAGCTATACCTTGATTTTTCGGAATCATGAGATAGCTGCCACCCGGCTGGGAATGTATAACAGTTTGATCTGGAAGAACGAGAGTGCTTGTAACAACCTCTGACGCTCCTGTGGCCGTATCCCATACTCGAATTGTGTTGTCATAAGACCCAGAGACAATGTGGGAGCCATTGGGTGAGAACTTGACCGAGCTGATCCCTTTGGAATGGCCAATCAGCTCGTACTGTAACTCTCCTGTTACAGAATTCCACACTCGAATGGTGGTGTCTTCAGAGCCGGAAACAATACGAGAACCGTCAGATGAGAATGCAACACATCGGACTAATTTGGAATGGCCAGTCGGCCTATCCTGGTTCTCTCCGGTCGATGACTTCCACAGTCTAACTGTGATGTCAGAGGAGCCAGAGATGATGTTTGAGCTGTCGGGTGAGAACGCGATGCCTTGAGAATATCCGCTCAGTTCATGCTTCAGCTCGGTGTCCTCTAGGTTCCACACACGAATCGTTTTGTCAGCAGAGCTGGAGACGATGCGGGAGCCGTCAGGCGAGAACGTAACAGACATGACATTTTCGGAATGGCCTGTCAGCTCGTGCTCTAACACTCCCGTTTCAGTGTTCCAAATGCGAACGGTGCCGTCTCCGGAGCCAGAGGCGATACGAAAGCCATCAGGTGAGAATACAACCGAATTAATCAACTTGGAATGACCAGATAGCTTGTGCTTTAATTCTCCCGTTGTTGAATTCCAAATTCGAGTGGTATTGTCGCCACAGCTAGAGGCAATGTAGGAGCCATCGGGAGAGAACACTACCGCGCTCATCCAACTGGAATGACCGCTCAGTTCGTATTCTGACTCTCCGTTCGCTAGATTCCACACTCGTATAGTTTTGTCTTCGGAGCCAGAGGCGATGTGTGAGCCATCAGGTGAGAACACAACGATGCTAATCCATTCCAAATGCCCAGTCAGCTCGCATTTTAACTCTC
The DNA here is from genome assembly GCA_021399455.1 of Flagelloscypha sp. PMI_526. Lineage (NCBI taxonomy): Eukaryota > Fungi > Basidiomycota > Agaricomycetes > Agaricales > Niaceae > Flagelloscypha > Flagelloscypha sp. PMI_526. The sequence goes on from JAJTUO010000017.1 coordinate 64,537, forward strand.
CGGTGTTGGGATTCCACACTCTAACCGTTCCATCTCTAGAGCCGGAGGCGATGCAGGAACCGTCAGGTGAAAATGCAATGGAATTGACCCAGTCCGAATGGCCAGTCAGCTCGTACTCTAACTCCCCCGTTGCTGAATTCCACACTCGAACAATTTGGTCGTGGGAGCCAGAGACAATTCTGGAGCCGTCAGGTGAGAATTTAACGGAATTTACATGACCATAATGCCTATTGAGCAGGTTCTCTGCCTCTCCTGTTTCCGTATTCCACACTCTAACAGTTTTGTCATCCGAGGCCGAAGCAATGCGGGATCCATCAGGTGAGAACGCAACCGACCTAATCCAACCAAAATGGCCTATCAGCTCATGCTCCAGCTCCCCCGTTGCTGAATTCCACACTCGAACGGTTGTGTCCTCAGAGCTAGAGACGATGCGGGAGCTGTCAGGCGAGAATGCAGCAGACCAGACCGAAAGAGAATGCCCAGTCAAGACCATCTCACACGACTCCCAGTATTTTGGTAGCCCACACACAATATTAGGAAGACGTGATCCACAGAAGTATTTTTTCCGGATGTACGATTCAGTGGGAAGCCATACCAATGCGGATTTGTACGTTTCCAGAGGGTTTGATTTGAGAAGGTCGATGCTTTGAGTGATGAACCGACGGATATCATACAGTACAGACTGTAGATTCAGATCAATCTGTACGTTGTTGAGAGATACCCTAGGATATAAAATACGATAAAGCTTACTGGCGATGCACCTATTTCTAATTCTTGGAGGGCCGAGATAGACGGATACAGCACACCTAGAAGGCTTACACATTCCACCCAATGCAGCACATGAGTGCTGAGAAAATCGTCCAGTTTCCTAACCAAGCCTCCACTGAAGCCAGAGGAGTGACCATGTGCCGGCCAAAATTGGCAAGCATACTGTAAAGATTCAGGAATCTGTTGAGGATCAATGTGTTCAGGAATGGTGTCCTCTGTCAACCCACATATATTCTCTTTGAGAATATCCATGGTTGAGAGACAGGCATGCGTGAGCATGGCATTACCTAAGACGAGGTCACAGAAATAACCACGCGAACGCTCAGGATCTCCGAGGTAGTCGGGGAACGAAGCGTGCAACGTGCTAATAACCATGCTATCGTCATGAGGCCGAAAGCGAAGAACAGAATGTAGCCTGTCCAAGGAGGCGAGAATCTCTTCCACTCCGCAGGACAAGAGTGATGACAAGGACAAAACAGTTAAGGATTTTTGAGTGTAGATCACCGCGGAAAGAATTCGAAGTAAACGATCTTTCTCTGGTTGTTCAAGTCGCTCATTTGCTTCATCTAGGATACCCGTGTACAACCTGTCGATAGAGCTGGCTTGAAGCGGTGTCGGATGGTGACCCATCTGAAGAACTTGCGAGAGTCTTTCTGCGACAGTGCCTCCGCTGCCAATATACTCGCAGCTGGTGGCAGCGTAAATAAACAATTTTTCAGATTGACTACGGAGAGCATTGAATTCTGCTTCAGTCGGCCAAGAGTCATCAACATCAATGCCACGCTCTCGTTGGCTGGCAGCCAGCTGACGAAGTCGCTCCACGAGAAAGAGGCGGATGTCTCGCTCAACCAAACTCTCCTCTACATCATGCAGATGAAGTTTGGTGGAAGAAATGTCCGATAGGTGTAGCCGAGACTGGAATACACGACCGGGACGGAAAGTGATAAGGAATTTGACAGGAAGGGTAGGTGCATATGTCCAGAGATGGGATAGCAAGTTGCCGACGTGATTCTCATTCCTACATTCATCAAGCGCATCGATGACGACGATAACGTGACTCCCAATCTCAGGAGTGCATGCCTTCAACGGTTCAACGAGGAGCTGCTGGAATGACCGTTCAGCAGAGCCTTTTTCCATGCTTTGTAAAGCCTTCATGATCTCAGAACGGAAAGAAGGGAATCGAGTGGCAAGCTGGTATACAATTGAGGGAATAATTCGATTGGCAGTGCTGCAGTCGGTGTCCGCTCGGGAACAGAAGAAAGTGCCACCGAGAAGCCGACTTCGTTCGAGGATGCGGCAGAGCGTATTCACGATAGTCGTCTTACCGGTACCCGCCATTCCACTTAGGCAGTAAATGCGACTGCCATCCGCACTCGTTGCCCAAGATATCATGGCAGAAAGAATCTCTGCTCTCGTCTTCGGGGTGCAAAGATGTCGAGGAACTGGGCCATCTGCTGTGTGGAAGGCTTCGTAAACGGGTTTCAATTCATCTCTCTAGTATTTTTCAGAGTCATGAAAGCATTGGAAAGGAGCTCCAACATACGAGGTAAGCTTTGGACACGAAGTCGAACGTCTCAGCACTAATAGTCTCCGTTGCCAGGCAAGTCTCAATCTATGAACAGATAAAAATGCCAGAAAACTTTGATAACAATAAAGATAGTACTGACAAGGAATACGTTGAGGAGGTCGGAAATCCGGCGGACGACAGTTCCAATTTCTTCTTTATCCTTGGTCACATTTGCTCAGAGATGCCTCGAAGTAGGAGAATTTTTTCGTCGATAGATCTGATAAATAGAAAATAAGTTGCATGTTACAAGAAACTGGACCGGACTAACGCGACGAGGTCATCCATGCGACGAGATGCGTCTCCGCAACTATCAAGCGACTTGAGGGCACTTGTCTTGAGCACAGTGATCATGGCGCTTAGTGTGCTTAGAATGCGACCAGCCTCTTCTGTATTGCTGCGAGTATTCTATTCGAGATACAAAGTCGGTAAACCAGTCAAAGATGAGAGACAGAGAGAGAATGGCACACCTCAACAATGTCGATAATTCCAAGCAGTCCACTAACAGTAGACTTCAGAGGTGGGAATGCATCAGCAGAATCCTTGATCAAGCGCAGAGCCGTCTTGACACCTTCCCACACAGAGTCACGTATGTCGTCTTTCGACAAACGTTCACCACCAGAAGATCCCTGGGGCCCAGGAGAACTTAAATTCTGAAAACCTTTAGGGGCGCGAAATCGAGCCTTAGCCTTCTTGAGGAGCTTCATCATGGATGCAAGAGGTAAGGAGGTGACTTGTTGGACATAGGTTGTACGGCGGTGTGCGGAGTTAAGTTCTATATATAGTTCTCATCTTCTCCTTTGTGTAGTTCCCATATTCGATATCCCAGGTAATAGAGCATTCAATTCATGAGAATTGATACTAGACTCACATTGGACCCCTGCATTTGAGGAGTTGTCTAGTCAAGAACGAATTCATGAGAAGCCCAACGCGCAGTAGACGTTTTGTGAAAACCCGCTCAACTCTCCGTCTTAGAAGAAGAGGTCTAGATCACCAGATCAAAAATGAAGGAATGTCCGAAAATTCTCTCAGGTGAGCTGTCGAAAAATCCTTTCATAAGATTGGCCTGCATGGACAATATGGGGTCCGTCTGATCATTCAAGCGTAGATGGGGAACTGAACATCAGCAGTGGATCCGTCCGCTCTTTCATGTCCTCTGTGAGACAGATTCCCCTATTTCTATGCGAGAAAAACATCTATTTTCCACAAATAACAACCCTTTCTAAACCCATAGCCGGATCAAGGGACAGGAGGACAATCGGTCGATCAACCCTCATAAAGATCGTCAATAAAAGCGATGGAGGTCAACATCATTTGTTGCGCACCTTTGTTGCTTCACAAAGAAACGGCTTATGGAGAGACTACTTCCCCTCTTCCCTCCAGAGCTCGTGCGTCCAATACTCACTTACGCCGCAAGATTAACTCCCGAAACACTCTCTGCTCTTCTCCTAGTTGCTCGTCATGTTCACGACTGGTCAGTGTATTTGACTCAAAGCCCGGTAGACAGTGTTTCTCAGTCTATCGCAAAGGATTGAACCACTTCGATATTCACACCTGGTGATCAACGTTAGAACGCCTCAAAGGTTTCTTCGATTACTTTCTGAGAAGAGCCCCAATTTTCTCGCCGCCCACGTGTCTGTTGTCATGTTAGAAGATTATAGTGACATGAGAGAGTGGAATCCTCAGTGGTTTGAAATGATAACTGGAATTCTGCGGAACTGCTCTGGAATGGTCGATCTCACTTTCGCAGGAATCACTACCCTCGACCTCAACTGGCTGAGCACCCTAAACCTTCGAGTGCTGACACTCAGTTTCAATGCAAGCTATAATTTTCAGAGGCTGTTACATGGGAATCCCACTGTCATTTTCCACCACCTTACACATCTGGAGCTACTCCTTCGCGAATTGCTTCCCGACCCTGGAGTGATTGTATCTCAGCTCCCTGCACTCACGCATGTTATGTTTGTGGGGTCGGCATTCGAGGATCTCGATCAAATGCAGCCATACCTCCTCCTTCCCCAAATCCGTCGATTCGTGCTGCTGGAACGTGATGAAAGTAGATATCGCGACCACATATTATTTCGAAAACCGGCCTTAACACACGACGACAGACTAGTGTTCATACTTCCTGGTAAAGTGATTTTGGGAAATCTTTCTGGCCTCTGGAAACGACGCGTTTTGGGTAGTGAGAAGTGCGATATTTGGATGATGGCCGAGAGGCATGCCCGGTCAAGGGGAAATGTTTGATGCACCCTCTGTGTATCTATTGGCGACGAGAGTTCGCTCAAAAGGTTTAGCAGCTAATAAAATACAGTACCGGAAAAAAGTCCTGCACAAAAAATTGTTTCGTGCATAGGAAAGCAACTACACATTTTGCGCACAAGTGCTTGCGGACAAAATTAAAGCTATATATGTTTAGTTTATGACCGCATTTTATTTGGCGCCAAATGGAGTCTTCGTTGTGCCGCTACTAGCCGATGAAGTGCGCGTACCCACTTTTACTGATTGCTGTTGGAGAGCGCACTCGTTTACTTGTTTCTCCTTGACGACCGGCTCTCTAATGTGCACAGAGTCTTCCTCCATGTGTCCTTTCAGTCCTACAAAACGTACATTTGTAGGATCCATGATCTTGACGACGAAACCTCTGATTCCGTGGGTCCCTTATAGGCGCCGACCAGGCAATGGCATCTCGAACCTCCCGTAACGATGGCTGGAGGCACGATTTCTATGATGAGGTGAACGGTACTGGCTCTTCCTCGAAGTTGGTGGCTGCTGACCGCCGCAAAGCCATCAAAATGATTGACTCTTGGGCAGCCAGAAATGTTGCAAAAAGTGGGTGCGCCCACTTCATCGGCTTGTAGCGGCACAACGAGGACTCCATTTGGCACCAAATAAAATGCGGTCATAAACTAAACATATATAGCTTTCATTTTGTCCGCAAGCACTTGTGCGCAAAATGTGTAGTTGCTTTCCTATGCACGAAACAACTTTTTGTGCAGGACTTTTTTCCGGTACTGTATCTACCATGTGTACCTATTAGAGGTACGATGTAGCGCTGATGTGGTCCGAGTTGAACATTCAATTTCGAAGTTTATCATGATCTTCGTGCCGTTCCTGTTCGCCAATTCGTATCACAGGACGAGTGACTCGTTTCAATGGTGTTTGAGAAGCAGCTCAGGTGACATGTAAAGCATCGTTACACAATTCTCAGTGAGGTTTACTCGGACACAGGTGGGCATTCAGGAGGGGGTATCAAGGATGTGATACATTTCAAATATAATAAAATCTGATAAATCTACTGGAAACTCTGCGCAACAAGGAAGTAAGACATATTAAGCTACGAGACGTTATGTGAGGTGAAGAAGGGTGGAACCTTGAGGAAATTTTCGCCCTTTGGTAGGAGCAGACGACGACACTGGGGTCACAGCATCCCCAACAACCTGCCCAATATTCTTCGGTTTCTCCTTCTCACATTTCCCATGCCTATCGCGGTGCCTACCAATAACCTCCGAAGGTTTCAACCCAACGCTTTCCAAATCGAAAGACCTTCTTAACGTCCCTGTTGGATTCCTCCTCTTCTCCTCCATGTACTTGACATATTCAGGGTTTTTGACGCGCTGTTGACCCCAGACTAGCCTTCGAAGACCTTTATCGTATACCGCCATTTGTTTGGTTACGTATTCCGGCGGTTCTTCATCCTCTACGCTGGGCTCGATAGAAGTGGCTGGCGGGGAAGGAGGAGGAGGTACTACTGGGGCCGGAGCCGATATAGGAGGATTGGAACACTGCAAAATGCATCAGGTGCAAAGGTCATAATAATTGGTAAAAAGCTACGTACCTTGGCAAGTGTTCTTCTAGGAGAAAGTGGCTTTGCGAACCGAGGAGAAGTAGGACTTTTCGGAGTAGTCAACTCGCCAAATGTCGAAATAGTATTGAACTGGTCTTCGGGGATGACATCCGGGTCGAGGTTAGGCACGTGAAAGGGCAGATGTCCCAGAGTTCCCATGTTGATCGAGGGAGGAGAACGCGGGACGCGCGAAGGTGGCGTGACTAGACGCGGTCTGTTCGATGATACAAGCTGCACCGCGTCTTAGATTATACTAGGTCCTGAAAATCATAGAGTAACATACCGGAGATTTTCTATGACTAGGCGAAGTAGTGAGGAGTGGAGAACGATTTGCGGGCATCGTTGCTTTTGGATGTGGGACGACGCTTAGCTGAATGGTAAAAGAAAAGGATGTTTCCAGCGCTAATCGATGTCGACGCGTTGGAATTTATAGGTTGGTCGGCCCATTGAGGATCGTGTCACGTTTCCATATCAGGATGGCAATTGTACTCCATGCAGTCCTCCCGTTTCTACCTTTTCTTTTGGTGAGACTAAAGATCACTCAAAAAATATTTTCACTTCGCCAGAAAACATAACTGATTTAAATACAGGTTCGAGAATGAGAAGGGGGAAATCACAATGGGTGTTGATCGCGGAGTCACGCTTTGACCGTTTCTTGTACTTTGCTGATGGGGATATTTGGGTAATTCTCCGTGTTCGATCAACGGAGCATTACTCACAATAATACATACGGAAGAGGGAAAGTGACCGACGGTGCAGCAACCGCGTGCGGGGGAGATGAACAAAGCCTCGAGGCTTCTACGTGGCGCGCAGGGCTCAAAACCTATAAAGATGGAAAGAACGAGATCGCTAGGACAACTTCACTACACTTCAATCTCTGAACATGAGCGCAGCACCTACAAGATCACAAAGATACTATTGGGATTCCATTGAGTTCCTAGTGAGTGTAGTTCTTCTATGCTACGTCGATAAAAGTTTGACTAGTTATCAAGGTGGAAAACGAACTATACAAAGTTCCACGATGGGCATTCGAACGTCGTTCTTCCGTGTTCGCCAGTCTCTTAAATGCACCTCGTCACGATAAACGCGTGGAGAAACCGGTCCAATTACACGACGTGACCAAGAATGAATTCGATAGCTTCCTCAGCGTTCTGTATCCCACGTAAGATTTTTTATTTCTCCACCATCCAGTGGAAATTTTGGGCTCACCTGTGTCCAAAGGGAACTCCTACATGGCCATCAGCTCACTGCAACAGAGTGGGAACATGTCCTCAAACTCTCATCCAAATACCGATTCAACGAAATCCGTGTTCTAGCTATCAAACAGCTCTGGAAGCTGGAAGATGCAGTGCATCGAGTACGGTTGGGTCGTCAATACGGAGTTCCAGACTGGCTGCGTTCCGGATACATGCAGCTCGTGATTCAAGAGCAGTCACTATCAGAAGCTGAAGCAGAGGACCTCGGTTGGAGAATGGCTGTGCGCATTTTCAAGCTGAGAGAAAGTGCTTTGCTACGAGGAGGAAGCGACGGCGACGAGGAAAAAGCCATGTCGTCGAAGGACTTGATGCGGCTGTTGGGAGACATGTTCGCGGAAGACATTCAAGCAGCGGAGGAGTTACATGACCAGCACGATGTAGAGCCAGAGGATTTGGAGGACGGAGAATTGTCGTGTCCGACGGTGGACTCGCGACCGTTGGATTTAGGGAAGGAGTTGATTTGAAGAAAAGAAAGCCAACAACGTCCAACTGGCTTGGACCAACACACGCCTAACTGTATCAATTGTTAGAACCATTATGTTTTAGGATATCACATTGTAATACCACCATACAAACAACTTATTGATCTTCTCATTCTACTTTTCAAAGGTCATGATGTCACAAACGAATGTCAAGGACAGCTAAGCGCTCAGGCTTGAGCATTTTCTTTCTCGCGTTCACAATGCAAGCTGCCTTTCCGACCGAAATCCTCGAGCGAATACCCACATTTCTCTGCCACGACATGTCTACCATCGCTGCGTGCAGCCTCGCTTCGTCTGTTCTTCTTCTCCCTGCGTGTCGCGTCGCCCGGTTCCGCACGATCACTCTTGACAATTATCGGCTGCTCAGCCACGGGTCTTGGACTTCTGTCTGCTGCCCTTTTTAGATATTTTAGAGTGCTCTCCGAATGTGAGAAAATATGTTCGTGAAGTGCGCATTCTCAGCCCTTGCAACTTCGTCCCGAACTACGACGCAGAACCGCACGAATTCGACCAAATCACTTGGTGCCCTACTCAAGACCCTTCCCAGACTATCCCATGCAACAAATGTTTTGATTTGGTTTCGTGCTTACGGCGTGTTATGGACGCGAATTCCTTGGATTCCAAGTGCGGTTGCTTCTTTACCTTCTCTACAAACGATAACGACGGAGAGCTGGATGGAATTGAAAACCCTCGGTGCCCTCTCTTTTTTCCCGAAAATCAAAGGACTCGAACTTTTCATCGTCAGAGGTGACTTGGACAGGCAAAGCACAGTAATATCCTATGCTCCTCCATCTCTTTCAACATTTCGCCTTGAAGTGAAGGACGATCTTCCGGACCCGAACGATTTTCTTTCTGCGCCATCTATGAAATACGTCGACATTTCAAACGTCCAGCATTTAGCTCTGGCACAACCTCAATTTCGATCTCCTTTTGGCTCGTGGCTTTTTGGCATTGATCGAAAAGGGCAAAACAGAGTGCTTGGAGACACTCGCACTCGAACTTGAATTTTCTGCCGATAGTGATATTTCATTTTATTCAGCTTTTGCTTTCTCTCACCTGGTCCATCTGTTATAGCCATACTAGTACCTCCATCATCTCTTCCAAATTTGAACAGAATCTGGTTTATACTCGGAGATTACCGATTTCGCATGTCCTCGCAGGAAGACTCTCATGGTTGGAATACCTAGCTCTCAAGTCTACCAATGCCAGTTCTAAGAAAAGTGGGATACAAGTTATCTTCTTCCTTCCAATCTACAAACAAAGAGAATTCGAGAAGCTCATCTTGGGATTGCGACCTGCATTTGAAGACCATTACGTTAGAATTTCATACCCTCCCATGCGCGAAGCAGGGTACGACCCCTCACTTCCACTGCCAGAGCTGCCCGAGCGTTGGGTTCGATGTACGCATGGTGAGTGCATATTAAATGTCTTGTTGGTTTTTTTTTTTTTTTCTTTTCAAATTTCACGTTTTCCAGACAGTTACCATGGCATATGGACCGCTTTTTACGAGCTTTGAGACGAGATTGACTGTGATATTTGTTACAACCCTCATTTTGCTCTTGGACATAGGATGGCTTCAACACTTGGTTGAGGACGTCATTGATTTCTACTGGAGCACTGAATCCTGTATGGCCATGCTTTAGCAAGCTAAACTAATTTCAAACTCCTCTTTTATGAATTCTATGATGAAAGCATGGTATTACTTGTTTTCAGGGCGTTAGCCGGTATATGGAGTGGTTGAAGCTTCCTATGAGTGAAGAGAGATATGTTGTGTCCACCAGTCCGCTCAAGAAGGGACAACTGGGGATACAGTTGTGTTAACACGCAAGCAGGCAGAGTTCAACAGATTTATTCTTACATCAAACTTACTCCAGTCATGGCGTTTTCAGACGTTAAAGGAGACGAGCAAGAATGAGCGCTTGCGTGGGGCAACTTTCTTCCTACGGCCACAATGCCAACGAGCCTTCCGGCGGAAATCCTCGAGCGCATACCCCTCTTCCTATATCATGATCTGTCTTCTATTGCTGCTTGCAGCCTCGCGTCGCCTGTTTTTCTCCCCTCCTGCCGGACTATCCGCTTCCATTCTATCACTCTGCACAACTCCCGGTTGTTAAAACCACAGTCTCAAACTTCGAGGTCCTCTCTCTTTTTAGATATTATAGAGCGCTCTCCAATTGTGAAAAAATATGTCCGGAAAGTTCGTCTTCTTAACCCGCAGAACTTCGCCGGAAACGATCCTTCAAATAAACGAATTGACCTTGACACGGAAAGAAACTCACTTCATGACTTGCTCAAGATTCTTCCTAGACTATCCCACGTGACGGATATATTGATTTGGTCTCACCACAAATTTTATGTAGGTATTGTTTGGGCAGCCAATCCTTGGCTTGAAAGTGCAATTGCTTCCCTGCCCTCCCTCCGAACCGTTACGACAGAAGACTCAATGGGGTTGGAGTCTCTCTCTTCTTCTTTATTCTTCCAAAAGATCAAAGGACTCTCTTTATTTATTTCCGGGGGCGACTTCGGAAAGAGGACAGCACTGTCAAGCCCTCCTTCTCTTTTGACATTTCGCCTCGACCTGCGGAATTCCAGTCCAACCTTCGACAATTTTATGTCTGCACCCTTCATGAAGTATATTGACATTTCAAATGTCCGGCATTTGGCCTTGGCGAAGCCATCCTCTCAATCCCCCTTTGGGTCCTGGCTGTCGGCTTTGATCGACCATGGCAAGACAGCGTTTCTTGAGACTCTCATCCTTGAACTTGACAATCTTCCTGATAGTAAATTTTTTCTCTTCTCAGCTACGCATTTGGCACTGAATATACATCTTAGCTGTGCGCATACCGCCGTCATCCCTTCAGAACGTGAAGAATATTCAATTGTTATTGAGGACCAGACTTCGCATAGCTGCTCTAGAACACTTTGAGGCCTGGAATATCTGGCTCTCAAGTTTATTCTCTGGTTGTGCTCAAAAGCACGGGGTGACTGTGACCTTCTTTCTTCCAATCCACAGGCAACAACAGTTTGAGGAGTTTATCTTCGGTCTTTACTCTGCATTAGAAGGAAAAGAAGTCGTGATTGCGATCCCTCATGTGGATGACTCAAGCCGCCCTTCTGCTCTTACTTCGCAGTTACCCAAAGGTTGGGGCCGATATTCGTACGGTGGGTACCTATCTTTCATTTTATTTACGATATTGAATTTTTTAAGAGTCTGAGCACGCCATATGGACTGACTTTTACGAGCTTTGTGATTGAGTGTGATAGTTTTCAGAAACCTTGTGAACTTCCGAGTCATAAAAGTCTTTTCAAAGTATTTGTGTTTGGAACATAGCTTGGTGTATTCAATGATTACTGAACTTCCTCAACTGAGCTGCGCTATTGATTATTTAAATGGGGAACTCTTGTGTCCATGAGTAAACTGCAGAATGTGGGATCTGGGTGAGTAGGCTTGAAGAGAAAGTTAGCGGCCGGCTTTCAACTGGGTTGAACGCATTATCACTGTATACAAATCGCTCCAAACTATTTGTATGAACCTGGTTTATAAAGCCGCTGGCATCAATATTGTTCTCCACTTTCAAAGGTCAGAGTATAACCAAGGGAATTATGCAACAATAAAACATATTGGGGAAAGGTAGCTGAGGAGGGCATTAGAAATACTGGATGTAACAGAACCAAACTGGCCAAATGTTGATATAAGACTTTTAAGTCAGGGATGAGTGTGGGCGTCAAGCGCCTGTCCGACTATGTTCCTTCTTGCGTCCACAATGTCAGTGAGCCTTCCGACGGAAATCTTCGAACGCGTGTTTATCTTCCTATCTGGTGACTTCTCCGCAATTGCGGCTTGCAGCCTTGCTTCACGTGCTTTCCTTCCAGCATGTCGAACGATTCGGTTCCACAGCATCACTCTTTACCATTTCCAGTCGAAACACCGTGGTCTCGGTCTTCCAGGTGTTCTCGCTTTCTAAATATTATAGAACGCTCTCCAGATGTGGGACAATATGTTCGCAAAGTGCGCATCCTCAACCCTCAGAAGTTCGTCTCAAACCACGACTTGGATCCAGCTAACGATCCCGACAACGACACAACCTCACTTCATGCCCTACTCGCAATTCTCCCCAGACTATCCCACGCAACAGATGTGTTGATTTGGGCTGATACCACCGATTACACAGGCAGGCAGTGGAAACCCAATCCTTGGATTGGAAGTGCAGTAGCCTCCCTGCCTGCCCTCCAAACCATAACTACAGAGAATTTCACGGAATTGGGGTCCTTGTTTTCTTCCTCCTTCTTCTTGAAGATTAAAGGTCTTGCTCTTCTGCTCAGCCAAACCAGCTTCGACAGACAGCAGGCCGTAATGCCAGGCCCCCTTTGCCCTCTCTCAACATTTCGCCTGCATGTGCATTGTGATCTTCAGGATTCCGACAATTTTTTGTCTGCCCCATTCATGAAGTGCCTTGATATTTCAAACGTACGGCATTTAGCTTTAGCCAGACCATTCACTCCATCTCCCATGGGCCGTTGGCTTTCATCGTTGATTACACATGGTAGTACAGAATACCTTGAGACCCTCGTGCTCGAGCTCGACGATATTCCCGATTGTAACATTTCATTGTCTTTAAGCCTTTCTTTTTGAGCTGAACATGTCGTCTTAGCTGTGAGAGTACCTCCATCATCTCTCCCAAATGTGAAGGATATCTGGCTGTTGGTGAAAACGAGGTTTTGCATATCTTCATCAGAATACGCTGATGGGTGGCGTACATGGCTTTCAAGTCTATTCGCTGGCTGCGCTCAACAGCATGGGGTGGTCGTGACCTTCTTTCTTCCAGCCAGAACACTCGTGTTCGAGCAATTTGTTTGTCGGATGGGCGCTGCTTTAGAAGGGAAACAAGTTAGAATTGGAATCCTCGGTAAGCGCTTACAGGCGAATGGCTCTTCACCTACCTCAGGACTCCCCGAGGGTTGGATTCGATTTCCGTATGGTCGGTCCAATTATCTTTCTCGTTTATTGAAGTCATCAAATTACTTTTCAGAGTCTGAACATACTATATGGACCGCTTTTTACGAACTTTGAGGGTGATTACTGGTTCCCAGAACGCTGATGACTTTTCTACTTGGGAAGTGACTTGAAGTATTTGATGCGCCGGACGGTACAGAGCTAGACACGACGTAAACCATCTATGGAAACGTGAAAGGTAGAGAGGCTCAGGCGAAGCGACAACAAATAAACATGTTCTTAGTCAACTTGAGCATTGACTATATGGTACATCCTGCCTTTCCCTTGTTCGAAATGGCTTACAGAGTTAGCAACAATACTGGAGAACAAGGTTTGTCACTCTTCAGCGACCAACATTCATAGAAAACAGGAATTGGAAGAAGAAAAAGATTTTCGTTCTTGCTTTCCAAGTCCAGCTTTGTACATACATCCACATTTATTGTCAGGATTTCGAAAATTAAAAAAGCGTTTGAAGTATTCGAAAAGTTACCCGGTGAATATAAACGCTTCTAACCTCAGTTCTTTCAGCTGCCCTGCTAGCTCAATCGGATAGAGCGTCAGACTCTTACACTTCGTGTTAATCTGAAGGCTGCGAGTTCGACCCTCGCGTGGGGCTAGAGGATAAACTTTTTGGGCATACTTTGTCTGTCGTAACCAGCCTAGAAGTAAGTTGTAACTTGTACGGGATTTATTCAGACAGGAGCATTAGGCTTGCCTTTCGACCACCACGATATGAAGAGGGTTTGTCCTCGGCTTACCCCTGAACTCCTTGAGATGATTATTTCTCGTACTGCTATCTTTCAGGATATGATAGCTGCTGTTTATCATCAGGCCTTCTGGTCCCAGACTGTATGATGATGAGTGACATCCACAACGACTATGGATACCCAGTGGCAAAGTCTCCCACCGTCCCATAGGATACATCTTCGCCCAAACTGAATTTCAGCATTTAGCTTGAGATGTTAACCAATGGAACATCCCCATGGCTCCGTCGCAGGCAGAATTCGTCGCCAATGTTGCATCACGCTGCTCGTTCAAAAAGAAAATGGGAAATACCCGGCATCACCACCACCACGACTGCTTTGACCGTCGATGCGACAATCTCTCCGGACGGCGGGTCTGAAATGCCTGGCTGTTATGTCCGTACATGGCCTCGTCTGGCTTGTAATTGGACATTCCTTCATCTTACCTGTTCTTCAGCACCCAGTTGTTGTCCATGGCTCGTTTCAAACATGAACTGAATCACTTTAGAGTGTGCAGGTTTCGCTGATGTTTGCTATTTCCAGCCTCTTGTCTTTGGCGTAATATTCCAATGCGATAATGATGCTATTTATCCCCTCTTCTGAACTGACATGTCGATTTTCGTTGGCGCGGACAGCTTCGCTTTCTTTGGTCCCTTCACAACCGTAGAATGCATCGGAGATTTGGAAGGCTATCAGGCCGCTCTCTCCTTTACCCCCAAGATTTGCATGTCGAGAATACCTAGTACCCTCGTGTGTGGGCAAGTGGATAGATGTCGTCTCATTGTTGGCGGTCTACCAATCCTTCGCCGTTGGACTAGAAAAGTGTTCCATGGCTTGGCTGTTTTCCTCCGCCCACGCACAACCCTCGAGGTTGTCCTAGCTTTGCTCACCATCAATGGATTCTTCATTTTCGATTACCAATCCCGTATCCCTCCATTCATCGCTATAGTGAGGCTTTTTGCTATTCGGCAGACTGCTCATCTAACATGTATTCAATTCCTTTCTATCTCATTTATTGATTTCTCGACCGAGCGCAATCTGACTTTCAGATAATAGGATTCATTTTCAGGTTCAAAGCCTTCCCCCGAGCCTGTGGGGCCGTCCTGAGTCGCTTCCAACTTGAAATTCCTCACGCCTTTTTTTTTCGAACTCAGTCACGTTAGCTCCTCTGTCGTTGAGCTGCTAGTATTCGAACGAGGTTGGCTCGCTTCCAAACACCCATCGTTCCAGGTTCATCTCAGTTCGAGATATTCGTACATACTAAAGCCGAAATCCCCCCCACTCGACGGTCGTTTAAATTTAAATTGAGCTCCTCGAAGTCTATTTTCAAGGGTCTGCCAAGCTCACAATGCTGGGGTGCCGGCGGAAGTCTCTATCACGGTCTATTCCGCCCGTAGGACTGTATCTTTACCATTCGTCCTTCTGACCTATGCGGATGGTCCTTTTCCGATCCTCATCCGCACTACTAACGCTTTATAAGACACCTTGAACATGGTTTTCGGTTCCAACCTAAGGAACTATGAACCACCAAATCTTTTGGCAGTTACTTGCATGGGTCGCTTTAGGTGTCCGCATCGTGAGAGGTAAGGTTATATGACTTTTGGCTCGGTAAAGGCTCATGACTATAATCAGGCATCCCAGATAATGTCCCTCATAACTTTGGGATGGTTCTTTATCCAGGTTTCCAAGCGCTGGATGTCTTTGGTCCCCTGGACGTCCTGAACTTGATGAGTCTATCCACGGTTCAACTTAACCTCTCTCTCATATCGGAGAGCCTTGATCCAGTATCTACTTTCCCTCGTGTACTCAGTACGGGAAGCAACTTCTCAGAATCTGTCCTGCCCACCCATACATTTGACAATCCTCCTGACAACCTTGAAGTAAGTTACTATTTCATATGCAGCCAGTTCCAATTTTTTATCCTTCTTTGAATAGGTTCTCATTGTTCCCGGCGGTTTGGGTACTCTCGACCCAGCCATCACCAGCTCCGTCAACTTTGTGAAGGAGATATTTCCCTCACTCAAGTACTTCATGACAATGTAAGTCAATTCCGAGGTAATAATCTCTATGAGAGACTCACTACCAATATGTAGCTGTACTGGTGCGGGCATTGCAGCGCTTGCCGGTGTCCTTGACGGCAAGAATGCAACAACAAACAAAAGCGCTTGGAAAGAGACTACGGCCCTTGGTCCTAATGTTAACTGGATTCCAGTAGCACGCTGGGTAGTGGATGGGAACATTTATTCTTCAAGTGGAGTATCCGCTGGGTTGGATGCAATGTTCGGGTTCATACATGAGTACGTTCTCCTTCAACTGTGTAATGCAACTGATTATAACTCCTCTACTTAGTATCTATGGAGAGGATGTGGCCGATTTCTTTGCTCACGGCATCGAATACGAGAGGCATACAGACCCAAGCTGGGATCCCTTTTCAGAATATTTTAATGTGACTCAGCCTACTCCGCCAGCCGAACCCACAGAGTCTTCTAATTGATTGTTCTTCGAACTAATTCAATGTCCACCATTAAAAAAATAACCACAGAGGGCTCACAATGCCTATGCTTCCATTTGTCGTCACGGTCATCCACTAATAAGTTAATATTTACAGCACAATTACACAAATTGTAATCCATAGTGAATACTTGGATGATTGTGCAACAAAATGCCGTGAATTTGCTGAATCGAAAATAAACAAACTCAAAGGCCTTTCTTGGAGGCTTCAGCAGCACGCTTTTTATCGCCATTTGCCTTCCTAACCCGCGTAATTTCTTTCCCAATTTCGTTGGTCAACCGCTGTCAAAAGTCAGTTGCGGTCTCATAAGCGCCCTAAGAACAGAAAGGACGAACCTTGTGGAATTTCGGACGGTAACCAATGCTGAAGAGCATTTCAAGATGTACAAAGAATGGTGCAAGTACATTGGCTATAAAACGGAAGCATAAGCGCGTGGAGAGTGCTTGTTGGACATTCCAGAGCTCATACCTTGGAGAAGGTTGTCAAGCAAGGCAGGGGCTCTTCCTTCAAAGACACCGTGTCCCACAAATTGAGCAATATAAGACAACACGTTGAGGACACCAGCAATTATGAGCGCATTGGGTCGATCCTTGAAAGCTGTCGCAGTGAGCAGAGATACCGCAACTTGAGGAATGTACAATATCTAGGTTTCATTAGTTCACTTGCCCGTGCTGAGTATGAAGAACTTACAGTGGCGACTGGCTCCAGGATAAAGTAATAGACGAGATAAAGCGCCGCTTGTATTGCAGCCCAATTTAGGTCAAAGGCCATATAATCGTTCACTTGGTAGTGGACTTCCGGGAACCAATGGGGCATGCCAACCGAGGAGAGCATCACTTGAAAAGTCCTGGTCGAAAGAAATTAAAACACTGGGATCCAAATTGAAGCAGATGCCCTACCAAATGATGATAGGTACGAAAATCATATGGATGACAATGTTTGTGTGGTTAGCATGGTAAGCGCCATAGAAGGTCAACTAAGTAATGGTTGAGCTTGCTCATGAGGGCTTCGCATGAAGAGACGGGATACACACCTGCTTCTCAACATTGAAGATATGGGAGGACATGATGGTGGTTGAAAGCAAGGAGCGTCAGACTGGATTGAAACTTGCCGGCGGAAAATGTATGGGGTCAACCCCACATGTGGGGACGCCTCGGCTTCTCTATCCCGGAATGAGGATATCACATTAGAAACGTTGAAATGCAACAAGTAATTATGGACGATCCCAAATTGTAGCTGTATTGGGAGTGTTACGCCAATACAAAATGCAGAAGAAATGAAGATGCCTCAACTTGCAGGAATCACGGGTGGAGTTCGGCTCTTGACGGCTCACTCTTGTCTCTGGATATTCTACAAAAATTTTGGTGCTGTTTAAACACTCTAAATAAACTTGGTTAGTGTCCATTATATGCGTGAGACAGATCTGAGCTACTCATTTCGATCAGCACAGGAGATTCACTTGGCCCCGCTTTGATGTTCCAAAACCAGGTAACGTCAACTACCATTGTCTTGTCTCACAAAAATCGACCACAGCGTGACTTAACCAACTCTCCTTAGTGAGTTGCCAATATCTAGTTCTATAGGGAAAGACAGAGAGTCATTTAGCGTTTGCGCGTCCTTTTGGAAACATAGACGGCTGAATCTAATATCTAACAGAGTTATTTTCTCGGTAGAATTGTATGTGGAGGGCTTGTCCTCATGGCTGGCATGAGCGACAAAGAAGGGACATTGTCCTGATAGTCAAGAATCAGGAGCACAAGCGTGTTCCTTTCATCAATTCTCAACGCCAGCAGTCGTCACTTCAGACTTAGAAGCTGGCTGAAATCCCTAGCACGTCTGGATACCCTGCCTCAGTCTAAGTCTAACTCTAATGCCTGTTATAAAACGTTAATTTCACTTTCCACATATTTTTTTCGTGCAGCTGGAGTACACACCACGCAAATTCAGCCGAGGCGCCGAGAGCAGAACGCCATTGCACCTTTTTCGCGTTTTAAACCTCGAATACCTATTACATACTCACAGTGAAGATGTCCCGTAGGTTCATGCTCAACGCCCTGGGAAATCTGACTAACTCAGCTCTCGTTTGCGTCGTATAAATCAGTTTTCGTGGCAAAGTCTAGGTACATGTCAACACCGAAATTCGGCCACTTCGTGTGTATTCAGCCAAATCTGACGACGTCCATTTAGTGTATAATCGAAGGCCGCTAAGTTCACCATACCAGCGGGCATCACAATTATAAAGTACTCTGCTTAGAAGTCTGTTTGCTTTGCTTCTGACCACGATCCAAGGCATCGTTTCCGACTCTCATCCCATAGGTCCCCTCTAAAAGCTAGTATGCGCCAAGCTCTCTTTTCACAGATACTTGCATTTGAACTTTTACTTCTCCACAGCCAGAGCTACGTTTCTTCCAAAGCTGAACAAAACATTCATAGTACCGATGCTCCCCACAACTATGGGGTGGTTCTCTTTCCCGGTTTTCAAGTTCTTGATGTCTTTGGCTTGTTAGGCGTTCTGAACTTGGTGAATCTCCCTACGGCTGTCGTGGATCTTTACTATGATAGCGGAGACATTGGACCCAATATCTAGTGCGTGCTTCTGTGGGTCATTCACCCCCGGCGATATTTAGCGTCCGTGGATAGCAAAATCAATATATTCTTCCTTAATAACAATCATATTTTGACACCCTCTTCCATGATGGATAACGAGCATTCTTGAAACGAGAGCGCCGATGAACTCCGCGAGGCAGCGGTAAAGCGCACCCCTTTTCGAATCAGAAAACTGCTATCCACTGGTACGGCCAGGATCTAGAATCAATGGAAGGAGTTGATTTCTGATGAGAGGAGAGCCGAGAGCATTGCAGTCAATGTGCCTTGTGTTGCAAGCAGAAAGATGAACTTCGGGAGCCAAGCAAAGCGTGAAAAGCAGCGAGAGCCTCATGGGGATATATGGTCCGGTGCATTCGGCAAACCAAGAATAGGAGAAAGGAACGAGTGAACAGGGGTGATTTCACGGGCGAGCGCGGCGAACACGACGATATTTGAAAGTCAAGCTGGTTCGTCCTCGAATGGGGTTGTAGTGTTCGCACGATTGTCCGCACAGGTACGATGACAACGACGACGTGGACATCGGCGAGGAGTACCCGAGAGATCGGAGAACGTTTGAGGTTGCGAGGCGGGCGAAGTCGAGACGAGGGGGTCGCGGGAACAAGTCAACTGGATAGAGAGAAAAGAATGAGCAGTGAATATAGGAATATGTGACGAAACGGAACAAACCTCCAGAAGCAAAAAAGATGAACAAAGGGTTGAAAAATCGAGAGTATCAACGCAATCTTGGACGATGAAGGAAGAGTCTTGGTGCGCAGAACTTCGTAGTCGGACTAGCAGCTAAGAGCCATAAGAGTAGCACAAGCAATTCAAGAAAACAGTCTTGAGAGCCTTGGAATTCCTCGACTGATCGATGCTGAGGGCTACGCGAAGGTGGCGGTGAAGGGGAGACGAGACAGGAACAGCGCTTGCTGCAGAGCCAACTTTATAGCTCGGAAAACAGTGGATCGGGGAATTGCCTCATCGTGATGGGACTGATGAGTAAATGCCTCAATCACTTGGATGTAATTGTTACCGCCTGCTTCTCGACCACCACCGTCTTCTGCAAGTTGGCGTTGCCTGGAGAAATGTCCAGTGTAATGTTCTCAACATTTTCTGCAAACACTGGCCCTCCGAGAGTATTCTCCAAGAATTTCCACTGAACCTCATCCACATTTGGTTGAATGCAAGCATTTTCAACCAACAGCTTCCTCGATTTCGAACTTCCTACTTTCCTCTCTTTACTTTCTGTCTTCAAATCCAACTACTCTGCTGGACTCCATCCTTGCTTTCGCCTCAGCAAGTTTAGGACCCCCAAAGTTTCTCGCCATTGAGCTTCAAGCCTCCCAGATACCCACCTCTCCTCGACCGCCTTCATCCATCTTCCAATTCTTAACTCGCGCTCCATCTGGACACTTCGGCCTTGACACTGCTTATCATTTCACGTGGTTCCTCAATCTATCAAATTCGTCTTCGCCATCGCCCTAGACCAGGTTCACAAACTGCAACAACCAATCCCAAAACCACTCCCATTTCCAGGGACCAAATGGAGCACCTCTCACGTCCCGACTCGCCCGAAGAACCGAGGGCCCATATCAATCGGTTATCGTTGTGATGGCCTATTTTCTGATGCTCCTCTGAGCCACGCCCCAACAACAGACGTCCGGCTTGCTTTCGCTCCACCACCTTCCTCTCTCCGCAAGACTCCCTTTCATCGCACATCCTTCTTCCTCTCGCGCACAATGGATATGGATCATATGGATGGCGGTTCAAGCTCTAACAGCACCTCAAGCACCGACGATATGAGCATGTCTGACATGTCGATGAAGATGTATCTCCATTTCACGAAGGGTGATACCCTCCTCTTCAAATCTATCGTCCCAACAAAACCTGGTGCAATTTTCGGAGCCTGTCTGGTTATCTTCATCATAGCCATTGGTGGCAGGTGGATATCCAGTGTTGCCCGTGGTGTGAATCAACGCGGTATCTTGAGGTAAGCTTGGTCACTGGCGAGTAGAGAACGAGGCTGATTTTTTTTACTCTCTTAGGAGCAAGACTCTAATACAGCATTATGGTGAAGGGGATGAGACTAAGGATGTCGCTGCTTCCTCCTCCAGATTTGTATGCCCGTCAGCCCTCATCCCATGCGCCTTCTAATTACGCTACCCAGATCCTCTCCAACGAACTAGCACGCTCAACTCTTCTCGGCCTGGAAACTACGATTCACTATCTTCTCATGTTGATTGTCATGTATGTTTTCGCTGGCATCCTTTTGACTCACCTCTGAACCTAACTTTCCCGTTCCTAGGACATTTAACGTCTCATACATTATCAGTTCTATCCTCGGGTCCGTTGTTGGAGAGTTAATCTTCGGAAGGTTCAATAGAGGAACGCCTGCTGCTAAGTAAAGAGCCTTCTTGTTTTATGCACTCTATAAACGATGTCTGGGTCCAATGTTATTGTCTTCATACAGTTCACTACCTTGTAAATGGGATGAATTCTATTCGACTGTCCGTCCTGATTGCATAAAAAAGTAGATATGAAAAAAATAAGAAAATATTATGTTGCTAAACCTAGTCATGTAAATATGAAACTAGAACAAAACCTTACTCCATTTCAAAAAGAGGCATCCCTTTCTCCTTCCAGCCAACCATTCCATCTTCAATATACCATGCTTTCGTAATGCTCCCATGTCGGGCACGCACAATTGCACAAGCCGTAGATGAGATTGTTCCACCAGTGCATACGAAAATCACGTTCCTCTCAGCTAACCTGAAAGGAAGTGTCTCTCCCCCCAATAATTGTTCTAGCATTTTGTATTGCTGAATTAATGCAGATCCATTCATGAAGGGGTTCGTCGGGCTAATGGGATCGTCGTCCACTGGAAGGTTGACAACCTCGATAGAATGTTTAGGAGCGAAGGAGGTGTCAATGTGAGATCGAGCAAATGCGTCTGCGTGTTGTAGATCTACAATGACGACTTCTCTGAGGGACGGACATTTGAGAAGCATGTGAGCCTTTGACGCGCTGAGTCGAGCGTCGGTTGGGTATATGTATTGGTCGACATGCATGAGGTCGGATTCATTGATAGTGGGGAATAAGGATGGAGGGAGTTTCTTGAAGTAATCGTTGATGTATAAAAATGGTAGGTCGCAGCAGATAAAGACGCCTGTGGAAGAAAAACAATGTTGAGCACATTGTAAAGGTGGAATTAAGAACGTGAAACCCACATGTCACCATTCCGTCTTCCCCTCTTAGACTATCAAAACCAGCATCATCCAGTTTGCTGAGGTATTGGTATAGCGCTGCCAGTGTCAGCCCTGAACTTGGTCCAACGAGAATACCGCGTCGCGAGAGTTCCAGACTCGTCCGGTACGCATCGACGCCTGACACATGTTCGTAAATCTCGACCACTTCTCTCCAAGGGAAGTCAATTGTGGAAACTAGATCAATGGGGCGAGGACCCGGAACATGTTCACCTGGAGCAGTAAATGCTCCAACATTGACAATGCTCGGAAAACGTTCTCTCAGATATGCTCCTGTGCCAGCCATAGTACCTTATGCAATCATGAGAAAAGTATAGAATATAGAGTGCTAGAACCCACCTGAGGTACCTACAGCAGCACAAAATACGGAGATCGAAGGAAGTTGGGAGGCGATTTGGGGTCCAGTCCAACGGATATGTGTGTCGACATTCTAGTGCGTAGAAAAGTCAGTAATCATTTCAGGACTCTGCAGGGTAGACTTACTGAGTTGTCAGTGTATTGTCCAGGGCACCAGTAACCGGGCTCCTTGCCCTTTCTGATCGCGGCTGCTACTCCACCCCAGACGTCCGCAGGCTCGACCTGGGTTGGCCCACCAAAGAGTGTCCTATGACCAGTTAGGAAATGCCTGGAGAACTGAGAGATGCACCTACAGCTCCAGGTTCTGAAAAATCAATGAGCTCAACATCTATGATGCAGAACAAGGGACTCACGAAAAAGCGCAGCATATTCATCTTTTCCCGAGAGGTCTTATTGGAAACATACGCCTCTGCCTGCGGGCCACCTCGGATACCATTAAGAATGGCAAGAGAGGTCACCGTGTTCCCTGCGACAAGGTGAGACGGTGAATAACAGGGTAGGTTTATGAAGTTCCCTACCCGAAGAATATTCGACAATCTTGTCGTTGCATGGATCGTAGTCGCCATTCTCAATGGCGTGCTCCATCATGTTTCGAGCAGTCAATGCTTTAACATTGGTGGAAGGAAGCATAGTGAGCATTTTGGCATATATTCTCACACCCTTATGAGCGAAGGGGTGTTGAGGAATCTCCACCAACTACCTCAGAATGAGCAACTAGGTACACATTGAAGTCCATCACTCGACAAACCGGTAATGGCAAGTTTTTCGAAGGGTCGTGGAAGTCAAGAATTGCACTTGGTCCCGAGAAAACATTCATGATTTAGGATGGTGCTCAAGAGAGGATAACTGAAGACCAGCAAGAGGACAGGCCCCTATAAAAGGACCCGTATACCCAAAAGTAAGAAATGTTCCCATCTTACCATGACGGAAGGAGACCGAAAGACAGTTTAAGCTAGGCTCGGGAGAATCGACATGTGCAACCGTGACTGTCGGTAACAAAAACAAACACAACCTTCTTTCGTACTTTTCTTTTCTTGGCGAACATCTGTTGAACCAACTCAAACCCGGTATCGCTACGCATCATTATTTGGCCGGCACCCTGGGGGGTCTCTTTGCTGTGTTTTCCGCTTTGCAGGCGCAACGAGAACACTCTAATACTTGCTTGCGCAATTGATACAAATAACTACACAGGTTCGAAGTGCTTCCTGTATTTCTGAATACAGGTCCAGCCGATTCGTTGTCCGAATCATTGGTCTTACCAGGTCGGATTTGATTTTCGCGCAAGGCTTTACCGGACACGTCTTTTGCTCCTGACCATGAGTTCTACGCCTAGTCAAAAAGATGTCGAAGCATCTGCGGCTCCACAAACAGAGCGTAAGAATGAACTTCAGGATCAAACTGCGTACCTCCCTACAAAGCAGGTCATATGGGTAAGTTCACCGTGCCGTCAAGTCGCGCTTTTTTTCTTTTTGACTAAATGAACTCAGGTATTCCTTGCCGCAACGGTTCGAAACCTAGCAGTTTTATTAGACGAGACGATGGTCTCTGTTGCTCTTCCAGTCATCGGCCAAACGTTCAATGCTACTTCACAAATCAGTTGGGTACCCAATGCGTATTACTTGTTCGTCGTTTCTCACCTACATCATTGTTTTCTCGGATTAACACTACAACGTTCGTAGAACGAGTACAGCTTTTCAACTTTTATACGGGCGTATCAGCGACATCTGGTCTCGAAAAACTGTCATAATCGTCTTGTTGGCCATATTCTTCTTTGCAAACTTGGCTTCAGCACTTTCAAAAACTTTCGTCCAACTGTTAGTGTTCAGAGCTATCGCAGGTATCGGAGGTGGAGGTGTTCCAACAATTGGGCAGATTATCGTTAGTGATGTGGTTAGTTTGAGAGAAAGAGGAAAATATCAAGGAATTCTGGTTCGTCGCTTGTTTGTACCCAGTGACCCCCTGTGAACACTCATCAACTTTAGGGAGCTTCTGTGGCTTTGTCATATGGTATTGGACCTGTTATTGGTGGTGCATTCGTTGCAGCTGGTCAATGGCGTTGGGTATTCTGGTTAACTCTTCCCTTAACCGTGATAGCTGCTGGAGCCGTGGCTTGGATGCCTTTGCGGCCAATCAAAGACAAAGACGTTCTAGGAAAGCTGAAGAAGATCGACTTCTTGGGTTCAGCTTTTATTCTCTCTGCAACGACGCTCATTTTGGTGCCACTCACATGGGGAGGTGGCGAGTACGCGTGGACGGACGCGCATGTTATTGCACCGCTGGTTGTTGGTGTGCTTCTTGGGATGGGTTTTGTTCTCTGGGAATGGAAAGGACCTCGATTTCCATTGATGCCATGTATGTCCTCTTAATCCCTTGTTCACGAGTTATTGAACTCACGGCTAATTCAAGTACACGTCTTCAAAAATCGTGTTGTTGTCGGTGCAATCGCTACGCAGACAATAAATGGCTGGCTCACTGTCGTTCAAGTCTTTCTTCTCCCGACGTTCTATCAGCTTGCATACAGGTACTCTCCAGTGAAAAGTGGAGCTATGGTTCTTCCCATCACAGTCACGCAAAGTATGTCTTTCGTCTAGCTTACGACGATTTCCAAGCATCCATACCTGTTTCAGCTATCACTTCCTCATTAACAGGCTTCTACATATCCCACACTGGACGTTATCGCGAACTTATTGTAGCAGGATGGGCCCTATGGGCAATTGGACTGGGGCTAATGACGACACTCCCGCTGGAAGCGAACTCCACTGTTCTTTCTAAACAAGTGGGATATTCTCTTATTGTCGGAATGGGTGTTGGTCAGACCTTCCAGCCTGCGTTGGTTGCATTGCAGGGAGCTGTTGAAAGGAAGGAAATGGCTACGGTTACGAGCTTGAGAAGGTCTGCGTTATTTCTCACAAACTTTCTTATTTCCTACTTACTTATTTTGTATTTTCAGTTTCGTGAGATCTTTGGGCGGAACAGTAGGACTGTCTGTCTGCGGAGCGATCATGTACGCTTTGTTTCTTGCAGAGGTCACCAGAAATGCTTACAGTTGTTCTAGCGACAAGACCGCACGGTCTTACAGTAAAACTGTCGACCTAACGAATCCAACAGAAGACACAATTCTGGGTTATTACAAAGGCTTCCGAATCGTCTTCTACGTCCTGACCGGCCTCGCGTCGTTTGGATTTATTTTGGCGGCCACATTGATGATCAACTTGGACTTAGACCGTGACGACGACGAGGAGATGAAGGAGGAAGGACGGAAAGTCTTGCAAAGATGGAGACGTAAGCGAGGAAAAGGTACCAAAGACGAGAAACCTCACACAGCAGTCAATGAAGAAGCCAAATCGGACGACAGTGCGACCTCTCCGTAATACACCTCTAGTATTGTAGAATATCTACTCAATAAGTAGTTGTCTTTGCTTTCCAGAACATAGTTTTGCGTGAATGTGGTACCTGATATGGCCAATACATCAAGAAAAGGTCTACTGTAGTGCAATACAGTAAAATCCAGGACAAAGTTTCAAACACAAGTATGTAGAGGATTCAATCAGGGAACAATCTCCATTTTCCAAGCCTTTCTCACAGCCTCTGCAACACTTTTCACCTTCTCCCTCGTTTCCGCACCAACAATGACGAAGCCCAAGAAGGACCTGCCCTGCTTAGGATCCGAAACTCTATCACCCTCATGGAAGTAAGCTCGACCCGTTTTGACGTATGGGGCAAGCTCAGGATGGGTATCGAGCATGAGGGAGAGGGCGTCTGGTGTCATGCAGCGACCAGCATGCGTGGCTGGGAACCGAACTGACTCGGAGTGATATTGGTGCTCTCGAGGTGTAGAACTCGACGAATCCGGAGGGTATGAGAAGGGCCGAGCGAGGGCGAGGACGCGTTCTTTGTCGCGAATGCACATGAGGGTTTGAAGTGCATAGTAGTCCATTCCTAGAAGCAGTTACTTTTAGCTTCCAGAAAACAATGGAGAAAGATGACAGAGAAGAAAAACATACCATAGGTCCTTATGCTCATTATACTACAACCAATGCCAGGCGTGCGAGGATTTATCTCCAAGACAACACAGCGAGGCTCTTCTTTCTTCTCCTTCTCCTCACGAGGAACGAGCTCCCAACCTTGCCCATCAATTTCGGAGAATTTCACCGAAGAGCCTTGAATTCTGCCTTCAACATGAAAAACACCCCACATAAATCCAGCTTTCAGGAGGGCCTCATGGCAAGAGTTCTTGACCAATTCTATCTCTGAGGTCGGAAGAGCCGAAGGAATGATCATCCCGATTTCCGCGAACCCGCCGTCGCCAGTTATATCACCACCTTGGGAAGCAGCGACGTCTCCGGCACAAGGATAGTCGTCCTGAAGCTCGAAAAAGACGACTTTTCCGTCGACTAAAACGTACTCAGCGTTGAACTCGGGTCCATCCAGGTAGGTCTCTACGATGACATCAGCACCTTTCGCAATCGAAAATGTCGTGGAAGATAGAGCGAGCAAATCGGATGACGTGTGCGCGATATACACACCCTCGGACGAGCAACCTTTCGCTGGCTTGATGACAACAGGATAATTGAAAGGTGTTTCGGTAGAGGAAAGATATTGTTTGAGGGAGTCAGAAGTGGGGAACGACCGTGTCTGTAGCAAGGATGAGGAGGATGTTCCATCGAGTAGCTGCCTCGTCGCATACTTGTCCTCGCATATCTGATAAGCCGAAGGTGGCTCAGTTGGCAGACCGAGAATTTCAGCTGCAGTAGCGACATGAGCGTGATACGCGTCGTTGAAGGTCACGATGCCATGAACCTCCTTCCCGTACGACTGGACAGCCGCGGCAATTCGTTGGGGTAATCCATCGTCTACAGTTGGGTCGATGGCGACGAAGCCTTCGCAGAGATGTTTGTTGGCTTCTCGTGAATACCAATGGCCCTCTGGGCCGATGGCAAGAAGGTCTAGACCCAGAGGACGAATGCACTGAACAAATGGTTGTTCAGTCCATAGCTCTTTGTTCTTGTGGACAAAAACGATGCGACGTCGTTGGATGGGATTGGGGAGAATCCACGGTATAGCAAGACGAGCGTCGAGCTCAGCGTGGAGAGCGTGGAAATGAGAGGCATAGTCTTCGACGGGACTGGATGGTAAGAGGATGCCTCCCACTGCAGCTCCTAGTAGTCCAGCCAGGTCGAGTTGGGAGACTTCTGTCTTGGAGAGGCGCTGCAAAGGTTCGGCAAATCCAACGACGCGTTCTACCAGCGCACAATCGACGAGTCGCTGTTCGAGGAAGTCGGGTCTCAATATGAATCCATCCGCAAAAGGGAGCAGAAGCTGAACAGCGCGACTTCCGCCCGCTGGGCAGTGTTGCAGCGCATGCATGAAGAATTCGCAAACGACATTGTTCGCGATGAGCTGGTTGGAGGGGAACGTCTGAGTGAGGGTTTGAAGCTGATGTAAAGATCCATCGCCAGGAATGCATTTCACTTGGAGGAGAAGATTAGCGGCATTGGCGTTGGGAACGATTTGAAAGGTATAATTGACTTCAAAGGATGCTGGAACAAAAACGTTATTAGGTTAAACAATCCAGGAGAAATAATAAGGGATAACCAACAAGGTTTATCCTGGCCTTTCCAGGTAATCTCAAATTTTGAGGTACGTTCCATCGAGGAGAAGTTTTCCAGGCATGGGGTCAGTAGAACCCCCAGCTTTTAGGCTCCGAAGCTGTTGCACGCGAATGGCGTTGGAATGTGATCATGACTGCGCGGGTACTGGCGAAGGACTCCGAACTGATTGACAGAACTGAATGTCAGCAAGTGGGAATGGGAAGAGCAGGCGAAACTTTTGCGAAGAGCCAAAACCCCCACATCAAGATGTTGGCCGGGAACAAAGGACAAACGACCGAAGCGCCAAAGTGATGAACCAGCTCGCGGCTTCTTTCTTTTTGACCATGTCCATTTTCGTTCGTTTCGCTGGGACTTGTTCCAGCCCTCATTTAAACCCCGAAAAATGCGTGCTCTTAGCCTACCTAAGTTCGACTGCACACGGAAGGACCTTCCTTGCGACTAACCTATGCCGTCCGATCCCATTTTGAACGTGTACTCTGGCGAAGAGGCTTTGGAGGCCTTTTGGGATCCAGATCAGTGTCCGCCAGTACCCGTAAGTAATTCTACAGGCAAAAAATATGTGCATTGACCCTCTTGTAGCTCGTCGAACTCCCTGAACGTCTTAACCACCTGCGGAAAGGTCAGAGCTTTTCTCCTCTCCTAGCGCCTATTGGAACTATGCTCATACCTGGAACGCGCGTAGATGGCGTTAGAATATATGCGAAGCTTATGAGTGCTCTTCCAGTTGGTGTCTTGTTCCTCTCTTCGACGCCTTGTCACTCACTCTATCCACCCAGGCAAGCAACGTGAAATCTTTGCCAGGTGAACAGTCCACTTTCGACGTCAACATCTGTTTACTTATGAAGTTCCTTCCAGCTCTCAACATGATCTTACGTGCCAAGGAAAGTGGAGAAGTTACAGAAAACACCCACACTCTCGTCGAATATTCTTCCGGCTCAACTGTCATTTCAATGGCAATGATCGCCAACATTATGGGTATCCCCAAGGTCAAAGCCTACATGTCCAACAAAACGAGTACTCTCAAATTAAATCTCCTCCGGTTTTTCGTGCGCCATTTTTGTCTACTTGCCTTTCCTCGTTAACTCACCACTTTGCTAGGGTGTTGACCTGACAGTCTTTGGGGGACATGGTCAACCAGAACCCAACGTATGTTCTGCATTGTCTAGCGATTTTGATTCTTACAAGAACCGCAGGACCCTAACGGCGGCATTAAGCAAGCCAATATTGATGGTGAACAGGATGGATGGTATAACCCCGACCAATACTCGAATCCTACAGTAAGTTCTTCACGAGATGCTATCTTATATTCACTCACAATCCTGCTTAGAATTATGAATCCCACATGCGCTGGACTGGGCCTCAGCTTATGAAGCAACTTCCAAAACTTGCTCTCTTTGCAGCTACCATTGGTACCTCTGGTAAGACCATTATACCCTTCATTCCTTATGCTTTTTTCATTGGAATCTTCCAGGTACAATGACTGGCACAGGTCTCTATCTCAAGGAGCATGCACCTCAAGTTAAGCGACTCGGTCTAGTTGTCGCCCCAATGGACAGGGTAAGATCCACCTCTTTTTCCCCCTGTAAAGGAAACCTGATCATTTTTCTAGGTTCCTGGACCCCGTTACTTCTCGCTACTTTCGCCAGTCGAATTCCCATGGCGTGATGCTATTGACAGCATGGAAGAAATCGCATCTCCAGAGTCTTTCGCTGCTAGTCTTCAGCTCTGTCGTAACGGTCTCCTCGTTGGACCAAGCTCCGGGATGGCATTGGTTGGTGTCCTGAAATATCTGGATCGTGAGAAAGCGGAAGGGCGATTGGATGCTCTCAAAAACGACGAAGGAGAAATCGTCTGTACGTGTTTTCTCAGTGATATGTTTGTGAGAATGTTCCAAACTCACGTGAACTCAATTGTAGGCGCCTTTATCTGCTGCGACCAGCCATTCCAATACATCCAGGATTACATGAAGAAACTCGGACCCGAACACTTCCCCACCATAAACCGAAGCGAACTCCTAGATGTCGATACTTACAATTACGACAACGGTTGGGAAGTCACACCAACCGTTGCCCACGCTATCATCTTCGACTCGAACTGGGTCCCTCCCAAAGTGGTCGGCATCCAACCTCACCGAGGTATTGCCCCTGCTGCGTCTGATGACGACGACTTTGCATTGCCAACACTTATCCTCGACCTGCGCGACGACGAGTCTTTCCGAAAATGCCACCTTCCAAACTCCCTTCATCTTCCTGTCGATGCATCTACAGACCCGAATCCTTACATGGATCCACCTACTATGGTCAAACTCTTCCGCACTCTGGATGCTCGACTTGGAGCTAATGACCCAGAGTTTGGTGGAGAATTATTCAAGGGACATAAAGTTCTCATTTTGTCTCACCGTGGTCACTCTGCAAGGTTGGCAATGAGCGTGCTACGAGAGAGAAATGTGAAAGCTTTCTGTGTTATGACAGGTGTGGACGGTTGGAAAGAAGCCAGTTTATGGGGAAATTGGTCTATATAATAGATATTGTGTCGCATTGACAATACAATTACCGTGTTGTGCCTAATAACCTTCATATCCAGAGAAAAAAATGAAGGAAAGAGGCAACGGAAAGGAGGAATCTATTCCCTCACGTTTTTCACACTGATTCCCCACATTCAATTCCTGATGTTATAGAAGGAGAGAATCATACCAAACGTATGCTTTGCACTGCGTGTTAACTCATCCGGACTGAGTAAGTGACTACCAGGGAACGTGGTGGATTATAAATGAAAAATCTTTACGCTGAAAAAGGACAAAAACCTTGTTAATGGCGAACAGGCACGTAATAGTGACTTCTATCTCTTCTACTGAGATTGTCAGAGAGAACAAGCAGAAAGAAGGAAGGAAAAGCGAATTCCACTTAGCTTAGCTTAAATAAAATTACAGGCAGAACTTGCTTTCCAAACTCGATTTGCTGACGTTTAAAACTCCAGCGTCGTAAATAGATGTTTTAGGAAATGAGCAAGTATACTACGATCCAAAATACAATTCCCCTGGCTCGTACTAAAGGTGTCATAGACATAGCTTCCATTGAACTCGATAAGAGTTCCCCCAGTGGTTCTGGCGAGAAGCAGGATGGGATTTCAACGAAGAGCCCGAGTAGATGAAACAATTTACTCCAAAAAGTAGAATATTTGCTAGAAGAGTGGATAAAACAATTTTGTAGCACAATTTCTCTGTAATGCGAAGCTCAAAGTAATACATATGCTAGATAACTCCCTTGACACTAAGTCTCATACGGAGCAGCTCAACGATCTCTGTATGTCTATCAACGCAAGCAGCCCAGAGCGGTGAGTGCCCCTGCATATCACGAGAATCAATTTTAACATCCGGCCTTGCTAGGAGGAGTCTGACAATCTCAACGTAACCATATCGGCATGCATGCCACAGCGGTGACCGGCCGTATTTGTCACGAGAATCAGCTTGGACATCGGTGGTTTCGAGGAGGAGGCTGGAAATCTGAACATTACCACCATAACAAGCAAGCAAGAACGGTGACTGGCCCTCCTTGTCGCAAAAATTAACATCAATGTCTGATCTTGCCAGAAGGAGCCTGACAATATCAATGTGGCCATTTCGACAAGCATGCCACAGTGGTGACTGGCCGTATTCATCACGAGAATCGGCCTCAACCTCCGGTCTTGCAAGGAGAAGGCTAACAATTGCAAGGTGACCGCGGCTGCATGCCATAGAGAGTGGTGACCGGCCAGCGTTGTCACGAGAATCAACATTAACATCATGTCTCTTCAGGAGGAGTTTGGCAATTCGGACGTGCCCGTTACTGCATGCCGTAGAGAGAGGTGATAGACCGCAATTGTTGTGAATATTAGCTTCAATGTAAGGACGTGATAGGAGGGTCCTGGCAATCTCAACATGACCGTGTTGGCAGGCATACCACAATGGCGATTGACCTTGCCAATCACGAGAATCAGCATCAACCTCGGGTTTTGCTAGGAGGAAGCTGGCAAACTCGACGTGACCATAGCCGCATGCCATAGAGAGTGGCGACCGACCAGCGTTCGTGTCTTGAATATCAGCCTTGACATTTGGTCTCTCCAGAAGGATTCTCGCAATTTCGAAATGACCATTTGTGCAAGCCATTATAAGGGGTAACTGGCCGTTTTCCGGGCAAAAATCAGGGTCAACATCAGGTCTCGCAATGAGGAGATTGGAAATCTCTACATGACCATTGCAGCAAGCTATACCGAGTGGTGATTGACCCTCCATATCAAAAAAATCGGCATTGACGCCCGGTGTTCCCAAGAGGAGAAGGGTAAGATCAACTCGACCGTCTCGACAAGCATACCACAAGGGCGACCGACCATTGTAGTCACGAGAATCAGGTTCGACATCAGGTCTTTCGAGGAGGAGGCGAGCAATATCAATATGACCATTGCGGCAAGCCGCACACAGTGGTGAACGGCCGGTGTTGTCACGAGAATCAGCGTTGACATCAGGTCTCTCCAAAAGAAGTCTAGCAATCTCAATGTGACCATTATCGCATGCCGACCAAAAAGGTGACCGTCCGCCAACGTCACAAAAATCAACTTCAACATCGGATCTTGCCAACAAGAGGCTGGCGCACTGAACCTGGCCGTTACTGCACGCCACAAAAAGCGGCGATTGACCATCTTCAGCGCGAGAATCTGCTTCAACGTCAGGCCTTTCCAGGAGGAGTTTGCAAATCTCAGCATGGCCACCATAGCTCCCACCATAGAGTGGTGACTCGCCGTGCTGGCCACGAGAATCGGCTTGAACATCAGATCTCGCCATGAGGAGCTTGACAATATCGATATGACCGAAACGACAGGCCCCCCAGAACGGTGAGAAGCCATCAACGTCACGAGAATCAGCTTCGATGTCGGGTTGCGCAAGGAGAAAGCGAACGACTTCGATGTTGCCTAACAGGCAAGCATATGACAATGATGACCTTCCTCCACAGTTTTCAAGATCCATAGTCCGCTTCCCAGGCATTTTTTTTAGGTAGGAAACAAGATTGAAAGCTGCAACCATATGATGTTGTGTGAGGGTATATGATGCGGCCCATATGTTCCAATGGATGGTCAGATATGTTGAGGCAAGGTCGAGGACACTTGAGTTATTTTCAAGGAGTGACAGCGCCTGAAGAGCTTGAGAGGTGGGGTTAGGAGAAATATGTTCGCCCCAAAACTGGCTTGCGTAGACAAAAAATGTCGCATCTGGATGACGCCAACTATGGAATATGCTTACCCTCCATTCCATCAGAGTGCTTGGATCATGCCGAGCGTTGAGAAAGTTGAGGCATGCGACTCCAAGACATGGAACCTGAGATTTCCCAGACCATGCACTGGAGAGAACGAATGCGGCTTCCCCTGCATCCTGGAAAAATTCTTGGACTGTGAGATCTGAATAGGTGTCATCAGTTGACGTGGCGAAAAGCTTATGACAACTAGGATTACGTGAAAATCTCACGACATGATCTTGAGCACAGAGAAGCCCTTCACAAAGTCGAAGGAGCTCTTCAGGCTGCCGGATACAATCTTCCACCACCTCTCCTGTCAAGTCGTAGAGGACACTGGCAACAGCAATCGGAAGATCTTGGACGCGCAAGGGCCGCTTGGCATGGAAGACCCATAATAATGACGCCAAAGCAGGATCTGAATCAATAGATTCTCTGTTGCGAATCCGTCCTAGTGTAGAGCTGTAATATTCGTTTGGCGTTTTGAGAAGTCTCCCTGCAAGATTTATAAGTTCGCGCTTTGTTTTGGCCTTTTCGAGTGTTGTGATATGCATAGAGGCAAGGATAAAACTTGGTGACAAGGTGAGCCCCGCAAGAAAATAAAAAAATGAATGACGCACAGGCCACGAGAAGCATCTAAGACCTGCTTCGCCACCTGTTCTACTGAAGCCTCACACCTATGAAGCTTAGTACAAATTGTAGTTACTCCATCTCGGACATATGCATAAAGATCAATTTCATTGCTGCCCTCGAGATCAACAATGGCTGACTGGAAGTGACCTGGGACGGCTGACGGGCGTGATGTAACGAATAGCCGAACGTTTGCAATGGTACTCAGGCTGTCGAGCAAATCTGCCTTTGAGTAATCGAGCTCGTCGAGTCCGTCAAGTATCATGTAAACGGGCCGAAAATGAGCGCTCAATTCATTCTGCAGTATCGTAGACAGGGTAGTTTCCTGGAAAGATTTTTTCGAATAAAGTTCAATGAGACGGGGGTGAAGCGTGGTCTTGAAGCTTAGAGTGGTGGCAAGTAAGCTGCGAATAACGGCAGAAAAGTCCATATGAGCCGCGTATTTGATGAAAATGGGGAGGAACGTTTCGCCGCTCTCATTGAGGAAGTCAGCTACGGTTGACCTCGGGGAAAAGAGTTAAAGGTGGAAGAAAAAGTGATAGATGAAGAAAATAGACTTACGAGAGTATTGTTTTACCACAGCCAGCTAAGATATACGCTGTGATCATTCGGAAAAGGTCCCAAAGATGCTACATACCAGGCCCTGTTACAATCACAAGTTTCTTCTTCGAGCTCCTATCAAGCCATTCTTTCATTATATCAGATTCCAGAAGCCAGTTTCCGGAGAATTTCGATCGTTTCTTCCGCAATTCATCCAACTCGCATGGACTGAATCGGAGCACAACCAGAGTTGGATTTCCTGGTGTAGCTTGTCTTTTTTCGATGTCATTTACAATCTCAGACGTTATCATTAAGTGCTCACCGTCAAGGCTCTTCTCAATTCGTATATTACCACGAAACATCTCTTTTCGGATATCTATCGAAAGTGTTGTGACAAAGATCCGTGGATGTGGCGATTCATGGAAGAACTTACCACTAAGCTCCTGCTTAAGTTCTGGGACAATTGGTCGATGCGTTTGGATGACAATTGAAGAGGATAAAGGACTACATACCGGTCATCATTGTCGTGTACCGAGATTTACTCTCTTTTCTTCGTTGAGTCGACCATCCTGACATTCGATAAACCGCATACCTTCTCGGTGCTCGCTCACGCCTTCCCTAAAAAAATCATAATTAATGAGAAAGAAACAAAGCCAAAGGTTGATTTCTTACTCAACCTGAGAAATCAAACCTAACTCCAGAAACCCTTTCATCCTCTCCAAGTCACCCCACATACTCCGGATGTCGTCTTTCACCTTGTGCCAAAAGATTGTCCATGCACCCTTCCTTTTCTTGTCTATCTTATTCAATCCCTCTTCAACTTTTGAGAGAATCGGTAAGAGCATGCTTCTCGTGTTTAAAGATGGCTGGCGTTCAAGCGCTGTGCGAAGCTGTTGCACAATTGCGTTGAGTTCCTTCAGTTCGATTTTCATATCAACTTGGTCTTGTTTTGCACGAGAGATGGATACGACATATGATTTGGCAAGCCAGATAGCCTCGATTACAGCGACTGCGGAACCAAGTGTACCGAAGATCTCGAAACCGCTCATTGTGAAAGGTGAGTGCAGGAGGTAATACAGCTTTAGATCCGCTATGATGCACCCACAAATTAGAGTAAAAATAGATTTGTACGTGATGTTATGTCTGTGACAATCCTCAGGTAGAGTGTGAACCTCAGGTGAGCTTAGGACTGGGGAGGATCCTCTCATCTCCATAGCTCCGAGTCATTGTAGGCATATCTACCACTTTCCCGTGCACAAAAGTGACTCTACGTAGCACACTATGAACTAAACGATTCTACCTTCCATTTGATACCATCCCAACACAATGAAAACACGGAGAAACAAAGGCGCGTAAAGAAACCAAAACATACCGCTACCAAAGGTCATTATTGTAAGTAATCGCACAAAAGAACATGAACAAATGTGTAGTATCGTAAGGAGGCCATGTTTCATCGACTACCAGCTATAATGCTCTGTATGAAGATAAATCTCTTTCAAAGTGCTAAACCCATCCATCAAATCCAAATTACATTCCGCGACCGTATTGCGAACGTCATAAAGCAAAGAGTCAGGTCCACAAGCTATGAAGAAACAAATCAGTAAAGGTACTACTCAAGCTGCTATCAGGATGACATACCAGCCATAGCCAGTCTTCCGGTGGTAGACCTAGCAGCTTCTCTAATGATAGGAACCAAAGCCGGACGACCAGTCTTCACCTCTCCTTCAACCGCTTCCTCAGAGCTAGCAATCGAGCTAGCGTCTTTTCCATGAATGGCCTCGGCGGCGAGTATATCATCGCTAGCCTTATCGACTCTCGTCACATGGACATGAATAACAAGTTTGTGATGTTCAGCTGCTGCGACTGCGGATGCCAGAGTTTGTTTGATCCATGCAGGAGAGTCGTTGGTACGAACGGCTAGGATGAACTCGACGTGTTTGCAGTACATGCCGGATCGGAAACCTTGAACCAGGTCGGACAGAAGCGAAACTATCATCGTTGCACCTTTAAGAGAGGATTGTTAGTGAAAATAAGGGCACTGTAAATGGAAACTACGTACCACTACCGCCCGCAATGAGGAACACCTTGTCGAAAGACCGAAGGCTCAGATGCACGCCGCCATAAGGACCGTCGAGAATGACCCGAGTTGAGACGCTGGGCTTCCCAGACGCAACGTCATACAATCTCCTCGTTACACCGCTATATGCACGGAAAACAATCTCCAAATCGCGACTGCCTTCAACAGACCTAACAAAAAGAATCAATGAACAGAAGTCAGAAACATAATGAAATAGACATACTCAGGAATATTCGATATCGAGAACGGATGACTCGTCAATGCATGAATTCCTACACCACCTCCAATGAATCTCACAAACACATGTTGACCAGGACTCCACTTGAACCGGGAGGGTACCTTCACGGTGACACGGACCATCTCATCCGGTAAACTTTCGACAGTCGCGGCGAACCCGCTGCTCCACAAGAACATGCGTCCATAGCGGTAGAGCCAGGAAGAGGCGTAAAGGATGCCAGTTGCGATGAAGTAGTCCCAGGACGAGAGACGGAAGGAGCAATGAATGAAGAGGAAAACCATGAAGAGAATCGAGGCGCTGTTTTTCAAGTAAGGGAGAGTAGTCATTATGAAAAGGAAAATGACTTACACAAAGTGCATTTTCTTGAAAAACTCGTAATACGGATTCCGAATAATTCCCCAGCTCATGAAGATAAGCCATGTCTGAGGAATGAGTGCTGCAACACCCGTCCAATACCAGTTAGTCTTGAACCACTGTGATTCCATTTCTTTCATTTGAATGCTATTGATGATGAATGGGAAAGTATGCAGTAATGAGGTAATATCTAGAGAGCCAGGCATGATCAATAAACGGCATAGCTAAATTGACATGCTGGGGTATAACTTACACATGATCGTGGCACTCCAACGATGGAACACTTGCAGCTTCTCATGGGAGATGGCCGTCACGATTGAAACAGGGTTGACCTTTGTGGCGAACGCAATCATAAATGGCATAATGGCAATGGATATCCAGCCGGAGCGCGTCGCCAGCGGGGGAGAATGTCCCATCTCCATGTTCGGCCAATACAATGGGCGGACCGCGAACGTAAGAGCTGAAAGGTATCGTCACTAACGAAGTAAAATGCTAGTTTCCAAGCTCGTACTTACCCATTGTGAAAGTCCACATCGCTCCCACCATGCACAAAACACCGACACTTGGGCTGTACCATCCTAGTCGCTGAACCCGATATTGGCGAGAAGAGAGATAGCGGGTCCCCGCGACGACACGATCTACTAAACTAGCGGACTTGGCCGTTCTAAAGATGCATCAGGAAAAAGTTGAAGAATGGGTCAAATAACACACGATTTTCTGCTGGACCTCCATAGAGTACCATATTGGTAGATGGCCAGTACCCCAATAGCAGCACAGAAAAAGTAGATGGTAGTTAAACCGTAATCCCAATCCGCTTGATACCACTAAGGAAACCAAAATAATGAAATGAGCGAGAGGAATTCGTTGAAGTACGAAAACAGCGTACAAAGTGCCACTTGGAAAACAAGAGTGCCTTCTCCTCAACAGACATTGCCGAAAAGTTATAGCCACTCGGCACCCGGCTGGAGTGCAGCAGAATGGGCTTCTTGATGAGTGGAAAATTGGGTTTTGCGGCAGACATCTTGGAACGCGGGCACGCAGAGTGGGTCTGAGGATGGATGTAGGAACCAAGTGTGGGCCGAGGTTCCTCCAAAGGGCTGAAAACAGAGTCGTGGGATTGAAGATTTGGAGCCCTGGAACGTGACGAGATCCGGTCAGTCGGGTCGGTGGGACAAAAATCCTTCCCAGGAACAGGAGGAAATGTTGTTGTTTGCGAACTTGGGTACGCCGAGTTTTCCCAGACAAGGTGAGCTGGCTCACGTCAACAAATGGGGTTAAACACAATAAACTCCACGATGGCCGAAGAAGATCGATTGGAGCCAAGCCCGTTGGAAGAGGAACGAGGAGCAAACAGAGAGCGAACGACGGCCGTGGGCATAGTTGGTGAAGACAAGAGGGGGTCGCTGGTCTGGTATGATGGAGATATGAGTACAGGTGCATATGCAAGGTGAGGCGACGTACTAAGAGGAAGGAGTTGCACTAGCTTGGACGGTGGGCAGTCGACCAGTCAAAGTGAGGTTGAAGAAAATGCAGGTGGCCAGACGTTTGAACATCCATATCGAGAATTTCAAATAATGTTCGGTGCTTGATATATAGACCTAAGTGAGGAAGGATGACGCGAAGACGGTCGGTAACAATGAATGGGCTTGAGGCAAGGCAGGGGAAGAAGAACGATCAATTGTGCACAAGCCAGCCTTTATATGCGCGACGGAACTGGGTGGATCGGCAAAATGCCTCAATTTGATCTGATGGATAATGCCTCACCTTTCTTCCGAACCACATCAATCTCTTCTTCCTCACTACTTTTGAGACATTCATCTTCAATAAACCTGATTGCAAGGCTTATGATCCATGAATTCTAATGCAAGAGGCTTCGTACGTCCATATTCAAAAGGCTCTCTCTGCGGTCTGGTTTGACAGCTCACCCAGAACCAAGCATCAACTGGGTCGAACTGGGAATTTTCTCATAGCATAATGCGATCCTCTCTTTGCCTTCTCCATAATTGAGATAGCTTAGAATTCACCTTCATGAGCAGGTGACATCAAATCCAGGTTACTAGTGCTATGTATGGGTGAAAGCCGTCTTCACAGGTCCTTTCCAGGTCGACATTCGACATTCATCCCGAGCTTGACCAAAGCTAACTAGCCGCATGGTCTGTTACCCGATATAATATCTCCAGAATCCCCTTTTGGAGTCGACTGGCAACTGTTCCTTTCATCACGCAACCTTACCCAATGTCGAGTACCCCCCTCTCCTCCCCCACGGCATGCGGAAGGTGAAACGATGGAATACGACCGATCCAAGTCTCGCACTGAATCTAAATATTTCGCCCGAGTTGCACGGCTGCCTGTCAATTTGCCGTTGCTGTTCGCAGTTGTTACGGTTCTGGCTGAGGGAGTGCTAGAAGTAAGCTCCTTACCATGACCATCCAAAACTATCCACGCATTGCTCAACTGGAGGTCGTCTTCAAAGACCTCCCTCGCCCTTGTAAGTAACTACAGTTTGTGCGTCTTCTTGTACTGACCAATGTATCTCCCAGTACTAGTCAACATTACTTACGAGCTCCAGGACATGGCATCATCATCGAGAACTAAGCTCCAGACCATGAACATTCGACTGCAACCTGTTTCCCTCCTGCGTTTTGCCACCTATGAGTCTCTCTTCCCTCAGAATGTTGATGAGATCAGAGTCGTCCCACGCCCACAACCTGGCACTGCGAGTAAGAAAGTCACCATCTCGAGTCTATCCATTTGCTCGTTTATCCTTCACACTCTCCAACACTGCAATCATGGCGGACAACGTCTCTTCACTCTTTTCATTCCACTCTCAGACGAAAGCGCCATCGTCGATTCGGAAGGTCTGGATACCCGATTTAGTGCAGGCACGTTGGTCGAGAGAGTTACTTGGTTTGAGACACCCCTTCACTCTATCCCTCCCCGAACTCCAAGCCATCGCGACATACAGCTCGCTGAGCTGTTGGAGAGTTCAATATATGGTTTCCTCCTTCCTAAGATCACAACGTCGTTTCAAACCAGCTACTAGGAGGCTGTAACATTGAGCATTGGAGTACTATGGAATACATGACATTGTACTTACTTTATATTACAATACGTCATCAGGAAAGCTGTTATAGAAAGGCTTCAAGTGGATCAATGGGAAACACACTTCTGATGTACAGTGTTGCGTCGACCACAATAAACTTGAGACTCTCGAGATAGTCCTTTGAACTCAGCAGCTAATATCGCAGCTTTTTGCACCTGATTGAGGATGAGGAATGAACTCTGTAGGCAACTATTCGATTTTTGAAAAGTTCCAAGGAGGAAGGTGAGGCCAATTTGACGCTAAGATTGGGTCACTATAAGGATTCAAGAAAGATACATGTCGGTGTGACTTTATGTCACACCAGCTTCGTTACTTCGTCCTCCCGTCGCTACGTCTGCGTACCAGGAGGCTTCTCCCCTATACAACGGGTATAACGCATTTGTGACTGACCAGCGAAGCCACCTCACGCTTTTCTCATATCAAACCCTTACAGTTACCATACAACGCCTTGATGCAACACACTCTCTCAATCCACCCCAAAACATGATCTCACATGCTGCTATCTCTGTTATTGGTAACAAAATCTGAACAAGGACAAAGGCAATTCTCGCCCATTTCCCACGCAGTAATGTGGAGAGAAATTGAGTGAGCAGCGGTCAGAGAGGTAAGTTTCTATGCTGAAGACTGTTTACTCCTTTGCATGCTAAAATCATTGTTAGCCACTCGTTCGCTCTCTCAATTCGCTTTACATCTCCTTTTGCACTTCTCACCAAAGTGCTTACAAGGAGTCCGGGACAGAACGAGCAATCTTCTGTTATCAGTGTTATTTCGTGCCTCTCGTTATTCGTCGACTGGAGTGTATCTCCAGTTATATGCTTCCCTAGAACGAAAGCATCTATACAGCCAAAATGTTGATTTACTTCTGAAAGGATGTGACCTTCTTCTCCGCTTTTATGGAATCAGGAGAGCATAAGATTAAAAGTTTTCAAGAAGTAATCGAACTCAGCCAGGTAAAGAGAGTCCAGAGTACATTTCTCAGCGACTTTTCTAGTCGGTATTCAAAGTTTGTGAGAACTCTGCTAATTACGGGTGTTTTATCCAACGAATACCCTTTTAGAATGCATTGGAAACTATTACTTAGTCACATAACCTCGCTCGACGTCCGAAATCCCCCTCCGCCTATTGGTATGTAGAAAGCAAATGGATGCTGTATAACCGACGACAGTCTAGTACTGATTCCAACTCTTCTGCCCGAGGCACAGGGCAGTCTATTATCTTCCCGTGACAGTTTTCCGATTTTGATGGAGAGAACTGTGTAAGGAAGCACATTACCACTCCAAACGATCCACCCGCCGCTCAAATTGAGATCTTTTCAGAGGACCATCCTCATCCTGTACCTTTCTTAATCCGCCTGTGCTGGCCATGTTGCTTTGCCGTACTAGTTAGCATTGCTTATGGGCGCCGGGAATTGTCAATGATTTCCGAAAACTAAGTTCCGGGACATAGACCTTCGATTGTGGCCAGTTCTCTCTTTCATTCCGGGATTTATAAATCACTCTTCTACCAGAATGTTGTTGAAATGATTTGCGTGACTAAGATTGTGAATAATAACTATGTTCACCTCGTTCGCATTACATCCTCGCTAGACGTTTCTTGGTCTGCACTCATCATAGCTGAAACAAAAACCTCAGCATTACGAATTGAGGCGGTGAATGACCTCCCGTAAATTTCTAAACTTAGCACGTTCCACCAGACTTAAACAGCCAAAAATATTGGACAACGTTTGATGCGAACAACCATAATGCGGCTTGAGCTTCATTTAAATTTGAATCACTACAAACCGGGTCACCTGAGGATGCGAGCTTTTTCCAAGTTTTCAGAATGCCACCGTAGTGACAGTAGATTTGATCCCGATACGTTTGGTATTCGGGTTCAGCAGGAGTTTAAAAGGTGAGTCTTAGCCTGAAGCCATCTGTTGCCTTTGCAACTCGAAGAATTGTCCTGTGCTCCATGTTATTGGCTATAATTCCGCTCGTTTTGTTGGCTGTCACCAGTGTGGCCAGTGAATTTACGCCCACCGTACGATGGATTGACTGCACTCAAAATGTCCCGGTCCCCTTGCAAGTCGCGTTCAATTCGACGACCTGGCCACCTGGGGCTCCTACATTGGATGGTCTTCAATGTGGTCTGATTGATGTTCCGTTGGATTATGAGAAATCTTTTGGAGAAGATAATAAGATTACCGTGGCACTATCTATGTATGTTACTCATCGTCTCAAAGTTCTTTCCTCAACCTTTCCAGCTTCACTCCTCCCAATATTACACCGAAAGGAACCATATTCCTGTCAGTTGTTTCGTATTCTCAATACAAAGGAAATCTAAACCTCTTGCTTGGTTTATAGCCATCCCGGTGGTCCAGATGAAGGACAGTCGGCAGTTTGGACAAGAATTGTGAATCCGGCAGTATTCAGTGATGGGATGGAAGATTTTGAGCTGCTAGGTCTGTTTTTCATAAAGTCGTCCCAGAAATTCCAATAGCCTTACTTCTGCTCCTGCAGCCTTCGACACACGTGGCACATCCAAATCCACGTCCTTGAACTGCTCGCCGGACCTTGCAGCAAAAATTCCACTGGATTTGCCGAGAGATCGAAAGGCGTGGGATGCATATCAGGTGACCGTGAGGGACTTTGCAAAGTCTTGTCACGATAACAGGTAATATCATGGTACAATGTGCTTGATGCTGGTATTCTGACTTAAGCGCAGTACCCCACCAGGCGCATATCAATATGTCTCTACAAATGAAGTGATTCAGGATGTTGAGAAGTGCGTCAGGTCTTTTTTGTTACACTGTATACGAATCTTACCAGATCTTCATAGCATTCGGATTGCATTAGGAAAGGACTTGATTCACCTCTATGGAGGCTCCTAGTGAGTTGCCTGATTCGGTCTTACCATTGCGCTCATGTTCGTTTATTGATGTTAGTGGGGCATATGTCTGGCCAGAATATGTTCAAAAGTATCCCGACCACGTCGGTCGAGTCATTCTCGATGCAAGTCCGTGGAAAGGCCAGCCCGATAACCAAACTACTCCAAATGAAATCATCGCCGGTTCCTTCGCCCTCCAAAGAGTTGACGCATTCTGCCTCCAGAACAGCACTTGTCCATTCCACAACCACGGACAGAGGGGTGGTGCTATTGCAGCTTGGAAGAAAGCTACTGCCATTGCCAAGACGGGGAAGCTTTACGCTAATGGTAAGAAGATTACACTTGGGGCTATGCAGTGGGCGTTGAGAGTTTATATTCAAATACTCGGTTACCCTGCCATCATCGACGCACTCCAACTAGTTCTGAGTAAGAACGATGGGAGTGGATTTTTGAGTATCTATCCACCCGCAAACGGGCTTGTTCAAATTGTGCCTTTTCATTGTCGTGACGAAGGTATTTTATATCCTCCTCATCCACCCATACCATGCCAGCTATTCAAAAACTACATATAGCTGTCGATGATCCTACTTTTGAAGGATTACAACGCCTTCTTGCTGTTCCCGATAAGTGGGAAGTTGGCGGATTGGTCCGGTTCAGGTTGATGGCCATCTGCTCAGCGTGGCCAGTTCCTCCTCGTCCCAAGTCCACTGTCAGCACTGAGACTAAATTTCCTGCTGTCTTTGTTGCATCGGACTATGATTTCGTGTAAGCGTTTGTCCATTTTATTTACCTTTGGAGGTACACGCTCTGAGATTATGGTATCTCCCAGGTGTCCTATCCAAATGACGTTTTTCAGAGCGGCGAAGGCTACAAATGCCTCGACAGTCATTCGACATGGGGATCACCATACTAGCCTCTCAGGTTACTATCCTTTCCCATCTAGTCTTTTGACCACCTTGAAACTCACCCATGTATTCTAGTTCTTGGACCCTCCCATGCCATCATGGGTGCTTATCTTGCACATGGAACTGTGATTCGTTCCCCGAACGAGACATTGGCTACCGTTTACTATCCAGAGGATAAAGATAAACTTGGGGCGATTGCAGACCCTTATGCTGTTGGGTTTGGGACCCTTTACGGAGACGTTTAGCAGAAGGAGTGCAAACATCTGCTTTTGACAAAGAAGTGAAGAAATATCATATTATTAACATGATTATTTTACAAAATGTAAAAATGGAGAATGAATGGAGATTTAAGTTCCCAAGCCGTGATCAAATTTAGGAATATCGTTGAAGGGTAGGAAGGTGAAAAGGTTGGGAGGAGGCATTCTTTGCACACCAAATTGAAGAAACGGTTAGAATTGGAATGTATCCCCTGGTGTTGTGTGCAACAGAAGGATAGATGCGGAGAATCTCTGAACAAAGGTCAATTGTTTAAATTAACGGAGGAGAGAAAATGACGCCATACCATTCACAAATGCTCTTAGATTTTCTGTGTCTTTGATTTCGACGAAAAATGGAAAGCGCAATTCGGACCAACGTATTCCAGAACTTTGGCTTGAAGCTCCTCGACGATAGCAGGGTATTCAGCGAGTTTGTATATTCTGAAAAGCGAAGTCCTGCCCCGGTCGCCGGTCCAGTGACAAACTCTCGCCAGCCAAATCCTGAATGTCTGAAAAAGAGCATTTAGATAT
This sequence comes from Flagelloscypha sp. PMI_526, assembly GCA_021399455.1. Classification (NCBI taxonomy): domain Eukaryota; kingdom Fungi; phylum Basidiomycota; class Agaricomycetes; order Agaricales; family Niaceae; genus Flagelloscypha; species Flagelloscypha sp. PMI_526. The sequence goes on from JAJTUO010000017.1 coordinate 109,281, forward strand.
GGAAAGAAGGAAATTTCAATACACAGAAGGGGAAAAAAAAATGACGTTTCACACCCTCTAATACTTGACGGATCCAACAAATTATGTCCCGCTCTTCCTCGTGACTAACCTTGCCCTAATCCCAAATTGTCCTTTTTCCCTGATCGCCTTATTCAACTCCGTAATCTCAAGAACATAAAACCCAGTGGTCTGCCTCCTAGGAACCATGTCCTTCCCAATTCCAAATCTTCATTCGGGAGGAGCCAGGAATTCGCACCAGCCTCGCTCTCATGCGAATGAAACTGTTAGATGAATGGGCATCGAAGATATGACTGTTACGGTTGCCTGAGCTGAAAGGAACGCGAATTCTAGTTCGAGAAATTTGACGTCAGCACCGAGAAGGAATCCGGGAGCGCTCTCGAGCGCGAAAACGGCCAGTGCTGTCCTATAGTATGTATATGAGACTTCGTGGTTAGAGCTACATAAGATGAAAAAGACAAGACCTGGAAATCGAATGCTATTTTCCTCCTCGCCTTTTCTATGGCAAGCTGAATAGCCATTTCAGGATGTTGGTTAAAAGTTGTCATAACCTTGAACGCGCTCCTTCACGAAGAACGTGGGAGATGCAGTTACGGTGGAAATTCCCATACTTTGCCTATAGCAGGAAAACGCGTGAGATTATACGTGTAAAACTGAGAGGGAGAAAGGAAAGTCGACACAATGTAGGGGAGAAGACTGATTCGAGCCAAGTCGGGCCGGGAAGAAGAGCGAAGAAGAGCATAGAGCGAACGACGGCCGTCCGCATAAATTTCTGAGAAGGTTGGAGTCGTCTGTCTGGCATGACGGAGATATGAGGATCGGTGCATGGGGAAGGTTCTGGAGACGTGCGAAGAGGAATGAATTCCGCCAGCTTGAGCGGAGAGGACATCAAGTTGGAGAAAACACCAGTTGTTAGACTTTTGAACGCCCATGTCGTGAAATATCGAATATGCGGAATTCGTATCATAGATATAGGTGAATGAGGAAAGTTGGCACGAAGCGGGTTAGCAATGACGAACGGTTTGCGAGACGAGGGAGCGAAAGAAGCGCAATTACTTTTTCCCTGGCCAGGCTGATCGGCAAAATACCTCAATTTGATTGGACTGATAATGCCTGAGCTTTCTTCCCAGCCACATCAATCCCTTCTCCCTCACTACTATTGGGATGTTCACCTTTAAGAAACCTGATTGAAAGGCTTATCAGCCATGTTTATAAATGCAAGACACTTGGTACGTCCAAAGTCAAAGGGCTCTGCACTCGGGCATGACGGTTCACCTAGAACCCAACCGTTAGCTGGTCCCAGTTGTTACCGCTCTGAAAGCATAACATGATGCTCTCTTTCCCTTCTCCTGAATTGAGAGCCCTTAGAATTCAACCTCATGAAGAGAGGTCATCGAATCGAGGTTGCCTAGTCCGGTATGCGGGGCAAAAGCCAACTCTTCAGCGAAACTTGTCAGGTCGACATTCGACACCCACTCTGAGCTTGATCGAAGCTCACCAGTTGTGTGGTCCCCCAGCTGATATTGTATCTCCCGAATCAGACGTGTCGGCTTCTCGAAACTAATATCCACAAGAGCGAGAGTTAGTCTGACAGGTATCAAGACAAAAAAAATTTGAACCTCATATTCAAGCAAACAGCATGGCATACCAAGAGTAGCAGACCAAAGACAGGTACTCAGACAAGCTGCACGGTGTCGCACACAGGAGGGGAAAAAAGCCAAGTGCGGTGGTCGACCCAGTAAATATACCAGTGCTGTGCTGAATTAGGTGCCAATGAGCTTAACATTTCTGCAGGGGGACAGAAGTTTAGGGACGTGGTGGCAGGATGAGAAGTCTCACCAGTGCACCCGAGCACATACCTTCGTTTGTTTGCTCTAAGTCTCACAAGCATGTCCTTGTGCGGGGCGGAAGTGGCGTTCCAATGCGGAGTGATCACAAAGTTTAAATACAGGCTCTTTCGTCTTTCATTCTGTGGCATTGGGTAATTTCGCTCTCATCCCGTCTTATTCGCCCACATTCACAGGTTTTACGATTTTATTCCTTGCGATTCCCTACCATTCTTGTGACTTTTCACTGGGTATCATTAGTGACGATCAATTTTTTAGGTGCCCGGAAATTTGAGCGCACCATAGTCTCCTCCAGCTCTAGGGCTGCAATTCTTCTACATATAATTATATTAGGATAATTATGAATAATTGATTAACCTCTAGTACCTATAAAGCCGTAAAAATACACGAAATTTCATCCGCCGGCCGCTTTCTGAACCGTAAATCTGGCCGTTCTGTGTCAGTTCTTATGCAATTTTCCTGAAGCTTGAGCGGTTTAAATTACAAAGGTCAACGCTTTCAAATAACATGCATTTTTTTAGGGTAACATGTCGATGTCATTGCGATAAATGCCTAGAACTTGGTCGCTCGGCTGGTAAGTGTCACTCTAGATAGACGGGTTCTCCAATCTTGCGCGTGATTCTGTATATTCTACTCTTATCAAAGTCTTTATAGATGAGCGCTTGGAATTTTTGCGATGCTCTATGGCCTATAGGTTCAAATCCAATCTCCCCGTTCTCCCCTCCCCATGGCAGGGAATCAAAAAAAGAGGCTTTTTGATCAAAATATTGGGGCGTCAGTACCGTAAAAAAGGGCTCAAAAAAATTATCATTAGTGACCATCAATTGTCATTAATGATAACTGTTAGTCATTAATGACAATTGATGGTCATTAGTGATAACTGGCTGTCATTAATGATAACTAGGCTATCGTTAATGACGAAGAGGCTCATGGACCTTTTGTCCGGTATGGACAACCATACAATCCTCTAAAGGGCTAGCATTAAGTCCTCTCGTATGGGTTTGATCAAGTTTGATGCCCCTTTCTAGGTCTTTCCAGTATTTTAGCAGGATCCGAAAAAAGGAACGTATTATTTGCACCCATCTTTGATTCAGGAAAGCTCAGGGAAACTGATTGAACGTGAAGGGGTAACACAGGTCTGACGACATCTTCAGGTTGAAACCAGTCAGATTCGCTGTTTCCCGGAGTCATTTTAAAATTTTACCAAACTCTTTGAAATCCTCGTGCAATTATTATTATTATTTTCTTGGCAAGTCCCTTTCGGTACTAGTCTGAATCTGGGACAAATGAGTAGTCTGCATTTCGCCTTAGGATAATCTGTATGCAGAGTCTCGAGGCTCAACGGATTATTATTAGGGAAGGAAAGATGGCAATACAGTCATATCGTTGTGCTAAGTCAAAGAGACCGGCTCAGCAGCTCAAATTCTAGGCTGACCAGGTAGCCGACCCTCTCACCCAGCTGCCGCAGCATTCCTATAAACTTCCAGTATAACATTGCTCCCAACCTTTCCCGAAGACACATCCTGCGAGATCAATACTATTAAATCCTTCCCGAGAAATGACGAGGAGGACGGATGGATCGAAAGGTCGAAGTGAGGGAGGAATCCAGAGAATTTTCTTTTCCGTCCCGGTGTATTCCTTTGATGTCACCAGCCAGCCATCATCACGACAAGAAAGAGCAGGACCTGTTTGACGAAGGATGACACTGTGTACAGGCTGTGAAGAATGAGCATGTGGATTTGGCGCTAGGGCCTCAGGCAACAAATTGGATTGTGACGACGAAAGAGGGTGGGAAAATCGAGTGACTGGCTCCACCGAGGTCTGCGAAACGCAATACGGAGCTCTGTAAAAAGTAAAGCGGTGGAATTTCAATCAATGATATAAACTCACATCGAGGACTCTGAGTCAGGACCATATCCAGCAGGTGCTAATCGGTGGCTATCGCGCCGAAAAAAAACAGATAGAACATCATTTGCATGATCTCCGGGGTTCGAGAGCATCTCATCTAGCTGGGAATCCCAGACGCGAATCGTTTTGTCATCAGAGCCAGAGACCATTCGCATCCCGTCGGGAGAGAATGCAACAGATCGAATAGACTTGGTATGACCTATGAGTTTCCGAAGCTCTTTGCCTGACTCAGAATCCCAGATGCGAATAGTTTTGTCGCCGGAGCCGGAGCCAGAAGCGATACACATCCCATCGGGAGAGAAGGCAACAGAAGGCGTATAAGCTGTAAGATTGTTGAGTCTCAGAATCTCTCTCCCAGACTCAGAATCCCAAATACGAACGCCATTTTGGAGAGAGCCAGAGACGATGCGCATCCCATCTGGAGAGAAGGCGACGGTTCGAATAGAAGCTATATGTCCTTGCAATTTACGAATCTCTCTGCCGGATTCGGCATCCCAAATGCGAATGGTTGTGTCGAGAGAGCCAGAGACGATGCACATCCCATCTGGAGAGAAGGCAACAGATTCAATTGAATCCGTATGACCTTTGAGCCGCCTAAGCTCCAGGCCTGAATTCGCATGCCAAATCCGAACAGTTGTATCAACAGAGCCAGAGACTACGCGCTTGCCGTCGGGGGAGAAAGCGACAGATAGAATATAACCGGTATGTCCATTTATTCTCAGAAGCTCGTTCCCTGACCCAATATCCCATATGCGAACAGATTTGTCGTCAGAGCCCGAGACAATACGCATCCCATCGGGAGAGAAGGCAACGCAAGCCACCCACTCCGAATGACCTTTGAGTCGCTGAAGTTCTTTGCCTGACTCGGAATCCCACACGCCAATATCATTGTCTTCAGAGCTAGAGACGATGCTCATTCCATTTGGAGAGAAGGTCACTGATCGAATATAAGCTGTATGGCCACTGAGTGGCTGAAGCTCTTTGTCTGACTCAAAATTCCAAATGCGAATGGTTTCATCGTCAGAGCCAGAGACGATGCGCATCCTTCTTGGAGAGAAGGCAACAGAATTCACCCAATCTTCATGGCCGTCGAGTCGCTGAAGTTCCATGCCTGAGTCGGAATCCCATACACGAATAGTTTTGTCGAGAGAACCAGAGACAATTAGCATCCCATTGTGAGAGAAGGCAACGGATAAAACATAACCTTCATGCTTATTGAGTTGCTGAAGTTCTTTGCCTGACCAAGCATCCCAGGTGCGAATGGTTTCATCATCAGAGCCAGAGACGACTCGCATCCCGTCTGGAGAGAAGGCCACAGAATTCACCCAATCTGTATGGCCGCTGAGTTTCAGAAGCTCCTTGCCTGATTCAAAGTCCCAGATGCGAATAGTTTTGTCGCCAGAGCCGGAGACGATGCGCACCCCATGAGGAGAGAATGCAAGGGACAGAATATAACCTGCATGACCGTTGAGTTGCCGAAGCTCGTTGCCCGACTCAGATTCCCAGACGCGTATAGTTTCATCGTCAGAGCCAGAGGCGATGTGTAACCCGTTTGGAGCGAAGGAAATGGTTCGAATAAGGTCTGTATGACCGTGGAGTTTCCGAATCTCCGTGCCAGACTCGTAATTCCAGACGCGAATGGTCTTGTCGTCAGAGCCAGAGATGATGCGCATTGCATTTGGAGAGAAGGCAACGGATCGAATAGGACCCGTGTGACCTTTGAGTTGCCGAAGCTTCCGACCTGATTCAGAATCCCATATGTGGACTGTTTCGTCATCAGAGCCGGAGGCGATGCGTCCCCCATCAGGAGAAAAGGTGACTGAGTGCACAACGGATTTTACCGGCACATCCACCTGGCAGTACCGTCGTCCACCTATTTGCTGAGATATTACTCGGGGCAAGTACTTAAACTGGGTTCGCCAACAGTCGAGATCTGGAATTTTTTCAGACAGGGCTAAACATGACAAATACAGGTGACTTGTCAGCTTTTCAGAGAGTGCTTCAAAGCGGGACACCAGATTTGAGGCATCTCGCGCAAGGGTTCGAAGTGTCGGCACTGGTCGGGCTATCTAAACAGACTTCCTTTACATGCTGACATTCCAGACAAGGGTCACTGACTCACCGATAAAGGAGATGTAAGTTGGGCGAGAATCTCCTTGCATCTCTGGATATCTCCAAGTAGAATCATCGTCTCAATCCAAAAGATTCCCTTTTCTCGTAACAGTGGCTGCATTCCTGGAACGACTCGCGCTCTTCCCGTTTCATCACATCTCTCGATATGAACCCACCAATTCCGACATGCGTAGGCCAAAGAATCACCTATGTGCTCAGCTATGCGTTTCTCAATTGGAGGCATCAAATCCTCCAAAGATATGAAGGAAGACTCCAAGCGGCAGATGTTGAACCGAAGCGATGCGGTCATTTCGGTAAGGCATGCATGGGCAAATGTGGAATGAATGGGAGGAGGGTGGCATTGGAATACCCCAGCTGCGTCTGATATAATGAAATCATGAAAAGACGCGTGAAAAAAAATAGGTCCATCCCCGCCTGCTGTGAACAGTACAGAATACAGCGAACTCACAACAGCGGCAACAAGGCCTAACTCGACGTTCAAGAGACCGGCGATAACAGAGGCGGACGGCGGTTCGGCGGCGCATATGATTGCATGTAGGATTGCCAAACGGCCTTTCATATCATCTTCGTCATCCAAGAACAGGGCGGAGCCAACAATCTCTCTATAAATACTTTTAATGTCTCCTAATTCCACCTCCCTAGAAATGAGCTTCTTAAACCGTCTCTCCAATTCGGAAGTAGCCAAAGGATTTGAAGGTGAAAGATATTTCACAATAGTAGACGCGTAAATGAAGAGCCCATCGGCCTGAGCCACAAGCTCATCTATTCGAGATGGGGAAATATCAAGCTTTGTTTCGAGGTAGCGTCGGATATCACCGTTGGCTTCTTCCATCGAGACCTCACGTAGCGCTACTTGAGCAACATCAGGCTGCTTCGCCCGAACCTTGCTCAGGAAACGGGGATTTGGACGGCTTGCAACGATGAATCTGAGTCCTTCGAGACGGCCCTCGTTGATGGCATCCAAGAGAAGATCGAGGAATTTTTCTCCCCGATCGCATTCGTCCAGCGCGTCAATGACTACCACCTTGGCAGTGAATGAAAAATTAGTTTCTGACTCTGCAGCTTTTCTCCAAGGGTCGCACAAGAGCCGTAAAAATTGAGTCTCCAGCTCTGCCCACGCGAGACTTTCATCCTGTCGCAACTGGGAAGCAAGCGCAGACCCAAAAGCCTTTGAGCACGAGGCAAGGTGTTTTGCGATAGTCGGAACCAAATAAATCGAATCCCAACTGGTAAGCTTCAATGAGCAGAAGTAAGAGCTCGCAAGGAGCTTTTTTTCGTGGAGCGTTTCACATATGTCGTGGAGAATAGTCGTTTTCCCATCGCCAGCGAGTCCATACAGCCAGAAGAGAACGCCCTTCCGGCCAGGACCGTGAACGGTTGCCCAATTGAGCAATTTTTGTAGAATGGCAACGCGCGTACCGGGAGTGCAGGAGTGACGCTGCATATCCTTTGAGACAGCCGACGAAAATGGAGCGTCAATCGAAATGTTGAGCTTCTCAAGAAGATGAGACTGGGATTGCGAATCAAATTTGAGGGGACATGCTGGATATAAAAACTTACATCTTGTGCGGAATCTAGAGAATTTCGGCGAATATTAGACCAAAACTCAAGCAAATTAACTTGAAGACACTCACCTCCCAAATACTTCACCTCTTCCATGATTCCTAACTGTTCGGAATATGAGCGTGGACTGAGGAAATTCATTGAAATCGCACCTTCAGACCTGATATTTGCGTGACCTTCAAGCGTTTCGGGCGCTCGGTCAAAGAGTGAACAAGTCCATCCACTCGCTCACGAATCTCTTCCCTATCCATGTATACCCGAGAGTGAGCAATAATCTCTCCGGGCTGGAAAATCGTTGAGAAATCAAATCCGTCCACGTCTAGTCGCACGAAGAGACCAGGGTGGCGTGAAAATCGTGATTGCATGTTCTCAGCTACTGTGTGACAGGACGCAGCGACAGTCGATATAGCATTAGCAAGGTCGTCCTGTCCAATGAGAGCGGGGGGATCAGGACGACCTGAGCCAATACTGACAATGACCGAAATGTCCCTTGATTTGAAAATGCCGGTGACTTCTCTGAGAAGGGATTCTGCGGGGTTGCAAAATACTGCCGTAGTCGAGACGAAACGTTCAGGGATGTCTAACCCAATTGAAATGGGCAGTAGCACATGCCCATCGGAAAGGGAGGCAAGTATCGCCTCTAGTAAGGTGGATCGAACAGAACTACCGCGACCTTGATACGCTCGGAATAGGACTGGCTTGGAGAGATCAGCAGCAGCCATCGCACTTACTCCACTTGGAAAAGATCAGGAACGCCAGGGAAGGAAGGAGAGCTTAACGAACAATTTAAAATTGGGAGTGAGCTTTCCAACATCTGCCATCAGCATCGTTGACATCAAGGTGTCCGCGTCTTTTATTTGAGAGTCGAGTAAGTTCTCGACTTCACGCTGAAGAACTTCGGCACGCTCCGGCGGCTGGAGTTTGGCGAGAAAGTTTGAGTCATAAATGCGGAGGTACGCCTTCTTCGCTTCATTTGTGGACATCTTGAGTGGTCCAAGCATGCATGCTACCAAGCTAATCCGACTGATTAGTCCCAAAGTCGATAGGCATGATTGTTAGACTAACCCCCCTGTTCCCGTCCCCAGAACGAAGTCAAAAACGTCAGGAACTCGGGCACTGCCTTCTTCGAGGCCGTTATCCAATTCGTATTGGTTTAATACGTCCTCCACAATGTGTATCTGCGTAAGGGGACCGAGATTCTCCCATCTACCACCATCTAAGCAAATGCATTTAGCGAAAGATTTACCAACAGAGGGAAGAGACAAACCAAGAGACAGCAGTGCGAGACCAGACGTTTGGTTCCTGGGCATGGCGATCGAGTGAAAACGCGGACTTCGCAAACCACTCAATATAAAGGTTCGGAAGCAATCTAGTGCACCCTAATACCGTAAAGTCCATATCAAATGAAGCATATAATATGGGAGAGAAAATGAGAGACAGAGTGGAATGTTTTAAGACCACGTAATCCTGTCATGTATGGTGTCATGCATATTTCTCACAACTCTTTCTTTTTGGTAGGAAACCAAGTCAAGAGTGGTGTTGCCAACAGCTCGGCGGGGCTAAGGTCGTCCGTTTTATTTTACCATACAGCATAGTGTTGGGACTTTACTAGTCACAATCCGTCCATGGATGGACCTAAGCCACATCCCTGGGTTAGCTTTTGCCTAGGGTTGGAGTATTACTTTGGGGGTGAGTTTGGCGAATTTCAGCCACCAGTCTCGTAGGAGCGATAATACGCACTATATGGTCTGTATACCGAACATCTATTCGCTATTTATCACCAAAATATCATGAAGAGGTCAAAGAGAAACTGACACAAGCGTGATGAAATTCTCATTTCGTCGGCATTTCAGAATTTCAGCACTTCACAGCTAGCTATCAAATAAAATGCCCTATGAGGCGATTAAATATTGTTTAAATTTGTTCCTATATTAAAAGATTTAGAGATTGTAGTCCTGTTCGGCCTTAGAGCGAAGGTCTTGGCCTGGATCGGATGCAACTGAAGTCAATGTTGGATTTTCGATTACGAATCGGTCTGAATCCTGATTGAATATTGATTGTTTCCGGTGCCGTGCAAGTCATTGTTGTCCCGTTTTCGTGTAGATTATACAGTTTTTAACTGCTCCTTGGCACACCAAAAATGAGGACAAGAAAAGCTAAAATATATTGTTGGGATTTCTTCCGTAAGCGCCTGTTCTGAGGCTCGCTCGGGGTCAAATTATTTCGCTATTCCTTGTTATTGTAGCTACTTTCGCTGTGCGACTGGCATCCAATGTCTTGCGTGATAAGACCAGTCACCCGGGGAGCCACGCGGAAGACTTTGGGCCTGTGCAGAATTCGGGGGGATCCTAGGACAAGTGTGCTTTTCAGTCGAATGGTCCCTCAGAGATCCCTGCAGACATTTGCGAATCAAAGGAGGCTCGAAAACTCGGGAGATTCTAACGCTCGTATATAGAGGATTCCCAAATAAATCTCAAAGAAGAGTGATGTCGCATATGATACTATAACGAAGAACAAAAAAGTCTGGCACGAGGGATGACTTCGTTCCCCTCAAAAGAAAGGTCCCTCACTTTCTAACCAACCTCATCTACATCCCACCATGCATATACATAGTCAACCCAACCTTCGGCCACACCTTCTCCCCAAGCCGCTTCGGATCCGTCTCCTCCGGCTGTGCATCCCTAGCCAACTCTCTGTTCCACCTCTTAACCCCAAACGCCTGAATCCACTTAATCAAAAAGAACGAAGCCTCGTTATAAGCAAACTGCTGTCTCAAACAAATTCAGGGTCCTCTGTTGAAGGGAAGTAAGATGAAGGGGTTGGGGATGACGTATTCTTTGTAGCGTGAGTCGAGGAAACGGTTGGGATCGAATTGAAGGGATGTGGGACCCTGGAGGTCGATGCGTTGGTGCATACGCATGACGTTATATTGGAGTCCTGATCATCTAGGGGACGAAGTACTCGGGTGTAGATGGGTCCCTGGATTTCCAGACGATGTCCATAAACGCGGCTCTGGAATGTTATAAGCTCAGAACTTCCAAGAAGGACCCTAGTAATGCAGAATGCTTACCAAATATTGTATGGAACGGAAGGATACATTTGGAGCACCTCTGTACGGAGGTCAGTCAGTGGTAATCCAGAGAGAGACAAGAAGCCATACCATTCACAAATGCTCAAGATATTTCATTTCCTTGATACCCGCAAAAGTATGGCCTGTTCAGACCAACGTATTGCAAAACTCCAGCTTAAAGCTTCTCTGCGATATCAGGATGTTCGGCGAGTTTGTAGGTGCTCAAGGACAATAGTCCAGCAATGGTACCCCGTCCAGCGACAAGCAGGTTGATGATCTCGTCAACCAGATCTTTCGGGTCTAAAAATTACATGTAAGAAACAGGAGGAAGAGGCTTTTCAATACAGAAAAACTAACCGTTCATCCACCCAAATAGGATATCCAACAATGTGTCCGGCTCCTCTTCTTCGCCAACCTTGCCCAAATCCAACAGTTTCTTTTCCCTTGTCACCTCCGTATTCATGAAAATAGCTCTCAATTATCTGTCTCCGAGGAATTACATCATCCTTCCAAAACTCGAAAAGTCTCCAATTAGGACCCGAACGAGCTCAGAATCCGCACTGGTATTGTCCTCCGGCAAACGATCGGACGAAGCTGTTCGAAGAGTGATTTTCGAAGATGGGGCTATTGGGAATGCCCGAGTTCCGAGGGAAGGCAAGTCCTGCTTCGAGAGGTTTGAAGTCGGTGCCGAAAAGGAATTCGGTCGCGCTATCGAGGACGAAATGGCCGACAAGATCTTATAGAGCATATATGAGCTTCTCGAACGCGAGTTCAGTGGTAGAAGTACAGAACCTGGAATGCCATTCCACTCTCAGCTTTTCTATGGCCAATTTGATAGCAATTTCGGCATATTGTTCAAAGAAGTCGAAGGTGTGAATGCTTTCCTTGACAAAGGATTGCGAGAGGCGTTTCGGTGGAACACCCACACCCCGCCTATTGGCCAAATGAGAGGAAGCATAAAAAAGAGAAAATCAAGACTCACCATCATCATTGAAAACACCAGTTCCCAGCAGGGATTTTATTTTGTCCATGAAATATCACCCTGTATGAAAGATGATTTGCGAAAAGTTTCATGGGTACGTGATTCGCGAAGTTCGTGCAGACTTTGCCCTTTGGATTCAAAATCTGTTTCTACAATGCATTTGACGTAATTGGAGCCTGTCGTCAACATCTGTCTCTGCAAGAAAGAAGAAAAAAAGGTATGTCAGTTGCTTGCATGGAGAGGCCACTTTGGTCGCACCTCTCAAAACAAGTTCAAACATAGAGTGGGACGGTATTCTTCAAGCCAAGGAGAGAAAACCTGATCTATATTAATTCAACGATTAGTCTCGGACATATGAAAGTGGAAAGTGAGACCAAAACGTACAAGGATGACCCGTTGAGAACCTCATCCTCAACGCGTTCAAACTATTTAACCCCAGGAACCAAATCTTCTTCAATTGCGGAGGTAAGCCAGCACCGGCATTCCCCGCTCTCCTCCTCATATACAACTCCTGTACATGACGCCGAAAAGGAATCACGAGGAATGATGCCAGGATTCATGGCGCATCTTGGGATGAGAATGACTTCAACGTCAAAGCTAGGAGAGCCGGAAAGAACTGAGGTAAGATGTTGGCGAGGAGATGGTTCGGACCTGGAGGGAGGAGAATGAACGCAAGGCCGGAAGACGTTCGATTTCCACCAAGCCTGGTGGAAAGAGGAATGGAGAGCAAACAGGGCGCGAACGACGGCCGTCGTCATAACTTCTGAGAAGGATGGGGGCCGCGGTATGGTATGATGGAGATGTGAGGATCAGTGCATGGGGGTGGTTCTGGAGACGTACGAAGTGGAATGAATTCCACTAGCTTGAACGGAGAGCAGGGGAACAGAGGACCTGAAGTTGAAGAAAACACGGATCGTCAGACTTTTGAAAGTCCGTGCTGTAATTTGAATATCGAACATGTGGCATGCGTGTCACAGATATAGGTGTCAGAGGAAGGTGGGAACGAAGAGGGTTGACAACGACGAATGGGTTTGAGGCGAAGGAGGAGAAGAAGAGTGATCAATTCTATACTTTTATATCGGCGACGGAACTGGGTGGATCGGCAAAATGCCTTAAATTGATCCGACTCGCCTTTCTTCCAAACCACAGCAATTCCTTCTTCTTCACTCCTATTGAGACGTTCATCGACAGGAAACCTGGTTGCAACGCTTATGAGCCGTGAATTTTCAATGCAAGAAGTTTGGTATATCCGAAGTTGTAGGGTTCCGCCGTTCACGTAGCACCCAAGCATTGATTGAGCCACACTGCTGAGTTTCTTATAGCATAACGCGATACTCTCTTTCTCTTCTCCAGAGAGCTTAGAATTCATCTTCATGATATCGAAGCCAGGTTACCAACACGGGGCGAGAGCCAAGCCTTCAGAGGAACTTTCCATGCTGACGTTCAACATTCATCTCCACTTGACCCAAGCTAACGAGTCGAGGTCTCTCAGTCGATAAAATATCTACAGAATCCCCTTTGGATTCGACTAGCAACTGTACAAATCCCTACGTTGAATCTGGTCCGCTCTATACGTCTTGGGGCCATTTTAAATCACTCTCTGAGTAATTTGTGTGTTCCTTTTTACAATCCTCTTATAGTACTAGCAGTCCACGCAAAATTAGCGGCATAGACCCTTGGCTTTCATTAAAAAAAAAAAAAAAACCTGTATTGGGAAATGTTGAGCACCTCGAGGGAGAAGAATCTTTATATTAGGGAAGCGCAGATGGTAATATCAGTTTTATTATTTCACCAATCCAAGAAGCCCAGCTTCACCGCCTTAATTCCAGAGTAACCAAGCCAACCTTGCTACGTTCGGCATTCCGTGATTGTCTTATGACATCCCTATATAACATTGCTCCCAACCTTGCCCAAATACACATCCAGCCATATCAATACTATTAAACCCATCCCAAGAAATGACGAGGAGAACGGCTGGATCAAAAGGTCTAAGTGCAGGCGGGATCCAGAGGAGTTTCTTTTCCGCCCCGGTGTATTCCTCTGATGTCACCAGCCAGCCATCATCACGGCAAGAGAGAGTGGGGCTTGTTTGGTCAAGAATGACGGTGGATAAAGGGGACAGAAAAGGGCGCTGCGCGGTTGGAACTGATGAATTTTTGGATTGAAGCGAACAAGGACGTGAAGATAGAGTGACTGGAGATACTGAGGTGGTCAATGTTGTTTGTGGAGATCTATCAAGTGAAGTCTTGAAGCTTAGATGAATGGGAGAGACTTACAATGACGAGTCGAAGTTAGAACCGTAAAAACCATATCCAGCTGGCATCAGTCGTCGGATTTCGCGCTTAAAGACGATAGATAAAACATCATCCGTATGAACTCTGGGGTTCGCACGCATTTCGTCTTGCCGAGCACTCCATACACGAATAGTTTGGTCCTCAGAGCCAGAGACAATTCGCATGCCGTCGGGAGAGAAGGCAATCGAATGAATGGAACCGGTATGACCGCTGAGTCGCCGAACTTCTTTTCCTGACCTGGACTCCCAGATGCGAATGGTTTTGTCATCGGAACCAGACACAATGTGTTTCCCATCTGGAAAGAAGATAACTGATCGAATATAACCTGTATGGCCGTTGAGCTTTCGGACTTCCTCGCCTGACTCAGAATCCCAGAGGCGAATTGTTCTGTCTAAAAAGCTAGAGACAATGTGCCTCCCATCAGGAGAGAAGGCAACTATATGAACAAGAAGACCAGAGAACAACGGAGAGTGCCCGCCTGGCTCAAATTTCCTAAGGTGATTGGTTTTGCCATCAGAGCTGGAGTCCATACCCACCTCATTGGGAGTGATGGCAACGGGTCGAGTATATTCTGCAGGATCTTTGAGCCGTCGGACTTCTTTGCCTGACTCAGAATCCCAGATGCAAATGGTCTTGTCCTCAGAGCCAGAGACGATACACTTCCCATCGGCAGAGAAGGCAACTGACAAAGCACCGAAATGATGGTGCTTGAGCCGCTGAAGCTCCTTGCCCGACTTAGAATCCCAGATACGAATGGTTGCGTCGTCAGAGCAAGAGATAATGCGTATGCCGTCGGTAAGAAAGGCAGCGGACCGAACGCAACCTGTATGACCTTTGAGCTGCCGAATTTCCGTGCCTGACCCTGAATCCCAGATGCGAATGGTTTTGTCGAGAAAGCCACCGGCAGAGACGATGAGCTTCCCGTCGGGAGAGAAGGCAACAGATTGAATAGAACTAGTATGACCTTTCCGTCGCCAAATCTCCTCACCCGATTCAGAATCCCAGATACTAATCGTCTTGTCAACGCAACCAGAGACGATGTACATCCCATCGGGAGAGAAGGCAACGGATCGAAGAGCGTCTGTGGGACAGTCAAGCTGTCGCAGCTCTTCGCGTGAACTGGTATCCCAAATACGAATGGTTTTGTCGTCAGAGCCGGAGGCGATCCGCAAACCGTCAGCAGAGGAGGCAACGGATCGAATACAATCGTTGTGACCTTCGAGCTGCCAAATGGCCGTGCCTGACTCGCTGTTCCAGATGCACGCGGTTCCATTGCTTGAGCCAGAAATGATGCACATTCCATCTGGAGAGAATCCAACGGATTGAATAGAGCCTATATGGCCCTTGATTTGTTGAATCTCTTGGCCCGACTCGAAATCCCAGATACGAATGGTTTCATCCTCAGAGCCAGAGACAATGCGCACCCCGGCGGGAGAGAAGGCAACGGATCGAATAATAGACGTGTGGCCATTGAGCTGCAGAACTTCCTTGCCTGACTCCAGATCCCAGATACGAATCGTTTTGTCGATAGAGCCAGAGGCTACAAGCATCCCATCAGGAGAAAAGCAAACAGATAGGATATGACCCATATGACCATGGAGCCGCTGAATCGATTTCCCTGTCTCAGAATTCCAGATACGGACCGTTTTATCACCAGCGCCAGAGGCGATGCGCATCCCATCAGGAGAGAAAGCAACAGATAGGATATGGCCCGTATGACCTTTAAGCCGCTGACGCTCTTTGCCTGACTGAGAATCCCAAATACGAATGGTTTTGTCGAGAGAGCCAGAGATGATGCTCATCCCGTTGGGAGAGAAAGTAACAGATCGAATATAATCTGTATGTCCATGGAGCTGCTGAACCTCCTTACCTGACTCAGAATCCCAGACAAGAATGATGTTGTCGTCAGAGCTAGATACAACACGTGTTCCATCAGGAGAAAAGGCAACTGATTTCACACACAACTTTACGTCGACAACCACTTTACAATGCCGCCTTCCATTTCTTTGCTGAGACATCGCTTGGGGAAGGTATTGAAATTTAGATCTCCAATAATCAAGGTTCGGAGTTCTCTCAGACATGCCCAAACAAGACAAGTACAGGTGACTGGTCAGCTTCGACGGGATTGCTTCAAAGCGGGACACAAGACTTGAGGCATCCGATGCGAGAGCTCGTATCGTTGGCAGTTGTTGTACAATCTAAAGAGAGTGATTCTCGTTCCGACGTTCCATAGAGCTAATTGACTCACTCCAGAAGCAGACGTAATTTGCAAGAGTATCTCCTTACACCTCCGGATATCCCCCAATAGACTCATCGCCTCTATCCAAAATATTCCCTTTTCTCGTAGCATTGGCTCAATTCTTGGAAAGAGTCGCGATCGTCCCTGTCCATTGCATCTCTCAATATGTACCCACCAATTCCGAGATGCATAGGCCAAGAAATCTCCTATGTGCTCAGCGGTGCGTTTCTCAATTGGGGGAACCAGGTCCGCATCGGGGATAAAAGAAGACTCCAGCTGGCAGATATTGAATCGAAGCGAATCACTCATTTTAGCAAGGCATGCTCTAGCCAGAGTGCAATGAATAGAAGGAGGTTGACACATGAAGGCTTCATCCATTCCTGAGAGAATGAAATCATGAAAGGACGCATGAAAAATGTAGATCGGTCCTCCGTTGCCCGCTGTGAATAACACAGAATGCAGTGACGTCACAACAGCGGTAACAAGGCTCAATTCGACGTTCAAGAGGCCAGCAATGACAGCTGCAGATGGTGGTTCGGCAGCGCATATGATAGCGTGGATGATTGCCAACCGTCCCTCTCTTTCATCGTTCTCATCCAACGAAAGGGCGGCGTCAATAACCTGTTTGTAAAGAGTGTTGATGCTACTAATTTCCGCTTTTCTAGAAAGAACTTTCTCAAGACGCCTGTTCAGTTCGGAAGGAGCTAAGGGCTGCGAAGGGGAGAGATATTTCACGAGGGTAGACGCATAAATGAACAACCCATCAGCTCGAGCCACAAGGTCATCTATCCGAGATGGAGCTGCCGCAAGCCTTGTTCCTAGGTAGCGTTGAATATCGCCGTCAATTTCCTCCTTCGGAACCTCGTGCAAAGATACTTGAGGAGTATCTGGTCGCATAGAATAAATCTTGTTAAGAAGGTGGGGAACTGGCCGACTGGCAACAATGAACCTGATGCCTTTGAGCTGCCCCTCGTCGATGGCGTCCAGGAGGAGATCGAGGAATTCCTCTCCCCGATCGCATTCATCAAGCGCGTCAATGACTACCACCCTAGCCGTATAAGAAAGACCAGCTTGTGCTTCAGCCGCTTCTTTCCAAGGTTGACACAGGAGATGCATAAATTGAAGCTTTAGAGTTGCTGACACAAGATCCGGATCCTGTCGCAATTGGGAAACCAGGGCAGACCCGAATGCTTGTGAACAAGAGGCAAGGTGTCTGGCGATAGTAGGAACTAAACACCTCGAATCTCCGCTGGTCAATTGGATCGAACAGAAGTAAGAGCTCGCTAAAAGACGCCGTTTTTGGAGTGTCTCACATATGTCCTGGAGAATCGTCGTTTTTCCAGTTCCGGCCAGTCCGTACAGCCAGAAGAGAGTGCCTTTGAGGGTAGGGTCGTAAATAGTAGCCCAGTCGAGTAATTTCCGTAGAATGGAAACACGTGTACCGGGGGTGCAAGACTGTCGCTGGACATCCTTTGAAACAGCAGACGAGAAGGGAGCGTTATTCGAGATGTTTAACCGTTCAAGAATATGAGACTGGATGCATTTGTGAGAGGTTGATTCGAAACGCTCGTTGTCAAACGTACCTCCTGGGCGGAATATATAGCCTCTGAACGAATATTACTCTCAAACTCAAGCGGACAACTCAGACGGGACTCACCAACAGCAAGCTTGATCTCTTCTATCACTCCTGACTGTTGGGGATATGAAAGAGCGCAGAGAGCATGCCTGGGAGACACACCTTAAGACCTGAAATTTGTGTGGTCTTCAAACGCTTTGGTCGTTCGGTCAAGGAATGGCTAAGTGCATCGACTATCTCACGAATCTCTTCTTTATTCATATATGCTCGACAGTGGGAAATAATCTCCCCTGGTTGTAATATCTTTGAGATATCAAATCCATCCGTGTCGAGTCGCACGAAGAGGCCAGGGTGGTGTGAAAATCGGGATTGCATGTTTTCAGCTACGATATGACAGGATGCGGCGAGACTCTGTACAGCGTTAGCGAAGTCCTCCCCTCCAATAAGAGCAGCGGGATCGGGACGACCTGAGCCAATGCTGACAATAACTGAAATATCTCTCGCCTTGAAAATGGAAGGAATTTCTGCGAGAAGGGATTCTGTGGGGTTACAAAATCCTGCCGCGGTAGAGACGAATAGCTCAGGGATGTCTTCGCCAATTGCAACGGGCGGCAGTATCTGTCCATCGGAAAGGGTAGCGAGGAGGGCCTCAAGTAACGTAGATTGGACAGAAATACCGCGACCTTGATAGGCTCGCAACAGGACTGGCTTAGAAAGGTTAGCGGCGGTCATCGCAGTCATCCCACTTAAAATGGATCAGTAGCGCCGATGGCGGAAGGGAACCAGTGGAGCTCAACGAACAATTTGCAATTTGGAATAAGTTTTCTAACGTCAGACATCCGCATCGTCGACATAATGATGTCTGAGGTTTTAGTGTGAGAGTCGAGTAGGCTCTCGATTTGACGCTGAAGAATCTCAGCACACTTCGACGGCTCGGGTTGAGCTAGAAACCTCGAATTGTAAATACGGAGGTATGCCTTCTTAGCTTCTCCTGGGGACATTCCGAGGGGTCCAAGCATGCACGCTACCAATCTAAGTCCGACTGATCAGTCCCAAAGTAGACAGGGATGAATGCAGGACTTGCCCCCCTGTTCCTGTTCCCAAGACGAGGTCGAAAACATCGGGCACTCGCACACTGCCTTCTTCGAGGTCGTTATCCAATTCGTACTGGTTTAATATGTCTTCCACGACATGTATCTGTGTGAGTGCACCAAGATTTTCCCATTTACCACCATCTAAAGAGCTGTATTAGGGGAAGTATGTGTCAATGGGTAAAGTGACGAGCCTAGAGACAAGAGTGCAATGCCAGGCTTATCGTTGCTTGACATGGTGGTCAAGTGAAGATGTGCAACTTGCAAAGCTGTGCGTGACAATGTATAGTCACAGAAATAGGAACGGTGTCGCGAACGGTGCGCTCTTAGAATGGGCGAACGAAGGCAGCGGAATTAGGAGTTACCGAAGCGTCGCGACCAGAAAGCTAACGAGTAGGGGAGGCTGATTACTTGTACAATATCTTGTTGTAATTCACTCAGGTTCATACGGGGGCTATTTCAATGAAGATATACACATAAATCACTCAAGAAAATGTGCTTGGGTAAGGTGTGAAGGGCTGAGCGACGTGCGGTGGTTTCTCTCACAAGCCTGTAAAAGACAAGCACAGCCCTCTCTTTAGTGTTGTCACTTCACAAGATATCGAGCTATATTATGACATTTGTGCAGCTTGCCAAACTCTCTCATTCGTGTAGAACATGTCTGGTATTATAAATGTGAGTTGAGGGTAATCGACAACACTGAGAACGAAGAGAACAGGACGCAAGTGTCTTCTGTCCTGGACTGATTAGCTGACCAGTAGGGGAAGCTGGCCACTTGATTAGTGTATCATGGTTGAGCACTCAGAATCTTTTGGGAAGGACTTGAACGAATACTTGCAGACATTTTGCTCTAGGAAACTTTGAACCAAGTCTGGGAAATGCGTGTGTCAAGTGCAGTGAGAGCGGGATGGTCAGGACGACGTCAATTTCGGTCGTTTTCTAACATGCAGTTTCCTTCACGTGACAAATCCCCTGCAGCAAATTTGCCCTTGAGCAACAGTCCCTTATTTTTCCATGGTCGTGGTTATTGTAGAATAACTTAAAGGTATCAATAAAGAAAGTAAGGCTCTGCCCATCCTTCCAGATTGTCATGGCGTGCTTGTAGGGTCAATGCAAAAATTTGTTCCGCTCAAATCATGCCTTTCTGGTCCATGTTTCCCACCTTTTAAACCACACCATTTCCGACTCTCTTGTAAGTGTGGACAGTCATATATTTAATTTTGACTCGTTGTAAGGGAATCCTAACTATCCAATCAGTTTCCAGTCTTATATTTGTGTCATAGATTGGGCTGGTCAGCTTCTCAGGGCCGGTTCTGCAAAAAAATTGGATTACATTTTCAAAATGCCTCCCCAGCCAAAAAAAAGCGAAATGTAATCCGAGGCGGATTAGCGCATTATAAATGTTCCCGAATGTTCGAAATGCTTGCGACGACGTTCCGCAATCCTCACTTGCATTAACGGCGTAACAAGGAGGACATTTTCCCCTTAGCCTCGGTCCACCTGGTCTGCCGTGACTTCACTCAAAATATTCTTTTCTCTTTGAGCTCCGTACATACCTTCAGAACCGTAAGGGCACATAAAGCAGACTGAAGCGCAGCAATGGTGTGCTAGGGTTATACAACCAAGCAGCATTATTGTGACAAGTTTGTGACAGATGCACAAGGATTGACGTGGTCGAATCCTTTCAAATGAGACTGATTGCATTTCGCATTTTCTTTTACTAATAATGCTAATGAAATGTAACACTGGTTGCAGAACGGGCCCTCAGTCTTTGATCAAAACAGGGAGTGCTACACCAAACAAATTCCTCCTTCATCCATTAGTTGCCGATTCCCTTCGATATTTGAGATAATTGTTTCAAATGGGACAGAGTGCATACATCCTTGATAAATTTCGAATTGAGCTGAAAATGCTTGGAAGGATAGGCCTTCCAGCTTAGGTGGACAGTATCGTAGTCAAACCTTCTTCCACCTTTGAAAGTAGTGGGAGGAGCAGTGACTTCAATTTCAAAGACGGCTGGATACCCAAGTGCAGTGTGAATGCAATGTGCATGGGATTTCAGCACTTTCAGTTCTATTTCCATATCAGCTTCCTACCCCAAGAGCGGGTTGGAGATTTTTGGTACAATTGGCTCCGCAGTGAACGTAATCGAGGCGATCTGACTAGCTAAATCACACACTATTTCTACAACTCGGGCGAAACAAGAGGTGAGTGCAGGATGTGAGGAACATAAGCCACTCAAAAATGCTGTATTTGCAGAGTAGAGCTTTATGTGTTGTAATACACGGTCTTGACCGAATTTCGCCGGCTTGCAATGACGTTTAAGAGTTTGGCAAGTCAAATAACACAGAGGGCACGCAGAGTAACGAGGAGACGCGACTTAGATATTCGACCATCAGGGAGACGTGGAAACTTTCGTGACAACGGGAAACCCAAATGTAAGGGGATTCCAAAATGTGTTTGGAGTACAAGAAGTATATAATACTAAAACCAGGTAAAAAAGAGTTTAATCTCAAACAATCCCTGAATCCCCACACTCACTTCCTAACCAACCTCATCCACATCCCACCATGCAAATACATAGTCAACCCAACCTTCGGCCACACCTTCTCACCCAACCACTTCGGATCCGTTTCCCAAGGCGTCCTCGTCTCCTCCGGCTGCGCATCCCTAGCCAACTCTCCCTTCCACCCCTTAACACCAAACGCCTGAATCCATTTAATCAAAAAGAACGATGCCTCGTTATAAGCGAACTGCTGCCCCAAACAAATTCGAGGACCTCCATTGAAGGGGAGGAAGATGAACGGGTTGGGGATGACGTATTCTTTGTAGCGGGAATCGAGGAAACGGTTGGGATCGAATTGGGGTGCGGTGGGTCCCCAGAGATCGACGCGGCGGTGCATGCGCATGACGCTGTATTGGAGTTTTGTGCCTTTGGGGACAAAGTAGTCGGGTGTGGAAGGGTCTCTTGATTTCCAGACTACGTCTTTAAATGCAGCTATTAGAAGGTGTGTTTAGTATTAAAAGGAGATATCAATGTAGAATATTTTTACCTGGTGTTGTACGGAACAGACGGATACATGCGGAGGACCTCTGTATTAAAGGTCAATTGTTTTGTGTTGAGAGATAACAGGGCAGACCATACCATTCACAAACGCTCTGAGATATTTCATCTCCTTAATGTCCGCAAAGGTGGGAGGTCTGTTCGGACCAACATATTCCAAAACCTCAGCTTGAAGCTTCTCAGCAATATCCGGATGTTCGGCGAGTTTGTAGATGCTGAAGGATAAAAGTCCAGCCGTGGTGTCTCGACCAGCAACAAGGAGGTTGATGATCTCGTCAACCAAATCTTTCGGGTCTAGAAATCACAATATGTCAGACACATGGGGAAGAAGTCCTCAATACATGGAAACTAACCAGTCATACTCTCGAATAGGACATCCAACAATGTGTCCGGCTCCTCCTCCTCACCAACCTTGCCTGAATCCAACATCTTCTTTTCCCTTGCAGCCTGTTTCACCTCCGTAATCTCACGAACATAGGTCTCAATTATCTGCCTCCGAGGAATCACATCATCCTTCCAAAATTCGAAAAGTCTCCAGTTGGGACCTGAGCGAGCACGGAATCCGCACTGGTCTTGTCCTCTGGCGAATGACCGGACGAAGTTGTTTGAAGTATGGGTTTCAAAGATGTGGGTATTGGGAATGCCCGAGTTGGGAGGGAAGGCAAGTCCTGCTTCAAGCGATTTAACGTCTGTGCCGAAAAGGAATTCTGTTGCGCTATCGAGGGTGAAACGGCCGACGAGGTCCTATAAAACATATATCAGATTTGGGGGGTTCGAAGGTTTGAGTATGGATAAAGAAAGAGAAGACGAACCTGGAAATCGAATGCCATTCCGTTTTCTGCCTTTTCTATAGCTAGCTTGATAGCAATTTCGGCATGCCGGTCAAAGTTGTCAAAGTCTTGAACGCGTTCTTTCACGAAGAACTTGCGAGAGGCGTTTCGGTGGAACTTCCATACTTCGCCTATTGGGCAAATAAGAGGAAGCATAACGAATATAAAAATCAAGACTCGCCATCTGCGTTGAAAACACCAGTTCCCAGTAGGGATTTCATCTGATCCATGAAAATATCACCTGAAACAGGATTGGTCGGTCAAAACTTTTTCTTGAATATAGAGTTTGTGACGTGTTTGCAGACCTTTTCCAAAGGATTCGAAGTCTGTTGCTAGGATTGATTTGATGTAATCGGGTTCTGTCGTCAATATCCGTCTCTGCACGATAGAAAAAAGAAGAGTGTTAGTGAGCTGCATAGAGACGCCACTTGGGTCGCACCTCTCCAAACAAGTTCAAACATAAGGTAGGACCGTATTCTTCAAGCCAAGGAGAGAAAACTTGATCTAGATTAATTCAACTGTTAGTACCGGACATGGCAAACCAGAAGATGAGACGTGAAACCTACAAGGATGACCCGTTAAGAACCTTGTTCTCAATGCCTTCATACTATTCAACCCCAAGAACGAACTATCCTTCAATTGAGGAGGCAAAACAGCACCAGCATTTCTCGCTCTCCTCTTCACATTCAGCTCCTGCACGTACCCCCGAAGAGGAATCACAAGGAACGAAGCGAGGATCAGGGCCCATTTGGGGATTGGGATAGCATTGGGTTGTAATTTCTTCAATGCCAAAGCGAAGAAAGTCGGAAAGAAGAGAGGCAAAACGCGTGTGAGTAGATGCGTAGGGCCGGGAGGGATGAGGAGACTCGATGTCGACATGGTGGTGGCGGCTCAGAAGAGTAGCCGGGAACTTGCTGACAGCCCGACCGAGGGGAATGCCCTTGGCTACAGAACAGCTGACCGACCTATATGTAAGGTTGTGAGTCCCTGTGAATCTGGCCTGTGAGTCCGCAAGACACTCTCTTTTACTCTGTGTTGAGAGCGGAATGTGCGAAGAGATCGATTTTTCGTTTGGGCGTTGCATAGTTTAGGTGGTGTCGGGGATGGTGCTGTTGCAAACCTTACTCCCTAAGCGAAGAGAACATATTTCGTACTCCCTTAAAGTCGGAGGAGGTCTGTGTGCGATACTCGGGGTACCAATTGGAGGTGACTCTGAGTGGGGAAAAGAGAAACGTTAGGCGGCCTCTTTCACCGTTGATCAACGACCCCTGATCACATAAGCAGCATTAAAGCCTGCTTGCGAATGTTACTTTCACCATCATCATCCAATGACCAGTGGTGACCACAGCCAAAGATATACGTTCGAGAACCACTGAGAATTCGTCTCGGGCGTCGGGAAGTCGAGGAGCAGACTTTTGTCAGAGGTCACGGCGGCAAGGGTATGTGAAAAGAATTCGAGTCGCCATCCTTTTTTGACACCAGCTGCATTCAGAGCGTAAAATTGTGGTTATAAAGAAGGATGATATGCTAACACAAGGAAATGGAAATAACAAAGGGGACCATTGTACTGTAAGAAACTGGCTGGAGCGAAATAATCAATTCTCCAAAACAACAACATTCATTTGAACTCTGATGCCACAGCCAGTTTGCAATGCCGAAGTCACTGATGAATTCCCACTTTACGGCCTACTGGTCATGCCATTTCTCGTAGCAAGGCTTAGCCTATTGGCAGACATGGGAGGACAACGGAAAAAGTCTACCTCCGCAGGCAAAGCAAAAGTGAGTATGACACCTAGAGCACACCATCTGCCTTGCAATGAGATTCATGGATCATCGAAACATCACAAATGCACATACATGGTTGCATCCCTCTGATTTCTCGATGGCCACCGTACACTGAGGGCACTGGGTAGTCGTCTCCTTAATTCGCTTCGCCTTTCAAGAAAAGTTGCAGTGAGGACCAGTATATGGTAATACATTAAAAGTCAAACGCACGCTTTCCTGCTCCTGCTTGTATGCTTTCACTCGTCGCTTGCGGTTGGATGATCCATTTCGGTCTGCGGGCAACGTTCCCGGCTTCGATTCCGTTGACTGGCCGAGATCTTTCGTCACAACGGATTGTGGCTCGCGACAATTGTAAAGGGGACCATGCCATGTGCGACGGCAGTATGCGCAAAAGTTGTAGCCACAGGAATCGCATGACCGAAGGTTCCTCCACCCGAAACGGCCATTGACGGATTCCTGGGGCCTTATCACTGGCAATTGGCAAACCGGACAATGTACCACTGTAGGATCTGACATAAAGTGAGTAACGAATATTTAAACTAATGCCGATAAATTAGACACTACCTTTCTCCAGAGCGGCCTTCTTACGGAGCCCTTTCAGTCGGTCCAACTCATCAGGAGAAACAATACGAGCAATATCATCCTCAACGACGCTTCGTTTGTCCTTAACACACCCAGGGTCTGGGCAAGTAACCCGTTCCACTTGCCCTTCGGAAATGTGCAAACTCCAAAAATCTTTGAGGCAATCCCGACAAAAGATATGTTGACACACGAGTTGAAGACACTGTCGCCCATGAACATCACTGAGGCAAAGTTCGCAGAAGAAGGATGATTCAGCGAAAATCCTATGCTTTTCCGTATTGTCAAATTCCTGCAAACAGGACGCCAGCGCCTGAGGAGTGTGATGAGTTATACAAATCTCGAGAGACAAGCGGTCAAGAAGTCCCAATTCTTGTAACATGTCTCCCGAATAGATTGCAGTCGTCCAGCGATCGAGAACAGGTTCTCCCATAACCCATTGGTCTATCAACCAATCACGAGCAATATTCTGGTTAGGAACCCACGATCCAGCTGAACTGAAGAGTTGGATGATGGGATGTTCTGTATACGGATATCCTGAAGGGAATAATATATGGAGAACAATGGGAGGAAGAACTGAAGCTGAGAGGGCGATTGGCGAAGACTTAGACTTGCATATGCCTTCTTGTTTGACGGTAATAGAGTGAGAAGCTTCAAGGTTAACAGGAATCTCAAGCTTGAGAGAGCGGTCTTTGCTAAGGGGACTAGTAACAAAATCGGGATAAATGGACTAGACAAATAAGTGACTAAAACTAGAAGTGGTCTATGAGGACTCTCACAGAAAATGTCTCCCACTCCTCTTGAAGAAATACTGAGTTAAGGGAATCCATGACGGTCGGAGTCAACCTTGAGTGACATAATGAGAGTAATTGACTCAGAGAATCCACTGGAGAAAGCGCTCGGGTGCAGAGCGGCATGCAACATCACGTCGTTCAAGGGTGTGACATCTCCGGGACTCTCAACCTTCCCTTACTGTTCATGCTGACTACCATGCTATTTTCCATGATGTCCATTCTTTGACGTCGTCACTCCCACGTCTGAATACTGCTACTTGGACAGAAAGTGTCTGGCGCGAAAAAGTAGATGCAGGATAAGAATAACAATCAAAACCCTCTTCAAATTAGAGAGACGACCGAGGTAGCTATCAACGCAGTTGGAGATGAGGGGGAACAAATAGTGTCGGAGGGAAAACGGGCCTTTAAGACTATATTATATTACTGTCTGCACAAATTTCGTGGAGATGTTCCACTGGTAGAATATATACAATAATATATCGGTCTTCTAGAACGTTTTGTAGCTACTCTACTCATTAAAATTAAGACGAAGAACTAAATAGCTTGAAAGCTAAAGAAACAAAATGAGAGCGCTCGAAGCATGAAAACATTTTACGAGACTTGGGTCTAAACTGGACCCTAGGCCACTGATCTCGTAACAGGATAGAGCTCTTGAAAGTGACCCTCTAAGTTTTTGCCAGTTTCTATCAGGATGCGAACAAGAGTTCGGATGTAACTGAGTTTGTCCTCAATCGTGTCCTTACGAATGAACCCGGTGGGATTCAAATTTTTACCTACAATCATGCCAATTAGTCTATCATATTTAAACACCAATTGAAACAAACGCACCCCATCCAATGAGGACAGTGTCAGATATCACTCCAACAATTTCCTTGAACAATTTTGAACATTCGGAGTTGGGCAACTGCCGTTCGATGGGTAAGGCACGGAGAAGAACGGTCGACTGATGAATGGCTCCTAAGAGCAATTCCAGGGCCTCCAAGCCACCCTTTATCTTCGTTAATGTCTAAATAGGCGGTTAGCTAGCAGTTTCGAGAAGAAAGATCGGCTCACCAAAACAACTCCCATGATAACCGCATTGAAAATATGCGAGGCATCAGGATCGTCGGGCCGCTTGGTGAAATGGTAAGTAAACATCGAGAACATACAACGGCAAGCTTACGTGTTCATGTAGAGTGGGAAATAGAGGAGAAATATCCTCAAAGACTTTGGTCACCTTATCAATAAGGGTGATATCAAACTCTCCCATCGAGTTTCCCTCCGCAATAATCGAGGCACGATGGATCAACATGTGAGTCGTGTTGATGTCCTTTGAGGCAGCTAAAATACGAGGAAACTCGAATGCAAGTCGCAGCTTGATACACCAATCACCCCAGGCGATGGCCGTCATGTATGTTGAGAAGAGGAATCGTGCAAGTAGGGATGCAGAAATCATCTTGGTGCGGAAAGGTGAGTGCTTTAGAACTGTAGTCGTAGCCCCCAACGAGTTTTGCACCCCGGTCTTAGCGTGAACGCTCGAACTTGGAGTTGAGTGCGAGCTTTTGGATGCGAGCGGACCTGGAAAGACATAATAGAGTCCACCTCGCTCTCTTATAAAGTTTGGTCTTGGACTGTGGTAGGTTGAACATGCGCGGAACGTGAGGCTGCTTTTCAGGCATAAGCATCTCTGAGCCTCGCGGCGCTCAAACGCTTTGAGGACATCAACAACCAAAATTGGTGATGTCAAACGACGTCACTGATCAATTCAGCCCACGATCCCCATTCTCCAACCTAAAGTCTCGCAAATATTCGATGGGTCATTTCTCATATATCTATTCAATACGATTTCTGCCTGAATCGCGTCTCCCATTGGTCGCATCCTCTTAGGAATTAGAAATCTTGATGATAACCCGAAAACGGTGTCGTCACGTTCTACAGCAACTAACCTGATAAAATATGAAGATGAGAAATTCTTTGAACGGACGGACCAGATCATCCTTTCAGAATGTTGTTGACGCGACCAGCAAGCGAGAAAGGTCAGAACAGCTGCCCCCATCCAGACCCCCATCATTTGACGAAGCGACCCAATTTACTTCGCCCCGGATTCGAGCCCAGAAGTTCGGCGTGGAGTAATGCGCCCATCGTTCACGTGGATGACATGAGCAAGCTTATGCAAATTCGAATGCTTTCGCAATATAATCTCTTTGCCAATTGCAACACCTCAGAAGTCAAATCTATGTCGGTCTTATAGCAATCATATTGTTAGAGGACACATGGAATTGGCATGGCCTTTGAATTTATTTTCTCCACCGTTCAAGAGGTGAAACTCGGGGGGTGGGGAGAAAGAGGTGAAACGCGTGTAGGAGAGAAAAGGAGTACGTCAACATGATGGTGGCGTCGTAAAAAGAGTCAGCTGGGATTCGCTGGAAAGCCCAACTGAACAGGAGCCAAAGACAACTGAACCCCGATACAAAACACTTCTCATGATCTTCCGTACCCATCGCTAGCTGGTACCGCCCACATTCTCGGCCAATCCTATTCATTCAATTGTTGAGTGAACTATTGGAAAATAACTGGAACTTGAGGCTGCCCACCACTCAATTTTGCATAAATTCTGTTGGTTTAAAGATGAAAGATCCTTCATTTAATGTCTAATATGCTAGAAAATAGCCCCCCAAAGCTTTCGCCTTCCGTAGCAACTGAAACACGAAATCGCGACGAGTTTTCTTTTTTGGCCGTTTGTGCCATCATATATGCAAACAGCTGTAAAACTGAAACGAAGAACTAAATAACTTGGGATGGCATAACCTGGAGCAATAATCAAATCTCTATTAAACGTTCTGCTCTAAACAACAACTTTTTTTCACCCTCTACAAACTCCCACTTTACGGCCATCTGGTTGTGCCATTTGTCATAACAAGACTTAATCTAATGGCACATATGTGTGTTCAGAAGATCATTGGAGTTCAGTCTGCCCCCGCAGCCATAGCAAAAATGAGAACGGCACCGAGAACATATCATCTATCATCCAATGAGATCCATGAATCATCCAAATCATCATGAATACATACGTGGTTGCAACCCACAGATCTCTCGATGGCCACCTTACATTGAGGGCACCTAGTAGTTGTGTTCTCAATGAGCTTCGCCTTCCAAGAAAATCCCCAGTGAGTACGATTAGACGGCGAATACATCAAGTCAAACTCACATTTTCCTGCTCCTCCGTGTATGCTTTCACCAGTCGAAGGATATTAGAACATCCATACCGGTCTAAGAGTAACTTTCGCTGCTTCGACCCAGTCGAACGACTGAGATATTCCATCACAATAGACTGTGATTCGCGACAATGAGAAAGGGGACCATGCCATGCGCAACGGCAATAGGCGCAAAAGTTATAGCCACAGGAATCGCATGACCGAAGCTTCTCCCACCCAAAATCGACTTCAACAGACTCCTGAGGCAGTATTACCGGGAATTGGCAGACTGGGCAATGTACCACTGTGGGATCTGAGTTGAAGTGAGTACCTTATATTTTTACTAATGCCAATAAACTAGACCCTACCTTTCTCCAGAATTGCCTTCTTGCGAAGCCATTCCAGGCGCTCCAACTCTTCAGGAGAAACAATACGAGTGATATCGTCGTCATTGGCGCATCGCCCCTCCTTGACACAGCCTGGGTCGGGACAAGTAACCCGTTCTCCTTTGCCTTCGGAAATATGCAAACTCCAAAACTCTTTGAGGCAATCCCGACAAAAGATGTGTTGACAGCTTAGTTGAAGGCACTGTCGTCCATGGACACTATTGAGGCAAAGTTCGCAAAAGAAAGACGATTCAGCAAATATCCTCTGCTTTTCTGTACTATCATATTCTTGCAAACGGGGTGCCAGCATCTGTGGATTGTGGTGGGTTAGGCGAATTTTGAGAGATAAGCGGTCAAGTAGCCCTAATTCTTGTAGGATGTCCCCTGAATAAATTGCAGTTGCCCAGCGGTCGAGAACAGGTTCTCCCGTGACCCATTGGTCGATCAGCCAGTCATGAGCGATTTTCTGGTTATGAAGCCACGATCCAGCTGAACTGAAGAGTTGGATGATGGGAGGTTGCATAGATGGATAGTCTGAAGGGAACGATATATGGAGAACGATGGGAGGAAGAACTGAAGCCGAGAGGGCGATTGGCGAAGACAGAGGTGTGCATATGCCTTCTTGTTCGACGGTAATGCAGTGAGAAGTCTCCAAGTTAACAGGAATCTCAAGCTTGAGAGAGCCTTCTTCACTGAGGGGACTGGTAACAAAATCCGGATAAATGGACTAGACAATAAGTGAAAGAAACTAAACATGGTCAATGAAGACTCTCACAGAGAAAGTCTCCCACTCCTCTTGAAGAACTGCTGAGTTATGGGAATTCATGAGGGTTGGAGTCAACTACGAATGGTAGGATGAGAGTAATTGACTCAGAGAATTCACCCTGGAAAGCGTTCGGGTGCAGAGTCGCTTGCACCATCACTTCGTTCACTTGTTTAACTTCACCTTGTCTCTCATCATCCACTGATTTTACGTGTTAGCCACCATACTCTTTGCCACGATGCCCGTTCTTCGCAGTTGTCACTCCCACATACGAATTCTGAGCCCAATTGGACGAAGGCTTTACGCATGATCCACACGCGGCATGTACCTCCGATATCAACTTCGTTTAGGTGTCAGACCGTTTAGTTTTAGTTTCTGAGCGTCTGCCCTTCTATTTTCATCGTTGTGCTCACCCGTCTCATAACTACTTGTTTCTCCGACGATCGCCGTCTTGAAAGTTGAGAACAGAATGGTAGCTAGATGGACGCAAGACTTACCATTTACCTGTTCCTCATCCCAGTCACAAATTGTACATCAGCATATCCTACATTATGTATTACCTGAGAAAGTATCTCACCATAGCACCCACAATGTTTCTTGTACATCTTCACGATAACGTTCAGAATAAATCGATTTTTCTGACCTTTCCCTACGTCTGAAAGTCAAATCTGTTTAGACGGATAGTTGTGGCAAGTATCTCTTAGATGCCTAAATCTTGTGTTGCGACACAGTTTCCGAGAGGATCAACGTTTTACCTGCAAGTCCTTTCACTTAGCGTCAGTCTCTCCAGGGATATTACGGTGGTTGGATTTCTACAATAATATACAGGTCTTCTAGACCATTTCGTAGCTAATGTACTGATTAGAATTAAGGGTTAAACCTAAATATCTTGGTTTCTAAAGAAATAAAACGAGGGCGCTCGATGCATGAGTCCATTTCATGACTTGGGTCTAAATGAGAATCTAGATTACCGGCCGAGTAACAGGATAAAGCTCTTGGGGGCGAGTGTCCATATTTTGGCTGCATTCTATCAAGATGCGGACACGATTTCGGATAGAGGAAAGCTTCTCCTCGATCGTGTTCTTTCGAATGAATTCACTAGAATTCAAAGCTTTGCCTACAAGCCATGTTAACTCCGATCTGGAATCCAAGATCAAGTGAAACAAACATACCCCACCCAAAGGGATGCTTAGTGATGGGAATAGTGTCAGATACTAATGCAACAATTTCCTTGAACAGATTTAAGCGGTCGGATTGTGGCAGTTGCCTCTGAGTAGGTAGGGCTCGGAGAAGAACGGTCGATTGATGAATGGTTCTCAACAGTACCACGAGAGTCGCCAAACCGCCCTTTACCTTCCCCAATGTCTACAGAATCTTATCAGCGGAAAGTTTTGCGAAGGTAAACTGACGCACCAGTGTAACTCCCATGATTACTGCATAGAAAAGGTGGGAGGCATCAGGATCGTCGGCGCACTAGAGGAACCGGTAAGTGAACATTTAAAAAAAAAGCAAAAGAAAGCTTACCTTTTCGTTAATCTTGGGAAATTGAGGAGAAATATCCCGAAAGACTTTTGCCACTTCGTCCTTCAGTGCGATATCAAGCTCCCCCATTGAGTTACCCTGGGCGATAATGGAGGTACGATGGAATAGCATGTGAGGCGTGTCAATATCCTTTGAGGCAGCTATAACACGAGGAAAGTCGAATGCGAGACGCAGCTCGATATTCCACGCATCGCAGATTCTGGCCATTGTAGGCTATGTTGATGGGAATGGTGAAAGTAATTATACGATGGGCACTGCCCGGTGGAAAAGCGAAAGCTGTCGACAGGTGATCGATCACTTTTGGAATCCCGAGCGAATATTGTAAGAAGGTCTTAGTGTCGAAGCTGGACTTCCAAGTGAGAGCTTTGGACACAAGAAGGGCTAGGATTGGGCGTAAGGCAACAGAAGTGTAGCTCGCCTTTTATTTGGATTGATCTCGGCGTATGTGAGAAAGGCTTCTTCGCTGGTTTATTGTCCACAGAAGAACACGTGTGAAACATGAAGCTTCTTTTCAGGGTTAAGAGTCATAGAGCCTGCATGCCGCAAAACGCTTTATGAATGGACCCAAAACCGGTTCAGTTAAGCACTCTGACATCACCAAAATCAGTGTCCACGGGGTTGCTTGTTGTTAGGCGGAGTTTTGACCCTGAAGTCTCTCACGTATTCGACAAGGTTCTAGTCACTTTACATAATCAATACAGTTTCCACCTCATTCGCGTCTCAAAGTGCTCTCATCCTCTTAAAATTTGGTAGTTGTATCTGTGAAGTCAGGGATGGCGTCGCGGCTGGTAACATCCAAATCATGATATGATAGAAGGACAAGAAATTCCTTCCACAAAGCAAAATACTCTTGCAGAATAGTGTGAGCGTAAGAGGCTCACCCTCAATCTCAGCCACTCTTTCCTTTTAGCTCCCCCTTTGTTTGGAGACGCATGCCAATGATATCGCTCCGGGCTGTTTTTGGAAGCCGCTATAGGAAAATAAGAAGGGGTGGCAAGCCATGCACCCATCGTACACGTGGTTACCATGAGCAACTTTTACACTGTCAAATACATTCCATTTTACATTCGCAATATACTCTTTTCACGCATCATGTGTCGGAAGTCCGATATGTGACTCAATCATCCGAGCCCACGTGTACTTGGCATGGCGGTGGTCTCAAAAGTCAAAAGGATGAATCCCGAGGAGAAAAGAGGCGAGACGTGCGTGAGGAGAATAGAATATCGGCATCATGGTGGCGTCACAGAGGAGACCGGTATTCGCTGAAATCTTGACCGTAAGGGAGTGGGGACAGCTGAACCTCCATACATTTACGGGTATATGCAAATGAGGCGTAGGTGCGTGTTAGAGACTCGTTTTCTTCTGCACTGTAACAGGAAGTATGAAAAGCTGCGTCATTTGTCAGTGCCAGGGAAGTGGGCAAGGCGAAGAGATCACAGACATTCCCAGAGGACAAGGTCAGGTGGCTCTGTGATTTATCCACGAGCATATTCTCTGGGTAATTTACTTTTCAGTTGGATGAATTGTGGTGATTGTATCCCAAGAGCCAGCGGAGGGTGATGCTGAACGAGAAACAAAGCAATGTTGCTGCGAAGCTCCCTCATTTTTCATCTTTGCAGTGCCAATATGGCTCAAGAGGCATCGAAGTCTGGTGCGGGCCTTGTTTTTAGCTATTTACAAAAGAATATAGGCCGTCCGTCTCCAAATTACAGGCACATTGTCCAAATATCGTGTCCAGACCCTGAGCCACTCAATCCCATCAATATCCTCTGAGTCGTCATCACTAAATCAACGTCTACGCTTCGACTAGATGAACGGTGATAATGCACTGAAATGTCAACATATAAGAGGAAATCAGCATACTGTCATGTGCACCCACTTTTTAAATAAAATGGACTTTATGGATTACATTCGCACTAATCTAGTCCTTGAGAAATTGTACTCCTCTTACGCAAACTTGATTCACCAACCACGAAACACCGCTAACTGATAGTCCGCAGCCATTACCTGCCCATACTTCCCACTTTGATGTAACGAAGGTTTTCTCGGCTCAGGTCGTCTTTTAGCCGTATTCATCAATAGCATTGATTGAAAACATGGGCATGTTGGGTAGTTCCCATGTGGTACTCGAACAATTAAATGTGTGGAAGGCGAAGAAGTCGTAAGAACTATGCATACCAAGCTAGGACTATCATTCATTCAAATGTCACATACAGTGCGCTACCTTCTGTGTCGTTTCTGGAAACGCTTGTTCACCTTAATGCAGCTTAGAATTACATCCTTTTCGTAGTGGTAAAATGTGAAGGGTAATGCAAAGACGCATCGAGAAACGAAACCGAATGTGGTGTTATGGTGGCATTGGTGGGTTGAATACATGAGCAATATATGAAAGTTTTCTACGCGCCGCAACCACTACTTTTCCTTCCGTGCGGATTACAACTCAATTTAAAGATCGTAGAAAGCTGTCCATATCATGTGCTCAGACCCTAAGACGAATCGTATGAACGTAATTGTGTTGAAAAGCATATTCACATACGATGTGACCGATAAATCCAGCCTCTAGGAAGTTCTTGTCGATTAAATGCTGAATTACGCTTAGCCAATCCTAATTCCATATACGAGACGGTTACTTGTCGTCCTTCCAATTCAGTACGCAATCCACAGATGAACTCTTTGAACTCTGTTTGCTGGTAGTTTGGAAGGAAGAACATCACTTCCACGGGATGATGAGGAGGACAGCATGCAAAAAGGCTAGAAAGCCATGTATTCCATCCAGCCTTAGATTCCACAGAATGTGTGTCGAAGCCGGAAGTGAATGTGAACCAAATCCGCTTCAAGTTCGGAAGAGACCAACTAGGTACCAGGACAGCTAAGAATGGAGTTCAGTTGCAGCAAACAAACGGACAGTGGAAAGTGAAAATTTACTATCAGCAGTCAATTGAAGTTCAAGTACCAAAGTCTCCAGATACGCCGTTTGGCCACGGTTGATCAGCTCTGTAAGCCACGATCCAAAAGGGGATGGAGAATGTTGTTTCGTCAAAGCTAAGTGTCGGACATTCGATATGTCAAAGCGTTGCATGAACGAGCTCGAAAGAAAGGCTTTGAAGTCTAACTCACGACGCTCCGCCTGAAGACGAAATGTTGTGAGGAAGGGACGAGCGGTAGAGTTCAGTGTGGCTGGTTCGTCAATCAAGTTGGCTTCAGGATAAAAAAGAGCAAGGCCATTGATCTTGTGGAAAAAAGAAAAAGATGATAGAGCTCTCATCTCCATGAAGTTCTCAGCAGTTATTGTTCGGAGGGAAGGGAGAGAGGCGATTGCCTTTTCAATCCAAGAATTGCCCGCCCAAATAATGCCCGTATAATTACTAGGATTGCTCCAAAGCAATACTTCTGTTACATGGGATAGTTTGGGAAGAACCTTAAGTAGGGCATAAAGCGAGTTGGTCCTTTGGTTTCGCCCATCCATTTCGTCCAAGTCGTCATTTGTGGTGAAGCTTTGAGGATTAAGGATTCGCACTTTACGAACGTATTTGGACAAATCTGTAGAACACTCCAACATTTCTAGAAATAGAAAGCACATGGAGGCTTCAGTGTGTTCACTTTGTCACCGAATATCTCGAAGAGTGATGCTGTGAAATCGGATTTCACGGCACGCGTGAATAAGCAGGGGTGAAGCGAGGCTACATGCAGAAAGGGAGGGAGGATCATCCTCTAGGAAGGCAACTGAATGTTCAAGGATCTCCGTTGGGAGGCTTGTTGCCATTATGGACGCAGGACGGAAGGGCCCGAGGTGACACGCGGGCGTCTTGGAACACAGCTTGCATTCGGCGTCCATAATGTCCACGGTGGAAGCCAGAACATATGTTCTGCTACCTCCTGAACTCGAAAGATTAATATTCATATTTACCGCTCAAGAACACTTCGAAACCTTCCCAACCTTGCTGCTGGTAGCCCGTCGCACCTATGAATGGTCCGTTCAACTCGTCCTGCCAGTCATTTTACTCCTTGTCTAACTTTTTGCAATTGGAAGGCTGGAGCCTCTCCGGTATTCGGCGCTGAACTTTGACTCAACCATGTCTCCCCAATTTTTACGACTACTTTCGCAGAAAGACTCCTCGTTTCTGGAAACTCACCTATCCTCGATTTTATTGGATGTGGCCAGCCAGGATGATCATCTAATATTATCCAAATATACCGGTGCCATGGATGTTGTTATACTCAATGGTAATCATGATACTTTTTCGAATTTCACGGGTTACGCTCGCCTCCGCAAGCTTAGCCTTGACTCACTGTCTTCGAAAGTTTTCAGTGACTTTTTGAGGGGCCATCCGAACGTCATCTTTCCTACTCTTACTCACCTTGACGTTAAACATTCCTCTATTCCCACTCCGGACCAAGTGGCATCCCAGCTCCCAAGTCTCTCTCATTTTATGATTTATGGTTGGCCAGATGCTATCAGACGACTCCCAGGTATTCTACGCCTAGATCAAATTTATCTCGTAATCATCCTAGATGACCCTCACAGAGGTGCCGTCACACCCCTAAAACATTGGAATCTCGTACGAATGAGGCTGAACCCTTTGGAGACTGGGAATTACATTGAGAGAAATTGGTGGGAGCGTAAAGCTGGTAGGATGGACTTTTGGGATCTAGCCGAAAAGTGTTTCAAATCTCAAAGGTCTGATTAAAGAAAGATGTATGTATGGATTAGGCACAGTAAAACCGGGACCAAACCCAAGATGTGTAGCTAGAAACACCACTCTGATTGAGGGTGATAAACTAAGGAGAATGTAAGGGCTCACATTGGAATTCTAGAACAAGAAAATGCTGAAAACCTTCATCTTTATTTCTAGAGCTTCGTATGGATAGCAGTGGCCATGCCGGATGCATTTACTTGTTCTCTGCTCTCTTTACTTATGGCTTCATCTTAGAAGCCCATCTTTGCAAAATTGCACAAACTGCTACTTATATTTAGGTTGTTCATATCTATGGCGGCTGCTATAAACATCACCAGTTAGCAGGGTGCATGGTCTTGTAGCTGTTTCAGCGGATGCTGGCCAGGTCGATCTCAGGCTATTAGAACACAAAAACTCGTTCATTTTATGCTGGAGGGCATACAAATCGCTGGGTATAATGAGACTAATGTAGTTGGAAGTATATGCCGCCCAGCTTTTTAAATCTCGGGAGTCACTACTATGAACTAGTGAGGCGTGAGTTTGGCCTCAATGGAGTAAAACCTGGTCCAGAATTTAACATATGTACCTGTAGGAGTCGGATCAAAATAGTGGACATGAATTGTGACAACGAACACCACTCACACTGAAATTCCAGAATAAGGGAAGGTGGAAAACACTCTCTTTCTAAGAGTAGACGGTTTCCTGGATATGTGAGGGCAATGCGACATGAAGGATACCTCCCCTTCAGGCTCCCGAGACCATTCAACAGGGTCTCTAGTTTCAAGGATAAGGCGGGTAAAAGTCCCTGTGATTCGTCTTCCGAAAGCAAAAACATGAGAGAGAATGTAATTTCTCCTATTTTCAATGATGGACACTGGTTCAGAAGGACGTTAACCCAAAGCAAAAGGAGATCGTTCCATTCCATCCTCGGGAAGTCTCGAATCATGAAAGTAACTTTCGTCAGACTTGGACAGCCGCCAACGGGGAGTTCAAGATCTGAAGAAAGGGGTAGGCATAGGAAATTTTCAAAAAAAATATTCGTGTGTACCGTCAGGGGGATTCCGGGCCTCCAGGACCAGATATTCCAGGGAGGCTGAGCAATGCTGCAACAACCCTGATAACCAAGTTCCGGTAGTACTGAGGGTGAATTGCATCCCACTACAGAAAGCCAATGACCGAAGTCTCGACAGGTCAAGCCATCTCAAAAGAGGACTAGCCCAGTACTCTTGAGCTGGGGGCGTCCCAATATCAGAGAGTCTGAATGCCGACAAACTCAGACGTTCCACATTATCTGGTGCCGTCCGCGTGTGTGGAAATGCAAATATTCCTAAGGCTGTGATATTGCGGTAATATGGCAAGGTTGAAATCTTCGAGATTGATGTTCCCCAGTCTTCCGTACCAAATGTACGAAGCGAAGGAAGATTTGAGAGTTCATCTTGGAGCCAGTTCATTTCCGTCCAATCGATGCCACTGTAACTGTCAGAAAGATCATGGCTGAAAATCTGCAGGTCGGAAATGAATGCTCGCACGCGCTCGAGGACGCTGATGAGAGCATTCTTTCCTATATTGTGCTCTATGTAATCTTGAGGATCTATGATTGCAAGGCGGCGGACGTGTCTAGAAATGTGTGATTTGGGAGACGTCTCGAGAAGACCGTGGAATCGAATGGTGTCGTCCACCCTCTCCAAAGTCACAGAATAAAAACGAGCAACTCGACAGGCTGGTGCCAACACTGGCGAAGCCAGACACAACATTGAAAGTGAAGCGGAATCATTGACTATGTGTGGGACGATAAGCTCCAGAAGTTCGGTGGGAAGTCGTGGCATGCTCATTATGCACGTGGATGGCAGGAGCAAGATTCCGCAACACCGGATGCATTTTTTTGGACACTCTTTGTACACAATTACATTACCTCGAAATTGTGATCTGTTCCTGGTGCATTCCTCGTATTGTACGAGTACAGGCGAGGTTCTTTGTATATATCTCTTATTCACAGGACGTTCTGTCCACAAGCCGAAATTGGGAGCTATTCCGCTTCAAGATAAGTCCTGCATTTATGGGTGAAAGATAAATCGTAACAATTTTTACGATTTAGTGAACAAGAATGCGGAATGTCGAAATAACTTTATGGCCCGTATAATGGTTTCAAGAGCTCGCAAAGAAAAACGCTCTGTGAATCACAAATAGGAAGGGAAATCAAATGATGAGGAAAGTGTCGTCAAATAATGACAGGAAACAAAATTATTCTCATTTGATCAATTACTCGAGGTCGAAGAACTTCATCCATACTTTCAAAGGTGAGACTGGATTAAATGACTTCAACTGAGAGCCGGAAGAAAGTTATGAAACACGTACGATGGACAAAATGAAAGTTTACATCATTGCCGTGCACAGGGGCAAAGCGTCGAACCACGGATTCATTGCTACGGCCAAGACGGGGCGGAACAAAGAGAGTGACCTCGAATAGAGGGGGGAAATGGAATCCTGAAAATAGACTCCTTAGCCACGGTGACCATTGATCTGCGAATTCATCCGTCGATTCGGGGAAAAACTCATCATATACTATCCACAGTCTCTGGAGATTGGGGACCACCTGGAAGGGTAGCAAGACCTCTGGGGAGGAAGCGTTAGAATTTAGTAGGGCGTAAGCATGATTGAATGATAAACACACCATTGGAGCTGCTTCTGATGTCAAGGACAACCGTCCGCAAAGATGCTCGACAATCAGCAGCGAGTGTAGAAAGCCAAGTACCGAAGGAACTTGGGGAAGATCCAAGTCCAAGTGCCATATGCCGTAGGTTAGTCAGATCTAAGGATTGGCCGAGAATACTGGATGAAAAACTGGCTGCCTCGCCTGGGTCTCGGAGACGCAATGTAGAAAGATGTAGCTGAGTGGTGGCCTGCAATGTCCCGTTTGATTCGACTGAGCTCATTTCCGGAGAGAAAATGGTAAGCTTGTGTATCTTTTGAGAACATGACCAAGCGCGGAGCTCTTTTAGCGAAAACCAAGTCTCCACCGCGACGCTCTGTAGGGCTGGGAGCAAGCTAATGCCGTCTAATAGCCAAGGACACCTGATCCACGCAATGCCAATTAAATCTACTATATCTGAGCAAAATACGTGGGTTGTATTAGTGAGTTGGGCGAGAATGCTGAGGATTGGGATAGGAGTTTTTCCTTCATCATTCAAATCCTCAGGATTGAGAATTCGAACTCGGCGAACGTATTGTGCGATAGTCGGAGATACTTGAAGTATGCTTTCAAAAATGTCACAGACGGGAGGGAGACCTCTAGTTTCGCCATGGATTGTGATAGTGTGGAACCTGGTCGCACGGCACGCAGGCAGGAGAACAGACGAAGCTAAGCTACAAGCTGCAAGAGTCGAAAAATCGTCAAAGTGAAAGCTAATGATAATTTCAAGAATCTCAACCGGAAGAATGGCTCGGCGGACAGAGGAGTCGGATTGGGCCATGATGGACGAGAGAGTCAAACAAGCGCACACAACCCGTTCTTGGGTCTTACCACCACCGTACGCGTTTTCCTGGTCCTTACGCTCGAGAACACGATGACGGTCTCTGGTCATGACTGTAGCCGCACCACGCTTGTTGCTATGTACGAATTCCTAACACGACGGTGCAGAACATCAACCACAAAAACCTACGACGTCGAAAAAAAAACCACCAATTTTCCTGTATATCTTTTAGGGAGAATGTCAAGTGCGGCTTCTTTGCTTCTGATTCCTTGCGTTTTTTTTATATCTGATTCGTAGATGTAGAACTCATAGGATTCACGAGGATTAACGCCCTATACTCAATCATGAAAGAGCACATTTGGTTTTTCCCGTTCGTCCGACAAACAACCCTTCTGGCTGTTCCACGATCAGCTATGGAATCTTGGCTCGACAGTCCTGATTTCCTGGTACATCCAGAAGCATCTTGCTCGCCAGCCAAGGACCAACAAGCTCCATTCCTGCGTCAAGCATAAGTCATTCCGCTATAGGTTTCGAAACCTGCGAGATCGCCTTTTCAAGACTTGGTCTCGATGCCACCCCTTCTGGAGGGTTGTACGGCCAATCTAAGGCCACTGCTCCATCGGCTGCACGAGCACTTTTTCTGATCAATCGACCGCGACGCCAACAGCACCTCTTTTTCGACGTGTATTCGAGCAACCAATGACATGCGTGGCGGCGATGTCTGCTTTCTCATTTCGAAACGCGACTACAACCCCAACTTCGAAGGGCGGCGGACTGTTTAACCAAACCGTCTCCGGCAATCACCCAGCCTGCAATTAATGGGGCCTGTTTGGCACCCCAACGACGCAACTTGCGACTATGTATATGGTTTCAAGTGAAGGATTGTTCGGCCAGCCCCAGTAACAGTACCACCAGGTTGGGGGATTGTTTAGGAACACAAATCACGATGACTCGGCCAGCGACTGGTCTAAATTTCCACGGCACAAGCTACTTCAGATAGTTGGCTATTGAAGTTGTTTGTTCCATTTGGAAGGATTATTCGCGACAACTCAAACACTCACGTCCAACCAACGACAGCTGGTCTTTTCGACGCATGACTTGGCGCACCTCGGAGGTCTAGCTTCACCCAAC
Source organism: Flagelloscypha sp. PMI_526 (assembly GCA_021399455.1). Classification (NCBI taxonomy): domain Eukaryota; kingdom Fungi; phylum Basidiomycota; class Agaricomycetes; order Agaricales; family Niaceae; genus Flagelloscypha; species Flagelloscypha sp. PMI_526. The sequence continues at coordinate 150,195 of JAJTUO010000017.1, forward strand.
CACTTCCCAGAACCGCCATGCTTACGCCCATGGCCTTCAGCGTGCCATCCTCCTCATCCCATGGACAGCAACAAACCGAGGGATTCCTCCAACCCCACATGGAGTTCAATGACTTTGCTCGGCCATTTATATCCAAGTTCACCAATTATTCAACTGGCCCCAACATTCACAGGCGACAAGATGTGGACACCGCCTTAGCAAAGGAACCGAAGGCGGCCGCAGATACAGTTGTGGAGGGAGCCGGTCTTTCACTGACGATGGGACAATGCCTTGCTGAGAATGCTAGATTCCTGCTGAAAAGGATAGAGGCAGGATGGATGAATGATTTGATTGGTGTAAGATATCCGGGATAAGCCGGCAAGAACGTTGGCGGGCACTTTGGTGATTAACCAGTGCTTTCATCGCACAGAGTAAGTTCCCCTCTATTTGTGCAGGAGCAATAAGTTGTGTTCCCTCGACTGACTCTTTTTTAGCCATCAATTCGGGTCTTGAAATGTAACGTGACATGCCTTGAATGCTACACGAACACCCGCTGGGCTTGTTTGTGCGAGGCTTTGCCACCATAGGAGTAAGCGCATAAGATTCTCCTCTAAAGTATCGAAGCCTTTTTTGTTCCCTTAGTTCACATGGTTACATGATGTACACGCACTTACGTATATGATGCTCTGTTAAGGATGTACCTATCAACTGGCGCAACCTGTCAAAAGGATCGAAATATCACAAATGGCCAAAACTCCAAACCTGCCTCCTCCCGTCATCTCTTGGATAGTTTCGCCCATAACGAAAATAAGGTCAGTGGACCATGATCCCCGACTTCTACTGTATGCTCTCTGGTGTCCCGGCGGCTGGCCCGCCAAGCATTTTCCCCGATGAACAAGAACTTCCGTATGTTGTTAACCATCTCGTCAAATTGCTGGTCAAAATGCGGCACCCCAGTCTTCCTCCATCAGAAGAACTTGCAGCTATACTCACCGAGGCTCTTTCTCTATGGGATGCAATTAGCTTACTTGATGATGATTCCAGCCGTTGGTGCAACCCAGCCGTAGTCTTTGGGCCATGTGAGCCGAATTCACCAAATCCACTATATCTTCGATTCTGTAGAAATCCATCTTACGATGACACGAGTTTCACTGACCTTCGTCAATCTGATGGACATTGGATTGAGGCTAGTACAGTGTTAGAATCACATGAGAGTGTCAGACCAGATTGTGCATTCATGGACGCACGATGTTGGTACTACATCCAATCTTGGTTTGATGTCTTTCCGCCAGGATCAAACTGCAAAAGTGGGGAAGCCACTTTTGCAAAAGCGTTGTGGGAGTTCGTTAAGGAACGATTCAAGACAGATTGGACTCCCGAGTGCATCTTGCCTGAACTTGACTATGGAGCCATGCAACTCACTTTTTGTATGCTGTTTCTTCTCATTATGGACTTATCTTTTCAGGGGTGCTGATCCTTTTCTACCTAGGTTCACAACGGTGTTTTTGGGTTGATTATTCTATGCATATAGTGGACGTAGAAGCGGACATGAGAACGGCTGTCAAGGCATACTGCGGTTCCAAAGCCCCACGGCTTGCCGAAGCTATTAGCCGAGGGCTTCGAGGGGAGGACCTTTTCCCAGCCTTCAGAAGCGATGTCAGAGGATGGATGTTTGACGAGCCAGACATGTATGCACCTCTTCCTCCTTTTAGATACTTCCTCCGCTGACCAACGGCATAACAGTTGGCCTTCTTGCGAGGGAGAAACGGATAGATTTAAATTCCGGACTTACGACGTTCACTCATACTCCAGCCTCCCCCCCATAGCTGGGCTCCCTTTGGATCTTCTTCTCGATATTTTTCCTCGTCTCAAAGTCGTCGACATCCTCCACCTGTCATCAGTTTGCAAATCTGTGCGGAATCTTCTCACCCACAAGAATGTTTTCATGCCTATACTCCATAAAATGGTTCTCTTTGGTGCTTTGAGATGGGTCAAGCCATGTGCCATGGTCGAAGGGGAAGTCGAAGACGCACGCGAGGCATTGTTCACATGGCTCCAACCACAGGAGGCTGAAGAGTGTTCTCACGAAGACGACCCATTCCTCTCTCCGCGTTTCAGGTGGATTCCATTTATCCACGCTTGCTTGCATAAGTCGGACTCGATGAGGAACCGCAGGAGGCTTTGGAATATGGCGAAACAACTGGAAGGGATGTGGAATCCCGATTTCGCCGACTGGCGGTTTGAGCATCATCGCGACAATTCAAACGATGAGTACTACTATTCGAGCGACAGCCTAATAGGGAATTCGAGTGATAGCGAAGAGGGTTGAACGATAGTGAAGGAGAGAGTGAAGAAGATTCTCAAATCGATTCAAAGCATTCAGCACGCAAGTAAAATAGAACTACATTTCACCCGGGAGAGACATTTGTTACTAAGGATACCCGTACTAGTTGGTTAGTAGAACAGCATGGTGCAGAAAAAAGACTATGCGCGCGACTTAAACTCTCTGAATCCCTTTCCTATGTTGAATCCAATCACCCGCCTGTTCCCAAATCCCCGCTGCACCATCAGGAAGCGCGCCGAGCGACTGTTCAATAAAAGTACCCTTACTTTGGAAGTAAAAGAACCATGGTCCATCCCTGTCACTGTGTATAATGCCTGCGTCCTCACTCCAAAAGGCAATTCGATTATCACGTTTGAGAATGTTCCGAAGCTTCTCCAAAATGTTCGGGGAAGTACGCCATGTACAATAATACATACTTCTGAAAGAGATAATGAAGACCTTGAGAGCATCTGGAAGTCCATTGGGAAGGATGTCTTCCAGGATGTCCAACAGGTGTTCCATAGCAGCATGGGCCGACAATGGATCCGCCAGCAGGAGATGCGAGAGCTGCGTAAAATGTTGTTTCCGTTGAGCTACGAGTAAAATGAATTTTGAGATGTCTCCATAGTAGTCGAGATGAGTGAGATTTTGGGCGATGTGATCTGGAATGCTAGCAGCAGCACTGGCATTTTGGATACGCCGGAGGAGAGGTAGCTTGCAAGTAAGTTCGAGTTCAATACCAATGGGAACGCGAAGAGATCGAAGACATGAAAATGAGGCGAGAGCCTCATTCATCAATTCTTGAGAGGAGCCAGAATACACAATCAGAACTCGGACACAGGAAGCTATCCACGGCCTGAGAGGAACCGATGTGCGAAGGATCATTTGAAGTTTTCCTATATCTTGGTAACCAATAACGAGAGTATGATATAGTCTACTTGCAGCACTGCCTAGTGGTCAGGGATGTTGTGCATGAATTCATAAATGCGAGACCAGCACCTTTGATGAAACAGCAGTGATACACAGCACAGTTTTAGGGCAACATTAGCCCCTCCAGAATCAGCAGCAATCTCAGCAATTTTACTAAGAATCTCAGGAGGGAAAAAAATAGGAGATTGTGTAGGCGTCATGTCCTTCGTGTTGGTGGTCTGAAGACAAGAAACAGTGTGTGACAATGAGCTCTGGAATAATAACTCCCGAAACTCCGAATGTGCGATCGTTTCGCGCGGCAATCCAACAGATGGAGCAAAAGGGGAGGCGACTATGGTATGGCATGCTAGGTAGACATATTGATAATTGTGTGAGCCTTTCTGAACTCTACACCTTGAGCGTATGTCTCCCTGATCGAACTTCAACAAACTCAACGCACACTTTGGCTGTGGTCCTAGGTCAAGTAGTAGTACATAAGGAGACCGCTTTACGCCAAAAGAACTCCCAAATCTTAGAGGCTGATTGTTTCCTCTTATTCCCTTTTCTTTTTCACAGTAAGTCCTCGTTAATCACTGTAAATCCGATTTAATTCACATTCTCAAGCGAAGGCTAGGAGACCCGGAACAAACGGAGTGATTCCCAGAGCGGACGACAATGCTGACAACAATGGTCCTGTGAGACTCTGTCACTTAGCTCGAAAGCCAATTTCCTAACCGCAGAACAGTCCGAAACCTCTCTTTATAGCCCTAGAACGTGAGGAGTTGACACAACCTGTCTCCTCCCTTCATCTTCGGATTGTTTCGCTCTTGAGATCATGCGCTCCGACTTTCACTGTATGCTCTCTGGGGTTTCGGTGGGTGGGCCACCAAACATTTTCCCTGGAAAACAGGAACCTCCGTTTGTTGTTGACCACCTCGTCAAATTGCTCAGCGCAATGCAGCATCCTGGTCTTCCTCCATCAGAAGAACTTACAAATATACTCACTGAAGCACTTTCTCTTCGGAACGCAATAGCCTCACTTTACCATGCTTCAAGTCGTTGGTGCTATCCAGTGGCGGTGTTCGGCCCATGTGAGCCCAATACTACAAATCCTACTTATCTTCGCTTCTGCCGAAGTCCCTCTTTGACCGGCCCTAAGAGTTTCGATTTTCTTCGTCAATCTGATAGTCGGTGGACTGGGACGAAAACACGAATAGAACAATATCATGGTGTCGGACCACGATGTGCATTCATTGACTTGCGGTGCTGGTACTACATCCAGTCGTGGTTTGATGTCTTTCCACCAGGGTCAAACAGGAATGCAAGCGAAGCTAACTTTGCGAAAATGTTATGGGAGTTTGTCGAAGGTCGATTTGATCACCACCATCGGCTCCCAGAGTGCATCTTGCCTGAACTTGACTATGGACCTATACGACTTACGTTTCGTGTGTTATTTCTTTTCCTGATGCATTTGGATTTTTCTGGGCTTACTTGCTGCGCTGTTTAGGTTCACAAGGGTCTTTCTGGGTTGATTACTCTGGCGCATATGTTGGCGTAGCAGATATAGAAGGAGATACGAGAAGGGCTCTCAGAACGTACTGCCCTTCCGAGACCCCACGTCTTTCTGAAGCCATTGGCCAAGGGCTTCGAGGAGAAGCGCTTTTCCCCGCCTTTAGAAGCGACGTCAGCGGATGGATGTTCGACGAACCGGATATGTATAGACGCTTTCTCGTTTCTGACATTTCTTCGCGCTTATTGGTATCAGGTGGCCTGCTCTCAAAGAAGAAACAGCGACATTGAAATTCCAGACTTATGCTGTCCAACCAACTCGTAATCCCACCCCACTGGCAGGACTTCTTAGCCTCCCTTTGGATATTCTTTTCGAGATTTTCCTTCATTTCACGATCATCGATATTCTAAACATACAGCGATATGCAAATCCATGCGAAACCTTCTCACACATGAGAATGTGTTCGTATCCATGCTTCATAAAATGGTCCACCTTGGATCTTTGAGATGGGTTAAGCCGTGTGCTATGGTGGAAGGAGAGGTTGAAGCTGCCCGCGGATCATTGCTAACATGGATTGGACCACCAAATGCTGAGGAGTGCTATCGCGAAGAAGAACCACTTCTTTCTCCTCGATTCCTGTGGATTCCGTTCATTCATGCCTGTTTGCGGAGTTCAGATTCAATAAGAAACCGTAAAAGACTTTGGGATATGGCGAAACAGCTGGAAGGGATGTGGAATCCTGATATCGCTGAGTGGCAATTACAGCATCAACGCGACGATCCAAACGATGAACACTCTTATTCGACTTACAGTCTCTTAGAGAACTCAAGTCACAGTGAGGAGGATAATTTTAACGATAACGAAGGAGAGTACGAGGATAATTCTGAAAAATATATATAAATCGAGTGACTTAGTAGACTACTGTTCATATTGTGATGCATTTTTTCACTTACGGGAGAGCCATGCTCACAATGGATCTAGGGCAGTTAAATGTAAAATACTACTGATTATGGGTCTCGAAAAGGGTTTGAACGATAGTGAAGGAGAGGAATAAGTTCCTGAAATCGATTCAAAGCGTTTGGAATACAAATAGAATAAAATTGCATGTTATCAACTATACCGGTACTTGCTACTTGGTAGAACAACAGGGCATACATGAATAACTAGCTTTCCCTCTCAGTAAGAATCATGTTTAGTGGTGGGACAGTTAAAGTAAAAGTGTCCTTCTGGTTCTTCTCAAAGTAAACAGCCCCTTCGGTACTTGCGAACGCAAAATCAAAATTAAGAACAAGCTTCGATAGGGCTGTTCTCAGCTCCATCCACGCAGCATGCCGACAACACAAGCATATGCACCTAGGAAAAAATAATGTTTTAGTAAAGCCCTTTACAGGAATTATCGAGGCAAGTACCTCGTGTGAACGGATTATAGGCCTCCATGGAAGTATCAGCCCCATGAACCAGTCCTTCCTTAGCCCACCGTTCAGGAATAAACTCCTCTGCTCTCTCGAAGTATCGTTCATCTCTCTGAATGGTATACATTGGGACGCTGACGACCACATCTCCCGGTATGTAAATACCATCAATGATGAGACCTTCTTTGGGACTTAGACGTGCAATACCGCCTGGAGTAGCCGGTGCAAGACGGAGAGTCTCGTGGAGAACGTAATCGAGCAAAGATATTTGCTTAATTGCATTATAGGACCAGGAAACCGGACCATCTGGACATGCGACGCCAAGAGCTTTTTGGAGAGATTGGATGACTGCGGGATGAGAGGTGAGGTTGTAGAGTGCATTGATTAAGACAGAAGCTGTTGTGTCACTACGAGATGAAAAGTAAGAAATAGTGTCCTGGCACTTTTTTTTAAAAAAAGAAAGGCTACGGACCTTCCAGCTATGATGAGTAAGCGAGCATCTTCGTGTAGTGCTCGCTGTGAAGGAGCGGATGTTGAGCTCGGGATACTAAAAACACCGCCGCGGGAACTACATAGGATAATTCAAGAGATCTACTAGAAGAGGAATAGTGGTGTCGTGCTTCAGCATGCACGCGTGACTGTCAGACCTGGTGAAACATGTTTAGTAAGGGGAAGTTCAGTGAACCGTGAGTTGCCACGCCCATGAGTGGCAAAATATCTATTTGCCAATATGGTTTTGAGTTCTAATCCATGTAGTATTTTTTCGTGACGGTCTAACCCGGGTGGATGGAATGGAAAAAGGATACCGATTTCCTTTCCCCCGCGCAGACCGTGAAAAAAGAACTACCCGAGCGCATTGGTTGAACAATTAATGAAAGGAATCTGTGGCAGCATTCAATGCTCAGTCATCTCACTGCTGAACGAGCGACGGGACGAGACAGAGGAAAGAGCGTTTAGCTCCGAGATCTTGAATCCAGCGGGACGGGATTTGATGCTCTATGACTCTCAAATCACTAATGCCCTGGAATGATAAGACCATATTCAGACAGTATTCCATGGTTCTGCCTTCGCCTCCATTTGTACGGGTTGTGCCAGGTACCGAATATTTCTTGTCTTTGAAGGTGCTGCCTCTTTTCAGACAATCGATCTAAGAACTCAAGTTCTTGTTTTAAAACGAATTAGAAGCTGAATTGAGTTGCATCCGCCTCTTCCTATCCACAATTTGCCCAATTATAACAATGAATGGCACAGATCTATGGCAGGCTGTCGCCGGCTCTGCTCCACAACAGTGAGCGCTGCATAGGGATCTGGAGAAACATTGATGTACACACGCACCTACTACCCAATAAAAACGCGATTTTGCACTGTTCAATGAAGTCATTAGTTAGAAGTTCGGACCCGACGTGAAACCAGACGGAACTCACCTAGAATGAGGCCTCCGGGTCGTCAAACTCTGTGAAAGAAGTCAGTGCGGAGTTTTCCGATGTCGAGCAAGCTTCGGAAGCCTGTCAAGTGGGCGCTTATCAAAGATCTGCAACCATCAAGATGTCCTGGGCTCCTCGCTCAGTCGTTTGTGAAGCCGTAGGGTAGAATAAACCTTACTTTTGAACATCAGAGATTCGAGAACACGGGAAACTATGAAACAGACAGAAAGAAAGAGCCCGAGACGGCAAACTTGACCCATTGGGAAGAGCGTCCGGGATTTTGAGAACATACGAAAGAACTAAGAAAACGCCTTCATCAGGCATTAAAAAGTACTGTATTCAACTACAGTACACTACTAAACAACAACCAAAGACCCACAGAACGAGTCTTACTACCAAATAAGGCAATACACGCACCTTTTCTCAATTCCCGCTTTTTCTCATTTTCCCGATTGTTGCCCTGTAATATCAAACCTTCTCCTGTTTACTACTATATACGATATCTATGGTTACGGACTGCGGAGCTAACCGAGAGCTACTTACCTATATAACCCAGGGAGGAGCGGTCAAGCACCTCACGCTTGTCCCCGCTTCCTGCCCTTACCTACCCAGGTGGAGCGCTAGCAGACAACGTCGGAAAGATAGACTAGACCCAATACCAGAGTTGAGCCGAGAACCCGAGCCCGAGCAAAGAGTATCGTACCAAGCCAGAGAACCCGAGAAACCCGAGAACCGAGCTTAGTACCAACGAGTCTATCGAACCAAGAGAATCCATTGCATTACAATTGTGCGAATCCCACGCTGGTGTGCACACTCTTCTACATAGATTGCAACCCAATCTGTGTAGTTCCCCGCTGTTCCCACATAAAGGAAATCAGAAAGAAATCGAATTATACTGCTATCTACCTACGTAGCGTATAGTTTGATTGTATTTAGTGTGTTAGTTTGAGAGGATTTCGACTCCTCAGTCTACCCTGCACCCTTCTTCGCCCTCGCGTGACTTCCCCATAGAAGCGCGAGTGCACTTCAACATCACCAAGCAGATTGCAATGAAATGCAACTATTCATTGGATGGGTCAATATCAACTGGTAAAGGAGAAGCAGTCCCCCTTGGGAGAGTCAGCCTCAAATTTTTTGAACAAACCGCCCGTCATTGGCTTACCTGGGTGTCACACTGGCACTGTGACCGCCCTTTTACAAGCAGGTTCGTTATGTACAGTTTAAGAGCGTTACACAAAGTGCTCTGTAAAATTAAAGCTCATAGAATTCAGTCCATATCGCGTGCTCATACTATAAAACAAAACTTGATCAAGCTGTTTAAGGAAATATAATGAACGTACAATGTGAACGACACGACCAACCATCACGTACGTCTGGCATAGAAGAAGAGGAATTCATTGCGGTCTCGTCGGAGTCCATAAATGAGATGTTGACCTGACACCCTTCCAATGCTGGAGGTAATAGGTACACAATTTTTTTGAACTCTGGACGTCTTGGAGATGGAAGTAAGGAGGTCACCTCAAGGCCAAGTTTCTGAACACAACCCAGGAGTAAGGCTGAGAGCCAAGCCTCCCAGCCGCCATCAAATTCTGGGGCATAGCTGACCTTCAGGACAATCCATATTTTCTGTAAATTTGCCAGAGATGAAGGCTCGATCATTACCACTCGAAACCTATCCAGACGAATAAGACAAGATCTCTAAAGAGGAACCTGTCATCGGTAATCCCTTCTATTTCGAGTGCTAAACTCTCAAGTTTAACTGTAGTCCCTTGGGCGATGAATTCCAAAAGCGTTGATGCAAGGGAAGACGAAGGAGAGAGTTTCCCTAAAGCCGAATATTTTTAGTTTGGAGAAATCAAAGCTTCCTGGAAGAAGATTTGTGAATACATTGACTTTCGCATAAACTGCGCTGGGGAGAAACGTATATAGCTGGAGAGGCTCCGATTTATTCTCGGTCTTTGAGGTAGATTTGAAGAGGGAGAGAAAAGGCGAGGCCGTGTATCTTCAGAAAAAAGGATGAAGGGATAATGCGGTGAGATCTCCATAATTTTCGATGATAATTGTTTGGAGGGAAGGGAGGGAGGAAATTACTCTTATAATCTAGTGACAGTTTGTCAGAAGCACGCCATTGAAGAGCTTATGGTCACTCCAAATCAATGCGTGGGTGACGTTCGTTAGTTTAGGGAGAATCTTCAAGAGGATGTGCCCGGAGTCCGACGCATCAGCTAGAGGTGACGGTCCAGCTTTGCTGTATGCAAAGAATTGCAGGTTAAGTATGCGCACTCTGCGAACATACTGAGCCACCAAGGGCGAAGATTTGAGGATACCCGAAACGGAGATGACGCCGTGGGAGCGTTGGGTTCTCGTGGACGCCCAAAAAGCGATGTTGCGAAACAGGGTTCTGTGGCATGGGTGACAAAAATAGAGGAAACGAGGATAGACGACGCGAGACAAGATAATTCATCAGAAAGATAGAAGGGAAGTCTCTCAAGTAGTTCAACTGGAAGGTTCACTGGCATGATGGAGGTCGGGAGAAAAAACCTGATGACGGAAAGCCTCACCAACTTAGCTCATCACTGTCAAAGTCACCATAGACATCGAAAAAAAATATCAATACGCTCTAATCTAAGGGTGCTACATTCATGTCCGATTTCTCCGCAATATCTTTTGCGACAAGTTTTTAGACTTGTCACGAGCTCAATCACCGACTAACACAAATGGTACTTATTTTCCTTTCTTCGCTTATTCAACATCTCACCAAACGACAGGCATTACCTCTTTCTGGATTCCATAGATTCATATTCCACCTCTACAGATTTGCCTGAGTCTATTCATGAGTCACTCCAACGAGTCAAAACGCAAAAGTATTTCGGGCGCCTCCTCAACCACAGCTTGCTTCCAGCATCAAGGCCGTGCGTAAATCTCTGTCCGACATTGAATAGTATGTTCTCATCTTCTAGTATGGATACACCTCTGATATTTTGTTTAACAAGAATGTCAACCAATAAGGGATTACCCAGAAGATCCAATGGCGGACTGAAACTTGCTGCACGCAAACACAATGCAATGCAGAAGTACTGCCAATTCCCGACAGAGCTACTCTCTCAAATATTTATATCGTATCGAGATATTCAACTGAAGGAAGATGTTTCTACGGTTAATTATCGACGACCTCCCAGGCGCGCGATTTCTTGGTTTGCCCCCGCGCACGTTTGCGGACTTTGGCGAGAGGTAGCTCTAGGATGCCGAGAACTTTGGAATACCATTTATCTAAACTCAGTTAAAGCGACTAATTTTCTCATTCGGCAGTCCAGGACGGCACCTCTTCACGTCCGCTTTGATCCTTCTCGTTGGACTCCTTCGCCAGGGTGCATTACGCAGTGCCTCTGGCTTGTCTTTGAACAACGCTTTCGCATTGTTTCATTGGAATTCACTCGGCTTAATTCGATGTACTGGATAAACCAGCTCGGATCATCTGACTTTTTGACAACATTTAGTTTGTTACGACACCTCCAAGTCACTTCAGGTGACCTTGCGCCACTAATTCTGCCTAATCCTCTCATTTTCAGTCGAGTTACCGACCTTACCCTCTATCCTAAAGATGCAAGCCGGTGGAATCGTACAGAGTTCCAGTCGTTGCGACGACTGGTCATGCCGAGCTGCTCTGCTCGGTTGGTTCCGCATATAGAGGCTATTCTTCGCAGACATCCTCAACTTGAGGTCCTTGACCTTGGGTCTACTGAATGGTACCCTGGCCATAACCCGCCCGACTTCCGACCGCCAACCATCCAGCCTGTTATCCTCTCCTCTCTTTCTGAATTACGACTGAATGCTTGCAAAATGGGATTGTACCGCCTATTAAATCCCATAGTCTCTAACCCATCCCGGATGAGCCTCAAGATATCAGCGGACCAATCCGATCAATGTCTTCTGACGGAACTTCTTCCGCTGATCACCCAGCAGATGGAGAAGCAGCCCGGCATACGGTCCTTTTCCCTTAGGCGTATTGGTAGAGATAACCTGTTAAACTTCTCATCGGCAGCAGAGCATAGTCCAGCCTACGATTCAGAACACTGCATCCTCTCCCTCTGGTTTGTAACAAACAAATATAGCGCTTTCAGAGATGACATTGGGAAGTCTTTTGACTCTCTTTTCCGACCTCTGCTAGCGAACGTGAGGACCATTCATCTGGACTTGGATTCCTACGAACACAAGGAAATTGGATTGTACTACCCATCTCCTAACCGCTTCCTCGGAATATGGCTATCCATATCATCGTCTTTGACTAATTTGAATACACTTCAAATTTCTCTTTCGCCAGAATCCCAACGAAATCTCTTTGTAACTTTCTTCTCCCGGGCATCTAAGGGAAAGATGGCTTTTCCAGCTCTGCGTCACCTCACACTCTCCAAGGCTCGTTTTAACCCTCAATTCAATGTCGATGGTCAAACCCACTCCTATATCCCCTACGCTCAAGCAATATCAGGTAAGGATGGCGTTATGCCATGCAGCGCACTGGCAATGTTCCTCGCACAACGTGCAAGACGTGGAAGACCCATTATCAAACTTGTTTTGGACGAGTGTCAAGGGCTTTCTGGCAAGTTTTTGGCTACGTTACAGCCCTTTGTTGGAGAGATTACTTATCAGAAGGGGAAGGCGAGGAGGCGAATAGCAGGGCGGATCTGAAAAGGTGCGACACTTGAATATTATGTTCCCCAAATTATCCCTTTTTATGTATATGTTATAAAATCAACGGATTTCCTTCTAGAAATTAGCTGGCACAATTTACTGATTGGTTCAATTTCTACCCAACCTGCTTCTGGCCATAGTCTCGCCAACGTGTACTCAGATAATGCCAAGAACTACTCTCTTTTCTCTGTATGACACCACCCATTGGAAACACGTGGAATGTACTGCTAATTTCGGACGAGGCGCTCTCTTGAGCATACAGTCGTGTTTCCAACTGATTCTCAAGCTTGACCAGGAATTAAGCAGGGGCTGAAGTAGCATTTAAAAAGATAAGTCAGCGAAAGATTTCTTTTCAGATAATATCTAAAATGAAATGTGGTGATGGGAAAGGCTGACTTCAAATAAAGATCTGAATAAAAGGTACTAGTCATGTACACCAGAAGTAATTACTCGAGGGCGGAGAACCTGGCCCTTATTTTCCCCAATGAACCTGAGAGACATTGTAGCCTGAATTTGAACACAGTTATAAAATACGTACGATAGACAAAATGAAAGTCTACTTCTTCGCCATGCTCGGGAGCGAGGCGTCGAAGAACGGACAAATCTCCGCGGCCAGGTAAGCGCGGTATAAAGAAATTGACGTCTAACATGGGGTAGAGGGGACATCCTGAGGGTAGGTTGTATAGCCACGTCGACCAGTGACTTAGAAATTTGTCCGTCATTCCGGAAAGTTCGCCATTAAATACCCCTGTCTTTGGAGGTTAGGCACCATCTGGAAGGGCAAGAGAACATCTTTGAGGAGAGTAGTAGAAGTAAAATAGATTAGAAAAGAATGAGAGATAAACATACCACCTGTATTGCGATTGATATCTAGGACAACCGTCTGCAAGGATATTGGGCAATCAGCAGCGAGCGTAGAAAGCCAAGCACCAAAAGAACTTGCGTGGAGTCCTCCCACAATCAGACTAAGTGAAATGTGACGTAGTTTAGAAAGATGTAAACGTTGTTCAACATCACCGGATGAAAAACCCTCGACCTGCTCTAGGCAGTTAAGACTAAGTGTACAAAGATGCAAACGAGGGTGGGGCTGTAATTGCCTGACGCCTTCGACTGGCTTCATAAACGGTTTAAAAATATCAAGCTTGTGTATCTTTTGCGACCATGGCGAAGTGTAGAGCTCTGTCTGAAAACGGTTAGACTCTATTGTGACGGTTTGTAGAGCCGAAAGCGAGCTAATCCCATCTAATAGCCAAAGGCACCTGTGCCAGAAAATGCCCCATCCGTATGCCACCGTCTCGGAACATATGATATTGGTTACGTTAGAAAGTTGGGAAGGAATATTGAGGATTGAGCCAGGGTCACTTCCATCCACGTTGAAATCCCCCGGATCGAGGATTCGAACCCGGTAAACATGTTGTGAAATAATCGGAGATACCCGAAGAATCTCTTCGAAAATCGTGCAAACGGGAGAAGCATTCCTGCGTTCACTATGGAGCGTGATGGTGTGAAATCTCGTTCTACGGCATGCAGGCAAGAGAACAGATAAGGAAAGGCCGCATGCCGCGAGAGTGGGAAAATCGTTGAAATGAAAGCCGATGATATTTTCAAAGATTTCGATCGGGAGAACCGTTTTGTGGCCAAGGGAGTCAGATTCAGCCATGATGAACGAGAAGATACCCAGAGCAACTACTGTATGCCACAAAAATCCGACTCATCACGCTCATGCAAAGTTATGTAGCTTCCATTCCAGACCAAGCGCAATAACTGAACCTTGTAAAATCGGAAAGTCGTGTTCATTTTGTTTGGTAATACGGAACTCTGGGTAGCAAGGCCGAAGAATGCTTCGTTCCTGCATATCAACACATTTCAAAGAATTCGTCCGGCATCTAGGATCAACTCTTTTGTTTTCACCGTCCTCGGATACTGCCGAGAACCAGGAAATTTACTACGTACACGACTTGAAACGCGTCTCGACGAGCCTGTGACGCAATTAGCGAGTTTGGTGCTGCACCGGCCGCTGCTATGTTGCGGTGAACTGCGTCATACTCTCTTCTTCGTCTCTTTCGTCTCTCTTTTGCCTCAGGTCATCGGGATGCGCGGTCATTGCTGGGGGTCTATGCCTTCCATGGATCTCAGATCATAAGTCAGAATGAGTTGCCTTGAAAACTTCCGAAAAGTACATGGTCGTCTTCAATTTCGATTACTATTTATTAACTAATCTGGCGTTTGGAACGTGTGAAGCAGGTGGTGAAAATGCTTTCCACTTATTGGTGCCTGATCTTATCATGTGCTCAGGGTCAACTTAAGGAACTATGTAATTACTCAACCCGGAAATGCCCCAGCGACAGGCGCAACATGGGACCGCAGAGAACTCAGACTCTTGTAAGAGTCGCTGAATACATCTTTTAGGCATCTTATTGATACCTATTCGACGGGTTTTAGTCGTGAACAGTTCATCGAACGCGACGAACTGCGGGGAACTGCCCACGAGTTGCCTAACTCGTGTAGTCACCAGTGATGCAAATGAATGTAAACAAGGTCATCTAATGATAACGAGTGGAGCTTCTTTTCAGCGATTCATCGCGAGGGATCAAGAGTGAACAGGGTTTTCAAGTACGTAGCCATTCGTCGATCGACTGAAGGTTTCGGCAATGCCCTCTACTCAAGTCCAGATTTTTCTCCAAGCACAGTAAATACTACCTTCATGTAAGCGTATGGCTATTGAAGATATATCTGTGAGTACACAACACTGGTCGCTCTAATGAGTCGGATCAGTATTTTACATGCTTGTATATGTGCTTGGAGCTTGACTCGTGCTGTATCACTCTGCCCGTTAGCATGCTCCCTTTGGGCGCTTCTCTGATTTCATAGATCTATCACCCTCTTTCTTATGATCTGTCACATGAACTACGATGGGGTAAAACTTCGCTTGCCCTCCATAATAAAAGCGAAGCCGAGTATGTGGTCTGCTCTCCATTGCAATCCCGTACTTGTGGTGAGTTACACTTGTGTCATAGCAATGCACTGGAGTTATATTTTCGCGAGTCTGGTGAGTCATTTGTTTATGCTAGTCTGCCATGCTAATATTCTTCTCTGAGCAGCTCACGCATCTTGTGTTTAACCGCTTTGAGCCACGAAGCGTGAAGGCTAGATTTGGCCTGCTCTTTGGAATTCCAATCCTTAACGCCATTCGTATCCATGGATTTGACCTACCGGCATTGTTGGCCGGCATTGGTATCCACAATGCTGTCCTTCTTATCAGTCTTTTCCTCTATCGGTGCAACCCTCGACATCCTTTAGCGACTTACCCTGGACCGTTTTTCGCTTCCTTGTCCGGATTCTGGATGGTTTACCATTGCTCTGGAGGAAAACGTCACGTACTTCTCATGAAGCTCCACCAGAAATACGGCACCCATGTTCGAATAGGTGAACCCAAATTATTAATATTGTATCGCCACAACCGTTTGACAGTGATATTAGGCCCCAATATGTTGTCTATTGTGGACATCGATGCAGTTAAAGCGCTTTTATACGATCCTAAGGTCCCTCGTAGCTCAGGTACGCCTAGTTTGTCCAAACTAAAGACTATTTGCTTAATCGACTATTTCGCTTTTTAGGCACTCGAGCACTCGAACCGGACCATATGCCTGCAAACATGTTAAGCTCTCGGACTATTAGCTATCCAGACCATCTGAAGGCCCATGCGGCACAAAGAGAACGTTGGAGCAAAGGTTTCACTTCCGCTGCTTTGGACGATTACAATATTCATCTAAATGCTCGATTGTTCCAACTCATTGAGAAGTTCAAAAGTCTGGCCAATTCTCGGTCCGAAGTGGACTTGGCAGAGTGGTTCAGGCACTTCGTGTTTGTCTTCTACACTCCAGTTTGGCACGATATTTTTGGTTGACCATTCCCGCAGTTGGGACTTCATGGGGGATCTTGTTTTTGGCGGTGGCTTTTCGATGATGGAAGATGGTGAAGACAAAAGCGGATACCGATTTCTTGTGGACAATGCTTTGGGGTAAGTGCTTTATGTCTCCCTCCAACTACCGTTTCCGCACTGAACCTTTCATGCAGAGCACTGACATTGTTAATCTATATACCCTGGGTTAACAACTTCCTTCCGTATCTCTCTATTTTTGGAGACAGCCAGGGCAAAATTCTTCGATTCGCCGAAAAATGCATCATTGAAAGAAGTCGTCGACAGTTGTCCTATAAAGATCTGGTTTTCTTCTTTGTACGCTGTTGATTTCCTTCTTTTCAGTTTAACTCGTATAATTCAAGCGTTTTAGGCCAAAGAAGATGAGCCAGAGCATGTACGACCTCCCAGAAATGCTGTCGTGAATGACGCCTTTCTCGGAATCATTGCAGGTTCTGATTCTACAGTTAATACGTTCACCTCGTTGTTTTTCCTCCTTCTCTCCCATCCCGATACACTTGAGAAACTTCGAGACGAGATTGATTCCCTTGACGAAGAAGAACTGACTAACTTGTCACGACTGGCTCAACTTCCTTACCTAAATGCTTGCATGTAAGGGACATTTTATACATTCGATGGTGCACTGATTTCTTCTAGTGAGGAGGCACTTCGTCTAGTCCCACCCCTTTTGTCTCAGCTGAATCGCACTTCTACTGGCAAGCTCTTCGGAGAACGGTAAGATTCCTCGTATCCATTTAACATTGTCCTCAATAGCGTTTAACTAGTTACGTTCCCTATGGAACCGCAGTTTTTATTCCAAACTTCCTTCTTGGTAGAGATCCTCGGTATTTCCATCCAGACCCAACATCATTCTGGCCAGAACGATGGCTACCTGAGAGGAGGATGGCCAATCGCAAAATCATCCACAATACGCAAGCTTTTGTTCCTTTTTCTGCTGGTGCAACTGCGTGTCTTGGTTCGTCCTTCCTCGTTGCATTTTGATCCAAGAATAGTTCTGAGGGGTACTTCTAGGAAAACAGCTAGCTTATCGTGAGCTAAGAATGGGAACAGCACTTCTCATTCGGAATTTCAATATGAAGCTAGTTTTGAAGGACGGTACAGTTGGACCTCCCAGTGTTGATGAAATGTTGTTCGAAAAGACGAGCGATTGGGCGGCACCAGTTTTTGAGAAAGGCCTCATGTCAGTAACCTTGGAGAATCGTGCTTGAAGTGAAATCAAGCGATTTATTTCGACTACATGTGTATGGTAAGAAATTAGGACAATGGAATCCGTAATTGTGATATCTTACTTGTGTTATGTAATTGATTTTCATGAGCGAATGTTGGAAACACCTAGGTTACCTTCACTGTGATTTCTTCTTGGGAAATTGGAATATACCAGTACCAACTTCCTTCAGATACATCGAAGCAAGTCCTCCAAATTATGCGTGCTTATGCCTAAAAGCCTTCACGGGTGGAGGAGTGTTCTAAATATTTTGTGAAAAAACAATAAGCATGGCTGAAGTTGACATGTCGAGGTTACTGTCCGGCAGAATAGTGTTCAAAGCTCACGAGTGGAAACTGCCCTCTGAGATCAAAATAACAAGCGAAATGGGAAGATGGAAAATAAATTTAAATGTATAGATATTGAATGGAAAACCAGAGTCATTTCAACCTGGAGGAGTTACTTGAAGTCGAAGAACCTACCCATATTTCTGAAGATGAGACTGGTACGAGTCGCCTGAGCAAGTTTCTAAATATGATTTCGAAGCACGTACGATGAACAAAACGGAAGTCCATGTCCTCACAGCCGTGCGCATGCGAAACGGCAAAGCGGGTGACGACAGATTCATTTTTGCTGTTAGGAATAGGCGGTACAAAGAAAGCGACGTTCAACATAGAGGGCAGGGGATATCCTGAGAATAGATTACCAAGCCAGGCCGACCAGTGATTTATGAATTCATCCGTTATTCCGTAGAAATTGCCACCGTACAAGATCCACAATCGTTGAATGTGGAGAACCAGCTGGAAAGGTAGCGCAATATCTTTGGGAGAAATTAGTGGAGCCTAAGTAGAATATTTAAAAATCGGGAGTTAAACGCACCACCTGATGTTCTTTTAATATCAAGTACAATCGTCTGTAAAGAGGATGAACAATAGGATGCGAGCGTGGAAAGCCAAGCACTGAAGGGACTTGGATGAGCTCCCAAACTAAGTGCTACATGTCGCAGCTTGGACAGATCTAAACATCGGCCAGCATGACTCGATGAGAAACCCCCAACCTCCCCTAGGTCGGTGAGACGAAGCGCAGAAAGGAGAAGGCGACGATGGGATTGCAAGGTTCTGTCGACCTCAATCGGCTTCAGGATCAGAGAAAAGCAGCCACACTTGTGTATCTTTTGTGAACATGACCAAGTGCAGAGCTCCGTCAGCCAATGGTAAGCCTCCACTGTAACAGTCTGCAGAGCGGGAAGCTTGCTCATTCCATCTAATAGCCAAGGGCACCTGTTCCATATTATGCCAATTTCGTCGATAACCTCAGAGCATACGAAATTGGTTACATTGACGAGTTTGGAAATAATGGTGAGCAATGGGCTGGGTCCCTTATTCCACCCTCAGGACTGAGGATTCGGACGTGGCGAACATATTGTGAAATAACCGGAGACGCTTGAATGATGCTTTCGAGAGTTGTGCAAATAGGAGAGAGACCGCTACTTGTACTACGAAGGGTTATGGTGTGAAACCTAGTGGCACGGCACGCAGGCAGAAGAACGGATGAGGACAGGCTACACGCTGCTAGAGTGGGGAAATCGTCGAAATGAAAGCTGATGATAATTTCAAGGATTTCGATTGGGAGAACGGCTTGGCGGTTACGAGAGTCAGACTGGGCCATGATGGATGAGAGAGAATGCCCGCAATCGCTGTATCCCACAAAAGTCCGAAAAATGTCGTTCGAAGTGTAGCAACTGTTTCACCTCATTCCTTGACCAGACGTGATGACAACATATTGAGAACCTGTCAGTCGCTTTTATTCTACTTGGTAATATCACAATCCCAACAGGACCCATGGCAGAAGAGCAAAAGCATGCTTCGTTCCTGTGTATCAACGCAGTTCGGAGAACTCACCCGGCATCCGAGATCGAAATACCTTTTCTGCTTTTGCCGTCATGGGCTTTCCTTTCCTTCGTCTCCTCTCCCTTGTTGGCGGAGGGCTAGTTCTTCGCAGAATTTATCAGTATCTGGCTTTCAGCGTTTCCATCAGAGGGAAACTTCCTCGAGCAGTACGTCTTTCCTTTCTGGTATTTTCATCTCGTGGCTAACATTTCTTTCGTTGCTATAGCCTCGTAGCGACGCCAGCTGGTGGCTTGGGCACGAATGGCACGTTTTCGATAGTCTCTGGGGTAGCGCGCTTCTTCGTTATGCTGTGGCTTTGGGACCTGTATACCGCCTCAAAGCTGCTATGTTCCGCCAAGACATCGTTTGTCCCACCTTCACGTCCGTTCATCACAGGCATTGATTAATGGTTTTTTTAGATTGTTATTGGAGACAACTTAGGTGTCAAGTACATCGTAAGTGAAGTTCTTTAATTGCAAAAACGCGCCTAAGTTTGTTTTCTATTAGTTTGACAATGCATACTACTACGTCAGGTCTCCGTTCATGAATGAAATCTTCCTACGAGTCGGTGGCGACAGTATCCTGTGTGCCAACGCGGAAGACCACAGGTTCCAACGCAGGATGGTTGGACCGGCTTTCACGTGAGTTGGTGTTTCTTTCCTTGAGTCCCTTCATCTCATGACCCGTTTTAAGTCTCTCTGCGCTAAATAAAATGACACCACATGTCCTCACAAGTGCTGAAAGTCTCATTACTCGTGTTCAAGCAGCCTGTAATGGCAAACCTACCGAGCTGGATATGTACCAATATATCAGTCCCTGCGCGTGAGTTGCCGTTTCTTTATCGTTGTCTTCCCTTTTTTGTAACACGTCTCCCAGAGTCGAAATTATTGGCAAGGCCGGCTTTGGGCAGGACCTTGGGCCAGAATCAAAAGAAAGCCGTGATATTATCCACGCCGGTCATGAGGACAATCTTACCCTTCGTGCATTCCCCGTCTTTGTTGGTATCTCCATCCTCGAGTTTATTCCTTGGATTGCCAAATTACCTGTCACGATCCCTGCGACCGTTCTCAAGCAGATCATCCAAACAAGAGGAGAGAAGATGTTGAAAGAGCCTGTGGAGGATGATAGTGTTGACATGTTGAGCTTGCTTATTCGTGAGTCTAGGCAACCGAAAGCTAAGGGTGAAAGAAAGCTTGAGGATGCTCGGTTGATTGACAACGTGAATTCTTCTCTTTGTTCAATGTCGCCGTCAACTTACTTGTGCTGCTAGATTGTTACATTCTTTGGCGCTGGCTTCGACACGACTTCTACCTCTACGATCATGACTCTACATTGTCTCGCACAACATCCTCGGGTTCAACAGAAATTGCGGGACGAGCTTCAATCGATTAACTTGAGCGACGTTCCCGCTATTGAAGCTCTACCTTACCTTGATGCTGTTATACGCGAAGGGTGAGCAATCTTCACCTTACCTTTTAGACCTGTCTTCTCACATTCTTAGACTTCGATTGAACCCTGTTGCCCGTGACCCCATCAAAGTTGCCCTTCGAGATGATCTTATTCCATTGAGAGTACCGATTACGCTTCAAAATGGCAATGTTATCAAGGAACTACCCATCAAAGCTGGAGACGTTTGTCGCTTCACCTTCTTTCACCGTCGAGAAACTTATAAAATACAGGTCATTCAAATTCCTTACCTTGCTCTCAACATGAACCCTCATGCATGGGGGCCGGACGCTGCCGAGTTTCGTCCTGAGAGATGGATTGATGGCTCTTTACCTCCAAAAGAAAATCTGCCGCATGGTCCTTACGCCAGTATCATGAACTTCACAGACGGTCCCAGGGCTTGTATTGGGTGGCACTTAGGTTTGTTCTTTTGTTAGCCTTATGCTAAGAGAGGGCTGACCGACAATTTCTTATTCAGCCATTCGTGAAATGAAAGTGGTTATTGCACATTTGCTGATGTCCTTCGAGATTCAAGACACAGGCGCGAAGGTTGAGAGATATGGTGGACAGAGTATGACTCCGTGCGTTGGGGATAAAAATTCTTATGTTCCGGTCCGATTTGTTCCTCTGTAAAGACTGTAATGTAGTGGGCTGTCACCAAGGTGTATTGTACAGAATCTGGGTTGTAAAGTTTGCATTATATACCTCTCTTTCCTGCTATCCTCTGTTGTAACAAGGACAGCAAAAATGTTCGAAGTCTTTCCTCAGTCGCGTTCATTACGTATCCAGCAGAGTTGCTAGCAGTGCATATGCAGACCTTAGACGATTTAGAATGTTTTCTTCTATCGTCTCTCGGGTCAGACAACCATGCACAAAAAGTTCTGTCTCATCCTAGCGCCGATTCGAATGCTACAGCGTTGGAAAGCAAGCAGCTTTGCTTGGATTGGAGAAAAATAATCATAGTTCATGTCGGAGCAAATAAAAAAAGTAAATAACAAATGCAAATTCAAATGTGCTGAGCATGATGAGACTACACGACTTGAAGAGGACGGGAATCAATATAATCAAAGAAAAAAAGGACGGGTAGACACAATGGCAACACCTAGAGCTTCTGAGCTCCTTATTCCTCAACGGCGGGCTCTGCAGCGTTGTCAACCTGGTTAACTTTCTTGACGTCATCGGTAGAGTCCAACGCAGTGGTCGAGTTACTACTTCCATCCAGCTGCTGGACAGCGTCCCGACCAGCAACCTTGCAACCGTCAAGAGCAACGCTAATCGTGCAGACCCAGCAGGTGCAAGGGATGACTAAAAAACAAAGGGAGAGATAATCAGACTTTCAAGAAAGTCGACAACAACGTTGTAAGAGCCGTCACTTACCTTGACCACCACAACAGTTATAATTTTCACAATCGGTTGGTGCGTTGAAGTTCAATGGACCACCAGGGCCAACGTACTTGATATCAACACCTCCGGTGATAGCACCCCAATTATATGTGGCAGAGTATCCGGAATTGCAATCCATCGATCCAGACATTTTTGCACCAACGCCCGACTTTTTGACGTAGCAGACGTCGACGCCGTTAGAGTTGAGCCACATTTGAATGCCGTTTATGGCGGCGCTATTCCCAGAACCGCGCACAGTAGTACAGGCGTTGGCGAATCCAAAGGATGCGAGCATAAGGACAGAAGCAATTGCGGAGCTTTTGAACATGGTGATAATTCACTGTTGATTCGAGCTACCCGTGACAAATGAGTAACGCAGTTATGAAGATGGGGGAAAAGTACCTGTGAGAGTAGTCTTGATAGTAAGAAAACGTTGTAGTGGATGAAAGTATCGAGGAATGAACACTCAGCTTTTAAAGGATTTCGAAGGAAGCAAGTCTTTTCGATGATGTGTGAAGGGCATCATAAATGCCGGCAATCATCCTTTTCAGACTGCGAGAGTCCATTGCGGGACAGCTACTATCACAGGAGGTACCTGATCCCGCTCTTTCGGAGGGATTCAGTAGCCAAACGTAAGAATGGGCGTTCGAAAATTCCGCAGCATTTTCGGACGAGGCTTCACAAGACAAGGCAGGCACACGGCTGAATCGGGGCTTAGAGCAACAAGAACAGAATTTTTCACAGCATTTGAGGTGGTAGAAGCATTGGAAGCAGGAAGCATGGCGTATATGGACCTAGAGACGAGGAGGACGGACTGCATCCAAGCATCCAACACGAACACCTAATCCCCGAACTCGGGCTTTTGTCTGAACTGGTCCGGTAGAGAGAGGTAAGGAGTTGCAAATGGAATAACGTTGAGAGGAATAAGAAAGCAATCGACACTGGAACGTTCACTGAACAAGCCGAGGCAGATAGCTGGTAGTCGGGAGAAAATGATTAAATTAGAGAAAATACCCACCACATCGATTTTCTTGGAGGTGATGGATGTATTGAACTTCAAAGGACAAAGCCAGTTGTCTGGTTGGTCTGAGTGCCAGTGAGGAGTGTCTTCCCCTGTACAAATGGCTAGAAACGCATTGGAATCCGATAATTATGATCAAAATAATATTGAATTCAAGTGATATACAGACCTAATGATTCCGCACGCAAACCCTGAGCCCTTCTAGACTCACGGTGGGAGTCACGTTTCCATGATGAGGGAAGGAGCCAAGCTAGCGCCAAGGAAAGTTGCCGCAGTAACCTTTCCGCTCCCAGCCGTGATGTTTCCAAGAAGATTTCAGATGATGTTCCAAGTTTCTCCATAATCGCCTGGCCTGGGAGCTGAGAGGAAAACCGTAATATCAGGTACAAACTGAATTTGGAGGCTGGTTCCCACCACCAGCAGGACTTGCGCGATCCGACCTCTGGCCTGAACCTAAGCAAGTCATATCCAGCCAAAATTCTTTGGTAAATGGCAATAATAAAGCTCCAGTAATCGTGGAAAAATGGTAAAAAGTTCCAATGGTGACGGGAAGAAAGTGGTGCATGACAATCTGAACTCGCTACCCGGCACAACGTGCCACAATGCGTGCACAAAACATGCAAAACTAGCTACAGTCGACGCAAAACTGTAGCAGAGAAGTGCAAAAGTTGACGTAGCCTAACTATAAACCATCTATTAAGAACCGAAAGTCTTTCTAGGTCCTAAGTCAAGGAAACAGCCACCACCGGTAGCTTCTACAATTAAACTGAATCCAACTATAGCATGGATGCGTCGCCTAGATCTTCTTCTTTCATGGCTAGCACGTTTAGAGGATACTCCATCCATGGCAGCCATTTCTCATGAATAAGAGACAAAATTTGCTGAAGGTCGTGGCGAAACCTCTCCCAAGAGTACCACCATACCCCATCGAACTGGCCTAGTATGGCACAGTAGTGAGCAACGAGGATCAATGCCCTGGGACGCTTTTCCAAAAACAGCTTGAAAAAATCATCTGGGAGTGCCCAGAGAAATCCAGAAACAGCCAAAGTAGAAAGTTCAGGGATCATAAAGGCCCCCCAGGTGCAATGTGTGAGCGCGTAAAAGCCTGTTTCGTAGACGGCGAGAGTTTGTTTATCCTTGAGCTCTTCTGTGTCGAAAGGACACATTTCCGGATGACACATCTCCGTAAATATCTCTGCAAAGGGTGTCGGGAACGGCGACCTTTCAATCGCAGTGACAACTGTAGGAAGAAAGCGAGGAAGATTGGTGCTTTGTCTATAAAAAGTAGCCCTTCGCATGATCACCCCTGCGGCTGGAAACCAATTGAATACATCGGGAAGCATAGCATTGTGTTTCGTTTCCCAGGCAGGAAAAGCCAGCCAGAAAGTGGCAAGGAGGATTTCTGCCATAACAAGGATATCGGGAGGTACGGTTGTTGTCGAGGCACTTTGGAAGAGTCCGAAGACTGCGCGTTCACAGTACATTTTGGCTCGTGGAAGATAGTTAGACGACGGGAGTAGATAATGCATATGAAGAGATGTGACAGCGAACAGCGCGTGAAGAAAGGATGTGTTCTGAAAAGCGAATTGAGGGAGTGAGACCTGGAAAGCATATCGTACGGCAGGAAGGGTTGGAACGAATGTAAACATTGTGATGGTGGTCCAGGTATGCAATAGCTCGAGTTCTTGAGGGCGCATTTCGCTCAAAGGGGGAAGTGAGAGATAACGATTCTTGGAAGGGTTGAGCGCCGCCCTGGCCATGCGAGGCAGTATGTGGAGAGCGCTTTGATTGTCATTCCAAAGACAGGTTTCTCGCCGTCGGGAACAAGCTGTGCATATTGGACGACTAGAAGAATACAACATTGCAAATTAGCGCCAAAATTATTCGAAAAAGAAAAATAGATATACACTTCATCACATTTCACACGTCGTATCCTGCATGCTAAGCAGCCCTTCTTTGAATGAGTGCAGCGCTTGCCGGATCGACCTGAAGTGTTTAGAATCACAAATGGCACAATTAAAAAATAAAAAGGTACTAGGGTGGGGTTGAGGGTCAGCGGACATGGCACTAAGGAGATAGATATAATAGTTAGGTCAAAGAGGCAGTTCGAACTGCATCCGGAGGTCACTAGGATGACATGACGTGATCCCTCAAGGATCATCATACTGATGAGCGGGTAAAATTTCCCAGTTTCTTCTCCGATGCTCCCGGTATGGTGGGAGGACAGGCGTTAATCAGGCGAGAAATTCATACTTTATGCGATCCCAGCACCAGACCCTCTATACAGGCAGAAGGAGCGAGTGTAGACAACGATCGGCCGTCCTCAAGTCACATACATCCTTAAAAGCTCTTTAATTGTTTATAACAAATGGTGAGTAGAAAATGATTTTGTCCCGGTCTTCCAAGGGTGGCGAAGATGGAAATCCTTCAAGGGCCGCAAGGTACAGTGCATAGTAGAATTAAACGTCCCAAAAACTTATGCTCCATATCCTGCTACGAACACATATAGTGCCACGGATAGCACAAGTAACATAAGGTTGTTATTACTACGAACCCTTGTTTCAAGACACGAGAATATTTTTGTTGAACAGATCTTAAACAACACCTTCAATATCTTGCACAACATCTTGCCCAACGGCATCAGGAACGTCTCATCTACCTTAACTAAGTCATGAGGTACCTAGCTTACCGAGCATAGCGACCACGGTTGAAGATAAATGAGGGCAGGCCATAGCGGTGGAAAGAGCACCAGTTCTTCGTTTATCTTGGAGATGTTTTGTAGTGTCGGTATGAGGGCCACCCTACGGATAGGGAGGTTTTTGAACGGGCGCTCAACCTGTGTAGAATTTCGGTCAAGGTGCAACAAGGTCGTCCAAGTCAACCCAAAGTAGATGGGATTTCTTGATGCATCTTGCACGACGTCTTGAACAACATCTTGAACACGGATATTTTGGCCAAGCATAAATTCCCTAATCGGTCCAAGCTATATGCTTGACACCAAATTAGCACAACTGGTTTAGTGATGCTAATCGCATTGTAGATTTTTATCTGGGCTCCTCGACGCCTTATAATACACTGGTGGAATCAGTGCTGAGCTTAAACCAATTTTTCCAGTGTCCTTGTCCTTGTACCATGCAGGCACCTCGAGCAGTCCAAACCCAACAGCCCCATGGGACCACAATGATGACTCCAACTGCTGGCGGAAGCCGGAATGCAAAGGGCCTTCCCGTCCCGTCTGATGGTCGTGAATGGAGCCACGGTCTGTTTGACTGTTTTGACGATTGCTCAACATGCATGATGGGCTGGTGTTGTCCTTGCGTTGTCTACGCCCAGACAAAGCGTCGTTTGAGGTAAATTGTTCGATTTTGCTCCGTTCGGCATTACCTCACTATCCTTACGTAGTTACCTCCAAAAGCACGACAAACCAGATCCAGAAGCGGGAGGTGGTTGCTGTTCTGGGGCTTGCTGGGGATATGCCGCTCTCAACACGTTCTTGGGGCTATCATGCATACTCCAAATGAGCACACGGTCGACTATGCGAAACCGTTATAGCATTCGTGGAGACGGTTGTAGTGATTGCTTAACTGCTTTCTGCTGCAGATCTTGCGAGTTGACGCAGGAACATCGGGAGGTCCTTTTGGAAGAGGAGAGCTATCCCGGATACAAGGCTTAGGTGGCTTGCTTTTGGCGATTGATATTTATTCCGCCTTAACTAGACAGTCATTATCAACCAAAAGGCTCTGTGTTGGCTTATATTGCATGAGTGTCAACGGCTTGTGAAGCTTGGATGATAATAAAGAATAAGACATCGGCCAATAAATAGCTGGATAAGGGGGCTACGCATTGAAGAACTGTTTTTGCATAAAATTGGACAACAGAAGTTGCACGTTTTGTGTTTGATTGATATTTTAGGACTATTGTTCAGTACAATAGCATTCAAGTGCAGGTTCCTCTCGTTCCTGCATCATGATGTCGATGGGGATGATCCATTTCCGGCTTACGCAACATGTTAAGGCAGGGACCCATGGGTAGCTATAAAGCGCCAGTGAACTTCAGCTCGCAGAGCGGGGTGGTAGGTTCACCGTCAAGTCTCGACAACGATGCTTTTAAGACAAAACTATAGCATTATTGACGCACTTCCGATGAAGAAATAGGACGGAAAATCCGTAAATAACTACGTGGCCTGATGAAGGTGAGAAGAAATTCCCAAAAAAAAATTGGAAAGGCCCGCGCGCGACGCAAAAGCTTTTGAGCATTTCATCCCTCCACAACGGGCTCGACAGCGTTGTCGGCCTGATCAATTTGCTTGATGTCAACGGTGGAGTTGAGCGCACTGGTCGAGTTACTGCTTCCATCCAGCTTCGGAACGGCTTCCGCACCCGCAACCTTGCACCCGTCAAGAGCAGCACTGATCGTGCAGACCCAACAGACGCAAGGAAAGTCTAAAAAGTAAGGAGGGAAAGTCAGAATTCCAAAAATGAAAACTCAACAGTAAAGTTATAAGAAACATGACTTACTTCCACCACAACAGTTATAATTCTCGCAGTCCGTCGGTGCATTGAAGTTCAACGGGCCCCCAGGCCCAACGTATTTGATGTCAACACCTCCAGTGATAGCACCCCAGTTGAAGGTGGCAGAGTACCCGGGATTGCAGCTCATTGACCCAGACATGGATGCAGCAACACCGGACTTGTTGACGTAGCAGACGTCGACGCCGTTAGAGTTGAGCCACATTTGAATGCCATTTCCCCAAGCACTGTTCCCACTGCCGTGCACCCTGGTGCAGGCACCGACGAACCCAAAGGAGGCGACCGCGAGAAAAGATGTAAAGGTGGTGATCTTGAACATTGTGAGATTTGGCTGCTGATTTGGACTGTCCGTGACAAATGAGTACCGCGATTGAGAGAGGGAGAAAAATAGATTTACCTGCGAGAGTAGTCTTTGTAGAAAGGGATTATTTTCAGTGAATGAAGAGAAAGAGGAAGCACACACTCAAACTTTATAGGACCTTGGAGCGACAGGGTCCTTTCGATGATGTGTGAAAGAACCACAGATGACGGCCATCAACCCTTGAACACAGTGAGAGTCCATTGCGGGACAGCTACTGTCACAATAGTCGCTGAAAACCCGTTTTTCCGAGAAGAATTTTGTCATGGGTCAAACGTAAGAGAACGGAGATTCAAAAACGTTTGTCCATAGGAAGATTTCATTGCAGGGCCGGCTCTCTACGTAGTCGGAGACTGAAACAGTGGAGTCCTGTCTTTTCAGTGAATGTAGTTGGTGAAGTCGTAGGAGCAGAAGGGAAGGCAGTCACGCTGGCCGGAAGGATGGCAACGAGTTGGGCGATGAAGAGAAAACAACTGCGTCCAACACGAAAACCAAAACCCCGAACATAGGGTTTCATCTGAAACAGGAACGCCAAATAAGATCATGAGGTTGCAAATGAATTGGTTTATGAAAGCCAAAAAGACGGAGAATCAACAGTGGACCAAAGTAGGATCATTGAGAGCAATAGAAGCCAATAAGGCAGATGGTTTGTAAGGAGGAGAAGGTGACTTGATCAATTGAAATGATCACAAAGTGTTCGTTTTATTGAGACGGAGAGATGCTTCGAAATTGGAAGACAAGGTGGGTATCCTCTAGGAGAAGAATGCCGTTCAATAGTGGAAATGCCCAGCAGCCCATTAGAATACAATCAGTGTGATCGAAAAAGTATTAAATCCCGATGAAGCCGATGAAGTACAAACCTAGAGGTTCAACTGCAAGTCCAGCCCGCACCAGTCACAATGGTTGTTTCCTTGCCTGTGCGGAAAGAAGAAGCCAAACTAGAGCGCTAATGAAAGTCGTCACAGAACCCTTCCTGTCTGCTCTCAGCCGTGATGTTTCTAACAACGTTTCAAGATAATTTTCCAAGTTTCTCCGGGACAGTGTAGTTTGGCAGCTGAGAGGAGTATGGAACATTTCCCACCGGCAACTTACTGACAACTGGGTTCGCTCCCACCACCACCATGACACCGACAGAAAAATTCGTCTCTAGGCCTGACTCGTTACAATTCATAGAACTTCAGAACAATGAATATACTTCACCTCACACATTTTATTCCCAGAATGTTTTCAGAACTCTTGAGAGACAAGGTCAGAAGGGTATGTGTGGGAACTGGCTCCAGCATGGATGAGGAAAAGTATGCTTTCTCCTTTTTTTCTCCTCTTTCTCTACTTACAATGTCTAGAGACATTGTTCTCCATCTCTTTTGTTAAGTCAAAGATATCGCCAACCCTCTCAGCCACAGTCACCCCGTCCTAACCTGCTCTGCCGGGCGTTGAATCTGTACCAATGAGGGCATCCAGAATGTCACTTCAAGCTTCAAGGCTCGCCTTTCTTAATCGCACTTTTTATGGATTTCATGACCTCCCGAAGCAACTCGTCAGGCATTCGCTGTTGCTGGACGCTCAAACTCGACGCATCGCAAGTGATGTTGTCTCATAGGCGGTTCTATCTAAAGGAAGTGCGCAAACTCGCCATTTCTGCTAAAACTTGAGGTGCGGGGGGGATTTCTTGCTAGTTCGGAGTCGAAATCCTTCCCTGGAAGCTTTGAAGACTTCTTACTCATCCCTTGACTCTTTGATATTTCAATGTAAGTGCTTAATCTTATTTATTGTCTCATCGAATTCTCACCAGCGGCGACGCTAGGGTTGCCAATTTTAACTATCACAAGTTGCGCTGTTCAGCGAATGCCCTCTCCTCTTCTATGAATGTATTGGGTATATGTAGCTTGATGCGTCGGAAACGAGTGGATCCGCCTTCCAAATCTCAATCCATATCCTGCAACAGCCTATTCCACGCAAAATGCGGTGTCTGCCTGGATGTAAATTTGCACCGTAGTTAATATAAGGTGGTCCTGCTATATATTCGCTCCTATAGAGCTGGGTTGAAAGTCACTGTACAATGGATCGGTCGAGCCTTGGCAAGTCAAGAGGTTGAGTGCAATGAGTGGATTGTTTTCCAGCCTTATCCGAATGTTTCATTTTATGAAAGAATCCTAAAGATCTCAGAATCATCGTAAGATAGGGAGCAGGCGCATGATGGATCATCACGTGAGCCAGCGTGACATTTTCACTGCCAAGGATTGGGCGCGTTAATGTGGGGAAAATCAAACAAAAGGGCTTTGTTAATGCCTAAAGATAAACCCTCCCGAGGGTGTGACAATGAGATTTTATCCGAAAAAGGCCTGTGGGGAACGCCCAATCCGTTTTGAAGAGGATCAGGGCTGACCGCCACGCCGCTTGGTCACAGGCTGTCACCCACGTGTGATGATGCATCATGCGCCTGCTCCCTATCTTACATGCTATAGCGCTGCATCCGCAGCAAAGCCCGCTACTGAAGGAACAAGCCCCACCAAAAGTACAAGAAGAAGGCTTGTATTGGGCAAGTCAAAGTGCAAGGAATTTAAGGTACGTCAAGAAGGGTGAAAGCATGTCTTCCTGACGCGCTCTTCCCTCCACTGACTCTTTGTTGCTATTTACTTATGCACGGCTCTCCTGCGATTCCCTCCTGCATTCTCTCTTACTTAGTATATAATGTACGTAGAGACTAGAAATATATTCATTGGAATTCTCTATCGTTTGAGACTTTCGGCAGGAGCTGTAGAAAATACCGAGGGAGAGCACGAAAGGGATTGTAGTTCCGAAGAAGGAACCCCTTCTCGCAGCTCAAGCTATGTCGAGTGCAGGTAGCTTGAATGGGACATGGAATGCATTCCATTGGATGAAGAAAAGCGAAGATACCAGGAGGGGGACAGAGATCAGCGGCTCCCGTATAGCTATTCTTCTTTGCTTCTAAACAACATACTTCGTTCAAATCTACGATTTCTCATAGTTCTCCAATGAAGGGATTTTTTACTATTCCAGTGTGGCAATAACCGATTTGCACGAGCCGTGTCTTGTGTTCTGCTACTCCATGACCAGCCGAGAAGGGTAGAGTAATGATCTGTATATTCACAAAGTAGAATGAAGAAACTGGGTTTTTTCTGGAAGGATGACTGCAGGAGCTTCATAGCCAGCTGGTTGTGTCGAAATGGCGACATGCAACGAGTCCTCATCGATGCCGAGAGTAGTGTTGGGATCAAAGTCCCCAGCGTCTTCCTGTTCAATGTCTTCAATAATGTCATTCAGAGGAGCAAAAATATTCATCGTGGATCCAATTTCCGGAGGGTGTTGGTTCGCCAGCCGCCCACCTGGATGAAACAATACCATTCCCGTGACAAACATTATTGTTAGAAGGCCAAGGAGAGAATCAAGTATCCACCGGGAACGCAGAAGTGGACGGAACGGTTCAGAGTCTCAGACTCCTTAGACTTTCGGGGACTAGCTGAGCCTCAGCACAGCGCGTGTTTGAAGGTGTTGGATTAGCGTCAGATTGAAGAAAACTGCAGATGCTAAACAAGAGAAGGACAAGAAATGACGACAGCGTCACACGCACACACGTGCCGCACGTCACATTACTTTTGAACTTGGCTAAAACCCACTACTAAAGTAGCGGGAATTGAAAGAGGTAAACGAACATGCATGGCTTTTACAGTCGATTGCAAAAGTAATGAGACTTTGGATTTCAGTTTCAGTCGAAAAATAAATGTGTAAGGCATGAATTCTATGAATTTCGCATCCCGCTTTGCAGAGTTGTGCCCTTTTTATTTTTCATTCTGAACAACTTCAAGTCTCATTACTCTTGGGAAAGTTCCCGCAATAACTTTTCCGCTCTCGGCCGTGATGTTTCCAAGTACTTTTAAGATGATGTTCCAAATTTCTCCATAATCGCCTGGTCTGGAAGCTGAGAGGGAGAACGTAATATCAGGTACAAACTGGATCTGCATGCTGGTTCATGGGTGGTATTCGGCCAAATTCTTTTTGCAAATGATAATAACAGAGCGCTAGCAGTTGTGAAAAATTGGTAAGACGTTCCAACGATGCTGGTAGGAAAGTGAGACCTGATAATCCCCAGCTGAACTTGTTTTCCGACACAACGTACCATAATATGTTCACATCACATGCAAAGGCTAGTTGCAGACGACTCAACAATGTGGCGAAGAGGAGCGATAATTAACATATCCTACCTATGAACGGCCTGCTAAGACCCGGAAGTATTTCTGGGCCAGAGTTCGAGAAAACAGCCATCAGCAGCTTCTACAATAGAACTGAATCCAGCTGCAGCATCGATGGGTCTCCTAGATCTTAGTCTTTCGTATCGATGAACGGGTATAGTACCCCACAATTTCTTCTCCAACGCTTCCGATATGATGGAAAACAAGTGTTAAGCCAGTGGAAAAGTCCAAAGTATATGCGGTCTCAGCCCCAGTCCCTATATGTGTACAGGCAGAAAGAGCAAGTATAGACGCTAGCTGGCTGTCCTAAAGTAACACACACAGCAGGGTTCCCGGAACCGCTCACACCGGTGCTTGAATCAACGAATCTAAAGGAGGTGACCATAAGGGCCGTAGCAATTGCGCAGATTTTTTTTGAACCTGGTGGGCTTTTTGCCGATAATTGAGCTACCCGTAACAAACGAGTGCCGTTGTCAAGTGGAAGAGAGAAAAAAGTAACTGTGAGACTAGTCTTAATAAAAAGGAACTCTTGTAGTAGATGAAGACACAAAGGCAAAGGTTTTTTATAGGATTTCAATGCAGTAGATTCTTTTCGATGATGCGTGACGGTTGTCATAAATGCCGTCGATGAGCTTTGCGAAACTGCGAGAGACCATTGCGGAACAGCTAATGTCACGAGAGACGCCGAGACGGCTGCGCCTGTTTTCCGGGGGCGTTTTGTCAGGATTCGGGTGCAAGAGTGGGCAGTCCAAGACTCTGCAATATCTAACACAATGCCGCACCATGTCCGAATCGGAGTCTAGAGCAACAGGAACAGGTTTCTTTCAAAAAAAATTTAGGCAGTAGAAGTTATTGGAGCAGAAAGCATGAAGTACTGCAATGGACGAGAGACGGGAAGGGATACCCTACATCCAAGCACCAAATACGTACACCTGGTCCCCGAATACAGACTTTCGTCTGGAACAGGTCCAGCCGAGAGAGTCAGGGAGGTGCAAGCGGAGTAACGTTTAAGAACAACAAGAAAACAATCAGCACTAGAACTGGAAATGATAGCTATTCAATGGAAATACTTGAACGGTTCTGGGAATAAGCCATGGCCGATAGCCGGTAGTCATCGATAAACTACCCCACGGCTTATTTTTCTTTGAGGTGAGAAGAGGTCTTGAATTTCAGAGGACCATGACAGTTATCTTGTGTGAGGGGGATTGTCATACACCCATAGAAATGACTGGGAACGCATTAGAAACTAAAATATGATCAAAATTATATCGAATTCAACCAATATACAGACCTGCTGATTCAAAACGAAAACTCTGACACCTTTAGACTCACAGCGTGAGTCACGTTTCTTCAGTGAGAGATGGAGCTAAACTAGTGCCAAGGAAAGTTGCCGCAGTAAGCTTTCCGCTCTCAGCCGTGATGTTCCAAGAATGTTCAAGATGATTTTCTAAGTTTTCCCTATGATAGCATGACCTGGGGGAGAGGGCCGGGCTGGGGGACGAAGACGCAGAGCTATGTAATGAACGTACATGGAGACCCAAGAAGCTCCCACAGGAACCTTACGGATACACTTGAACACCACTCCACTGGTAGTTGAGAGGAGTTAGCAATATCAGGCGCAAACTGAATCTGGAGGGTGGTTCCAGCTCCCACCACAACTTCCACAAACCAACACTTCGTCTACATTATGTTTTCGATGGCCCTTTTCAATTATTCCTAACGCATCATGAGTCGAGTGCGATGCTCTACTGAACTGACAATGCTGGCCTAACGGAAATTATTATCAAACGGGGTTGAGGTCGTCCCAATTGTAATGATTCTACATACGTGCCAAAACTAATGTTTCGCATTTTGCTCGGCACAGACATAGTACCATGGACATTATAAATAATATAAACACATTATTACTATTAGTTGACCTACTGTAACCAGCCCTGTTTCAATACATCGGAATATTTCTGTAGGACAGATGTGAGCGGCATCTCAACAGCTTGCACGACATCACCGAGAACGTCGCATTTACTTTAACTACCTTAACCAAGAGGACATGGCATAGCGAGCATGGTTAAACAGTAAATGAGGGTAAGCCATAGCGGTGGAACGAGCTGAATCTTCACCTCGCTTAAAGAAGTTGTGTCGCGTCGATGTGACAGCCACCTACCAAGATAGGAATAGGCGCTCACGCTAAGCAGAGCCTCGCTCAAGGTGCGCCAAGGTCGCCACGGTCAATCCAAAGTAGATGTGAGTTCCTGATTCATCTTACACAACATCGTGAATGGTATCTTGAACACAAGTATTTCGGCTTCCCGTGAACCCCTCCAATGGGTCCAATCTATATACCTTGCACCAGATTAGCACAACTGTATTAATGATACAAATCGTATTATAGATTCCGCCCCGGTTCCTCGAGGCTTTATAATGGACTCACAGAATCAGCTTTCAGCCCAAACCATTCTCTCCAGTGTACCTGCTTAGAGAATGCAAGCACCTCGAGCTGTCGAAACCCAGCAGCCTCATGCGACGGCAACGATGACTCTAACGGCTGGCGGAAGTCGGAATGCAAAAGGCCTCCCCATATCGTCCGATGGTCGTGAATGGAGCCACGGTCTGTTCGACTGTTTTGGCGATTGCTCAACCTGCATGATGGCCTGGTGCTGTCCTTGTGTCGTCTACGCCCAGACAAAGCGTCGTTTGAGGTAAATTATTAGAGTTACTCCGATTGACATTACCTGAACATCCTTGTGCAGTTATCTCCAAAAGCACGATAAACCTGACCCAGAAGCGGTCGGTGGTTGCTGTTCTGGGGCTTGCTGGGGATATGCCGCGCTCAGCACACTGTTGGGGTTATCATGTATACTCCAAATGAACACACGGTCGACTATGCGAGAGCGTTATAGCGTTCGTGGAGACGGTTGCGGTGACTGTTTAACTGCTTTCTGTTGCACATCTTGTGGGTTGACGCAGGAACATCGAGAGGTCCTTTTGGAAGAGGAGAGCTATCCTGGATATAAAGTTTAAGTGGCTTGGTTCTTTTTGGGATTGATATTATTTATTCAGCTTTACTCAAATATTTATTGTTAAGAAAATGTCACCACAGTATTCTTTGATTGCTTAGAATGTATCAGTGCCAACAGTTTGTGAGACTTGGACGATAACAATCATTCGCTTTCAGCCGCCAAGAAATAGCCAGGTCAGAAACTGCACATCAAAGAACTGAACAGCGTAGGACTGTTTTATCAGTGCACCAGCGTTCAAGTGCAGAGTCCTCTCGTGGGTTCATCGTGATGTCGATGGGATGCTCCACTTTCAGCATATCCACAGGGTCAATAAAGAAACCTGTAGATTGCTCGGGAGTGTCAGTGATTGTTCGCAAAGCGGTCACCCTCTGGCGGTAGGTTCACTACTAAGTCTTGATGACCATACTTATAAGTCTAAAATATGGCATTGTTATCACACATGATGAATAAATGGGACCCAAAATCCGTAACACAACTACGTGACTTGAGGAGGCTGGGGAAGAAGTAAGCTTAGGAAAAAATTATGGAAAGGCACGATGGTGACGCTAAATGCTTTCGAGCTTTCGTCCCTCAACAACGGGTTCTACGGCGTTGTCAGCCTGATCAGCCTGTTTGATGCCAATGGTGGAATTGAGCGCAGTGGTCGAGTTACTGCTTCCATCCAGGGTCTGAACAGCCTCCGCACCCGCAACCTTGCACCCGTCAAGAGCAGCACTGATCGTGCAGACCCAACAGACACAAGGAAAGTCTAAGACACAAGGAGGGATAGTCAGAATTTAAAAAATAAAAAATGAACAGTAAAATTGTAGGCAGCATAACTTACTTCCACCACAACAGTTATAATTCTCACAGTCTGTTGGTGCATTGAAGTTCAATGGGCCACCAGGACCAACGTATTTGATGTCAACACCACCAGTAATAGCCCCCCAGTTGAAAGTGGCAGAGTATCCGGCATTGCAACTCATCCTGAAGCATCGTCCAGCATTCGCTGTCGCTGGATGCTTAAACTCGACGCGTCTCAAGTTAGGTCGCCTTGCTGGGCGGTCCTATCCAAAGGAAGTGCATAAAATTGCCGTTTCTGCTCAAACTTGAAGCGCAGGAGGGAAAGTCCTGGTGGTCTGAAGTCGAAATCATTCCCTGGAAGCTTTGAAGACTTTCTACCCACCCTTTGAATTTTTGACCCTTCAATGTGAGTGATTAATCTTATTCATTGTTTCATCAAATTCTAACCAGCAACGCCGCTAAGATTACCAAATTTAACGATCACAAATCGCGCTGTTCAGCGAATGCCCTCCTCTTCTATGGATGTGATGGGGATACGTAGCTTGATGCGTCGGAAAGGAGTGGATCCCTCTTCCCCAATCTCAATCCATATCCTTCAACAGCCTATTCCAGGCAAGGTGCGATGTCTGCTTGGGTGTAAATTTGTACTCAGGCCAATCCGGGGTGGTCATGTACATATTCGCTCCTGTGGAGCGGAGCTGAGGGTGACTGTACAATGGATTGGTCGAGCCTCGGCAGGTCAAGATGTTGAGTGCAATGACAGGATTGCATTCCAGCCTCAGCTAAAGGCTTAATTTTATGAATAAGCTCTCAGTATATCACAATCATAGTGTTGAAGGAGGTAAACGAAGATGTATGGCATTAATTTTACGAATTCGTTCACACTTCGGTCCCTGAATCATGATATAACCACAGCTCTATAATTTAGTCAATAGGTTCGCCTAGTCCACGTTACAGTGGGAAGTGAAAGTCTATACCTCTAATCAACCCCCACCTGTACAATTCACAATGATGGCTGCAAATCAGCTCGAGTGTCACTGCCCATTTCTTATGCGACCCACTTTGCCACGGCCGCCTCGTGATACGAGAGAGACGTCTCTCTTCCATTTGGGACCTACTTGATGATACAAGTTTCTCCGATTGCCACATAATTATCAAAAAAAGCGTCCTAGTGAGTGTCAAGCAAGAAGCTTTGGTGTAGGAAGTGCGCTGGTCGTCAAGTTAGTACAAGGAACAGCCGAGACAAATGTCTTTCGATCTCTCCAATAACGACGTTGACGTGTCTGAGAGGTGAGAGATATGAAAAGTGAGGTCGGGGCTGCTGTGGCAACGAGATCAAGAACGCCAATGGAAGGCCGAGGTACTGCATCCGATCCCGAAACTCTTTACCTTCCTCCCGCCGACAACCATGGCTGATGCTTCGCCGCTAGCGAGCCCAGCATCCGACAAGCCCGCCCACCGGTTCTTGCTTGACGAGGACGCGCATTCGGACACGAGCATCAACTTGAATTCGGACGACGAGGACGATGCGAAGAGTGCTGTGAATACGCCAGCGACCAGTGTCTGTTAGTAACTTTTTCCGCCCTTTGTGCTGGCACCTTCAATGTGAAATTCCAATTATTTGTTTGTTTTAGTAGCTTCACCACCTCCCTTGTCACCCAAGACACCACTAGTAGCACCGGCTACCCCAACTCAGTCAACAACAACTAATGTTGCTGTTCCTCCAGCGCCGTCTCGGCGTGATACTACATCTGACGCTGCCTCTGTCCATTCCACTACTTCGACAAGCCGCAAAGCTAGACCTGAATCCAAAGTTCTCACTTCCCAATCTGACTCTCCTTTGGTCCTGGGCATTTGTTTAGTGGATTTTGACCACGGAGAAGGACCACGCATAGAATGGAGCAAATCTTATGAACCGAACGTGGACCACGACACCAACATTTTCGCACACCCAGACGTTCGTTCCATACTTCCCTTCCTCGCCCTCCCAGACGGCGCACATCTTCGTGAAGAAGACTATTGTATTTTCCACATGGTTTACCCATCGCGGGGACCAAATCCACGTACGATATTTGGCATGTCATGTACGCGGCAGATACCCGCAGATGAGCTTCTGGTGAAGCCTACTGTCGTCACACGTAGTACGGTACAGAAGTCCGTCGTGGTGTTAACAACATCGCCGTTGTTTTCTGTTATCCGGGACAAGCTTGGTGTTGTCACACAAGCTCTGTTCTTACAACGAAATTTCTCAACGCTCGCGATATTGAACGAGTTTGGTGCGCTTCTTATTTCCTACTTGATCTTTTTACTTAAAACTTCTAGGTGATTCTCTTGAGGAAATCGTGAAGAATGGGCCCGGTTCCACCGAGAGTGGTCTCGTTTTTGGATTGAACGTGTAAGCATCTGACGCCCTTCCTTCTTATGACTATCTTACATTGACGTCTAGTCGCGAAATGGTCAAGACCTTCCGCCACCGGTCCCTGATCCTAGTCAAGGCGCTGCTCCTCCAGAAACGGGTATGTGGTTGAACCTTGTTTTCTGATGTCCCACGTCGCGCTCATTACTCTACGTAACATAGATCATGTTTACGGGCCACCCGGTCGAGCGGCTGTGCACTTACCAATATACCCTTGCCTCTATGGTTCCTGCTCTCCTCCAAACACTTAATGACTGCGGTTCTCCTCCTCTTCACTACAACACGGACAAATGGCTCAAAGAAGGGCGGCCCACCGAGCTGCGGACATCCGACAGAAAGAGCATGTTACGCTACCTGGGTCTACCTCTCGACATCTTTGGTCGAGATGCCTTCTTCCAACCTTATCTTCCTCTCCAGCAAGTCGACATGATCGAGAATACTCCCTCCTGGCTATGCGGGTCGACGAACGAGATGGTGTGGAGTCGGCCATGTTCTGACATTCGTATTGACACCGAGTCAGCCCACCTCACTTTCACAAATCCGCAAATCGAGAGAATCGTTTCGTTAACGGCCGCTGATCGGAAATGGATGGATGAAATTATGCAGGCTGTTACGGAGAGCTATGTGCAGGAGGAAAATGGATTAGGTGGAGAATTCAAGGGTAGCGATGATTGGTTGAGAGAGAAATTCGAGGAGTACATTTCTTCGTTCCTCTCAACTGTGCGATATCGAGATTTCCTCGCTCGGTCTGGCAAGGCTCCTACGACAACTATGGCCGACGATGGAAGCGGTAGTACGACGAGCTCGTTGACGGATTTCAACCCACTGTTTTTGGAGGAGTTCAAGAAGACGCATGCTTATAACATCTGGGAGAGAGTGACAGATGATATGCTTTTTGATATTGTGGAGGCTAGGCATCCAACGCCTGCGCCTGCCACAATTGTGGGTGATATTGGGTTGAGGTTACAGGAAGGTCAGTGAATTTTTCTCATGGGGATTGGCATTGATACTGAAGATCTTTCTTTTTGGTTAGGCATGATTGATTTGAAGTTGGATCAGCAACTTGCACCTGCACGGCAGGTTCTCGGCAATGCTGGTGCTGGGATTGGTAAAGTTGGTGCAGCCGCCGGTACTGGTACGGATATTTTTATACATTCCCGCTTTCTCTCCAATTAATGGTGGATTTCTTAGGATTGTTGAATGCAGTCGCAGGTGTACGAGGTCGATGGGCTGCTTCAAGAGCTACAACCCCTGAAGCTGAAGTGGGTTTGAAGGAAGCTTTGGGTGACGGTCCACCTCCTACCCCAGCGCCAGCCGCTGCTGCTCCTCCTGCAACACCAAGTCCCGTGACGTCTACCCTCTCTCGCTTCAGTCTCCCATCTTTTACGCGCAATCGCACGACGAGTGTATCGACGATCGCGTCTGCTTCAATTGGCACTACGTCACCACCAGTGACACCTTCAACGAGCACTGAATCAGCCCCCCCTCCTGTTCCAGAGAAAGAGACGCCTTCTCGACCTACATCAAGTTGGGGCAGTTGGATCGCGACCAAAACGCAAGGAACCAGGTTCCCTTCCTTTGGTCGACGCGAATCATCATCTTCTCTCGCTTCCTCTAATTCCAATTCCACCTCTGGTGTGCCTTCGAGTCCACCTGTACACCCCATCGACGAAGAACCTCCGTCGAATGGGCTAGGCTTGACCGCAAGTCCCGCGAGTGGGGTTAGCAACTTGAGCAACTTGAGTGCACCATTGAGTCCGAGGTTAGGCAGTGTTATTGGGAATGGGAAAGGTGTTGGTGTTATTGGGTCGACTCCACCGAACCAGAGTCCTGCCTCATCCCCCAGTTTCGCAGCTGTTCCGTTGACGCCCACTGCGGCCCCTTCCCCCCCTCCTCCAGCTCCTGTTGCCAGCCGAAGTAACAGCAGCGCAAGCGGTTCTTCAGACTTTGTGGATGTTACCGCGAAGGATGTTGAGGCTGAGTCTCCCGTTCTCCTAGACAAACCAGAGAAGAAGGATGACAATGAAGTCGAAATTGATTTGGAGGGGGACGACGTTCCATTGACACCCGTCGTTTCCAAGTCGGCTGCCGCTGCTCGTACTACACCAACTCCACCCAAATCTCCCAAGACCCCAACGACACCAAGCACACCTAAAACACCAGGAAGTGCTGGTGTCAAGGACTTGAGAGCACGGTTTGGGGGTTGAGTTTTCTCTGTTTTTCTAGACTGCCTACCCTCCTCATTTTTGCATGTGGAGGTTAGGACGGAAGCTGGTCTTCCGTTTTATGTTTTCATTTCGTTCACCAAAAATCACTTTTGCAATTACAGTACAATACAATAAAGAAGCAAGAATTATGGGCATAGCTCTGAATATGATATTTTACTTATTATCAGTTTGTTGTTTTGACGCGGCTTTTCTTCTTTGCCTGTTTTTCTCTCCTGTCATGATGTTCAGGAAGTGCTGGCTTGTTGAGATAATAGGATCTGACCCGTGAGAGTGTTGGATTTGTCAAGTGATAAGGCGAATTCGTGGGCCTACAATGAACTTTCAATGTCGTGCTGTCGATAGACCCATCGAGGGTAGGGCTAAGTCAGGAGGAGATGTGAGAAAGCAAAGGTTCAAACAAGGAAGGGTCAAACAAGGAGGGGTCGAACAAGGAAAGGTCAAACAAGGAAGGGTTGAGTGGTGCGCCAAAAAAAACTTTCTCAGCATCCTCTTTGAACTAGCTTCCCTCAAGCAATGTTGTGTTTCACTCAGCTTGTGCAGAGTCATGTGTTTGACAGAATCTGCCATCTGGCCGTCGGCATTGACTGTCATCTCAAAATGGTGAATTTTTGTCCCATCGCTACTACTGCACCTCAATCCTTGCCCCAAAGAGTTGTCGATTGCGGATCACTTCTGAGGAACAGCGGAAAGCTGTTATTGCACATGATCATTAACTTCCCTCTTGAAACCGCCACGCCGACGGCTCGCGCTAGAGTAAGGATCTGTAAAAGATGAGCTTTGTCCAAATAAATCACAGAACGATTCCTTACTCTTCTGAATTTTAGCTATATTTTATGTCTGCCTTGCACTTCATTACTATGACCTTCTACGGAATACCCCAGCTCTCGAGGGCTTGAAAGTTCGAGGCATCTGCCACAGCAACCGTTTGCACTTCTCCTTTCCGAACTCAAAGGGCCTGGGCTATTACGTAGTGTTCACTATGCCTTGGGTTAGATGAATATCTGACTGTTAATCATCGAAAAGATATGTGGATTAGAGATGTTCCTGTTTTTGTGGTATATAATCCCCTAGCCACCTACAGCCTTTTCACCTCCCCAGTCAGGTTCTGTTCAGCGACATGCGTTTCACACTCTATCTGTGGGCTTGTGCTGTAGCATGCGCTTCGGCGAATGTCCTAAAGCTTACTCGGGTCTTTTCTGCTAGGGCAGGTAAGCCCACAATTCTTGTCTTCCTTCACGTCCTTTGAACATGCAACTCGAAGATGCGGATGCAATCAAAGAAGCCCTCG
Organism: Flagelloscypha sp. PMI_526; assembly: GCA_021399455.1. Classification (NCBI taxonomy): domain Eukaryota; kingdom Fungi; phylum Basidiomycota; class Agaricomycetes; order Agaricales; family Niaceae; genus Flagelloscypha; species Flagelloscypha sp. PMI_526. The sequence goes on from JAJTUO010000017.1 coordinate 192,154, forward strand.
GAAATATAACTTCGATTAAAACCCACGCCTCGTTCAAAAACAGTAATAGCACGAGTTTGAGTCCCCAAGCGACCTTCAGCTGCTCTTCCCAGGTTACGACGCTTTCTTGGCAAAGGTGGTACTATAACGCATTCCCGTGGGCACTCGCCCGCATTGATTTCACCGCAGAAGGCGAAGCTACATGCACCATTCCAATGGTTTCTATCTCGTACAACCTGTGGGCAATCGATCCTGAGGGTGGTACTCATCCTGTTGCTGAGGCGAACTGTGAACTTTGTGCTACCCTCGTGGCTCCAGACCTAGCATATCAATGTGTTCAAGGAGCTCAACTCACACCATGCGATGGTGTTTGGCAATTTGGGATCGAAGTCATCTTCGTGGTTGAGCCTCCCTACGAATTCACCACTGGAACTGGAGGGTGTGTTCCAGAGGGTGTTGTCTCCACCTGTACGGCCACTTATGCGGGAGGGACTGTGGTTCCTTATAACGCAAACCTACCTCCTGGTGTCGAAGAGCCGCCTGAGCTTACAGCGGGAAACCTGGAGGACATTCACGACTATCATTTTCCTGGAGGTTCTGAAGTCGACAACGGCAAAGGGCTATTCCGTGAGGGAACAACTGACGCTCAGCTTGAAGCAGTTTACGAGAATGGATTGAAAGAAACGGCGAACGGTTGGACTCCTTCGACGACGGAGCCTAACTACTGGTTGAAAACTTGGCCGTATACGAATTCTGGAGTCACCAGCACAGGTACCCAGTTGAACTCAATGACGATGCTTATAAGCAAGTGGGGCGATTTTGTTACTATGTACCCTTCTTGAACGTAGATGTAGTATCCCGTAGTAACAGGTCATTTACGTTTTCTCGCAGTTCACAAATATGATGTTGTTCATTTAAGGCTTAGAACGTAAGCTAAGAGATTCCAAACGATCTTATTGTACATATGAGAGAGTTCGCTATAAGCTTCTAAGAAGAATCCAGCAGATTTGCCGTTGTCACATTCTGTTAACGTGATTTCTCGGACTGTATCTCGAGTTCACGTTGGTAGAGGATCAGAGTCATCCAATATTGAAAATAGGAACATATTCTCGGCAATCGAGTAAGGGAATAGAACCAATACTGCCCGCAAAGCTGCACAAAGATCCATTGGCAGCCTAGGCCCTAAGGGAAACCTCAGTCGTGACACGAATGAAAGGGCCAACAATCTGTGACTAAGCTTTCCATTACGGATTTAGCATATGAGATTACACGCTGTTTCCCAAAAACAGTCTCATGGTACATGTATATAATTAGTGTCTCGTTTGTACATCAACGAGCGACTGAGTGGCCGTGGAGGGTGTCCGTGAGACAATGATTGGTCTAGGATTATAAACGGGAAGGCAGTCAATGTGCATTTGACGGTATCCGATGAAGATAGCATGTACATCTTCACCGAGACGGTTGAACGCGAAAGCTGGATGGTGTCCCGACGTAATTCGGAGTGAGCGCTGACCAATTACGATCTCTTCGTTGGCCTGCCCCGATTCTCAACCAGTATACAAGAGGTCTCAACATACAGGAGGTTGGACAGAATGTCGATTTTAAGAGGGGATTTGGCGCAGCATGAGCATGGCCTCCCAGCGAGCGCCTAAGTTGGAATGGCTGCACTTGAACCACCATCATGACTGCTGATTATAGTAAGTCAGTAGATGTTGCAAACGAATTCCTCTCGTTTTACTTCTGTCAACTGATTTCATTCAAGCGCCTGAGATCGCTCCCGCTTCATTCGGCCTATGCTGTCGGCTTACCGACCCAAAACGGCACATTTGAAACTCAAGTTCGTCAAGCTGTAATAACCTCAAAACGCGAATCTTCCCCACATCCATGGCAAATACTCTCGGATAGCTTTGGAATCGCTTATTAGAGCTCAGGCCTGCTCGTGACCTGGAACTTAAGCCGTTGAATATCCGAGTCTATCAAGTTAAAAGGAATGACGGACTCGGGCGGGGATCGTGAAAACTAAACGGCGTCGGAAGTGAGGCTTTTTGACGCCCTACGTCGTTGGGACTCATAGGAGTTCTTTCAGAAGCCACCAGTCGAACCAAGTTTACTACTTGTCCGCGCCTCACCGGATGGCTAGAGCCTATAAATGTTGCCAACCAGTTGTGTACTAGGCATATCCAAAATCGCTTTCTTCACTTGAAATATGACAACTCCTATCCCTCAACCCAAGACCATCCCGTTCTTGGGAAATGCTAAAGACATTGATAGCGAAGGCAGGTGTTATCTACTCAATATGATACTACATTCATTGATATTCAATCGACAGTGCCTTTGCGATCTTTTAGTCTTCTTGCTCGCCAATACGGAGAAATATACCATCTCAGATTCCGTGAGCAATTCCGACATTCAATTAGCCCTCTTGTTAACCCCTTCCCCACTTTACAGCTGGGCTGGAGATGAACGTCTTAAACTCTTATCGCTTGGCCAATGAAGTTTCCGATGAAACCCGCTTCGAGAAACGGGTCCAAGGCGCCTTGGAACAAGTCCGTGAGTTGGTTGGCGACGGTCTTTTTACCGTGAGATTCCTCTTCTGGTGCATGCTTCTGCATCATCTAATATTATTGTAAAGGCCCACTATGATTCCCACAAGAAAGAACCTAACTGGGCTGTTGCTCGTACGCTTTACTCTTTCCACGTGGTTAATTAAAGGCTCCAATTCTCCTGCAGACCGTGTTTTGATGCCTGCGTTTGGGCCCGCTAATATTCGTGGCATGTTTGAAGATATGCGGGACATCTGCACCCAACTGTACGTACTGTTACTACCGAGCGTAGCCATTATCTTACGGAGCCCTACTATAGCATTCAAAAGTGGACTAGGTATTAATCCACCACACTCTTCCTCAAACATGACTCAGGTACAATAGGTTTGGTCCCACTGCAAACTTCGAAGCCTCGGAGGATTTCACTCGCCTCGCTTTGGATACGCTATTCTTGTGTTCCATGAACCATCGGTGACTGCCATTCATATCTATCTGTTTCGGAAAACCTAACCTCGGATAGGCTTAATTCCTTTTATTCGAATGATCCTCCTCCATTTGCTGCCGCCATGGGCGATTTCCTTACAGAAGCTGGCTCCCGCTCTCGCCGACCAGGTATCGTTTCCGCCATGATGACTGGTACTACTGCGAAATGGTTCCAAGACAAGGATTTCATGGTTGGACTGGCAGCCAAGGGTACCTTTTCTTTTTCCACTCTCTCAATACCATTTAATAGAGTTATCATTCTAGTTGTTGCAGAGAGACAAGCTACTCCGGATGTGAAATATGGCGACCTTCTTGATACAATGCTGTATTCGAAGGATCCTAAAACAGGACAAGGTCTCCCGCCAGACAACATTTCGCGCAATGTGAGCTTATATTTCTAATTACAAGATCTTTACCAGCGTGCTGACATCATGTTTATCCAGCTTGTTACGTTTATGATTGCTGGACATGAAACAACCTCTGGCACTTTGTCCTTCATGGTATACTTCGTTCTCAAACATCCTGAAGCAATGCAGAAGCTTCGTGCGGAAGTCGATTCTGTTGTTGGAAAACGTCCCATTGCCTATGAAGATTTGCCCAACCTGGTTTACCTCCATGCTGTTATGCGAGAGACCTTGCGGCTCTTCCCTCGTATGTCTATTACGATAGAAAGCTAGCACCAATCTTAGAACTAACGTTCAATATAGCGGTCTCAGTGAGGAGCGCTGTTCCAATTCAAGATACGACCATTGGCGACGGGAAATATGCTCTCAAGGGAGGCATGTCAACCATCATCAATACCTATTCGATGCAGAGGGATCCCCTTGTTTGGGGTGATGATGTATGTTGTTTCATTAGACCCCTTTATTTTCAGCGTAATAACGGCTTGTTTTTAGGCTGAAGAATTCAAACCGGAGCGTATGCTGGATGGTAAATTCGAGGCTCTACCCAAGAATGCTTGGCAGCCATTTGTTTGTTCGCTTTGATGTCTGCTGCGGCCGAATCTAATAATGTATGCAGGGATTTGGTGCCCGTGCTTGCATTGGGCGGCCATTTGCTTGGCAGGAAATGCAGAGTGGGTTCTTCCGTCCTCTCCTCTTTCTGAATTTAGCCTCACCTCCCCCCAGTCGCTATGGTCACTATTCTTCAGACGTTTGAGTTGAGCCTTGCGGACCCGTCTTACGACTTGCAGCTCAAGTTAGCATATGTTGCCTCTCCACTCGTCTTTCATAGTTATTGACCATCGTCACTCTTACCAGACAAACATTGACCGTCAAGCCAAGTCACTTGTATATCCATGCCCGTCTCCGAACCGATGCTCCAACGATTACTCCCAGTCCCTCCGCTCCTCTTAAGACAGCCACGTCTACCTCGCAAGCCCCTCAGGCCTCTAAAGGAAAAGAGAGCTTGGACGGAAAACATCCGATTTACATCTTGTATGGCAGTAATACTGGTACCTGCGAAGGTTTTGCCCAGACGATTGCTAATGATGCTCCACGGAACGGTCAATTCTATTCTTATGATTCGTTGCTCATTTCTTACCTGTCCCCAGGTTTCAAGCCAATTCTTGGTACCCTCGACTCCGCTGCTGGTGCACTTCCCACAGATGGTCCCGTCATCATTGTCTCCGCTACTTTTGAAGGACAACCTCCCGATAACGCAGGTGCCTTCGTTCAATTTATTGAATCCTTACCAAGTGATGGTGCGAAGGATGTAAAATTTGCTGTGTTTGGTTGCGGGAATCCTGACTGGGTTAGAACTTTCCAGCGCATTCCCAGCTTGTTTGATGCCCAGCTGTCGGAGAAAGGAGGGACGAGGTTGATTGAAAGAGGTGTGGGAGATGTTGTTGAAGGAGGATTCTTCCAATACTTTGACGAGTGGGAAGCGAAGTTGTGGACTGTTTTGAACAAAGTATGTTTCCTTTTGGTCCTGAGTGGGTTGCTGGACTGACATCATACAAAGGAATTCTCGACTGATTCTGCTAAGGTCTCTGAAGTTGGTCTTGGGATTGAGATCATTTCCAAGGGATCTAGAAGAGCGGAAACTTTGCGACAAGCTGATATTGCGCTCGGGACTGTCCTTGAGAATCGCGTTTTGACGGCCCCTGGTGCTCCCGTCAAACGCCATCTCGGTAATTTGCGTCTTTTTCTATTATTACGAGGCTTTCTCACCATGCCTACAGAAATTGCCCTTCCAGAAGGGTTGACCTACCGTGCTGGAGATTACCTGACCTTGTAAGTTCACCTCCAAAACCTTAATCATATGAACTAATTCGTGTATCTTCACAGACTTCCTCGAAATCATGATCAAAATATTCGGCGCGTTTTATCTCGTTTCAGCTTACAAGTTGACGATGAGATGGTCATATCATCCAATGGATTGGCAACCACTCTTCCCGTTGATCGAGCGATACCTATCGTTGAAATTCTCGGGGGCTACGTCGAACTCTCTCAACCAGCGACCACTCGAGACCTCGCGGCCCTCATGGATGCTGCGACGTCCGACAATACTAAAGCCTACCTTCAAGATCTCCTTGATCACTACGTTGATAAGGTCCAAGCTCAACGAATCAGCGTTCTCACGATTCTTGAGTCGAAGAAGGATATTGCACTGACCTTCCCTGCATACCTTTCAATGCTTCCTTCCATGCGACTCCGTCAATACTCTATTTCTTCTTCCCCTCTCTGGAATCCTTCACATGTAACATTGACGATCTCTGTCCTTGATGCTCCGTCCAAGGCTCAAGAGGACGAGCGGTTCCTTGGTGTCGCCTCAAACTATTTGGCGGGGTTGAAGCAGGGTGACAAAGTTCACGTTGGCGTTAGAGCTTCTAGTGCTGCTTTTCATCCTCCCTCCGATCCTGCCGTTCCAATCGTGTGCTTCTGCGCAGGAAGTGGTTTGGCTCCTATGCGTGGATTCAGTACGTTTTGCAGAAGGTGCTATTTCCGTGTCTACATCTCTAACGCGTCATTCTATAGTCCAAGAGCGCGCAATGCAGAAAGAATCGGGTCGTGACGTCGCTCCTGTTGTTTGCTTCTTTGGATGTCGCTCGCCCGATGAAGATTATCTCTATGCGACCGAAGATCTCGCTCGTTGGAGTGAGCTTGGTATACTGGATATTCGACCGGCTTTCTCTAGGAGCTCAGAGGCTAGCCAAGGATCCAAGTATGTTCAAGAGTAGGTGTCTTTCCTTCTCTACCTCTTGGTTTCTTTGTCTCATTCTTTCATCCTCCACAGCCGCGTTTGGGCTGACCGAAATAACATTCGTGAACTTCATTTAAGTGGTGCGAAGTACTATATGTGTGGTTCCGCGAAGGTGGCTCAGGGTGTTCGAGATCGACTTATCGATATTGTTGCCGAAAACTCGGCAGAGAGTGATGCCTCTAAGGTTTATGAGAAGATTGTTGCTGGACGGTTTGCTACTGATATATTTGACTAATTGGAAAGATCGGGGTGAAGACTCGGTGAATATCCTTGTGTACCAATCAATACTGCTCTCGAATGGGAATTTCTAACGTGTTTATTGATGTGTGCAACCAAATTGGCGAACAGGGCCTCTTTTCATTGAATTTTTATGGCCGAAATTAATACAATTCGAGCTCGGACAAACAGGGCACCATCAGAAGGTCAACGTACGGCACAGCTCCAGTTCCCCTCAACCACTTCACCGCAGATTTAGGAGGTAGGCTTAAATGCAATTCTCTCTGGACCTGACTAGGACGAAGCTTGCAGGAATAAATTCAAGGGTCCTTGTGTCATTCAACTCACCTAGCAGTTTATGAGTGAGATCCTGAAGAGTGGGAGAAATGTTCTCCAGTCAGGAGTCAATGGGCCTCTTGAGCTTACAGAAGGGAATTGAGGACACGCATGAATACCGTATTCCAGGAGGCTTTGATGTCGACACCGCGAAAGGACTGTTTTGTGAGGGAACAACTGACCATCAGCTGGAAGTATGTCATGAAGAAAATCGCATATGCTTGACCCCATCGACGGCGGTGCCTAACTCCTGGCTGAACACTTGGCCATGTACGAATTCTGGAGTCTCAAGGACCAGAACTCGATTGAATTCGACGATTATGCTGATAAGCAAGTCGAGGAACTTAAGTACTATTTACCTTCTGAATGGACTGTTTCTCAATAGTCGCCTCTCAATAGTCGCCGGGCATTTCTCCTTTCGCTTAGGTTCTATATGTGAATTTTGTTCGTATTAGGTTTTATATATGAAAGTGGAAGATCCAATGCCTGACAAACAGCCCACGCTACAACTAAGATCGCTGGATGTCGCATTTGTGTCTCATTCAATGGTAACCTGATGATTACGAAAAGGCTCAGAACTCAAATTCACGGCCAGTTGTTTCCGGTTTAACAGTTTGGCGTTAATTATATGGGGTGGCACCTCAGTCGTTGATTGTGTATTTTTCCGTGGAATACAAAGTGATATCAGAAAGAGCTAGTGTATGACATGGTAATGAGAAGAAAGAAAGATTTTGTGTTGGATACAACCGAGTGATCCAACTCTCCAAACACCAACGAGCCTAAACCCGTAACTTCAATCACCATCCTGCCACTAACAGCAACGGCGCTCCGGCAAGCGTGGACTCTCGGTCTCCAATCCGGAAACCGGAAGGGACAAATAATATCCGAAGAGTTGTTTAGCCAGGTATTCTAATAGGTGTCTGTACCCCCTTTCGAGCATCCTTTTACTCCGCATGGCTTGATCCCTGAACTTGGAAATACGAAATACGAGTCAGCGTCTTCCAGCTTAAAACCTTCTTTTTTTGCAACTAATTAAACCGAAAGCAGGGTAAGAGGACATGTCTTAGTGATGTGAGATCTGCAGCTTTATGGTTCATGCTTTGTCTGAAGCTAATGATTTAAAAAATCTGTTGCGGAGGGCGCCGGGGCTGCCTTCCTTTATAAGTGGGGAGCCGAGTACCCTAACCCAAGTTTTTCTTTTCTCCAGATGGGTGCTTTTAATCTATCTATTGGTGTGCACCCTCGCCTCGCCATTCCCACTACTCTCATTATCTCCAGGAGCCATTTTGATTGGGTGCTCTCTCAAGTGAGTTCGAGCCTTTACCCCCCCCAAAAGAATAATACATCATATCCCACGAACAGCATATATTTGTACGGGCTCGTTTCTCATCAATATCTGGTCTACAAGACTAGGAAATTCGATGATCCGGTTTGGCTTCGGTAAGGTTTGCAATCATCCGCTGAAATTGAATGTCCTTTGATCCTATGGCAGAACTCTCGTGGCAATACTATTTGTGGTCGATACATATCAGACGGTCGTCGAACTTTATGGTGTTTGGTACTTTGCGTAAGTGTAGCTTTCAACCTTGAATTTCGTTTATTCACTTGGCAAACCAGGATCAAAAATTATGCAAACCCGAAAGTTTTGGGCGGTCAGCGCTGGAATCGTGGAGTGTTTTCACTGAAGTGACTCCATAACAGAGGTTATCTGGGTAACCCCTCTCTGTGGAATCTCCGCCGCCATCTCAACTTTGATTTTCCAGACCTTCTTGATAAATCGGTGCGTGTATTCGATTTCTCATGTACAGTCGTCCTCACCTCTTCAAACAAGCCTATGTCGACTTACAAAACAGTTGTGGCTGGGCATCTTCCTCATCGTAACAGCCGTTGCGGCCTTTATATGTGGTATAATTGATAGCACCAGCGCCTGGCTTCTTGCCGAGTACGTTGGTCGCCTTTGTCATATTTCTTTAGCTCTCACTTCGTTTCAGCGTCACCAAATTTGCCGTTCTCATTCCTTTGACAATCGCCTGGCTGTCTATCGAAGCTAGCGTCAATATTATTACCAGTCGTCAGCGACGATCCGCTCTCAACATGATGCTCACATTCTAACGCATTTTAGTTATCCTCATCAGAGCACTCTGGCTGTGCAAGATTGAGCTAACAAGGGCAAACACTATGATAAATCGGTGTATCAGGGCGGCGATCCAATCTGGTCTCTTCTCCTCGGTTTTCGCAATCTTTAACTTTCTCGTTTTCATCTTCTGGCCCACCACATATCTCTACGCAATATTCCACTGGCCGCTTGGAAGGATCTATTCAAATGTGAGCTGTGTTTACCTTGATCTGTCCAAGTCATTGAGTACCTCACCCTAAGTGCCTCATGTATACATTAATTGCACGCAAAGAGATAGTTGAGACACCAGATGGAACGATTAAATCTCGAGATACAGGGGTAGGTCTGGTAGCAGATCCTCCAATTTTTGTCGTCTTAATATGCTGATTATGCAATCATAGTCGTCTGCAAAGTCTGCTCATATTACCTCTATTCGATTTTCCAGAGAGGTTGCGACTGACCTCGTGGTGGATTATGGTGATTTAATTCCTGACAAAGTTATTCAACCCCGAGATATCGTCTTTCTACCACACAGTACTGTGTGATCCTAATCATCACCTTCACTCGTTTTTCCCCATTAATTGTATTCTGATTTCAAAGTTTTGATACTAATTCTAGAACCGCCAGAATAATTCAGAATCTGTCTTTTTACATGGAAAATATAACGCGCTGTTGCTTCTCACCAAATCCTCTCCTCTTCCCTTGATCGGCGGCACCGGCCCAGCAGCATCTGAGTGTGATATATTATAACCATTCGCCAGTTTCTTCTTCTTCTTTAAAATAACCAGGCATTTACCAATTGAGAATTAGACATGTGTGAGAATGTTCCCTTAGATTTTCATTCGTACTGGTTCTAAGACGGTGTAACGATTGTCTTTCGCACAAGAGCAGGAAATATGAACATGGCATCCATTGCAAACAACACGGCACATATGGTCAAGTAGATTCGATATCGGCTTCCTTTTTCCCTTGAGTTTGATACGACCGTTTGCTAGGGTCGTGCCTCGAAGTTATGTATGTGGAAAGGATTAGAGTCGCTCTGGAAAGGATATAAGAACTTGTCCATGGGATGGCTATCTGTCAGGACTTACGCCAGCCACTCTTGAAGCACTCCCAAGCCGTATTCGATCGCCGTGAACTGGGAAGAAAACCCGTTACTCGAATAGTTTTTGGCTAGGATGAATTCAGTAACTGCCATTGGGAGAAAATGAAGAATTCTGCTCGTACGATTGAAATAACTTAGTGCGAAATCAGCAGACTGGAGAACACCGAAAATTCCTCTCAACATCAAGGGGAACCAGGCAAGCAGCAGGATAATCAAAGTGGGATGAATGTGACCGACGCGTGACTTGATCTCTTTCTTGTCTTGAAGAATGGTGCGCACGATGACGAACCCGAAAAAGAAATTACAGACGAGGAAGATGCTTTGCCCAGTCGTTCGCAGAGCCTTGGCAATGTTTAATCGGTTGATTGTATCTGCAGAAGTCAGATGGTGAAAGTCTGCTCCTGCTAAATATGATCCACCTGTAAGTGGAAATACCAACAGCGTTGAATGAGCATACAATCCGCTTTCCGTAGATGAGAAGAGAAACTGACCCGCAACAATCAAAGCATTTGCGATCGTAAGGAAAACGTGAATCCAGGTCATGAAGTTCTTTCTACCCATCCATAAACCGGCAGGAAAAAATATGATCGTGAGCAATATCTGTACTCTCCTTCGACGCGGACTTCCTTCATGGGGAGGTGCAATCCATGATATGTGCGTAGGAATGTGCTTCTCTTGCCAGGAAATGAGGAATCGATATGCAACGAGGACCAAAGTGAAGTAACCCTCAGCGCCGAGGATCAAGCTTACAGACGAGATTAAGAACAAAGTCAATCACAAAGATGACAAGCATTGTTCACGTACTAAGCATTAAAGAGATGAGGGTTCTCAAAGCCATAAATTCCATACGCAACTCCGCATGCTTGAGATGCAATCCCTACAGGGCAAATTTCAGCCACTAACCTCTACCCTGAGGAAATACCCGAACGTACGAACAACAACGTGAAAGAGAATAGTCGAGTACCGCGACTTCCACTTCAGACGGCGAGTCAAGTATCCAAATAAAAGACAGACGAAGAGGAAGGTGTACTATATTTTTACAGTTTGAGTTTCGAACATCAAGAAATGAATGTAATCCACTCACGGCAGCGAGGAAAATAATGGCAGCGCTAGCTTCTTTTGTAAAAGAGTGAGCCATCGTTGGTGCCTACACAAAATTGCCTGAAATCATGACTGAGTATATGTAGTCCAGCATTGAAACAGGGCCAACTTGGATTCAAAGGGGATGAGATCCGACTCGGAAAACGTTTTGCCGATGCAATAGCTGTGATCACAAGAGAATGCTGATTTCTGAGTCTGAGAAGGTAAAAATTGAACCATGAATGGGCCATTTTCAGGGTAGCAGAGGCTGCGTGGAAGCGACATCTAAGAAGATTGATCCCAGGCCGGGAATATTGATTGATCCGAACGAATCCGAGAGTCTTTCTCACGAGGCGAGCGCACATAGCATTGTTTGTGCACGACTCCCATTTGAAAGGAAATTCCGAACCTGGCACCTAGAAACGAGATCGAGGCGTATTCGCATTTGACGGCCGATTCATTGGGTTTTACGCAAACCAATGAGCTACTTAGTTTACACGATATCCTCAAAACAAGGAACAAGGCTGTAAACCAGTCTGCGGATAGTACATTGTATATTCTTTGTGGCGGATCCAGATGCTAACGAAGTGGACTCGCTGCTGACTGTTAGGGCTGAGATGCTTTTCAACGTATTTCTACAAGTCATGCCATGGCAGGAACTAATCCAGAAGTTCCAATGTACAGATAATTTAGTTCCTCGACTCCATGTCTGACAATATTTTGGCAACCTTGTGAACTGACTGGACCGATTGAGAGGAGCCACGTTGTCTGGGCCATTGACTAAGAATAACATAGGAAATAATCATTGCGTCCAAGGGCTATAGTAAAATTTTGGTGTTTTTTACATTGTCGCAGGGGTTTTTCAACAGTTGAACCGAGGTTTAATGTTTACCTGGCCTTATGGTGGAGACGGGGTGAAGAATTTAATTCTACAAGAGAGGGCATATTGAAGTAGTAGCCCTCGACATCTCTCTTAAGAGTTTGTTTCGGTATGGCTCTACTTTTCTCTCATCGAGGATATGTACCGGCAAGATTCGCTTGTGAAAGAGGTGTTGTCACAGCAGCAGTGAATCCTACCTTACATCCTGAACCAGACAAGCTGTGTGAACGAACTCGACGTTTCTGATAAGTATCGTATCTCAGGAATCGAGACACAATCCGAAGATGAAGCGCCTAAGCCACATCCTACCACCAACCTTCACCATGAATCATCCTAACATTCCTGATCTTCCGCCTGAAATCCACCTCCAAATTTTACAATATGCGCAAAGGAATGTCTTACTATCATATTCTCTTGTCTGTCGTACCCTTTCGACGTTGGTTCGACCGATGTTATTCGACACTTTGACATTTCGATCTGGTCCACAAATTACATCACACGAATTCATAGGCCTAATCTGGGGGAAGACATCGGAGACCATTCTCCCTCACGTCTCCAAGTTGCAGCTCGTCTTTTCTCCGCCTTGGGACCCGTATGGAACAGAACATCTGCTTTCTCTTATCCAGGCTGTAGCTCCACAGATTACTACTCTCGTGCTTGCTGGAGAAACAGGGACTAGCAACAAAAAGTCTCTAGACACTGTAATACCCGGTCCCATATTCCAACAGCTGCGAAAACTCGTATTACCTCATGTCCAGCATCTCAAACTCCGGGGCTGGTATTGGATCCCATATTTCTCCGTCCTCAGCGGGGCAAAATGCCTTCGATCTCTTGAAATAGATGACTGTTTAGCCAATTCCGTAGCCTTGCCTCCAATCCCCCATACCATCCTTCGCGACAACCTTTCTGCCACATTTAGTGAAGTCCATCTTTTTTGGGGGGCAAAAAGTAGGTTTCCGGCGACAGAACCTCTAATCGATCTCTTGAGACGTTTAAATGCTCCTCTAAAGTCCTTTCGATTGGACGGCTATCTCTCTCATGATCAAATTCAACCTCTCCTGTCGGTCATTCGACCCATCGAGGTTCTTTCAGTTGGGGAGAATTGGTGTAAGCGTTTGGGTGAGAGCATCCGCTATCATGGGACTATGCTACACAATCTTATCCCATGAACTCCGACAGAAACCTCCACATTTCTCTCATCCCTTCTCAATCTTCGAATTCTCGAGGTGCATATGAAAACGGAGGTAGGTGGTCGATCGAGCTGGACCAGTGTGTTTAACGACTTGTCGCGTTCTGTGCCTCCTCAGCTACAGCAACTTCACATTGTGACAAGTCAGGAGACATTGGTAGCCGCAACAGCTTCAATGTTCATTAAAGGATTGGCGGACTCCTATACTGCTCTTCACCAGCTCCATTCGAACGAGTCTTGTTCTCTTGATCGGGTTTTGGCGGAACACATCAGTTTCCAGCGTCTCACATTCTTCGTGTCCAGACTTTATATGCAGAGCTTTCAAAGGCATGAAGCTACTAGTCTGTTGGTTGGGAAGGAGTTTGCGCGATTGAAAGAATGCGGGAAGTATATGCTAGCTTGGCGGTGGGATGCAGAAGTGTCTGCATTGCCTTAGCCCTCAGATTCATGCTGGAGTATTTTGGTCGTATGATTCAATGCCTACCAAACTATGTGTCATATCCTCTTACAGTAAAATGCTGAGGTCCCTGCCCCAGTTTCCAGTCCGGCGTTTGGATGCCATGGGGCGAGAGGCGCCAGTCTGGGGATTGGGGATGAACTCGTACAGGAATCTCGAGCGCATTGTTTGCGCTTCGTGGGATTGGTTCAGGATATGGCAGAGCACATTTGGATTTATAACTAATCAGTATTTCCCATAGCCATGCGTAAGCATTCACAGTTTGCTGATCTTCCCAAAACAACCGAAGAAGTTGTTGGACACCTCCTTCGATTGTATATCAATGGTTAAATTCGTACTTCTTTTAAAACACTCATGGTGAAACGGTATCATGCTTGCCTTCCAAGCAAGCGGCGCGGGTTCGACTCCCGCTGGGTGTATTGGCGGCTTTTCCCCACCTTTTTGCTTGTACCCTACCTTTTTACCACTTTCGCAACTTTAGGAAAAACCATTTGCGTTTTCACTTGTTTGTTTAACCCTTTGCTCAGGAAACTTTAAATAAACCTTAAGGCCGTTCAACCACCGCTCACGCGACATTGCCAATTGGACCCGACGGTTTGAAATTGTCGGTGCACTTACTCCGTTACCGCCACCATGTCCCAGCATGACCATCTCCTCAGCCTCATCTGCACACAGCCGGAAACTCTCGCAAAAGCCAAAGTTTTGCTCCATGAAGCACTGTTAAAGACAGCACCAGGATCCGGGTTCGACATTGGCCCTTTCAAATCTGGTTTGCCAGCCATTTGCGCGTACATCGCGTCGCAAAAGTCAGTCTCACTTTTTCTTTCATCCTATAAGATTTAACAGACATGCTTATGTATTTGGTTCTTTTCAGACTTCAGAACAGCGATGTATCAAGGATAGCAGCGCAAGCAGCATCATGTCTTCAGAAAGCCGACTTTGAGAAGACTTACTACACCGTTGACGCTGCTATATGCGGAGCACGGAAATCCCGAAGAAACCCTTCCGATGCCTTTTCTGGACGCGTAACATATGATACCTTGCTTTCCAAACACAAGGTGCCTCTAGCTGCTAGTCGCGTTGTGCCGACTCTCGTTATGGCAGAGAAGGCCGTCATTATGCATCCCGATTATTCAATGTCTTTTGATGAAGATTGGTTGAAGGTTTTGGTGTTCTGGTACGTTTGTAAGGTTATCAAGGTACGCGTTCTTTCGACTTTTTCTTCATATTGAGACTGATGACCAACGACGATGTTTTACAGGGCGAGGATATGTTTCCATCCGAACAATTTGCTGAACAACATCGAATCCCCCATGACATCTTTGTCACGTCGCTATTGACTGTACGGAAAGCCGTAACTCCGATTAAAGACAAGATTCGTCAACATATTCGAGATTCGCGGCCGCCCAAGGTCAAAAAAGCTGTTGAAAAGAAGCAAGCTGAGGGATGTGACGATGTTAAGGGCAAGGAGAAAGCTGTTGACGAGAGCGACGAACCGCAGCAGCCGCTTCCTCGCTCACCCACTAAGTCAAAAGCACCCCTCCGTCCTCTGCCATCTCGTTCACCTCAGAAACGAACGTTGACTACACAAGACATTCAAGACGCAGGAGTTGGAGACTCTCCTAGCAAACGCCGTCGAACGACAGAGTCAAGCACACTCGGCGTTCCCCCGCCTACACCCCCAGACAGTACCACAAGCACACCTGTCGCGTCTCGCGCCGAATCTTCTTCCTCTCATGCCCTCGTTTCCCCATCCCCTGAGCCGCCCATTGTTTCATCCTTTTCTGCTTCATTACCTCCAGCAGCCAAGGACATTCCTCCAGCAGCAAGTCCGCCCAAACCTCGCGCAAAGGCACTCCCACCGCTCCCGCCTCTCCCATACACTCGCACCCAACGGTTTAGACCAGCATACACCGATGAACGTCAGTGGTGTGCTTGTGACCATACTTTGAGGCAGCTGAGGGAGGCTGGGGAGAGGCATTTGGAAGAGATGACCAAGCTTTATGGGAATCCTCTGAAGCGAGAGAGGATGGAAGTGGATCTATGATACGAGGAGTATCTTGCGTAAACAACGGACTTCTTCCGACGTGGTTAACTGGTAAAACGATGACTTTGTGAGAATGTGTACTTAATGGTTTCTTTCTGTTGTTCTCTTCGTATCAGAGTAATGCTGTATAGGTTTTGGACACATACTTCTTATGACTCTTGTACATATCTCCATAAGCAGGTTTCTGAGAAACAAAGACGGATTGTTGTGTTTTCATGCCTGCGTAGGAATCGGGGAGCAGGGGTGGATATCAAGTTGACCAAGACTACCACGGCTTCCGACGCTCAATCGGATCAAAAGACTCGCTTGCTGTAAGGTGGAACCGATAAAGAGAACAAAATTCTGCTTTGGGTGCATTTCGGAAACAGCGAGGCGGAATACGATGAGATCACGTTTCCTTAGGAGCACAAGTATCCGCCTTTTTAGAATTCGGTCTCATAAAACCATTCGTGGAATTAGCCAGAAGAAATACTGGGCCAGGAAGCAACTGCAAGGATTCGGGCCTAAAAGAGTATCTTGATTTGAAGTTCAGAGAAAAGTCCGGCGGTGAGAAGTACTCGAGGTAGGGATTTTTGTCATTGGCTCCCACGATGCAACCTCCCTACCTACCACCTGAACTTGAAGAACGAATCTTTACTGAAGCAGCAGAACTAGGTCCAAGGAGAACATTATATAATCTGCTTCTTGTTGCTCGTCGAGTTCATGAATGGTATGTATTACAGGTCAGTCTCCCCCATGGATGGCAACGCTCTAATACCCTTTTCCATAGGCTTGAACCCCTCCTCTACTCTTATTTGTCTCTGAAGCATTCTTCCTCGCCTTATAAGATCTCTTTGCTCTCCCAAAAGAGCAGCTCATACCTCTCTTCCAACGTTGTATCCATCTTGCTGGCATCTGATTCAGCACTGGATGTGACGAAATGGAATAACTATTTTCAACTACTAGAGCGTACAATAGGCGTTCAAGATCTCACCTTGATTGGTCTTACACTGATAGACGACATCTTTCCAATGATGGCATCGTATCCTCGTCTCCAGAGTTTAACGCTCGATAACGATGCTGCCTTTGCATTCAAGACATTCCTTCGTGCTAACCCGGAATTCATATTCCCTACGCTTACACATCTTGACTGTACCGACCTTGGATTCCCAACCCCTGATATAGTGAAGTTCCAGCTGCCTGCTCTCACTCACTTCGTGGTGGACTACGCAACTTATTTCGTCTCTTTGGTATCCAAGATCCTTCGAGAAGTTGTTCGGGTTCAACGAGCGGTTTTGAAGTATAAAGACAGAGAGGTGTTTGAGTATGAGCTCAAAATGCATGAAAAGTCTTGGATGGAACATGATCTGAAGAAGATGGTGTTTATTCTAGTGCAAGAAGAGACGACTGAGAGTTTATGGAGGAAGAAAGCTTCTAAAGAAGTTAGTTTATGGCAATTAGCAGAGCAGGAAGCGGGGCACAGAATCTGAGCAGGAATGTGGAATATTGGATTCAGGGTAAGGATAAGAACGAGAAATTTTCGGCGTAGTGACCTGATACACAATCCTATTATCAATAACAGGTCAACGTCCGAACTAGTGACATTCCTCTACCTTCTGGTGCTAAGTGGCGGTGAGAACCTTTCTTGTTCTTGACTTCCACGATGGTATCGCCTCGCTTACCCCCAGAGCTTGAACAACGAATTTTTGTTGAGGCCGCAGAGGCAGATGGAAGGAAAACATTGAGTACACTTCTTCTTGTCGCTCGTCGTGTTCATGAATGGTCTGTTACGATCTTTTCAACCCCGGATAAACGGAACCTCAGTTGATCACTCACAGGCTCGAACCCCTCCTATACTCGTTCTTATCTTTAGAACCTTCGTCCTCATCTCATAAAGTTGCCACCCTATCACAGAAGAGCGCGTCATTTCTTTCAACTAGCATCTCATCCGTGCTGTTGGGATCTGTTTCAGCAGGACTAGATTATCTGACATGGTCCTATGTCTTTCAGCTTCTGAAGAGAACAGTGGGAATTCAAGATCTTACACTAACCGGATTCGTCCCTATGGAACATGTTTCTCAAATGACAGCATTGTATCCTCGTCTTCGAATCCTCACGCTTGATCATATTGCGACAATCGCTTTCCAGCGATTCCTCAGTAAAAATCCGGAATTCATATTCCCCACGCTCTCCCACCTGGATTGTAGCCGCCTTGGCTTCCCCACTCCAGATATTGTGAAATGCCAACTCCCAGCTCTCACTCACTTTATGGTGGAGTATCAACCGTCCTTCATTACTCTGGTCTCCGCGCTTCTTAGTGAAATTCCCCAACTCGAACGTGTGGTTTTCAGGTGTAGGAATCGGAGAATGTTTAATGAATTGAGCACGTATGTGGGAAAGGACTGGATGGCGCACAATCGCACGAGGTTTGTGCGAATTGTGGTACCGGAAGAAAATACTGAAGCATTATGGAGGATGAAAGCGTTCGAAAATTTTAGTCTTTGGCAAATCGCAGAGGATGAAGTGAGGCGTTAAGGACGGGGCTAATTATATAACATCGAGATTCCAGAGTTACCATATTGAACCAATCGAGGTCCGAATACATCGGGAAATAAGGACTTTATTCTCAATCTATTCTCCCCTTATATGCATATGATTTTGAGAATGTGATGACAACCAATCTCCAAATATGTTAGGTGAGGCTGTTAGGGAGATGTCGTCAAAGGATCTTCTTACATTTGACTTGCATCATGCAAAGAGCCCATCTTCCTCTTGATCTCGAGCATTGCATTTTTACACTGGCTGTTCATTCTGATCGAAAGACATTACGTCCTCTACTCTTGGTTGCTCGTCGCACATATGAATGGTTCGTGTAGTTGTTCCTCTTCGACCCTATTCTTGTTGAGTTGCCGCTTAGGCTCCATTCTTTTCGCTTTACGTTCCTATCTCTCACTCCGTCGTCCTCACCAGAGAAGATCGATTATTTCTGCAACCTCAGTCCAGAGATTTTGCAAACCAGCATTAAATCCCTTCTGCTCGTCGGCCAGAAATCAGACCACTCTGATCCCAAGCGGCATTCGATTCTCCAGCACACAATTGGAGTCAAAGACCTCACTATCGACAATAGATTCCTCCATCCTACCGATATTCAACGTTACGCATCATGCTCTCACCTTAGAATGTTGACCCTAGGAGCTGATGCGAATAGAAGCCTTGCAAACTTCCTTCAATATAGCCCAGACATCGTCTTCCCAACGCTCACCCACCTTGATTGTAGCTCTCCAGGCATGCCACCCAATGTCACTATGTCATACCACTTCCCTGCACTTACACATTTCATGATTGCATATTTTGGGGTTCACCGTCGAGTAGTGATGAATCTGCTTGCAGACCCTCGAAATCTCGTCTTGTTAGTTTTGAAGTTTCGGAAAGACGAAGAGTTCAAATGGTACCAAGGTAGCATTTCGGCGACCATGGGATCGGAGGATACAGCAGAGCGCATTTGTGTTAGCATTGTTGCGCCGGACCTTGACCTTGAAAATATTTGGAGAAAGCGAGTATTTGAAAACGTCAATCGTTGGGAAGTAGCTAAGTCAATGTTGAAGGCTAGACATTACCATTTGCAAAGAACATGACGGGATGTGAAATTGAAAAAGATTTTCAAACGTCCCGGGCGAGGGAGCTGTTCCAACTCCAATTCATCACATAGAGCCAAAGGAATGATGAAAAAGGAAACCATTCCTGAACACTGGCCTTAAAGATGGGTTGTGTAGTGTGCTATCAAAGGAGAATATAAAGGTAAAGGGGTGTCCTATCTTCTCTAAGGCTGTAGGTCTTGTTCTTGACTCCCACGATGCGACGGTCTCCCCACCTACCCCCTGAACTTGAACAGCGGATTTTTTTTCAAGCAGCAGAGGCAGACCGAAGGAAAACATTGGATGCACTACTTCTTGTTGCTCGTCGTGTCCACGAATGGTTTGTCCGGCCGTTGTCACACCCAATTTAAACCAGGCCTCAACCGCTCACTTACAAGCTCGAACCCCTTCTCTACCGTTCTTTATCTCTGACCCCCTCGTCGTCCTTCCACAAAATGACTAATCTCATGCAAAAGAGCGCGTCGTTTCTTTCTACCACTGTCGTATCTGTCCTGCTCGAATCCACTACCGGAATGGATGATTGGAAATGGAAGTACGGCCTCTTTCTCCTGAAAAAAACTGTTGGGATTCAAGACCTCACCTTAATGGGTGTCACCTTCATGGACGATGTTTTCCCGGTGATACCATCGTATCCACGTCTTCGGACTCTTACACTCGATCACAAAGCTGCGTTTTGTTTCGACAAATTCCTCCATGGCCATCCGGGCCTCGTCTTTCCTGCGCTTACCCACCTCGAATATAGTCACGGCGGAATCCTCGATCCAAAAAAAGTGCAATCCCAACTTCCGGCTCTCAGCCATGTGATGGTGAATTTCCCCTTCTATTTTAGTTCTTCTCTCTCCACTCTTCTGAGAGACGTTCCTCAATTTGAACGTGTGGTGTTAAAGTATACAAGTCAGGAGAAGTTTGATGATCTAAATCCGCACGTTGGAAATGCATTGACGCCGGATGATCGCAGGCGGGTGGTGCAAATTGTGGTGGCGGATGAGCCGACTGAAGAATTGTGGAAGAAGAAAACGAGAGAAAATTTGAGTCTGTGGAAAATAGCGGAAGACGAAGCGAAGCGTGATGGATTAAGTGAATGAGCATCGTGTTTTCACCGCTGCCATATTGAGCACTTCATACTTTGAATTGAGACGGAACGTGGAGGAATCAATATCTCCTTCTTTCTCATTCTCTCCCCCAATAGATCATACAATTTCAGGAATTGGGCTATAAAAAAAACTCTCACAATCCACGGTTAGGTGTGGGTGTAAATCTGAGCTGCTGAAGGATGCTCCTTCGACTTAACGTCCATGATGACATCTCCTCATCTCCCTCCTGAGCTCGAACATTACATTTTCACTTTGACTGCTCATCTGCATCGATGGACATTAGGCTCCTTGCTTTTGGTTTCCCGTCGTGTACATGAATGGTTCGTGTGGTCAGAACCTCTGGCAGTTTTCCGGTTGAACACATTTATAGGCTGGAGTCGCTGCGATACACCTTCGTCTCTCTTACTCCGTTTTCTTCGCCTGAGAAGATTAATTATCTCTACCACCAAAGTCCAGAATTCATGAAAACCAGGATCAAATCCATTCTGCTCGTTTGCGGCTCGTCAGACAAGTTCGATGAGGGATGCCACGCATTTGTCCGTCAAACGACCACAATTAATGACCTCACAATCGACAAGGGAGTCATTTACTATGGGGATGTCAAAGTTTATGCATCGTCTTCTCACCTTCGACGCCTCACGCTGGGAGTTCCTGCGGCTCAATGTTTCGTGAATATTCTTCGATCTCATCGGAACCTCGTCTTTCCAACCCTCACCCATCTTGAGTGTGGCCATCCAGGCATGCCAACTAATGATGCTATGGCAGCCCATTTCCCTTGGCTTACTCATTTCATGGCTAATTATTTAGGACGCATGCGTAAGATGATTATGAATATGCTTGCAGATCCTCAAAATCTGGTCTTGTTGGTTTTGAAGTTTCAAAACGACAAGGAGCCCAAAAGTGACCTTGGTATTATTTCGACACGGGCATCGCGGGAGACAGCGAACCTTATTTACGTGAGCTTGGTTGAGCTGGATCCTGACCTTGAGAATATTTGGAGGAAGAGAGCATTTGAAAACATCGATCTTTGGGAAGTAGCCGAATCGATGTTGAAGGCCAGACATTATAATTTACAAAGAATATAACATGGCATGAACCCAACAACACAAGAGGTTTCAAGGATTGTGTGAGTTTCCTGTTCTAACTCCAATCAATGATTTAGAGCTAAAGAAACAAAAGAACGAAAATTATTATCTAATTGACCTTAAAGTCGGTAGTATGTGTTATCAAAAGAGGGTACAGGTGTAAGGAAAGGTCTGATGTCCACTAAAAAGACCGTGGGTGGTTGAGCTAAAAAGAGCGGAATTGAAAATGTCTATCTTTTGAGAATATTCTCAGCAGTTCTCTACGAGATGTGGTTGGATAGGGCACATCTAAAGCACTTCAACAAATTTGTAAAGCTATGAATTGAAGAATCAGTATATGTTCTCAACAAGTCCGAGAGGAAAACACTGTACCACTTGAATCCTATCATTTCCAAAGGCATCTTTGTATGCATTGATATCCCCAGTTGCAGTGAGGTAGTTGGGGCCCGGAGCATACATGGTATATGTAACCGGCAATGAGCCGTCCGGATTAATCCACTGTACTTGAATGTTATCGAATGGGTCCACAGTGAACTAGAAATTTGATATTCAGGAAGAGCAGGGAAAAAGGACAGAGAGAGGTCGTACAATGGCGCTTTCTCCAGGGAGAGTGCTGGAGGTTGAGCTTCCCACTGTTGTTGGAGTAGAACCTTTCGGAGTAGGATTCGTAGCCGATAGGAAGCCATAACTAGAATCAAACGTTGAGTGGGAGGACACATGTATAGTACCACATAGCGTACTTAAATGACCCAGGTCCAAACTCAGGGCTGAGTGCAGAAGGTCCAACGGTCAAACCGATGTCAGGGAACGATGCCAAGGAACCTTGACCGTTCTATAATACAACAGGGGAATGGAAAGTGAATCTGCAGGTTCTAGGTTAAAACAATTTTTTTGACTTACCGTCAGTTCCAGATTATATGGCGGGGTGAGGGCCATTCCAACGTCATAACGAACAATAAGAGCCGAATCGGTCGAAGACGTTAATCCGGCAGGTCCAGCAGAGTGTGGGGTCGAAGAGACATAGCCGATAGCGCGGTCGTCAGCAGCAGAGAGAATCTGAATATATCCACGACGACTGAATAGTGAAAGTTAACTATGAATTGGCAAATAATTTGAAACGAAAAACATACTAGATAGTGACAGGGTTTGAAGGAACAGCTGCGGGAAAGCATGGTAAGAATAGAAACGTTCTCTGGAGGTCATGTCAGAACTCACGACCATCCTGACGATATCTCAAGCTTCTCGACATAGGTTTCTTCAGCGGAAGGCCTCTCCTAAGTCTCTCAGCATTAGACATAGCGGGGCTGACAGTGCGCGTAGGGAGATGAGAGTCGCGGGGGGATACCGCCACAGTGCTCCCCAATTCATCAACTCCCAGCAAGGGAACGGCAGAGGCTACTTGGACGAGAAATAGCAGAAGAAAGGCTTTGACGATGTTCGTGGTGATCATGTTGGCGGATAGGAGGGAGAAAAGACAGACAAGAAAGCAACCAAGGCGCTGACAGACGTGGTTTGCGGGCCTTACTATTTGAATCGGGGTGAGGGCGGACGTATGTCCCTGCACGACAGATCCGCGAAATAGACTGTTCGCAAATTTGCTACCGCCGGAAAGCCGCGCCACCGAGAATGCTGTCTTGTATCACTAAATAGCTCATATCGCGCCCTCGAGTGGACGGAGTACATGAAGAGAAAGCGGACAGAAAAACGCGTCGGCATCTATGTTGAACAGCGATCCACCCTGGGTCACGACGGTGGGAATGTTGAGTCCAGATTCGTTATCAGCGTACTAAATGGAGCACGATACCAAATTTTTTTCGTGACCCTTCCACCTTTACTAGCCAAAATATTGGTGTGCTGACTCGCACAGGAACTTTCAACAGCTACAAAGATCGGGCTAGGAATATCAGACCCTGTCATTGGAAGACCCTAAGTTAACACAAACAAAGCGCCTTCTAACAGCCCTGAGGTGACAAGAATGTGCCCGGTCGCTTGGCACAATTCCACGTGTTGAAGGTCTGCACTCAATGTCAATAACTTACCTAAAACAGCATTTGAGTCCAATAGGTGATATTGAGCAACTTGCGCAACATGAGTGGCCTTCTACCGGAGCTGTTTAAAGGTGAGAAGCCCACGGGTTAATTTCTAAGTCAGGCATGCCCACGCGGTATCAATGATTGCAACCCACAGAGACGGTCGGCGACTTCGTCGATTGCTCTGATCCAATGATCGTCCCTTATCAATATCCAGCCTCGGAATCTCATTTGCAGCCGTCTCGTCACAACAGCGGGTTGTATCGAATCCCATACTAAATAAAATATAGAAACAATCGCATACGTTGTCTACGAAACGAATAAATTATCATAAGCACATGCGCCTCGCTGCACATTTCTACCAAACCAGTCAATACCCGATCATTAAAGAAGCCTTACCCATATAACGAGGTGAAAGAATCCAACTATCGAAGGAATATCATTAGATGGATAGATATTTAGTATGGATAAATCACGCATAAATCCAACGTCTGCAAATAATCTCGGGAATATCCAAATGCCAGGAGGTGCAACAATGCTGGTAATGACGTAGACGACGAGCCGGTTCAGAGCGATAATAAAAATCAAGCCCACAAAGCTTATTGCTGCTATACTGAGATATTGCACTCACACATGCATAAAGGAGGGCCAGAGTGGGAAGAGGACACCGGTGAAACCAACGAGAACCAACAGAACAGCTCCTGCGTACGTTGTCCACTGAGAACCATCGTACAGCCATACATAATATTCATCCAGGTCGAATGTTTGGTCTGGCATAACGTGGAGGGCCTTAATTGAAGAGGATGAGATGCCGGACGGTTTTCGTTGAACGTGGATGTAAAAAGAAAAAGTGTTGAAAAGTTGGAGAACCTCAATAGCATCTGTTTCTGATTCAACCTTAGGAGTTCCCTTCTGCTTCTGGTAAGCTGGAGAAAGGAGTGCCCGGACCGCAGATTTCCCTGAGAACAAAATGGTGGATTTCAATGTCAGATCAAACAGATAGGCCGCAATGGAGCGAAGACGTTTGAAGCATGCCATTCTTTTACCGTCGAGAGCCCCAGTTCTAATTCTCATGCCAGCATGACGGCTACGTAGAAACTTGGCGACTTGCTTAACTTCAGCAGGTGCTTTGGTTTGCTGTTCCACCATGTTCGATCGGGATTGTCCTATAAAGAGAGGCTGACTCAGCGAGGAAGCCGTGGGACCATGGATCGGGGAATACAGAAAAGCGCATTGACCTTGAGAATATTTGGAGGAAGCGAGCATTTGAAAACATCAATCGTTGGGAAGTAGCTGAATCAATTTTGAAGGTTAGACATTGCAATTTACGACGCACATGGAGGTATGTGAAAGAAAAAAAGGTTTCAATGATCTTGTGCGAGGGAGCTGCTCCAGTGATGTGCATACGTACCGCCTACCCAATAAAAACCCATTTTGTACTACCTAAAGACGTTAGGAGTCAGAAGTTCCGAATCAGTAGAATACCGAAACGAGTACTTACCATGAATGATCCCTCCTGGTCGTCAAACACTGTGAGAACCGTTAGGAAGTTCCCCGCTGTCGGATAAGCTTCGGAAGCCTGTCAAACTGGGCGCTTGTCAAAGATCTGCACCACGAAAGAGTCCCGAGCTCATTGCTCCGGTCATCAGAACGCTTCCAGTAGATAGCCTAACCAAATTGTTCGTTAGTCGAAGGTCAGAGACTATGGAAAACAAGGAATTAGAAAGGGCCGGAGACTGAGACAATGCCTACCAATCAATAGGGAGGATTGTCCCGGATATTGAGACAGAACAAATGCCCAGGGAAAGAGCCTTCAACGGGCATTCAAACGAACTTTATTCAACTGCAGTAGACCTTTAATAACCCTCAGAAGACTCTCAGAACGAGTCTTCCTACCTAATAATGCAATACATGCGCCTTTTCTCCTTTTCTCATTTCGTTTCGTTTCTTTTCGGTTCTCCGGAATATCGGACATTCTCCTAACTAGTACTGCATGTGATTCGTACGGTTACTACCATTCCGGTTTGATTGAGCACCCAGTACCTATATAACCCAGGGAGGAGCGGTCATGCAACCTCACGCTTGTCCCCGCTTCCTGCCCTTACCTACCCAGGTCGAGCGTTAGTGGAACATCGTCGGGGGTTAGACCCAATCAGAGTTTTGAGCACATTACCGAGCCCGAGTCTGAGTAAGACCAAACCCGAGAAAAGAGCCTAGCCCGAGAACCCCGAGTCTGAGCCTTAGTACCGAGTCCCAAGTCTATCCCTCCAAAGAGGCTCATCGTTAACATCTTTTGTGCGAATCCCTCGCTGGTGTGCACACCCACTACAGCCTTAGTTGTAGTTTCCCGCTTCACAACCGAAATCTAGAAAGAAATCACAATTATATTCGTATCTACATACCACAGCGTGATTGTGTGTTGGTGTGCCCGTTTCACCATCCCCCCTACATCCCCCGTACCTGAGCTTCCGTGCATTCCTTCCGCACAGCCCGAGGCACAACACCAGCTCCGATTAATCACATACAGCCAAAGAAATCATAAAAGCTACCTAACAATGGTCTTAATGACATGTCGTATAGTGTGTCATCAAAGGAGGGTACAGAGGTAAAGAAGAGTCCTATCTCTTCGCCAAAGGCATAAAAGAACAAAAAACTATTATCAAATTGACCTTAAAGTCGGGTAGTATGTGTTATCAAAAGAAGGTACAGAGGTAAAAGGAAGTCCTATATCCACTAAAATGACTGTAGTTCCGCTGAAAGAGCCGAATGGAAAATGTCTATCTTTTGAGAATACTGTCAGCGGTTGTCTACTCGATGTGGTTAGCAAGGGCACATCTAAAGCACTTCAACGAATTTGTAAAGCTACGAATCAATGAATCAGTATTTTGTTCTCCACAATTCCTGGAAGGAAAAAAACTATACCACTTGAATCCTATCATTTCCAAAGGCATTTTTGTATGCTGTGACATCCCCAGTTGCAGTGAGGTAGCCTGCACTCGGAGCGTACATGGTATATGTCGCAGGCGATGAACCGTCGGGATTGATCCACTGTACTTGGATGTTATCGCCTATGTCCACGGTAAACTAGAAGTTTGATATTTAGGAAGAGAAGGGAAATGACAGAAAGAGGTCGTACAATGGCGCTTTCTCCAGGGAGCGTAGGCGCGGTTGAGCTTCCCACTACCGTTGGGGTAGAGCCTTTCGGAGTAGGATTCGTAGCCGATAGGAAACCATAACTAGAAACAAACTCTGAGTGGGAGGACACGTGTATTGGACTTGATAGCCTACTTGAATGACCCAGGTCCAAAGTCAGGGCCGAGTGCAGAGGGTCCAACGGTCAAACCCATATCCGGGAACGACGCCAGGGAACCTTGGCCGTTCTATAATGCAGCAGGGAAAGGAAAAGTGAACTTGCAGGTTATAAGTGAGAACAGTTTGACCTACGGTCAGTTCCAGATTATATGGCGGGGTGAGGGCCAATCCAACGTCATAGCGAACAATAAGAGCCGAATCGGTCGAGGGGGTCACTACTGCGGGTCCAAAAACGTGGGGAGTCGAAGAGACATAGCCGATAACGCTGTGGTCAGCAGCAGAGAGAATCTGAATATATCCACGACGACTGAACAGTGAAATTTAAATATGAATTAATAAATAATTCGAGACGAAAAACATACTAGATAGTGACAGGGTTTGAAGGAACAGCTACGAAAAAGCATCATGAGAATGAGGAGCGTTCTACGGAGGTCAAGTCAGAACTCACGACCACCTTGACGATATCTCAGGCTTCTCAACATAGGTTTCTTCAGCGGAAGGCCTCTCCTCAGCCTCTCAGCATTAGACATAGCGGGGTTGACAGTGCGCGTAGGGAGATGAGAGTCGCGGGGGGATACCGCCACAGTGCTCCCCAATTCATCAACTCCCAGCAAGGGAACGGCAGAGGCGACTTGGACGAGAAATAGGAGAACAAAGGCTCTGAGGAAGTTCGTGGTGATCATGTTGGCGGATAGGAGGGAGAAATACCAGACAAGAAAGCAACCAAGTCGCTAACAGAGGTGGTTTGCGGGCCCATACTATTTGAATCGGAAGGAAGGCGGACCTATTAGCCTGCACGACAGATCCGTGAAATAGACTGTTCGCAACTTTGCTACCGCCGGAAAGCAGCGCCAGGAAGAATTCGTCCTGTCTCAAGTAGAAAGCCTATGTCGCCCTTGAAGTAACTGCGTACATGAAGAGAAAGTGGACAAGAAGACGCGTCGGCATCTTGGTTGAACCAACCCACCTTGGGTCACGACGCCAGGAATGTTCAGATTCGGTATCAACGTGCTAAATGGAGCACAAAACCTTTTTTTTTTTTGCCTTTCTAGCTTCATGAGCCAAAACATTGGTGTACTGCGTCGCACAGCGCCATTCAACGGCCGCAAGATCAGGCTAGGAAGATCATCAGACCTTGTCATGGGAAGACACCAAGTGAACAAAAGCAAAGCACCTTCAACAACTCTGAAGCGACAAGGACGTGCCCGCAGGACTTTTACACCCCTACTACCGCATTGAAGGGATGCGCGGCGCTAACCTCATCGACTTACCTAAAATGGCGTTTGGGTTCGATAGGTAGCATTGAGTGGCTTGCAAAGCATGAAGGGCCATTTAGCAGAGCTGCTTTGAAAGTGAGATGCCCACGTGTTAATTTCTGAGTCAGGTATGCAGGTGGTATCAATGATTGCAACTCACGAAGATTTCTGATGACAGTAGGCTACTTCGTCGATTGCCTTGATCCAGTGATCGTCCCTTATCAATAGCTAGTTTTGGAATCTCGTTTGCGTGTTTTTCTTCACGACAGGGTTCTATCAAATCCCAAACAAAATAAAATAAAGAAACAAATACATATGTTGTCTACGAAATGAATAATTTATCAGAAGCGTTTATGTCCTGCGCACTCTCCCAAACCAACCCGATCATTAAGGAAAACCTCACTCATATAACGGGGTGAAAGACTCTAGCTATCACAACAATATCAGTAGCGGGACGTAAATAATAAGTATGGATAAATTCACGCACGAATCCTACGTCTGCAAATAATCTCGGGAATATCCAAATGCCAGGAGGTGCAACAACGCTGGTAATGATATGGACGACCAGCCGATTAACAGCGATAATAAAGATGAAGCCAACAAAGAAAATCGCTGTCATACTGATATAATGCACTCCCACATGCATAAAGGAGGGCCAGATTGGGAAAAGGGCCCCAGCGAAAATAACAATAACCATTAGGACCGCTCCTGCATAAGTTGTCCACTGAGAACCTTCGTAGAGCCATACATAATATTCATCCGGGTCAAATCCTTGGTCTGGCACAACGTGGAGAGTTTTAAGTGAGGATGATGAGATGCCGGAGGGTTTTCGTTGAACGCAGACGTAAAACGCGAAAGTATTGAGAAGTTGGAGAACCTCGATGGCATCTGCTTCCGTTTCAACCTTGGGAACACCCATCTGCTTCTGGTAACCAGGAGAGAGGAGTGCCCTGACTACAGATTTGCCTGAGAAAAAAAGGGAGAGAGTTCGACGTCAGGCAAAGGCAGATAACCTGCGAAAGGATCGCAGACCTTTGAAGCATGCCATTCTTTTACCATCGAGAGCCCCATCTCTAATTCTCACACCAGCATGACGGCTGCGGAGAAACTTGGCGACTTCCTTAACCTCAGTAGGTGCTTTGGTTTGTTGCTCTGCCATGTTCGATTGGGGACTGTCCTTTGAGGGGAAGCAAACACAGCAAGAAGGCCGTGAACCACGAAGCGGACTTGTACGATGGAATTTCCGTGGGTTTTTAAGGCGAATTACCAAATGAAGGAAGGTGAAAAGAACGGTGGCAACCTGTGCGTTACGCTGACGCTCAACAGAGACGTGTCAGTGACAAAGGTTGTGACCCTACTATGAACTGCCACGTTTGCACAACATTGCCTAGGCTTTCAAAGCAGGAAATCACAATCCTATTGAGGGTAAAGTGCTTACGTGGCGAAGAAGTTGTTTTAGAGAAAACATCGGTTGAAAGCCTTCCAGCTTGGCTCACTCAATTGACGCACCCCTTTAATAAACCTCCTGTGTGAGGTGAAATAGCTGATTAGTGAAGCATAACAAGTACTTTAGTTGGCGGCTTAAAGCCGTCGGATCCAGCAGGTGCAGAGCGCGACATGTCTCAAAGCTGAAATGAGCAGACTGACAAGCCGAGATAGGTGTTACAAATGTGCAATTTTTTTATGACCACTCCTTGATGACGACGAAGTTCTTAGGTGGCGTGGGGAACGTACCTTGACATGCCCTTTCTTTCGTCTGTCGAAAAAATGCACACTCGTGGAGAAAGGTTAACTCCCAAAACGTATGAGCAATGAACATGATCCAAATTCACCTTCACCAGCTGCTATTTTGACATGTTTCAGGTAAAAGAGGCCGCAACCCGTACAAATGGCGTACGAAACTATGAACGTAAAGGCAATGAATGCAACGCTCACGGAAGGAATGTTACAAGCGTCTTTGGGGATAAATGAACGGTTTGAGATACACATACACGGGATTTGAAAAAATAGTAGAGGGAACCCGGACACTCTTCCCGTGGTTCTTGGCAAGCTAGCAGGGAAGATGCGATAGAGTCTCACGGCGCAAAGTGACGCGAAAGTCAAAGGCGCCTATGCGGCACATGGATCATGAAAGCAAAAGAGTGATATTAAGCGCAATGTACGGGACTATCCACAAACTCGAAGTGGGCCAGAATACACAACAGTTAATATGAGCGTTCGGATTCGCGTTTGCTTACCAGCCAAGCTTGCAAAATTGTATACTCTTTATACTAATGGGAAGCTGGGCTTTTTCCAACTCTTACACTTGGCGTGAACCTTATAGTCATAGGCGCATGCAATGTACTCCAAATGCGGAAACACTGCTTCAATAAACGGCACTACATCTTCCACATTAAACTCATCCTCCGAACAAAATCCACGGTCAAAGCCGTGAATAGTGTGGACGCTGCTACCTATCATTGCAGGGATTTTCACCCCATGTGGAAGGATGGGAAGCAGCCCCAGGACGATTTTTTGTAAAAGAGGGCATTTCGCAAAATGACTGAGACCGTAGAAAGTCGTCCGCGGTCGGATTTTGGCAGGTACGATAAAAATATCCTCGAGATTTGTCAGTGAATCTGCGAGAAGGGAGATATCCTGGTCGCATAGGTCCATCCCGCTACGAAAATCTAGATTCAAGTGCCCAATGAGAGGAAACCTGAGGATGGGTTGGATCGTTGAAAATAGTATCGGATCTGCGGTGCCATCTTCTGTGTACATGCTCATTTCTCTAAGCGAATTAGAGGATGTGTCAGAGTGGAGGCTGGAAAAGAAGTCGTAAATCATTGAGAGTTCGTCACGGCCGAAGGTTCCCATCGTCACCCTCATAATCCCACTCTCGTGAACTGCTTGAGCTATGGAAGGGAGATAGTCCCATGGCGCTCTTACTTTAAGGTTATGAACGTGGGTGAATCGAACACGATAGATAGAATGTGTGTTTTCCGGCCTCGAGTTGTCAGGCAGGAGACCGACGTGTAACTTTTCCACATTCTTAATGGAGATATCTCCACTACCAGCTTCAGGTAGAAGGAAACAGTCGTTCAAGGCGAGTGTTCGAAGGTTACGAAGAGTGGCCAGATGTGGCCAGAGATCTAATGGAACTTGACCCACGGAAATCGTCTCGAGTTCATGCTGAGTTCGCATAAAAATCGTGAAAAAATGAGCGTTTTCTTCATCTAACGGATTCTCGAAACCATCCCAAGTAAACTCGGTAAGTGAAAAGCTCTCCTGTTTCGGTCGCTCTGCAAGGAATTGCAGAAATTCACCCTGCTGCTCAACACAAAATCGTTTTACTGAGCGTGGATTCCCAAGATGTCGAATTCTCATTTCGAGGGTCTTCAAGCTGGCCGGAAGGAATGCCTTGATCGCGGGAAACCAATCATCATCATGGGAGATGGTTAGCACCAGGGTCCGGAGGTTTGTGAAAAGCAAAGAAGTGTCCCTTGTAATGAACCAGGGGATATTCCAGAACTCCGGAGGCAACACGTGAAATTGTACTTTTTCCGTTTTGCGTGCAATTCGGAGAAAAGCTACACAGTCCTCGGCTGACGGAATCTCAGACTCCTTTCCGAGTCCCAAAGGCTAACAAAAGTTGAAGATTATCTTAGAATTATCTCATTGAAACAAGTGGGGAGACTCACTAAAGTTGCGTGGACTAGAGCTGGAAAGGTTTTCTCATTTATACTGGAGATTTTGTAGAGACGTTGTAAAGCTATGCCAGTAAAAATTTTGGACGTTTGGGCGAGATGAAATAAAGCTGACGAGCCCGCAAAACTCACGATACGCTCTTGGAGTTCAGAGATCTCAAGTGCGTGATGCATAGCTTGTGACAGTACGGCTGTATGTAGTGTTGCCAATGGCTTGGCTGAAGCCGGCTTGTGAGCCAAGCCAAGCCGCGTTTGGAGCCGTTGGCTGGCAGCCGTGGCTGTGCGGCTTCGAGATGGCTTCGACTTTCTTTCCACCCGTTCTCCTCGTTGAATGGACGGATTTGCTCAAAAATTAGTGCGTTTTGTACCTAAAATAATGAACTTTCTTATCGTCCACTCACAACCTCGATATTGTTGATTATAATAAATCCGGTTTCACCGAATTGCTTGCTTGGACAATTACCGGCGAAATACAAGCCATAAAAGCCTCCCGCTCTCAATGCAAATATCTACGTGTCTCTTACGACTCTTTATGGCCTCGCGACGGACGAATCCTCAACCTGCCAGCAATCCAGCTGCTGGTGGCGATACTGGTGTCACCTTGCGTCGCTCCTCTCGATCCATTTCTCGTGGACGCTCTACTCACCAATCACAGACGCCAACTGCTTCTGAGTTGCCCCGGCTCGGTCTTGAGACATCTAGGGCATCTTCTCGTGGTCGACCTTCTGCTACACCTGTGTCGACGGTGGTAGGCAGTTCTCAACCACCTGAACAATTGCTGGGGCCGATTCAAACGCCATTGAGAGGTTCGTAGTATATTTTATCAGTTATTATAACATATTAATTGATGTTGTATAGATTCTCGCACTGTACTCTCGCCAATTGCAGCCTCTCCCGCTCCTCATACAGTTTATCCATCTGGAGAGTCAACAACCCCACTGCAACAGAGTCGTAATTCTCTCAATAGTGAAAATGAAGATGATGATGAAGATGATGGAATATTTCCGGCCCGCAATCGTCGTTCTCGCCCTCAGTCTGTCCGCTTCCCCTCAACATTGCCAGAGTCCGATTCAGATGAACATGGGCCCACCTCTGCAGGAATTGAAAATTTATCATCAACACCTCTATTATCCGCTCGTGGCACCCGCTGGTCTCGACGTCTTGAGATCAGTTCACCAAAATGAACATATCAAAGTCTCCCTCGTCATGGCCCTCATACACCGGCAAGTCAAATGAGGTTTATTTCTCATAATTCTAGTCCTGCACGCAAGTCCGAGGCTGTCAGGGAAGCACATTGGTCAATTCCTTCTGCAAATATGGGCCGTAAACCCTCCACTCGGGGTTCAGCAAAAACTGCAGGTTTAGGAGCACGACGAGGATCCACATCTTGTCCACCCCCTGGTAGCACCACGTCTCGCCCAAATAGTGGTCCTCCATCTCGTTCTTCTTCTCGTCCTCCCACTGGGCAATCTTCTCGGGCTTCCTCATACCAAGCAGCTAGCAATTCCCAATCTCGATCTCGGCAGTCTTCTAGAGCACCATCCGTGACACGAAATACTGAAAGAGGTCAGCAACAGTCAACTCGTGATTGTTGGGAATTTTTCGAGGATGTTGGGGAAAATTGTTTTTGTTGGTTTTGCCAGTATGTAGTTGATTCTGCTGTTGACATCTTCTCAAATAACAATACAGACAACATTGGCACAAGGAAAATGCAGAGCTTGGAACACCGAATTGGACACCTCACCCATATCGAATGACAAGTGGTAACGATAACCTTCGAGCACATCTTGCGAATTGGCATGCTGAGGACTGGATTGATGAATGTGACAAGCTTGGCATCTCTATCAAAACTCAAAATGTCGAAATTATTGCCATTATTGATGGTGTCCGTGCTGTTCGTAATCAGGACCCACTTGGCGAAAGAATTCCTCCTCTTAGCAAAGATACATTGTGGGACAGTTTGGCTGAACTTTTTGCAGGAGACGACATTGCTTTTAACAAGATTGATAGCCCCCGCTTTCGCCGTGTCCTACGGATTGCAGGGCAGACTTTGAAGGATTCAGATATTCTGCATCGTGTTGCATTGCGTGATAGAATTATCTCATTATGGAGAGAGTACTGTGTGCAGCTAGAATCTGAGATGAAGGTAAGCTATTTCTGCAAACACCAATGTACCGACTGAGACAGTGCATTCATCCGGCTTTGTCTCCCATTCTCTCCCAACAGCTCTCAGATCATCAGTGGGTCTGATGACAAGACCGTTCGGATCTGGGATGCCGCTACTTGCCAGTCTGAATGCCCTGCCTCAGTTAGTGCTTTGACCTGGGTCGCATTTTTATAACATTCCCTTTTTAGAGTTCTGCCGGTAAAATATCTACAACAACAGATGTTTGGACTGACAGCCTCTTGCGTGCTTTCATTGCTGTAACAGCCCATTGGATTGAGGAGTATGAGCTCGAAACAGAGGGGACTGATAGGAATAAAGAGAAGGGTGTGCAGCCTCGAAGTGCACTGATTGGATTTGTCCGTTGTCCAGGAAGCCACTCTGGACCGCAGCTTGTGCAACGCCTTTTATTTGTGCTGAAGCGATTTAATGTTGAAGCAATGGTATGATTTTTTCCGAGATGGATGTATTCATTCACATACTCTTCTGACTAGTTTGGTTGGTGCACAACTGACAACGCTTCCAATAATGCAACTATGTTAGCTGAAGTGGAGCGTCTCCTGAGATTAGATGGTATTATTTTTCCATGGGAAGAACAGCACATACAGTAACTTCATCTCTTTTTCCCAGTTCAACTGGATTCAATGTTTGACAGTTGCTTTCCGCATATCGTAAATCTAGTTTGTCAAGCTATTCTCGACTCCCTTAAATCAATGCACTTCCATGGCTGTAACCGCAATGTGGTTGTCGCACTTCGTGAAATTATTCGGGAGGTATGTTTATCTATCTAATCTATTTCTAGTTTTAATCATGAAGCTATATTATAGATACATAGAACATCACAGCGTCGAGACATTTTTGAGAGGTTTGTTGTTAAGTACCGAGAGACAAGTCCAGATGCACTAGGAAAGGGCAATCTCCAGCTCTTGCAAGATGTCGATACCCGATGGGACTCTACATATGAGATGATTGAGAGAGCCTTGTTCTTGAAGAATGTAAGGATTTTATTTTTGACTTTTGGTAGTTTCTCTTATGGAAATTAAGCCAATCATGCAATTCTGTGAGGAAGTTGGGTACAACACAGAAATTACGGCTCTTACTGCACATGAATGGTCTGCCCTTGAAAAACTGCGTGATATTCTTGAGGTATTGGAGCGTTCAAGTTAATACAGATACACTGACTTCTGTCATATAGATTCCATCCAGCTTCCAGCAGCTGCTTTCTGGTCAACGAGTCCCCATCCTTGCTGATTACATTCCAGCATTCCGAGGAATGCTTGACGGCCTTAAAGAGATCCAGGCAGTTCCCAAATTTCATGATGCATATGACGCAATTCAGGCTGGAATTGAAAAAGCTGAGGCATATGAATCGCGATCTCATTACTCCCAGGTTCCAGCATATACATTAGCCACCTGTACGTCCCTCCCCTTGGTCATTTCCCTGCCTAATCCTGGTATACAGTATTGAATCCAGATGTTAAGTTAGCCTGGTGGGAAGAAAATAACGCAGCTGAGATTCCCCAGCTCATTGAATTCTTTATTGAACAGGTATGTACTTTGGATTCCTGCTCAACTGGAACTTACTTCCTACCTAGTTACAACCATACTATATTTCACTCAACCCTTCTGACAACGCAGCTTCCCGACCATCCAACATCCCTGTTCCATCGTTCTCAAATTCTCAAACACAAGGCCCTCGCAAACGGGATCCAATTGCTAAATTGAAATTCAAGCGCAAAGCTGGGACACTTGGAACCCCGGCAAGTGTCCAGACGCAAATACCCCTCAGGTCCGAAGTCGAGAATTACTTTGCAGAACGCATATCGTTCCCAGAGAATGAGCTTTGTAGCTCTCTGACATATTGGAGTGTAAGTACTTGCTTAAATATATCGATTTTCATTAATATTTTCTAGGGTGCTGCAAGGACTCGTTATCCAACTCTCTTCGCAATGGCAATGGACATTCTCGCAATCCAAGCCTCGTCAGTGCCTTGTGAGCGTGTATTTTCAGGAGCAAAAGAGACCATCCCTCCACGACGAAACAATTTGAATGAGGATATGATGGAAGCTTGTCAAATGCTGAAATATTCTTACCGTCTCGGAACACAACGCCTTGACTTCACATCACAGTATGACTCTTCATCGCTTTGGCAGGATATGGCTGTGCAGGACATGCACAGTACTTCTGCACCAGACGACGTAGCTGAATTCCGTAGGATGATGCATACTGCTACAATGCCAAGTGCTGCACTTGAGGAAACGCTCAGTGCGACACAGGCAAGTACGTCCAACATGTAGATTTTCCTCCGCTAGTCCGAAATTTGTACTTGTATCTACAGTGGGGCATGAATTGACGAATTTATATGTTAGTAACAACATGAAAGAACTGTTTTATTGAGGATTCAGAGCTTAGCAATGCACGCCCCAAGCTTGACGCTCCCTGCAAGTTTGAAGGGATGTGCCGGCACACACACTATCCAGGAATTAGCGGCTCAATTTCACTTTTCAATTCACTCTCGAACATTTTATTTTCCAATTAGAATGAATTAGGGCTTAATCTTTTCGCCCTGTATCGCGTATTATAATTTTGCGGGCCGAAAACAAAGACCTCACTCTCATGCTTTCCTCAGCGCAACCAGACATTTCCTCGCCTCAAAACGCGATGAAAAAATTATTTATTATATGTAAAAACTATGTGTAATGCCTCTACAAGGCTCAGAACGCACTCCCAAATGACGGCTGGAAATGGCTGGAGTCGGCTGCCAGCTGTTTTCAACCCCAGCCGTTGGCTTCTCCAGCCAAGCCGAGCCAAGCCGAGCCGTTGGCAACACTAGCTGTATGAGTGCATGTATCGTGGGGGCACAATCGTAGTGCTAGTACAGACGGGCAAGCAAAGTGGTTTGCTGTGTGGAAGGCAAGAGATAGCGGCGTTGATGGCATCAATGAGAAGCCCTTTGGCCGACGTTACAATGTAGTGTGTATCAGCCCTTTGAAGTTGTTTTGACACAAAAAAAGAAGAAAACTTCCTTGAAGGGCCTACGTCATTCTGTGCGTTCTCACATTCTATAGGTTTTTAATAGACACCCGCTCTACTCGTGCTTACTTATCCGACAATCGTCGTAATTGTCTCGTTGTATCAGTGGGAGGTTCGATATTTCAAATTTCTACCCATTGCACGAATGTTATCACCATCAGCACGCAACGTGGAAACACCACAACAATAAACTCGTTCTCCAATCAAAATCTTCTGTCAATGTCGTGAATGGTTTTGCCAATGCTGGTCACTGAAGAGGGTCTGCGCCCTAAATGGAAGAATAGGAAGAAACCCAAGGTCAAATCGTTTGTAAAAGAGAGCGTTTCACAAAACTGCTGAGGCCATATTAAGTCGTTCGTGGTCGGATTTTCGGCGCGTATGATGAACATCTCCTCGAGGTGGTCAGGGCATCCGCAAGAAGAGAGAGATTGTAATCACGTAGGTCAATCTCACTGTGGATGGTAGGAGGAAACTGAGGACAGGTTGTATGAGCTCGGCACTGTAATCGTTGTTTTCACGTTACTACCTATCAATGAGTTGGACGAAACTTCAGAGTGGAGGCCAGAAAAAGTTGGTATAATTGATAGTTTGCTGATTAGTACCAAAAGCCGTAACCAGGACGCCCACAACCTCACTGCCGCGAACTGCATAGGCGGTCGATGGGAGACGTGACTTTCGTGAAATTGCTCCTTTCGATGGGGTGTAGAGCGTTCGGCCCCGGTTCGTCAAGCTGCGGTCGGCGTCAAGATTCGGTGGTTTGTGAGCAGCATGAGAGATTATCACGTGTTGAGGGACTCACGAGAGTTGCAGGACGAAGTTTACAAGCATCCTCTCCTTCATTTTTGTATTTTTAGGCAAGTAATGCAATGTGACTTCGGTAAAAAGCTTCGAGGTCTGGATAAGCTGATATAAACCCGACATGTCCACCAAACTCACGATCCGCTTCATGTGTTCTGAGATATTGAGGGGACGGTGCATTGATAGTGCCGGAAGTAATGCGTATTGGGGGAACAGGTAATCGCCCTGTTGTTGCAAGCTGCATATGTCCGCAGCGCTGACCAGCTGAGACCGTAGACGAGATCCATCCCCAGACTAGTCCCCGATGATAGTGGTAGGAATATTATACTCTTTCGAAGCAACATTGTAGTTGAGATTGCCGTTAAATTGCAATTAATATATAAAGATCACAGGTTACTATGATGGAGGGTGTATGCCCATCATACTACTCAATTTTCTGACACAGTCCTCGCGACAGATTGAGTCCCCACAAGGGCAGCGCACTTAAAAACCACTCGCGCGCTCAACATCAATGTTTGCCGCTATAATAGTCCTGTAGTGGATCTCTGGTCTGCAAATCCTAGAAGAAGACTGCTTCATCCCAGAGGAGTTGGACTATTAGCCACTGGATCTCATCCACTGCTGAAATTGCCAGATATGGCGACAGGGAGTGATCAAGGCGAGGGCGAAGGATCACATACAGGACAGAAGAAAGAAATGTGACCTTGAAATAGCTATTATTTGGAGAGGGAGGAGACTGGTTCACGAGGACCCAAAACGTGGTGATGGTCAGGGACAAGTTGAGCGGCTCTGCCTCCTTCCACCATGACTCAAGTTGCAGTTGAATGAAACCCTCTTCGTTACGTCCAAAGTCTCGTAATAACAGCCCAGGGACCCTGTCTGGGTATATTTTCAGGGCACGCGTCGGCGTTTATCGGCATTGCGGATGGCGACGGCTCAAAATTTACCAGGAGGCGGCTTTTGATTCGTGGTTTCTTCTTCCCCACATCCTCTCCTCTCTCATCCATTTCGCGGACATAAAATATTTGAGCAGGATCCGGAGCCTTCACTAATTACTTGAAAGGACTCACACTTACGTTTGGCATACTATGTCACCTTCAGCTGGCTTCCTCATCTACAGTGGCGTAATGCCCCTTCTCAAGACCTTCATTGCTATCGGTTTTGGTTTTCTCATCTCATGGAAGGGACTCTTTCCGCCGCAAGCCTACCGAGGCGCCTCACAAGTCACGATGAACATCGCTCTTCCTTGCCTCATGTTTTCGAGTATGGTGCCTGCATTCAACCATGACAATATCTCTGCAATTGGACCTCTGTTATTGCTATCTGCCATTTATATGGCTTTTGGTTTTATTGGCGGGATGGTGATCAGAGAGGTTTTCTATGTCCCAAGAAACTTTTGGCAAGGGCTCATTGTCATGGTGCGTGTATGTTTTTCCTTTGCAAAATATTAGACTCATTACGAATCATTGAAAATAGTGCGGGATGTCCAATTGGGGTAATCTCCGTGAGTCGCTCCTTGTATTCGTCAGAACCTGGCTTGACCATTCCACTCAGCGAACGCCATCGTCATCACAGTCACTGGTCAAGATCCATTTGATCCTAGCAAAGACCCACAACGTGCGATATTATTCATCGCTCCTTAATTAATAATCTCTCACATGTGTTATAGTTGGTGTTTCCTACGTAGCGATCTTCATCCTGGCCTTCAACATCGTCTTTTGGAGCTTAGGAGCGGCCAACTCTTTAGCGTGGGATTATGCTGATGATATCCCTCAGAAGGAAGACGCTGAGCGCCGTTACCCTTGGTACGAAAAGCCTCTTGGTTCGCTCCTTGCTAAATACATCCTTCGTCTTCCAATAACACCTCCACAACTAACAAGTGCTGAGAAGGAGAAGTATAAAGAGAATCCCAGTGCTTTGGAAGCTTCTCCCGTTGCCACCTCAATTGACGAAGCAGAGGGCACAGCTGACCCAGATATCCGGCTGGCTCGTCAAATATCTGCGGCAAGCTCATCTTTCCGCTCTCGACAACCTTCTTCAAGTCAGGCCGCACGACCAACAGATCTACTTCCTACCCACACTGAGATTAATTCAGTTGGACCTTCGAGGTCAACAACACCTCTTGGTCTGCCATCGATCACGGTTACGAAAGACAATGATTTACTTTCACAGCATACGACCCCCAATACGAATCGACGAAGCACGCGTCGAATCGTCCCACCGATTGTCGTACGGATATTCCATCCCGTTTTGGTGATCCTCAATCCGGTAACAATTTCAGTATTCGTTTCCATCCCTTGCGCACTCGTGCCTCAACTAAAAGCTCTCTTCGTTGATG
The DNA here is from genome assembly GCA_021399455.1 of Flagelloscypha sp. PMI_526. Classification (NCBI taxonomy): domain Eukaryota; kingdom Fungi; phylum Basidiomycota; class Agaricomycetes; order Agaricales; family Niaceae; genus Flagelloscypha; species Flagelloscypha sp. PMI_526. Next base: position 232,220 of record JAJTUO010000017.1, read on the forward strand.
CAACTCAAATGGGTGGACCAGATTGGAAGGGCCCAGATGGACGACCTCCTTTAACGATTTTCTTTGATGCTGCAGACTTCGTCGTTAGTCTCTAACCAACACCCCCAGGATGTTTCGCTCAAACATTCTATAGGGCGCTATTGCAGTTCCAATGGGTCTCATTCTCCTCGGGGCCAACTTCGCGCGAATGAAAATCCCTCGCCCCATCTCCCGTTTACCTATTCCAGCTATGATCACTTCCGCATTGGTGAAACTAGTTCTGCTCCCTGTCATGGGTGTGTTCATTGTTCAGGCAATGGTCAGGAACGGATTGATTCCCCAGGAAGCGAAAGCAGAGAAGTTCGTCGCTATGTTTTTGAGTGGAACACCTGCTGCTGTGAATCAAGTTATTGTGAGCACACTGTATGCTCCTGATGGAGAGTTAGACACGTTGACGGTGAGTAGTGCTTCTTTGTTGATCTCATTTTGAGCAGGAGCTTACCTTTCTGGGCGTATTTCTTGCAACCAGGCTTTCCTGCTGATTCAATGTACGTAAATCGTACTTTTGTAATGTCCTTTTGACTTATATTTCACTGTTTCATAGATGCGCTCATGTTTTTCACCTCAGCGTATGCCTTGCTTGCACAATCCTAATGGCGTAGTCAGTGCTCATCTCCGTTCCTAGAGCTCTCACCGCCGTATCTCTTCTGTTACTCTAGAACAAGTGTGTGGTTTTGACAAATTAGACGCAAAAAAAAAAAACAGTGTAATTCAGATTATCCTCGGATCTTCTTCGTCAATGGATGAGAATAATTATGCTTATCTCGAGGACATTTTTGTTCTAGCAAGATGGCGCTGCTCATGCCCAACTACAAGTACATGAAAACTCTGTCACAGGATCGCTGGTGACAAATAACGATGGCCTGTATGTTTAGGTCTAGACTATACCTGGAACTTTCATGGTCAAATGCTGTCCGATTTTCCTCGAAGTTCGGGGAGGCGAGACTTCAGGTTTTTCAGGGCCCGAGCCTAGGCTTCACATCACGAGATCTTGCTTCTGTCTATCTTGAAGATATAAAAGGATCAGCTCTCCATGTCCTTAGTGCTCACGATGATATCAAAATATCTTTCTGCCACTATGGAGAAAGCTCCGACATCTCCAATGCCCATACGCAGCTCATTTGATGAGATGGGTTGCAGGCACATGAGTCAATTCCAAATGAAAGACGACGAAGTGGACGATTTGCCACCAACCTTCCTGGCAGATTCCACAAGAGACAGCCTCGTGATGGAATCATCATCGAACTGGTCAACCCTAAATTCGACCTTCTCCCTCCATTCCGGCGAGCCACTATACAGAACGACCACTTCAAAATCCTGGGGTGCACCAAGCGTCACCAAGATTGAGAAGATTGAATCAAGTGGGTTGGTTTCCTAAGGTGTCGCACTCTCAATTCACTGATCATTTGATAGATTATGGCCCAGTGGACCGTTCCTCTACCTTAGCCAGGCTCATTTATAGAAGATTCTCTCCGACCCAAGTAGAGATGAATGGTCAGACCATGGACATTGATTTGATTATGACTAAAGCTACCCCATGGAACTTTTCGTCTTGGAACCGTTTCGGTAGGGACAGAGTCGTCATTCTTCCAGACGGTAGGAGAGCCAAGTGGTCATTAGGTTGCTCGGTTTGCATCGTATGTGTGCCTCATCTTTAGTGACGGTACTGACGCACAACACCAGCTTACCCTCGACGACGAAGCATCTACGCCACTAGCCGCGTTTCATAGATATCGATCTGGCTTTTTCAATAAAAGGAATCATCGACCAGCATCTTTGGAGATTTTTTCTTCTGCATTTAGCCCTTCCTCTATGAACACAGGGTGGAGGAACGGCGTGTTCACAAACAATCAGAGGAGGATGCTCGATTTTATCTTCCTTACTTGGTTGTATGTAGAGAAGATTCGAAAGGAGAGGGAAGAGGCTGCCAAGAGGAGTGGCGATTAGATGACTCTACTTTCCCCGTGAGATGAAGTGGAGATGACATAATGTTGCATTGAGACTACCACAGAGCCATAGGTATGGTATATCTACCACATACATAGCTCTATTTCCTGGGAGTGCCACAGATTTTCGTAAATTTATTCAGCAGATGTGTCCAACTCAATCCAACTGCCCTAGCCTTTCTCAACTATTCACTCCAACCCGTAAGCGCTGTACAATTCTGCTCAGCCGCTCTGTTAAGAGGGTCGGGGCTCTGGATATCATAGATTAGGTGAAGATAGATAGAGCTCACAACATTATCCGAATGCCAACCAACTCCTATGCGCGACCCTCGTTCATCATATCACAATGCCCCGAGGAGAATAAGCAAGAGCAGGAAAGAAGGAAATGTGTGCAAGGAAGCCCTAAGTCTGATTTCCCCAGAATCATAGCCTCAGAATAAGACTCGTGAATTACATTGCTCATTTCTAGCAGAGTTTTCATGAAACGTATGGCTATCGGATGTTTGCGAAGCCCCAAAAATTGTGCCGCGTGGTTTTGGAGTGATCATCGCCACCATATAAACTGTGCAAGCCTATCGATAACTAGGAATCTACGGTTCCGCCGTCGTGAGCCACGAAAGAATGATAGAGAGCACAGGTTCAAATTGAAAAGACTACCTAATCGTACAAAGAATGCGAGCTATCCTAGTATCTGATTCTGTCCAGAAAAAACTTGATATTCTCCTGAGAGCCCTTGCTGCATCTTGGGGTACATGGTGCCACGTCAAAGGGGTGTAAAAAGAGGGTGGGAAATATGAGACAAACCCCGAAGATATAGGGATCGAACAGGTCATGACAATGGAGAAAGAGAGTGGATCAGACCGACGGCATCTGCGGGGACTATGGGAGAATTGTGACAGACAGACAAGCACGATTTATCTCACTACCATTACAATAATTTGAGAGAATTGCGTTTATTGTCCTGCGTTACACGTTCCCAGCTATGTACAAACTATTTGGGCAGAGAAAAACGGCTCACTCTGTTTCTCTTTTAGGCAAGGCAAGACATTCCTTGAATCCCAAATAGTATAGTGGCCAGTACACCTGCCTGTCACTGACAGGCGGTCGCAGGAGACCGGAGTTCGATTCTCCGTTTGGGAGTGGAATTGTTTCGATGGATTTTAACAATTTTGTTACAAGCAATTTCCGATTCCAAGTCTTTGAAATGCCCTTACAGCAATATTTAGACGCAACAGGACAGTCCATCTCAACAAAATTCAGGTCTTAACAAACCCTCAATTATTTAGTAAAGTAATCCGCCACGGTTCTATCCCAAGGACAGGCTTCGCGACCGTTTCCAAAGGATTCTTCACCTTCTGCTCCTTCTCTGCCATCTTAATTTCCCAAGACTCATGCTGTCCCTCCCCAGGTCGTTTCCATAACTCGCCAAGTCTTGACACCAACTCTGTCTCGAAGGTAGATAGATCTTCCTGTAACTCTTGCCCTGCCTCACGGTGTTCAGAGGTCGCTTGAAAGAGATGAGGAAGCACATTCCGAGCTTCGCCTGAAAGATGAGAAAAAATAAGGGGGAGGATTCAATAAACATTAGAGATACACGAGACGAAAGTATTGCTGACCTTGAACGATCTGAAACCTGGTAACGAGTTTGGCTATAGATTTTAAGAGGTATTCTTCTTCGTCCACGGTCCCCTTTCTCCCTGAGCCAATCTTACGCTCCATCTTCCTCTTCGTCTTGGACGATTTTCTGAAGATAATTAAGAATGTATGTTGTAGAACGCTGGCGGGGGACACTAACTTAGATGTTCGGCTCGTCGTGGTAGGCGCAGCAGTGTATCTTGTAAAGGCAGTGAACGGCATGGATGCGTCTGTCATGACGTCCACATTATGAAGGGCGGTATCTTCCACACCATAGAAGGCATCTTTATCATATTCATCAGAACAAAGCCGAGGACGAAGGGTATCAAGGGGCGCCGTACCGGGTTCATCCAGCTTCCTCACTCTTAGTTCTTCAATCCTTGCAACCTGCTTCCTTAATTGTTCCTTCATCTCTCCAATGTCTTCGAGGATTTGACCTTGACACTCCAATAAACCAGGATAAAAGTTCGTCTCGAGTAGTTCTTGTCGGGAATGGAGGGACATCTATGAAGAGATCGCCGTTAGAGGTAGCTAAACGAAAGAAGTAGTGACGTGCCAATCGTCGAGCCTCAGAAAACTGATTTCCCATGATGTACATCTTAATTGCACCTTGGATATCACTTGCATAATCCAGTAACACTCTCCCGGCATCACCAAACCGCTTCTTGGCCGCAAGATCATCTGTACTGTAATGAGTGTTGTCGTCCGTTTTGTCAAATCAAACAGAAGCTCACCGGATACTCGATACGCCATGACTTCAACCTCATCCTTTGGAACGGAGGTTCGGAAAGCGAGGTCAAAAAGATCTTGCCAGTCTAATGCCCTTTCCTGGGAGACCATTGCCTTTTTCAGTGCACCAGCTTCAATAAACACTTGAAATTTCACGTCAGGACTGTGCGCCAGCGGAGTGGTTTTATGGATGGGGACTGACCGGCAGTGGCTTCTCTATATTCGCGACGATCAAAGAACCAGTCTCCATAACTATTTAACACGGTCTAGACATCCCAAGAGAATTGAGCAACAAAGTACAATGCGAATTTCGAAGACAATTCACCGAATATTGTTCAGTCCCTTTCCAAATAGTCAAAGCCTCGTGGAACAATTGATGCTGTTCTGCATATTCGAGAGTTTTAGCGAAAGCTTCATCGCCTGGGACTACTGAGAATTTTTCGCAGCCTTCTTAAAGAGACATACCAGCTAAACTCAGATTCTTTAATGCGCTCGTGTGTCTCTTCAACAAATCGTCAATCTTAAACCTCTGTGTATACTTGTCCAAGGATTGAAGTTCTCGAAGGAATGGGAGGTATTCGCGCGGATCCTGAAAATGGAAGTGAGCGGGCAAATCTGGATGATGGATTGGCAAGGTGACAAACCCGCTGAGAATGTTGGGCAATCATCAGGACGAGTGAAAAATCATACATTCCGAGGGCTGTATTATACAACCTCTCGGCATCAACGAGAAAGATGATATATTTGACGGCGTCTTCAACTAAGTCAGGATGATCACCTGGTCGCAAGGTGAGCTTGAAAAGTTAGTAAGTAGTCGGAGATACACGTACTCCGCAATCGAAGTAGAAGAGCCAATCCGGCCTCATGGTCTGGAGGACTTTTCACAACATACGCGGTCAATATTGAGTTGACATATTTGACCAGATCTTTCTCCTCCAACACGGCACGGACTTTATCACAGACTTCCGATATTGCCTCGGGCGATGAAGAACCGCGTCTGTCGAAATTCCGCATCAAGATCAAGTCAGGGTTGGAAAGAAAAAGACAAACCCAATAGTTGTCAAAAATAAATTCACATCGTCCACCTCTCCAACTGCCTCCACAAACAACTCAACATCTCTCAAAAACCTCTCTCTATCCACATCCACTAACACATTCAAATCAATTCGATGCTTTCTACATGCCCCAAACGCCTTCTTATACCTTCTCTCCTCCAAGTCCTTCTTCACAACTGCCATGACCAGTGGCCTTGGATTAATTGTCTCCAAATTGCCGCGAGGCATTTGAAGGACGAGAGACATAGAACTAGGAATAGGAACCACAATCTTAGAACCTCGTTCAATTTTGCGCATTTCCCATTTTTCAGTGGGAGGAAGTTGAGGGAGGAGAAGATCAGGGAGTGGTGCAAAGAGGACATCATGGGACGTGGTCGTATAGATGAGGAAGTTAGATGCGACTGTCCAGGATGTTGTGTTCGAGGCTACTAGATGAGGGGAAGTGGAGGATGTGGTAACGTAGAGTTTGCCTGAAGCAGTGCGGCCGATGTAGAGCTGACGATCTCCAACGAATTCGATGCGGGAAGTGAAACAAAATCGAGGGAAAGTCGCGAGGAGCGTAGGTTCTGCATCAATTTCAGGTTGCACTAAAGACAGAGTGTGATTAAGAGAGCGTGGAGGTTGACATGCGAACGAAGTGACATACTAGAGAAGAGTTCCCCAATGGGAGACTGCCAGACAATTTCTCCTAGCGTATCAACCAGTCGCCCGTTCATCATATGTACCGTCCGAAAAGTAAATGCTTCATCCTTCTCGCCAAGCTTTGCAAATCCTAGGAGATCTGCATCTCCGTCCGAACCTAGGACCGCAATGTCCCCATTATTCACGGCGACCTGCCTCCACCGCACTCCTTCCTTGCCAGTTATGGACAGCGTCTTCTTCAACTCTGGTCGCATAACATCACCTCGCCCAGGACGAGTTCTGGTATTCAAGTTCCACACCTCTACAATGGCTGGGTTCTCCCATAACATAGCTAACGTTTCCGATTCAGGAGAGAAGGCCATGTGTGTCGGAGGTGATGCAGACGTTAGAGAGATACGACTGGAGGACATAGGTGGTGGGACGTTTTGAGAGCGGAAAGGCGTAAGTAGAATGTATTGCCCATCGATAACTGCGACATTCCCAGAGTCTTGGGGTGGAGATGCTCGAGAATACGTGGTGTCCCATGAATACTTGTGCTCCATAATTCCACCTACAAACCAAGTGAGCTCACGGTAGAGGAAAAACGAAGCATGAAGAACCTTGGTACCCTAATATTAAGTGAAGAGAGTTCTCGGGATGCCAAGTTATGGAGGAGAATTGGGAGGTCGCCGCGGGTGTTGTTACTTCGTGCTTGAGATACCAATGGTAGTTTCCAATTGTCCAAAGTTGAACTACACTTTCAAATTAATAAAAAATTTCAACGGTAATGTGCCTGACAAAGTCTCACCAACATCATGCGTATCAAACCGAATCCAAACCGCCAAAACATCAGAATCCGGACTCCAGCTGAGCTCTTGGACTTTATAGCCCCACTTGCTCGTCTCACTCTTCGGCACTGACACGGGTAACGTAAACTCTCCATGCCTTAACCCATTCCTTTCAAAGAATACAACATCATGTCTACCCTCTTTTCCCTGACCGCCACCTTCGAAACCAAATCTTTGCGTCGAAGCGATGAGATTACCAGAGGGACGCCATGAAAGTACATGTTCCACGCCGGCGACAGCTTCCGAGGTCGATTGAAGGCGACCTTGAATGTCGTACACGCGTAGAACTCGGTGGCGAGGAGTTTGTTGAGACAAAGTGGAAACCACATAGAAAGCTGCGTCTCCTCTCCAGCTAACTCTTGGTTGGCCGTCGTCATCTGGACTTGTTCCGATTTTTGATTGAGTGGGTGCCTGCGCAGCTGCTTTGCCCAAGGATCCATGGAATTGAGTTTGTTTAGACCCCCATCCAACGTTGATTGGTGCATCTGGACAAAATTTTATCATGAGTACGTTTCAAACAACGTGGAGAGCTGGAGACGGACCTTCACCAAAGTCGGAAGCATGGATACTCTCCTCAGAGAGAACATCGAATGTGGATGTCATAAGGATGACCTTCTCTTCTCCAGTAACCAATACCAAAAGTGTATCGTCAGGACTCCAGGCTGCAGCAGTAATGCCTGGTTCAACGGTCCCTTCTACATCTACCTAGGATGATCAGCATGTAAAGAATCACTTTTCGATAGGTGAAGAGCACATACAACGCCAGAATCGCCATTAGACACATCTATCGTCGTTATATCACCATTTCGAGTAATCAAAACAAGTTTGCGTGATTCTGGAAGGAATTTGAAGGCGAGGACGTGTGGGAATTCGGCGGACGATTGTTGTGACTCGATGAGCGCACAATGCTCTTCTGGAACATCCTATGCGGAAAGTCAAAGATTAGATTATTTGTGACAAGAAAATAGCATAAAAAGGAAGATCTCACCAAACCTCCTTCCCAATGTGGTGAATATCTGATGATGTTCACTGGAACTGTCGCGCTTTGCTCGCTCTGAGACTCGGTTGCAACGTAAACAACGTTCTCGTCAACATCAATAGCTACATGTCTCGTAGAACCAGATGGGAGTGGGGTTTGAGATGATGCTGCGAGCACTAAGTTGCGCATTTGAGAAAATCGAGGTGGAGGTTCGAAATCAAGAAGACGGCCATCAGTGGATCAAAGCCAATGCTAATCCTTGTTGCCTTCGAACGTCCAGTTCATCACATTGCACCAGGGTACCACACTTGCGGTTATAAATGCTTTCTATCCGTCCAAGTCGCGAACAATTGAGCAGCGCTACTTTTTTAATCTTGCACGCCATTGGATGAGACAGGGTCATGCTCAACTGCGGCCAATTTCGAGCAGTCCTGCCACAATGGATCCGTGAATCGACCAACAAACTCCAATGGGTCTCAAAAAAATTTGGAAAGTCAGGTGTGAGCCTGAATTTTGGAAAGGTTAAGCTTGGTAGCAGCCCGATAGAAGTGGCAGACAAATGCCCTCACCACGATGACACAGGTGAACTGGTACAAGGTCATTTTTGTGGGGTATTCGAACTAAAGCAATGCATTCGCTCAATGCCCGAATGTATCTAAGAGTAATTCAGGACTGCTGGAGGAGAGCTTCATCCCAAGGTCATCTGGTCCGATTCAGCTCCACATTGGAACGCGATGAAAGGGAATTTCTGCAGACTTGGAGCGCCTGGAGGAGCTATCCTGCTCTATATTAGAACATTTGGATAAATATATCGAGTAAATGGCTCTGGTGTGCAGCCAATTCCTTCACATATTTGCACTCATGGTTCCCTTTCGACCCGAGGGGTATTGCATTTACAGGCACTTGAATTGTTCCTGAAGTACTCAAGCTCCTGAAAAGTGTGTCTTGGTGCCAGAGTGATTGTTCTCGCGTCCAGAATCGCAGTTGTGCTCGTGATGCTTGTTAGATTCGAAGGTTTGAATACTGCTGCTGCAAGAGACAACTCGCTTGCTCTCTTGATGCAAAGCTTCGAATTGCTGCACTTAGAGAAGGGGCCCATGCGAGCAAATTCAATCAGATGGCCATTTTACGCCGTTCAAGTTTCACGACTTATGCCGTCCAAGTTGGCGATGTAGACCGTTGCACGGCCTTAATCTCCCGTTTTGTGGCGACTCTTCTGCCAGTGTCACATATTTTCGTGTGGGGCCTTGTGGTATAAATTTAGGCGTTGTTCCATTCCCAACCACACTCAAGCCCAACTGGCCAATTTTCAGCCGCGAGAAACCAGAAAGAACTACTATCATGTTCAAATTGATCTCTATTCTCTTCCTATTCCTTCTTGCTTCCTCTGCCATCGCTGAGTACAACCCTCAATGTGGCGAAAGTGGAGGACCTCTCATGTGCAACTATCCGGATGTGAGCTGTCGTGTTAATGCATGCGGAGGTGCTGCCTCTGGTGCAGGGTGTAGCTGGTGTACTTTGGACAAGTTCCAGTATAACGGAAGTAAGTCTTGCTGTTTCCCTTCTTTTCCACTGTATCTGCAGCCATTTTCATACTCCCGTCTCTGTACAGATTGTCAAGCTTCCGGCGCCGGAGGGTGCTGCCAAAACAGTTATCAAAAATGTTGAAGTGCTGACTCCCAAGTCTGTGAGGCTTGGATTTGGTTAGTCAGACCCTCCATCGTCATCTGGACCACAGTCATATTGCCTGTTCTGAGACTTCTGTTAGACATAAAACCTCCTTTTGTTGAAGTAGGTTGAATATTCTATCACCAAGTCCTGGCTTGTTTATCGTCAATGAAAATTGAATCATGTTGCTTGGAGATCTGGCTCATATTGGGATCAGCTTCACTGATTTTCGCACGATGTGCTAAATAAATACCGCCGCATCAATAAAATCCTAAAGGAGAACCAGAAACTTCATTCCATTTTCGTGAACTCTCCCATCGGATGTGTGTTCGTTCATGAACCCAATGAAGCAACAACCAGAACTTCCTTAACATAGAAAGGACCAACTGAAATTAAGATGGTGCTTCTGAAACGAACCTTTCATGTTTTGTGTTGAATTTATTTCCATGGTGAATTCAATGCAAATAGCTTCTCACTAATCCTCTCATGCTTCTGATATCCATAGTCAGTTTTCAAAGAGAGTGAGGCGGAATGGCCTGAGTCTCCCCAGGCATCAAGCGTACCAGGTTTGATCTCGAAAGACACTACGAGAGCGACCCGAGGCAAAAGCTCTCCTGGCATATTCACTTTTTATAGCACAACCCGCATGAAGTTCTTTCATGGTAATTCCATGAAACTGAATGCAGTCATGCACGCGAACATGTGGAAAAGTGAGGTCCGCGTTAGATAGGTTGACAGCCTCTCTACATTTCGCGCCAGCGCTGTAATGGAGGGCAGTCCATAAATGAGTATGAGCGAATTCAGGGTGAGGACTGCAAATGCAAACACAAAGGACGGCTGCATCTCCGAGCCCACTCTTTACGACACCTTCATGTACGCAAGAACATCCCAAGGAACTCAAATACAAAGACGTTAAGTGTTGATGGTCATCGAGGGATGACCGGCAAGCCAGCTCTGGGAGACGTGAGAGTGGGATTACATTTCCGGAGGTGTTGCGAATTCTTCGCATAAGAGATTTCATGAAGAGACGCTCTCTGTATCTGGTGTAAGTCAGTGGCAAGTCCAAGCAGTGGGCGCTTTTCGAAGCATACCATTCAATTGTTTGTCGCTCCCTTAGTACGGTTTCTTAAATTTCCCGACATCAGTATAAAGAACTCCACCCAAGCATGGGTGATGGCATCTTGCTACAGTCGCATGGTTCTATTTCCGCTCTCTTACCGGAATAAAGACATTCGGCTCCACACACGCGCCGTGGCTCCATTCTTTCCTCCCTTTTCTCCCTCACTCCTCATTATGGCGACCACGAACCTCTTGAAACTCATTGGCCTTCTCCTTTTCGCTCATTTCGCTACAGCTGTTCTCTCACCGGGGACATCTGTCCTTTCGGCTCGTGCATCTGTCTTGTACGTTTTTCTCAGCCTATTCATCACGCTGTTGCTAATTGTTAAACACCCAGGCGTCGCGGTTATATCCAAGTACTATATGCCTCCGACAAAAGTTATATTGGATCAATCTCTTCCAATTCAGAAACCGGGTTTTTTGGTTTGACGACTTCTAACGATTCGGCACTCGTTATTCAGTATGACCTTGCATCACAAGCAGCTGCACCGAATAATTTGAATGTGACAGTAAGCCTGCATAGTATCATACGAAATTTAAAACCTCATGTCTCGTGATAGAATGGTCAAGGTGCCATCGCGTCCTACCCTCATTTAGGGTTGACCTTCGGAACGAATATTGCTAGTCCTACCCTGGCTATTCTGAAAACTGGGTCATCCAAGTACGTTCTTATCATCTGTAGGATATATGCGCTCGCTGACTTATTGCTCCATTCCAGCTACTGCCTCCTCACGGCTATGCAACCCACTCCGAAAGGTTCCCGACCAGTTATGGTGGACGACTCATCTCCCAGGTCATACCCAGGAGAAAGTGCAGTTGTATATTCATTTCTCTTCCCGTCCGTCTCCCTTGCTGACGATTGGAATTATTTTAGTTCACGGTCGATAAAAGCGATAATATTCTTCTGCAGTGGATTAATCCTGATGGTTCCTCGCTTGCTATCCATCTCATCTATGCTCCGGGTCAGAACAGGCTCACTGCCACTGGGGATGTCGCTGCATATAAGGAAGCATTTGGACAAGACAGAATCGAAGTGGTACGCTTCTCCCCTATCCTCGAAGTCCTGTGTTAACCCTTCCTTTATAGCTTTATCACTTTGTTGAGATTCATTAGGCCACGTCTTTCACCAAGGGTTTTCCTCGTAATGCTACCATACAAGGGGATACATATCCTTTTTGGACTCATTTCCTCTCCTATCATGGATATCCAATCATTACGGACCAGAGTTTTTACTCGCCTTCCATTCTTTCACCAACTTTACACTACATCTGGACTTAAACATGAATATTCATTCTTTTGACTCAGAGCACTACTCCTTTTATTCGCTCCTCAATCTCACTACGAAGAGTAATCTCCCTACCCGGTCTTTCAACACTGGCTTTTCTAATGCAGAGAGGCTGAGGAGAGACCTTCCTTTGAAGAAGCCTGTGATGAGGGGGCTAGGATATCGTGATGGCGCTCGTCAGTTTTTTTTTTTTGCCCTCTCATTCTCTCTCTCTGATTTTGCCGTTTGGCAGGTGCTATACCTTCTGCAAATGTCCCTATCTAGTATGCTTCCTCTCTAAGTCATATATCCAAGGGCTTTTGATATTTTCTCCGCTTAACCGTCGTAAAGTTATTCAGATACTCTCTACGGAGCCTGGCAACGGGTTACGTCTCGAAATCTCCTAGTGACTCCAGTGCCGATGCTGGATTAACACCCTCAATTGATTGTTCTACTATTCCCTACGATATCACACTGTCTGCATCGTATAGTCTGGAGCTTGAAGTGCGTTAGACCTTAACCTCACAACTCAACATATTATCCACTTCCTTTCTTTTTCCTTTCACGGATCGAATGTCTAACAAAGTCTGGCTTCTTATCCAGATTTAGGGTTGACAATTGGACCCAGTGCGACAAATGAGTACCTTGGAACTGGATCATACAAGTGTTTTTTTTTCTGGTTTCTAGCTATACGCCTTGGTTGTGAGCTTCACCCCGATCTCCAGGTACTGCTTCTTTAGGTCTACAAGCCCCACCCCTCAAGTATCCACGCCTATTGGTCAGGGAAGCTCTTTATCCAGTTCAGCTGCTTCAGAATCAGCAGTGGTATGTTCAACTTTCCTCCGTATTCGCGTTAATCAAGACTTTGTAGTTCACGTTCAATACAAACGATGATCTTTCTGTGCAGTGGAAGAATCCTGGCTATTTACATCATGTACGCCGCCGGGCCAAACTTCCTCACTATCACAAGATATGTCGCTACATATCAAGCCGCCTTTGGAACAAGTAGACAACAACTAGTGTGTTATCTCCCCATGCTATTTAGAACAAACGCTGATCATCGTTGTAGCTTCCCAAATTGGTTGATACCCCTTTGAGGGTTCACTGTAATCTGACGTTAGACAATTGCCTAAAAGATTTCTATGGACATGGACATATACTTTCTACCATTTATCGGACTCCAGGACATCCAGTCATTCCTCTATATGTGCGTGCTTTGTACTATTACCATCTATTCCTTCATCAACCTATACCACATTCCTTACCAATGGCTAGACTTTTACCATTGTACGCAATTGTTGGAAGAAGATATGCTGCATCCCATTTGAAAATAAAAAGGATCGGGTTTGTCTCTGCTGCCGCCTGCGCCTAGACGAGAAGTCCTTTTTTATACTCATACTAAGCCCAATGGGAACCAAGATTTTGGTGGCAAGTGGATATGAAATTATGATATGAATTGAGTTCATTCAACCAGCTCATATTTTACTTCCCCGGTCATTGAGGATCGTCATGTAGTATGAACCGACCGGCCATGATGAATCCAACTGGTAGAGTGCTTCCTAAGGCCAGTATCATGTATCATCATGAAACTCCTATATGAAGCTAATGTTGCTTTCAACTGCTTCATGCGTACTTTCCCGTTTTGCCCACGCCTCTTCATCATATCAACCAGTGCCCAAAGGTAGTCCTCAATCACTCCCGGGACGGCTGTTGAATCAACAGACCGAAAATTGTTGACAAGTTCTGTTAAGGATTAATTTAAAAGCAACTGAATCGGAACCTGGCTTTCCGCCTCCTTCTTCAAAAACTCAGCCAGTTCTTGACGAAACCATCATCGTCAGAGTTTATCAGTTGTACTAGGTGGGACGGAGGTCGTGCATGCTGGTTGGGTGTTAACAAGGATGATGATATAAGCTCTATGTACCTAACCTGTATACTATGTATACTATGTACCTCGTGCCTGCCGCATAGCCTCCAGCCTCCCTGGCACACAGTGGAATTAACAAATAAATTGACAGCGTCCATTTTCCGCGGAATACCCTTCGTGATTCTCTCAACCAAAGCAACCAAAGTAAGCATAGGCTTTACTTCCGACTTGATCCCCACATCGAAGCAACCCACCAGTCATCCAGGGCCACGCTCTTATTGCTCTTTTTCGCGAATGCACGAATGAAATCATTTGGAAAAACAGTTTCCTTGTAATTCCCGGGATTTTACAGTCCAAGACGTATCTGGTATATCCAATTCATAAGTTTGCCCAAACTAGAACGGGTGCTTTGTATTTTCGACCTCGAATATATGGGAGCATCGCTTCACCTGCTCGTAAGTCGAGAGTGTGGTCGGATTTGGAGGCAGGTTATTAAAGAGGTTGAGGAGGTTGAGGTATATGTATTAGGAGGCAAAGCCTCCTTGCGGATGTTGTCCGTTATTATAAGGAGTTTCGAATGCTTGCCAGCTGCACGAACTTCGAAGCATGCCTGATGAGGAAAATGTGGAGTCGGCGCGGGTAAAGACGAAGAAGAAAGAATAGCAGAGCACCTTCATTCCCTTCTACCTACAATTTAGCAGCTACTGAGGATGTGAATATATATACATCCATATCTAACAGTTCAGCTAGATTAACGGCGCTTGCATGGTTAAGTGGCTCATTGTCAGCGAGTATGAGAATCGGGATGTTCTCAGTCTCGTTTTCAACTTCCAAATGGATACCATTAATAGGTGTAGAGACGGCAAGAAATATTTTGTAAGTTATGGGACAAGGAAGAAATGGTAAGTAGCTCACCCTCAAGTACATCGAGCTTTGTTAATACTCACACAATGCTGCTCACTCCAACAAACCTGCCGAATGCCACAAGGGACATATAACCAGGATTATATTCATCCATCCTCAGAAGAAGGGTTTGCGCGGCGTTTGTTTTAAACGTGAGGTCAAAATGTTCTTGAAGCGGGCGTCTAGCTTAGTCGGCACCGCATGATGATTTCTATGTAGATTGTTAGCATGCCTACCAAAGGACAAACATCGAGCCTCTTATCCCAAAAGGCTCTGACCTCTGCGTTCGAAGAAACGAGGATCATGCTAGGCATTGCTTTTAACGTCCGTTGGGTGACTACAGTTGAGGCACCGACTAAAGCACGAGCATAGCCGCACTCAGAATTTGCAGCCCGAACATCATTTGCTTCCTATCAGCTCTCAGGTCATCCAGGGGTGCCCATAACTTGCGCAATTTCTTCCGTTTTGTTTTTTTTTCCCAAACTTTCAAATGTTGATATGTTTGCATGAGATTGCCGTGCAGTAAAATGAGCAGGGGCATAATACGCTCGTCTGCATCTGCTGACGTGGATAGGGAAGGAGGATGGTCGTGGAGATTTGAGCAAGCATGCTCGAAGGTCCACGATGACGGATTCCTGGGATTTTCGTATTTCGATCCACTCAAGGAGGAACTGTGAAGTGGATACAACACTTTGAAGGATATTCAATGGATCGGCCATGGTTGGGGGTATTTGATCACGAAGAATGCGAGGCTATCCGCGTTATGAATGTCCACACAAGTGGCATCAACTGACTAGATTCCTGGAATAAGGGTAACAGGCTTACGCATACACAGGTAGCATTTCTGGGGTCACCATGTCCCATGATGGGTCAAACTCACCACCATGTTCCGAAGTAATCCTCACTTAATTCCACACCGGACGCATAGGGACCGCATAGGGACTTTGTGGTGAGCTTGGCTCACCATGGGACATGCTGACCCCTGGAATGCCACCTGTGACACACTTATGCGAACCGTTTTCCCGTATCGTATTAACTCCGCCAACCAGGGCGTGAGATGGTATAAGGGTTGGCATAAGAGGGTGCGAAAGCTTATTAACCTTTTCCCAGGAATCTAGTCGGCTGATGCCACTCGAATGGGTTTGTGGAAGGTAGTGGAAGCGTAGGTTTAGGTTGAATTCTCGGAGTCAGGCAATCAAGATGAGGATTTCCTCAAGCGCAGCAAGACAGCGATGAAACAGAAGGCGTCAGGAATGAAGAATGGAAAAAAAATTAAACAGTGACAAGTTGGAGGAGTGCCCAAGATCATGATGGCGCGGAGCAAAGCTGTTTCCAACACGTTCCAAACCATCACAACCACGTCTCTCGATGACGGTGAGACGTCCACGGATCTCGGTCCTCTATAGTCTCTCGAAGGTGAGTATCTAGCCTCCCACCACTTTTTTGGTTTCTTCCAGATCGGTTCCAGAATTCTCGGATCTGCTTAATATTCCCTGAGCTTGCTCCTCCGTTTCGACAACAATTGGAACTATGGCTACCCTCGGCATTCTTTCCACCTTAACCAAGACGGCAATCGTTCTTATTGACTGGGCAGAGGCGCATAAAAGTCAAGAGGCCATAATCGCAGACATTCAACAGACTCTGCGCAGCATACACACAAACATTCTTCTCCGAATATCGGCGCTATCCAACCCCAATCCAAGCATTGTACCAGCTCTCGAAGATCTTTATGTAAAGTTCATGCACATTCAACAAGATCTCGAGGTTTGGGAGGAGTCAAGAAAGAAAGCACTCGGCAAGCTATGGGCACTTGTCAACCCATGGACAATCTCGGACCAACTGAAACAGGATCAAGAGATGATGATGAAGAGCATCAATATTCTCTCAGCAACGATACTCATCGCGGCAGTTATGCCGGAGACCGATCCCGTCGAACCACTGGCAGGGGGGGAATCAGGAACCCCCAGCCTTACAACAGTATCGTTCAATCTGGAGTTGAGGACATTTTGGGACCAAAAAATTGGAGAGAATGTGTGCCAGTCGTCAATTCATATACGCAACCTTGTAAACTTACAGGCTTTTCAAGTCACCCACTTGTTCTGCGGACCAGCTTGTGAAAGCTCTCGCGAAGCATCTCAATAGGACGTTCAAGGAAGATGCCATCGAGACGCTACTTTTTGTACTAGACGAGCCCAAGCTCGGGACCATTACTCTAGCAGCATTCGACCGATTTGTTTGTAAACGCACCTTGCTGGATGCCCTCAACAGTTTGGAAATTCTCCAAGGTCCTACCATTTCTTTCGATGACTCACCTCCCCTACTTATCATTGCAACATATTTTAGCTCCCAAAGGACACTTGAGCGCACCTGTTCATAAGCTGACAAAGGATATCAAACCACTACTTCTCATCATTAATAATAAACCTAGAAACATTCGACCTTATGTCAAGCTGGCAAAGTCAAATGGTATCAAGGTTATTACATTCCTTTCAACTGCTACAGCCAAATCCTGGATCGACCGCAATAAAGGTCAATTCCATTGAACATGCGACCTTGGTCTTAAACTTAATTTCACTCCTACAGCTATGTTACGTACGGCAGACAGGATATCCAAACTGCGCGTCATTACAGATAACTCCTGCTGCGATCAAATTGCTATCTCCTCTCAAGTGGCTCCTACACCCTCTACTTCATCCAATGTCCAGCCTGGGCAGGTTCATTACTTGCTAGCTGGAGAAACTATCTTGCGTTATCTTCGAGGTCGACAATACACAGCACCCGTCCTTGTAACTATATCGGAAAACATCCCAAAGCCGACATATATTTCTGAATATACCAAAACTGGGTCGACTAGCTCGGCTATTGTACGGAACGACTTCATTTTGGCATTGGCTGGGAAGCAGGTAGATGACGAATGGTGGTTAGGTTGTGATGTGATGCCGAAAACCAAAGTAAAACCCTTGCTTTTTTGGATTGACGATGAGTTGGAGAAGAGAGACATTCAGATTAAGGAGGCAATGAGGAACTTGCAAGTTGTTGCGCTTGATAGCACGGAAAAGACCAAAGCTTGGATGATTGCAAACAAACGTGTGTTACATCAGCTTTTGCATTCCCCTGCCCAGCAGTGTTTTTTTTTGTTGACCTTGTTATTAGCCCTTCTTCGTCGAATGGACAACGCTTATCTGCTAAGATTCATCTCTGACAACAAACGCAACGAATCCCCTACATTTACGCGCCCGCCACCTCCCAAAGTGATGAATCATAACGCCGGGAAAGAACTGGTCCAGTTCATTCGAGATGACCAGGGATACCGAGCGCCCATTCTTATTTATTGTCGGAAAATAAATTTGACGACTTATGTGGCGGATTGGAAGGGAGTGGGCTCTACGAAGAATCAAGAAGTTGTGCAGGTCTTTATTGAAGCTTTGGTAAATAGGAGGAGGGATGATGAGGTGGCGTGGGCGAAGGTTGGGGCAACGTTGGACTAGTGGGGTAAAGAGAGGAGGGGTGGCGTGCCGGGAGAGCAAAAGGGTAGACGGACTTCGCTCATTGAATCTCGGAGACAGAAAGGACTAGTACCAACATAACTTTTTTTTTACGAACTAATTGTTATAATTTTTTTTTTCGAATGCTGAAAGTCATTTCTTGAGGCATCCTTAGGTCCGATGATTGGCGTTCCTGGCTCCTTGTAGAATAAAGTCCATTCCCACCTGCGCTCTTCCGACAAGTGACCAAGTTTCATGGTTTCATAGCCATCTTGACTAAAAGGTATATCACCAAACTTGGTATTCCAAACTTGGTATTCCAGCGAATACAATTGTAGACTGTTAGTATTGGTGAACACGCTTTTGCTTTTTACCTCCTCGATTGACATGCGGACACGGTCCTTTCCATACACCGTGCGATTACATACTCTATCTTAACTGCGAGATAGAGTTAGATGAGTACTCGGAACGCGAACCTTCGCTTTCCAAGTTTTATCCATCCCCCCCTATAGACGCTCACTAGTATAACCAGCCTTTACTTTGTCAAATTACCCTACCTACTTTTTAAGTGTCATTCTGTATCAAGGACAATAAGCCGCTTATTCGCGTATAAGATTGGGAGGAGATGATCGCTAGGCCTTCTTCGGAAAGGAGTGCCTTCGCCGATGCTGCAGCCTGTGCGCGCAAAGAAACGAACACCCAGGGATGCTTATGTTGGAGAGCATTGGAGATTAGGAAATGTAATTAGTCATGTAGCCCGGACATAACGGCTTTTACGTCACCTAAAGAAGATAGGAGCAGTATTCTTAATACTGTTAGGTGTTATGGGTCGTCTCAAGATCCGTTACATCTCGGAATCCTGTCTTGTACAATTGCTGTAGGGCTCAACGGGGCATAGATCATGGTCGTGTGAGCAGCGGGACACAACTCACAGCTCTAACCAGGGAATGGTGAAGAGTAGCCGGGAGCAAGTGCAAGAATTCCCATAGTCGTAATATGGAACATAAGAAGCACCCATGAGACAATGGACAAGAAAATCCCCGCCAGAGTTTGGATGAAGTGGTACCAAGCACGCCAAACAAAGAACAAATGAATGGAGTTTAGGGCCGGCTTCCCGGCATATATTGGTAGGGCCGCTTTGCCATGCTGCTGCTTGTCTACCTACCTCCACGGCGATTTTTCCTGGGCGCGCTCTTTGGCTCTGCATTTTCGTGTATCTCGTCCATCTGAGTTTTGCGTACTTGGATTTCGCGTCTTCCTGCACCGGATCCCCTCCCAAAATCATTCGGACCCTGCCCCAACGATGCCCGCGAAGGAAAGACATTATTCCCCCTTCTGGATCCCGTCCCTTTCCATGAGCGAGCTGGTCAAGACAACTCTTGATCACGAATCTACGGGTTTGTTTGATATTTTCTATGACATTACTCGTAACCGTTCTGACACAAAACTCATGTGTAGACATGCTCATTGACAAATGGCTTGAGCACAGGGGATCAGGACATGACGCCTACCACGAATGGTTTCTGGATGTTCGCGAACGAAAACACGCCGCATCTCAACGTAAACAAATTATTGCATGGACAAAGGGAGAATTTGTTCCAGAGAATATCTTTTGTCGTACAGTGGACACAGGCCGGCTGATTCCTCTCGACCGAACATGGACCACCCACGTCTTTCACCATCGGTCAATGTCGGACAGAAAGCTTTCCATGATGCCTGTAGTATTTACAATGGTATGCTGCCCGCCCTTCCCCTTTGTCTTTACGCTGCGCCCGCGGTTCCTGACCCTGTGTTCCTCGTTCTAGTTACCAGAGCTGATGCTCTTGCGTGGCATGCACGATTCAGGCTGCGACGAGGTATACGTCATTGTTACGGACCTTAAGAGGCAGGAAATGGACGATGTGACAGACTACTTTAAGATGGTCTGCCGACATTCATACGGCCGAACCCAACTGAAACCCAGCATGGAGCAAAGGATCCAATTCGAACGTACGTCCCTTTCTCTATCGATAATCAATCCCTGGATTTTATGTTAATCTCGTGATGTTAGATATGCGACTAAGTCACACTCTCGTCCGCCAACGACGCACACCTTGCTTCCCCCAAATCGACTTGACATTTCGAGCACTCCTCTACGAAAAACGACCACGGTTCCTCGTACTCTTCTCACACCAAACAACCTCTTATTCCCAAATCTTCTTCACACACCCTTCTTTCGTCCCAGATGAAGACATATTTTACGATTACCCCACTGGCTGTCCAAATCCCTGCTGCACAGAGGATTGCGAAATGATCCGATTCCCAAGACGCGGGTTAGGCAATGCTGCAATCCTAGACGTGAAAAGAGGTGGAAAGAAGTTTGGCAGGAAGATACGAGCGAAACAGATGTGCAATTGGATAGAGTGTGACGTTTGCTTCTTTGAAGAGTCACTTCCCTCTTCCAGTTCAAGCAGCAGCTCAAGCTCAAGTGCGGGGGGTTCGGAGAATGGAGATAGACCTTTAGGTCAAGTGTGTAGCAAGTGCCGGCTGGTGAGATACTGTTCAAGGGAACACCAGAAGCTTGACTGGCCGGAACATCAGCGAGTGTGTGCGAAGGTTGCATTTGTTTGATCTGCGGCGGCTTTCTTCTTTGGTGTCTTCTCTCTCACTTTGATATCTGTGTTGTTGCTCATTGTGATTCACTTTTTTTTTTTGGTCTGCTTCATGAATTATTTTGATACCGTTGCATCTTTACTTCTTCCTTTCACGTTTGTACTATATTGTATGTACAGACGACAGGCTCTACTTTTATATGATTGCTTGAGCGAGCCAGATGTTGTCTATAGTCCTCTTTCAGACCCTTTTTTCTTGGTGTCGAAGTTTGTTTATGCCTCATCCACGGAAAATCCATGGGACGTCGGTGGGCATGGTTTTCTTCTGATGTGGTGAAGTTGCTCCTGATTCAAGCTCGGCTGAAGCGCTCGCCCGTTCTTGCTTTCTGGCAAACCTCCATGAGCACTTTAACAGAGAGCCGACTACCGGCTTGTTTGCCTCCTGAACTTGAACAGGAAATCTTCATTTATGCTGTACAATATTCTCCGACAACTCTTGCAGCTGTACTGCTTGTCTCTCGCCTTGTATACAAATGGTCTGCCTCCGCGGCGTCGGCCATATTCTCTCCATCCAAAACTCTAAGCAATTTACAGGACTATTCCCTTCAGGTATTCGATCCTGATACTAGAACGAAACATGTCGCTCGAATTCTTGGACTTCCTTGCCACCAGAGACTCGACATTGCTTTCCACCCAGGTGTCTTCAGTCTTTATAGGAGTGCAGGGAGATCCTAAGAAACAAGCTTATCAGATTCTAGCTCGCTGTCTCGGTGTCGTCGAGCTTGCTTTAGGTAGCCACCGATTGGGTGAACAATTCCCGAACCTCACAGGGCTTCCACGTCTCTCAGTCCTCAGCCTTTCAAACGCCGCTGGATACGGCTTTTGTAACCGCTTGCAAAAAGATAGCAGGCTCATCTTTCCTGTCCTCACTCATCTTGATATCAACTCGTCTTTATTTTGTGGATGGGAATCCATAATACAACATTGTCCTGCCCTCACTCACTTCATGGGACGGTGGGCTCAACTGGATCGGTATCTTTCGGATATACTGCACTCACAGCAGATTCGGCTTGTTGTGTTGAGAACTAATCCCAGCGTGCGCACTCGTAACTTCGACGATGAAAGGATCGTCTGGCTCGTCCCAGTCATAGAAGACTACTTCAGTTCTATTCATGCCAGGGACTTTTGGAGAGCTCGAAGGAATGGTGAGATGACTCTTTGGGAGCTAGCGGAAGAAATATTTCGGTCGAGGGTTTCTAGGTCCGACCATCCAAGCTCCACAATATCTTACAAGGAACATGATCAACATTTATAGTCACATTCCTCCCTGGGAAGACGGTTTAAAAAATACTCTTCAAATGCCCATAGTAGTCAAAAAGTCAAGACTCTCGGTTTGGAATCTATGAGAGGTTGACAGTCAAAACCCAATTCTGATTTGCATTCGTAGAGTCACAGTCCCAAAGTTGCAACTAACAAAGTTTACGATGTTCAGCAAGCGACAAGAAACAAATCCTAAGAGTCACGTACCGGAGTTGAATCCGCAACACTTCCACCCGTCAAATCTACACACTTGTTCGTCCCAGCCCAAGTAAAACGATCATTAGGATAATATAACAAATCTCCTCCAGGGTGTGTGAACTGTTGGTTCGTGTCCCCACCCGAGCAGGTCCACACTTGGAGCTTCACTCCATTCGTGGTGTTGCCGTTGGGGACGTCGAGACAGAAGTTACCTTGTTTCATGGTATACCCATCGAATGTCCACAATTGGCTTGGAAATCCGTGTCGGCCATCGCAAGACTATCTTAGGTGTGAGAGATGTGTAGGAAACAACTAGAGAGGAAGCTTACCTTGATGCCAACTTTCGTTCCGTCCGCCGCAGCACTGAGAAGCGTCACACAATTAACTAGTGCTGTACTTATTGTTGGAACAGTAATAATATATTTGCCCGTATTGACGACGTCGGGCAGTGGATCAGGGCAGGAGGGATTGCTATCCAGTGGAAGTGGTGTATTTGGATAGTGGGAAAGTGCGTAGTCGCTAGTTCTCTGAAGGTAGCATGATTAGCTCATAACCGAATACTTCTCATGATACGGCAGTCCTCACGTAGAAGCAGTATGCTCCGGTTGAACCGGCGGCTCCATTGTCGTGTAGATAACTGTATAAACCGGGTTAGGTGTGACTGGTATGGGCACAGAATAGTGAAGAGCTTACTCGCATTGAAGGTATGAATCTATCTTCGCTGCTCTTGTTAGGACATAGCGATCTCCACTGGGGATGTAGAATCCGCCTGTGCATGCTTTCAAGGTCTGTGCCGTTACAAGGACTGTAGACACAGCGGTAATGCCAATAAAGTCGAATAGTTTCATGAATTTTGGTGCAGGGAAGGTCAGTGAGGAAAATTGTGACACATTTTCAACCCTTATGAGGGCCAGATGTACAATGGTACGAATCTACCGAGTTCAGGTGAGCCAGTGCATGTGATGCAATTTTGTCTCTAGTAGCAGGGAGAGCATGGAATATTTAGACCAAGGTCGGTGGACGGTCCTGAAGAATTGAGAGTTTCTCAAAGCTGTTCAAGATGGATGGGCGTTGTTGATGAGATAGTTGTTGGCGCTCGGCACAGATTTATAAACTCCAGTACTCGATGCCTTTTATCAACATTGAATGGACAAAGGTGGTTCCCAATAGCTGTCATATCGAAACACAAAACACTACAGTGCCTTTTACCAAGACAAGTGGCGAAGCTCCAGCCAGGAAAGAACTATATTGGGGAAAAAACATTCATCGTCCGTGTTATATTGGCAAGCTGTACACGAAGTTATAACAATTGTGTCCGTAGAAACTAATTCACAGTGCTATCCGTAAGTACGGTCTTCTAATCAATTGTTCGCTCCTCGGAAACCTAAGGATGGTGAACTTGAAGAGTCCATTTCTGGTTGGTATTCGCAGGGTCGCAGTCCCAAATTTGCAACTACGGACATCGCATAGTCAGTCGAGAAAACCAGCAGCACAAAAGGGACAGCCACGTACAGGATTCGAATCTGCAACGCTCCCATCCGTCAAATCCACACATTTGTTCTTGCCATGCCATGTGAACCTATCGTCAGGGAAGAATACCAAGTTTCCACCATCATGGTCAAAGCGTTGGTTCGTATTTCCAGAAAAGCATGTCCATACTTGAAGTTTGACACCATTGTTGTCATGCCCGTCAGTGACATCTAGACACAAGTTGCCTTGCTTGAAGGCATATCCGTCGAAAGTCCACACTTGGTTCGGATATCCGTGCTTCTTGTCACAAGTCTGTTTCGCATTAGCAAGAGACTTGTGAAGAAAACCTGAAATAGGCCATACCTTGATGCCGACTTTCGCTCCATCTCCTGGAGAACCAAGGATAGTTGCACACTTGAGGAGCCCCGTGGGGGTCGTCGGGACGGTAATCATGTATTTGCCTGCTGCATGAGCATTGGGTAACGGATCAACGCATCCAGGATTACTATCAACGGGAAGGGATGTGTGTGGGTAGTGAGAGAGGGCATAGTCACTCGTCCTCTGAAAGACGCGGGTGAGACGACTTGCGTAGGAACATCCTAGAGTATGAGGAAAGAACTTACATAGAAGCAATACGCTCCTGATGAACCTTGGCTCCCTTGGTTGAATAAATAACTATGGAAAGGTTGAGCCGCATTGTTTCTTGCGCAATCCTAGTATTTCCAAACTCACTCGCATTGGAGGTATGGTCCGAGCACAATTCCCCGGGTCAATGTATAACGATCTCCATTGGGGACAGTGAGGATGTTTGCACATGCTTTCAAGGTCTTTCCTGAAGCAAGGCCAGCACAAAAGGCGGTAAGAAACAAAGACCGGAGGAACTTCATGATGTTACTCGCGACAAGAACCTACGATTGATCGTTTTCTAAAACTTGAGCCTTTTATAAAGAATGAGTCAAGGGCGGTGGTAAGAATGGACGCCGCCTAAACGCTAAAACCACAGGCTAGAGATTGGGCGTCAGCTAATGTTCTCTGGATGGTTGAAGCATTTTCGTCTCAATTTCGTCTGTCATATACCGCCACAAGTCTGCGGAGATGAAGGGGTTTTATGATGGCAGCCTTGGAATGAAGAGGACTTCAAGGAGTTAGTTGAAGGGCACTGCCCATCAATATTCTTTCATCGCTTGAACTGGGCGTGAAGAGCCCATAAGGTCAATTGAGTCGTTCTCTTAGGGCGTTTTGTAAAACGAGTAGAGTCTTAATGCAACTTTGGAGCCGCCACGGTTGAGGGTTTGTAAAACCATCCGCTGCTGAGGGCCAGAGAGAGTAAATATCGCATGACAACTGGACGCTATCATGCCCTTCTAAGCATGGTACAAAATGTGGCTATTAAGAGCATGGAAGATAGGGGGGGATAAGTGTACAGCCAGCTGAGAGTTAGGTTTCGTGCCAAGATTGGGCATTTCGCCACCCAAATAGAACATTCTTAAGTTCAGTCGTGAAATCTTCTCTCATTGCCAACACCCTAGAAGGATCCGTGGGCGCTGCCGACTGAGTCATTTCCATTGTCTTCCTCAAGGATCGGGACTACCTGGAATTACCAATGGAGTAGATGAACTTTGCCAGGCGCACTACTATCCAACAATTTCATCTGATCAATTGACGACTTTCAAATTACAAGCTTTTCGAAGGAGAACGAAGAGTCCATGAGGAAGATGCTCGTCAAAGTAGTTTTACGAGGCCCCCTCTCCATTGTACGCATCCCTGTCCTTTCGAAGCTTCTCAACATACAACCAGGTCACGAGAATAAACTCAACCATTTTCCTGTCTACCTCGTTCAGGATTCCATTCTCATATCCAGATGAAGAGGAGCCATTGAGCGACAATACCGCAGGGTAGAATTCAAGTGTATGTGGCGACTGTTTCCTAAATATATGGTCTTGACTGCGATGGAATCTAGCCAATGGCCTTTTACTCTCGTTATTCAAAACCAGCTATTTGGAGCAAAGAAAGAAAAGTGAGCATAATGATGTGAGGTTCGGGTAAGAAGGAACACCGACAGTACATTCTCTCATGCCAAGACGCCATCTAGCTTCCCTTCCGTCAGGGAGCGTAACAATTCGATCTCGTCCGAAATATCCGTAAGTCTTGAGATTACTCGCTTTCTCCTTCCTCATTAGAATGTCGCTGGGAATCTTGTCCCCGCCCGCAAATTCGAAAGTGCTTGGCCCAATGACTTTGTGGTGGATAGTTGCAATTGTTTCAAATTCATCCACCGAACTACCTGGAGAGTGAGAGAGTATGAATCAGAACAAATTCTGAGGCTAATTCAGAATGGACGCACCGGGTTTGATCCTCTGAATAAGAGTACATTTTGGAGCAAAATTTTCCCTTGCTGTCTCTGTTTTATAGAATGTTTGGCCAGAAGATGGGATCGAGTATCTGGCATTTAACGTGGAGAATTTCCATTTGTTGCTTGAATCATGGCCATGGGATTGGGCCGTACATTCATATACCAAGTTGCCGCTGGTCTTGGCAAATTCTGGAAGTGAGGTATCTGGTCCATCATACTGAGAAAAGAGGCCTTTCCCCTTGGCTGCTTTCACCTCGTCAGCAGAGTCGTAGGAAGGTGTGGGAGAAACAGATCGTTTGCGAGAGAACATGTTGGGGTGGTTGAGTGAGGAGCTTCAAAAGTCTGACGTATTTAAGAAATATCAGTGAATCCTGGGGTGACGAAATCGCCAAGCTCCACACAATACAACAAAAACGCAGCATCAGAAGTGATGTGAGCTCCAAATGCCGCAGCTGCATCAAAACTGCTGATTGAAGGGGCAGTGCTCGGAAGCAGTGGCCAAACGTTCTTCGACTGGTTTGAATGCTGACAACATGAATATTGGAACCATATTCCGAACCAATCTGCTGCCTACCCGTCCTTCGCTAGTCGATTAAAATGGCCCCTCGCTTAGTCTTCGGCAGGCTTCATTGGGGGGCTTCCCAGTTGGCCACAAGCTCCAACTTCGGATGTACTAGGTTTATTATACTGCTGTAGACCCACTGCATTGAAATAGATATCGCGATGCCTTTCACACCTTTGTTCACATCTCTTTGCATGCAACATATGCCTTTACACCTTAAACCACAGCTGTACTGCGTTTGGATTTCTGCGCTTTGGACATACCGGTGTCTTTCTGCCTGAGAAATCACAACAGGTCTGCTCCTGCTATTCGATAATATGATAGACAAACCAGCCCAGCTTCGAAGAGCTACGAATTCTCGGGTTCTTTGTCGGAGGTAACACTACGAAATGCAAAGAGATTGCAGAGTCCGGACGGTCACACGAATGTTTTCCAGGCAATAATATTAATCGACGGATTCTTTCTATGATTCGCGCAAGAAATATGGTGCGGCAGACCAAAGCACTTGAATTTGATGGCTAGTGACTGAGTATGCTGTGCTTTTTTACAGCACCGTGGCTTCCGGCCGTCGCTATCTACCTGTTACTCTCGTACAAGTCAAAATTTTCATACTCTGAAAGAATATTGATCAAATGCTGGGTTGTTACACGCACGTTCCTACCGGACAAGTTTGGGTTCGATTTGGGCCAGCAACACGGTCATAACCGGAAAGCCCAAGCACTGCTTCTCCACGATAGAACGGCTGATGAGGGCAACGCAGTCTTGGCTCATCTCGCCTTGAGTGCTGCGTCTTGCTGTGGAAGAGAAGCATCCAGGTTCCGACTCGGAAGAACCTTCAAGACAGTATTCGCCTACTGGCACCTCCTTAAATACGTCAGACCTATCAGCTCAAACTACAACAACCCCCAACATGTTCTCCAGCAAACGATCTACATCTCCCACACCCTCTTATGATTCTACTGACGAGGTGAAAGGCCTCAAGGGCAAGGAGCTCTACACTCAAGATGATGAACAAGATGCTGCGCTTCCAGGCCTTGCTTCGAACAGCGGCAGCTTGGTTTACGACTGTATTCCCCAATCTCATGGTCATGATTCAGGCAATAAATGGGCATTCTCAACTCTGAATGCTCGATATGCACTTCCATCTTCTGGCCAGACATTCTACAAAACTGAGACGGCAAGGGAGCATTGGGCTCCAAAGTTTACTCTCATTCAGAAGATTAAACCTGGTACGTTCATTCTTTGTTGCACTTGGAATCTAGTTCTCAATTCTCATTCTTCCTCTATAGGTGGTTCTGTGGACGAATTCGAAACACTTGCAACAATTCATCACAAGGTCATTGGCTCCAGTGTCTTCGAATTCGCCAACGGGGATAAAATTCCTAGCAATGTCCTCATGAGAAAGGAGAAGTCGAACGCTCCTAGGGCTTACGGGTTCTTTGGACGAGATCGAATTGTTACCCTCCCTGATGGAAGGGAAGCTAGGTGGCGTATGGGCTCCAGGGAGTGTACTGTGAGTTGTCCTCAGTGTCTTGAAGCTTAGGTCATTTTACTAAAGATTTATCCTCAACAGTTGGTCTTGAACAACGAGAGTAGAACCCCATTGGCTCGATTCCATCGCAGTCGAGACCTCATCTTCACTAAACACAAGAAACCACCTCACATGCTGGAATTCTTCCCAGCTGCGCTGTCACCCAATGGATCCACTTCATCAGGGTATGAAAATGGAATCTTGAACGAAACAGAAAGGAAAATGGTTGAGTTTATTCTGGTCACCTGGTTGTATGTTGAGAAGGTTCGAAAGGACCGGGATGCATACGATGGAGAAGGCGGTGGAGGGGCGTAAAATGCTCATGTGGCCAATCCTCTTTCTAGGATCATAGCTCTCCTAACAAACTTCTAATATCATTTTCACCCGTAGGCGGGATGAACCTATTGGATATTAATACACATATTTATTCGCCCTTTTCTACACATTCCAAGTTCCAGAACATATAGTCAGCATAGTTGCAACTTGAAAACAACCAATGTAATTATTCTTCTGCTGCTCATGGTCAAGAGTGTCGAATTATTCTATCACCAAAGGAGTAGACGGGGACACGCGATTTAATGCGGCAGTATTCGATAAAGTGAACGAGTAGCAGTGGCTTAGAGCATAGTATGTGTAAGGGGAGTGTTTGAAAAGTTATCTGAGCGTTGTCAGTGTGTCTACAAAATGGTGTTGTCTTTGTAGGATAGTATGCTAACCGACGGAAATGCCCGACCAAGAATAGTCGACAGAGAGGCCAGATTGTTCGGCTAAATGGTCTTACTGCAAGCCCCAGCGTTCGACAAGAAAAACATGATCATGAGTGGAAAGCCAAGCACTGCTTTTCCACTATCAAAGTGGCTGATGACGGCGACGGCCGTCTTGGCTCACCTCACCTGAGAAGTTACGTCTTGCTGTGGATGAGGAGCGTCCAGGCTCGAAAGAACGTTCGAGGCGGTATCTACACAACCTGCTTAAATACGTCACATACACACCACTCCACCATCTACAACTCCCAACATGTTCTCAAGCAAACGGCCTGCGTCCCCTACACCTTCATACGATTCTTCTGATGAGGTGAAAGGTGCAACAAGCAGAGGCACCTTTGACGAAGGACCAGATACTGCGCTTCCAGATCTTACATCAACAAGTGGAAGCTTGGTGTACGAATGTAGACCCCAATCCCATAGCCATGATTCCGGGAGTAAATGGAAATTCTCAACGTTGAATGCTCGATACTCGCTTCAATCCTCTGGAGAAACAATCTACAAAACAGAGACGGCAAGGGAACACTTTGCTCCTAAGTTCACTCTCATTCAAAGGATTAAGCCTTGTACGTCTTTCTTTTATCTCCCTCAAACTTTGTCTTCACCGATTACCTCCAGATGCTTCAGCTGACGAATTTGAAACTATTGTAACCATTCACCATAAAATCATTGGTTCAAGTGTCTTCGAGTTCGCGAATGGAGACAAGATCCCAAGTAATGTTCTGATGAGGAAGGAGAAAGCAAGTAGCTTTAAATCTTACGGATTTTTCGGACGAGATCGAATCATTACGCTGCCAGACAGAAGGGAAGCAAGATGGAGTCTTGGTTCAAAAACGTGTCTAGTCAGTCTTTTTCATCTTGTGCTTCGCAGCATATAAAAATTCTTTTGGTTGACCATAATATCTGAGCAGTTGGTCTTGAATAACGACACTCGAACCCCATTAGCAACATTCCATCGTAACAAAGCCACTCTCCTGACTAAACAAAAGATGCCTGACTTGCTGGAGTTCTTCCCCACTGCTCTTTCAGTCAATGGCAGCCCATCGTCGGGATATGAACAAGGCGTTTTGAGTGATGCAGAGAAACGAGTAGTCGAGTTTATTTTTGTGACTTGGTTGTATGTTGAGAAGCTTCGGAGGGATAGGGATGGTGAGGATGGAGCCGGGGAAGGAGGCGATGGCGACGGGGGAGGAGAGTAAGAGTATCATATTTGTATGCTTTGTGAATATGTACGCCTCGATCAGTAGAGCGAAGTACTAGTGCTTGCTAATTGGACGATACGAGTCTCGAGACCTTAATTCCATATACCTACTGACAATGACTTCCAAGGCAAACAAATTAGCTCACACAAATTTACCCAAAGCTGACAAGTATATGCATTTGAAATCTATCGAGATCTATTGAAGAGACGGATGAGGCACTAATCAAAAGGCTATAAACAAACTAGCTTCTATTTTTCGAAGGGGTCAATGTCACAACACTTTGTTCTTGACCGTAAAATCTCCTCAGCCTGCCCCCAAAGATCCATCTCACAGGTTCTACGTGCTTTCCAATCTCGTTTGACTTGGCCGAGTATCCGACTCACATCCAGGGTGATCCTAACAAGTCTAACGTCGTCGGGGAACGATATACGGCCGTGGTCAATGTCTTTGATCACGACCAGACGAATATGTGGCAGTCCTAGAATGGTTGAGATGTTCAGAGCCACCTTCCTAGAGCCGCTGATCATAAAGTGTGAGAGAGAAGGGAACTGCAACTCCATTGTTTCCGGAGCGGGAAAGACGTCGAGGTTGGCGTCGAGATGAGTAAGCATTGGGAAACGGACATCCTCATGCTCTCTCAAGAACCGGTTAAAAGCGGTTGAAGAGGGATGGTCTAAGCTGAGCATGAAGAGGCGGGGAAAGGCGGTGAGGTTTGGGAAAGGCTGACGAATCTCGTGGTTGCTGAGAGCGACATCAACAACACTAAGACATCGGGCCAGAATCCCATGAGCAATTTCCCTGTGGCCATTGGCTGGCATGTTTCCTATTAGGATAGAAGAAACATGTGTGGCGAGAAATGTTGAGCCCTTCTGAGTAAGAAGGCTCGTGAATTTAGGCGATGTTCCTGCTCCAAATTCTAATGCTAAGTATCGGAGGGGATAGAGCCTGTTATTTTTCAGAGAGTGTATGGAAGGAGGACTGCTATTGGCGCACCATTCGTAGACGCGACGGGAGACAAGAAGTAAGGCTGACAGAGTTTCTGAGGAAAATCGTGCAGCAAAATTGAATATTGGTCGCTCAAGTTCGGGGGGTAATCGAGGAGATGGAATGGAATTGACCATGGTCATGAGGGTTATGAGGAAGTGGATTGCGGGCGCTCAAACCCAGCTAAAGTCCTTGTACTTTTTTACCGCGTCCATGACATAAACCCTTTCAGACTGAGATTCTTTCGTCTATTCTGATATCCATTTCCGGTAACGCCCCTCTCTCTAAACGCACATTTAATGAATGGGCTGCGGGGAACGTGATACAAACGATTTTCATCATGATCGAATTGAGCCTGTATCTTTCAAATGAGAAACTTTACCGTCTACATATGTAATGTTTGAACTAACCAAAACACCAACAGTTCACTTCTTTTGCTCTTTTCATCTTTCCCTGTGATATCAAACTCTGATATCCCAGTGTCGCGTTACCCCGGATGCAACTTGGGAATTCATGGCCAGAAGAACCCATCGCTCAAGGCTTTAACCTCTCCTCTGAATTCTCATGCATTCCATCTGTATTTCTTTACTCGTGCCCACAGCTAATCTTGAGAAAAAAATAATGATCTAAAGCAGGGTCATGTCATCCCGAGAAGTTTACCTCTAGGTTAAGTCTGTCCCTGGTTCCTGAGACCTGCGAACCTCTTCTCTAGTTAGATCGTTTTGCCATATTGGAAAAGACCAAGCGCCTTCCAATCACTAAAACGAAAATGCTCCTCGTTCTTACGGACCTGGCAGACATCCAGTATCATATCAAATTCAAGTACTGTCCCTGCTACCCTCCGTGCGCCCGGAGAAGTATTCTACACTCGCTGATAGCATTTACAATGTAGGTAACATATATTTAAGGTAACACTTTGAACAATTGACGTTGGGTCATTTTTTCCTTAACTTTCGGCCATAGTTCGTACCAAAACTAGGTTTTCACTCTGGTGGGATGGTACCATATCTCCCTAGCTGCTTGAAGAGACATTTTCTAGCATTCCGGCTTCTACCAAAGTTTGCAGACTGAAGAGAAGCTTGTTGACAAAGGGATATATTAATCAGTGTTCTCGTCATCTTTCCATAGCTACATGCTGACACTATTCACGCGACCTTCGTACCATACATCTGCACAAATGAATAGACGGCAAGTCTGCTGGAATGTTAGACCAGAAAGAAAGAGTTTTATAACAATTCACCTAATTTTGGTCAGGCTTTGGCATCTTCCATAATCCTTGCTGGCGAATTTCTGACAACGACGTCATATACTCTCTACATTTGTTCCATAATCTGAACTGTTCATCTGTATCACCGCCCTGCCCAGGATAAGCGTCGATACCTTGTATTGACGGGAAAATTCGAGAAATATATGCGGCCACATGGAACGGATCTTCAATATGGGAGGGTCCAAAGCACAAATCTTTTAACGTGCTGTTGCTGTAGACGTGATCAGGAGGGTCAGAGCTGTTACACCAATCTGGAAGATCGCTAGCATCGCGGATAGGAAGGCAAAGGTAACTGAGATTGGGGCAATGAGTGAAATAGGCCAAACTCTCGAGAGATGGAGGAGGAGCGATCTCTACAAAGAGTACGAACGATGCGATATTTTTCCAGGCGATAGATATATTTTTAATTTCCTGATCACTGACGTGAAATGTTCGCGTGGAGTTGAGCTCGAAAGACCGCAACGCCTTCAAAGACAGAAGAGGCCCGATATGATCCAAGAGGGATCCTCGATCCCCTTCCTCGGAGATATTATCATCGATAACAATATTCTGAAGTAAATGCGGCTGTTTTCGGTTGCTTAATGCCGTTGCAATCGTTTGGAATGTTGATATGCACGCATTACCGGACCAACCAAGGTTGACCGATTCGAGGGGACTTTCCTCAGTACATCGCAGGAATGTTGCACACCAGAATGGTTCTCCATGAAAACGAAAGGTCCTAAGACGTGGGAGTGAGAAGTTTGCCACGATAGGTGGTGTTGACGTGGAGTCAGGAGAGTTGGTTGGGGTGTGATGGTTGATGGAGAGCCTTACAAGTGAGGAAAAAGTGTTGGGTCGAAATGCGTATAAAGCCGATGCGAGAATGTGGACTCGGAGCTGTGTCAGTGACATGTTATAGGACGAGCCGATGTAGTCAAGGAGAGTTGGATCGATGGCTGATAGAATAAGTGAACGCATTCCTTCCCACTGACAGAGCATAGCAAGTATGGCTTTTGCGTAGCCATGTTCCCACGACATGGCTAGGCGATTAGCCTCCACAATATGGAATTCCCTCAGGTTAGGACACCATCGTGGTAGAGCACTGGCGATACTGGCATCCAATGGTGCTGCCGGATTCAGTGTTAAAGATACGAGCGTCGGTGAAAGAAAGAATCGTAGAGTTTGTATTGAAATTTCACCCGACTCGGATATCCCGGAGAGATCCAGGACCAGCAGACGTGGAAATATAGGCAGATGCGCGGTCGCCAGAGCAACCCGCTGAGCAGGAGACAGACGAAAGTACAGAAAAATGGAAGAGCTAAGCTTCCTGACTCGGTTGCCATAGAAGGAGAAGCGATTCCATTGAATGGGAGTGATAAGCTGTTGCGAATCCTGGCTGCATGTCAGTAAAGGAGACAAGGGACGTAAGCTACGTACTAGATGGAGGAAATTACCAGGCAAGCACTTCGGAATATCTTGAAGTATTAATTCCCTATACAAAATGTCCAATGCAGGATCCAACCAGGTTTTGTTGGCTTGCGCGAGACGCGCTAGCGACGATTTTGTTACGCATAGCGTGCAGATTAGCAAACGAATTTCAGGGATGGCGAGTGCTGCCTGCATGGCAAAGAAAAGCAAACTGACTGGAAGAGGATGTCAACGTGGTGGGAATCGCGTTCGCGAGGTGACGGTTTCTAACAAAGAGCAACCCCTGCAGATCCACCAGGAAGGTCGCGGTCCGGAATTGTGTGGGTCTGCTCTTGCTTCCATGAACCCTGTAGACGCAATTCGTGAAACTTCTCCCACAAGCTCCGTCGGCACGACATATCCTGAAGACCAAACATCTCTCGAAGATTTAGAGGAGAACTGTACCCACGACCAATTTGAGGCAAAATGCAGGGACCTCATAGGTCTTGACAATCCCCTCGACCCGCATGAAGCAGAACTGGAAGAAAATCCACGATATCCGTTGCTACCGCCAATTCCAGAGACAGAACCGGAACGAACATGCAAGTATCGTTGTTCCAGTTGATTTTTGCGCCTCTTATTTACCTTCCATGCAACAGTGGCATTTCAGCAAAATCTAGAATCCCTTCGCCAAGTCGTTAAAGACCTCGAGGCAGACGACATGTTCGAAGAAGTCAAATTCCAAGGTTCACGTGTGGGGCTTGCTGACGAGCCAGTTACGCACGATATCGATTCCATTCTCTTTGGCATGCTTGATATGCCTGTACCTGGAATGTTGAAGGAAGCAACCAAGGAGCCGCAATCGTTTGGTGCCAACGCTTTGGAATCGATGACTACTGTTGGTGGGGGTACTGGTCAGAAAGCTGGGGTTTTCAAGGGGAGGGTAAGGAGAGCTTGATTTTCAAGCAGGTAAACTTATGTGTGCTTTGCTTCACTCGCTATTGATGTCCTTTTAGACTTACCGTTTGTATTAGCAGCCAAATGTTCGCACCAATGTTGTATGATTAAATTCATTTCAATCACTTCTTTGCCTGGGCTGTTTTGGAGTCTCGACAATCTGTCCCGTTGTTCAAGGTAAGTCGGCTCTATCTGGTTATCATGCCTGAGCTGCCACTGGGTTCAGACCACCATCTATCAATAATAATACGTCATACTTTTCCAAGCTCTGTTATGGTTCTCTTCCTGACGTTTTCTTATTTTGGGGCTGCATGCTCTGCTGGGAGACCGGTAATGGCCGTCTCTTCTACTCACAAGGGCTGCTCATCCACCGAAAGGGTTTCTTCCCCATTTTCATCGTCCTTCCCCACTCTTTTGTTTTCGTTGATGAGGCGTGAGTTTATACCAGATTATTCTCTCATCCTTTCCTTTTTTTTTGGAACATGTCTGACTCTGTTCATTGCTCTTCCATCACAGCTCTACCATGCATGACCTTGAAGTTTTGAACGCTCTGCCATTTAGAGTGAGGTGATTCACGCGCTCAATCCTAATTGGTGTCGTAGCTTACAGCTTTGACAACCAATTGCGAAAATGACCTTTAATAGAACACAACCATTGGAACTCCAGTTGTCAGCCTGTAGTACGTTAAGGTCTCCAAACTTCTTTCTTTCGTTCCCATTTCTCCGTGTATATGTCTATGATTATGGTGCCACATTTAACTTTGGTCACTTTGAACAGAATGCGGCCAGCAGTCTATTGTGAATTTGGGCTCAAAGTATATGAGTTGAGTCCCTTGCTCTCTGATATATTCGAGGAATGTCTGAGGTCGCAATTGAACAGTGCGTCAGCTTAGAGTATGGTCAGATATAGAGGCTGTCTCGTTTTTCCGTTTTGCCGTAGACACTCCCACTGATCGCCCTTAGAGAAACACACCACCCAACCAGATTGAGAAGGGTGTCCCAGCATTTTAGCCGAGCTATCAACGAAAGGTTGAAGAACGAACGGGAGAGTATTATATAATTAGGGGGTATAGTCATTTTCATTCTGCATGAATTGTAAACTAAGGTCCTATTTCTGCGAACCTCCTACAACATAAACATCTGTACAAATGAGTGAGCAGGCACTCTGTCGAAACATCGGATAGGAAGGGAAGAGTTTAGTCGCGATTCATCTTGTTTCTTCATGTTCTGGCTTTTTCCATAATCCGCCCTGACGAATCATTGACACCGTTGGAAGATACTCGTTGCATTGCGACCATAACGAGAGCTGCTCATCTTCATCCTCATCCTCATCCTCATCTTCACCATCACCAGGAGAAACGTCAATATGCTCAATAGATGGGAAAAGCCGGGAAATAAATGCTGCTACATCCAATGGATGGCGAATGTAGGATGCTCCTATTCCCAGGGCTGTTAGTGTATCGTTGCTATAGACGTGATCGGGAGGGTCAGATCCGAACGCCCATTCTGGAAGATCACGAGTATCATAAACAGGGAGGGAAAGTTGCGTGAGATTTGGGCAATGAGTGAAATAGGCTAAACTCTCTAGGGATAGCGAAGGAGTGACATTCACCTCTAGAGTAAACGACTTGATATATTTCCAAGCCTTAGAGACCTGTTGAATTGCCTGATTATTGACGTGAAATGTAAGGTCGGAGGAGAGTTCGAAAGTCTGGAGAGCCTCGAAAGTTAGAAGTGGCTGAATATGATCCAAGAATTGGCCTCTATCCCCTCCAATGGAGCTTTCATCGCGGAGGCGAATGCTACGGAGAAAAGATGGTAGTTTTCGACTCGCTAGCGCAGTCCCAATCTTTGTTAATGCCAACTTGTCTCCTTCGTCATGCCACTTCAGTTCAACCACTTGAAGTGGACTTTCAGCCGTGCATGGGAGAAACTCCGCACACCACAGCGCATTTCCAGAGAACTCAAAGGTATGAAGGCAAGGGAGTGAGAAATCGGTCACTGTCGGCGGGAGTGATAGGGAGTGTGGGGGAGTATGGAGTTTGATATTGAGCTTTACAATGGAGGAGAGATTGTTTGGTCGAAAGAAGTACGAAGAGGATGCGGATTCGGAGTTCCGTTAGTGATTGGTTGAAAGAACAGCCGATATGATCGAGGAGCGTCGAATCTATGGCTGTAAGAACGAGCGAGCGCATTCCTCCCCACTGACGGAGCATGGCATGCATAGCTGTGACGTGATTTTGTTCCCATGATATGGCTCGGCCATCAGCTACGAAACGAAGATCCTTCAAACGGAGGCACCACTGTGGTAGAGCACCGGCAATATTGGCATCCAATGGCATGTTTAGACCCAACTTCAAAGATACGAGCGACGACGAAACAAATAATCGGATATTTTGCATCAAGGAGTCTCCGGAACTTGGAATACCTGAGAGGTTTAAATCCTGGAGGCGTGGAAATAGAAGGCTAGGTGCAACTGCTAGAGCTACACGTTGAGGAGGGAAAAAATCAAATCGCGGATAAACACAAGAATAAATCAATTTTCTAACTCGATGAGTGGAGAAAAAAAACCGATTCCACTCAAGGGGAGTAATGAGTTGGTTCGAATTCTACCAGCAAGTCAAAACCAAAGCGAGAGAGGATCAGGCCAAACAACACACCGGATTGTGAAATTTCGCAGAACACTTTAAAAGAGACTGAAGCATCATATTTGAATATAAGACGTCTAAAGCGGGATCCAACCAGTTTTTGCTGACTTGAGCTAAATGAGCCAGCGATGAATTGGGAACACATTGCACGCAGATTAGCGAACGAATTTCCGGGATGGCAAGTGCTGCTTGCATGACACTCCAAGAATGTAGCTGGAATACAGTGCTAGAAAAACTGAGAATCACGTTCGGATAGTGACCGTCGGAAGCCAAGAACAGCACCGTTCACGACCCGGAATCGTGTGGATCTGCACCTGATTCCATGCACCGCCAACGCGATTCGTGAAACTTCTCCCACAAGCTCCGTCGGCACGACATATCCTGAAGACCAAACCTCTCTCGAAGATTTAGAGGAGACCTGTACCTGAGACCAATTTGAGACAAAATGCAGGGCCCATATAGATCTCGATAATCCACTCGACCCGCTCGAAGCAGAACTGGAAGAGAATCTACTGTATCCGCTGCTACTTTTTCAGGCTCTCTTTTGGTTCCCTGCCTGGTATCCTTATATTGCAGCCCCATGTTATTCTGTAGGGGAGCCCGGGGCCCTGTATTTTACCCACATGGGCTAGTCATTCACCACAGGCTTACCTTCAGTCTTGCCGGTCATCTTTGGCTCACCCTACCCTCGGCATGTCCATTGGGAAACCTGTAAGGTTCTATCTCGCATGGTTCCGTGCAAAGATTTTGTTGCAATAGTTCCTGGCGCTGGGTTCAAACAGAGTCAGGAGAACAACCCTCTTTTCCACTAGCTACCTCTACGTACTCTCCTCGCTTCCTTCCTGAACATGAATATTACATTTGTATGCTTCAGTGGCCGGTTCATATCATTGGATAGCGCTACTTTTATGACTCTTCGTTGCACCCCGGATATATGAACGAGTACGTAGTGCATTTCCCGGCTCATTCATTCACTGAAGAACCTGATTTATTGTTAAGCTGAAGGTCCCTGGAGATAAATTTGGGTCTCCGCTCAACTTCCCCACCTGAGAAAGTTTTATCGCTCTGCAAAATATTTGAGAGCTCTTATCAGCACACTTCACCTCCAGACAAAGGTCTCATGAACCCAGCTTATATGAACTGAATTTTCTGGGGGGACACATGGTGTTACAGACCTTTGCGTGCGCAAATTACGTTACTACCAAACGCTTGAGTCAAGATAGCCATTAGGAGCTTTACAAACGGTAGCACTAGATGGGCATCAATAGCGGATTAGATGTCAGGATTTGAACACACGTACCCCGACACTCTACCCACGCTTCAACAAACACCCATTTTCTGACCACTGCCCTGACCAACAGTAACCACCAATTCCATGGTGGTGATGGCGCCAGACGATTGCTGCTCCTTGGCTGCTTTCTGCAACAGTCCAGCCCAAATATGTCAAGGATACCAAAGAGAATGAAGTCAATCTGGGTTGAAATGGCGGGTCAACACGCGCAACAGACATCCCTTGGAATTATAGTTCTTCAAGCCTGTAGTCTGCTTCTAGGTCTTTAATGACTGGACGAAGATCTATCCACGACCTGAGCTTCACCCGTCCCTACACCTTATCTTAAATTGGTTCCGGCTACAGCTTTCCCCTAAAATCTTCAAAGGTTTTTCAATCTGTAAGAAAGGTCGTTCCAACGGTGCTTGCTGGAGAAGTTGTTGTAGGTTTTGATCTCGAGTTATCGCCATCACAATTTGATGGCGGTGAGTCTTCGTTGAGTCTTATATTATATGACTCCTACATGAGTCTTAACTACGTAGTAGATAAAGTCCCCGTAAAATAGCAAATACATTACGTTGTTTCCTATCAAATTTGCAAGAGAAGTTCCCCAAATCGCTTCTCCGGGGGTTGAAGAAGGAAGAGCTGACCCACATAACTCTGGACCTCCACCTTAGATCTGTAAGGTTGCTTTTCGCTGCAGTTCGTCACCCCGCGAACGCGATTCTTAACTTGCTCACATCTTGTTCCAGTCACATTCCCGTATTCTTTATGCAGGCTGCACTTGCCGTCCCGGAAATTCGCTCACTCATCAGCGCGGAGTGCAGGTCCAAGTCGTCGCTGGCCCACCTAGCCCAGGTCAACAAAAGCTGGTTAGATCCTGCATTGGACTTTTTGTATAAGGATTATCACTTGAAGACTGTTTGAAGTGCTTACCTGGTGATTTCTTCCATCTGGTAAGTAAGTGTCGTGCATTCCTCTCTTGCCATCCTGACGTGACGGCAGGATTCCCAGAATCTCATTACTCCGCTCCAATGGAGTCGGTTCTCCAATGTTTACGCCCACCGAGTCAGGAAACTTGGCTCCATTGCTCACCTTTCGCGTCCTCATTTGTCTCCCGCCCAGCGGATTGCTTTGGCGGTTGTACAGTGGCCTATATTTCCCCGCCTCCTAGAATTAGACCTCACTGATGTTTCCGAGTCGCAAGACATTTTGATACACACTTTACGTCCCTTTCTTTCGTCAACGGTCGTGTCTTTGACCCTGCGTCTGACTGCACCATTGGATGCCAGCATTGCAAGCGTCCTACCACGGTGGTGCCCCCACTTGAAGAAATTTGATATTGTATACTTTGAACGGAGCATACCGTGGGAAAAGGGATACGCCAGAGCCATGCTCGCTATGCTCCGTCAATGGGAAGGAATGCGCGACGTCCATCTCCCATCCATAGACTCAGCGCTCCTCAATCATATCGGCTCCTCCTACAGCCAATCATTGACTGTGTTTAGTGCCCGCATTCTCGCATCATCTCTATACACATTTCAGCCCAATACCTTCTCCTCTCTTGAAAAGCTCTGGATCTCACATCATCCAC
Organism: Flagelloscypha sp. PMI_526; assembly: GCA_021399455.1. Lineage (NCBI taxonomy): Eukaryota > Fungi > Basidiomycota > Agaricomycetes > Agaricales > Niaceae > Flagelloscypha > Flagelloscypha sp. PMI_526. The sequence goes on from JAJTUO010000017.1 coordinate 272,474, forward strand.
GGTCTACCACCGCCGACGCTTTGCCACTCATGCCGATAGTGGCAGAATTTTCACTTCCTCGCCTTAAGGTCTTTAATTTTAACGGAGAAGCGTCATGGTGTGCAGAGTTTCTCCAATGCATTGTAGCAAGTCCCCTCAGCACAGCTAGCATTTACTGTTACGACAGAGGGGACCAGTTGGCATTGAGGGGGATTACAACTGCACTGGGCAGTCGACAGCTGCCGTTGTTACTTCGATGGATTGACCTCCGTGATACCAGCTCTGAGGGTGGGGATAGGGGAAATCTCTGGGATTATATCAGCCCGCTTCTGACTTTGAAGGCGTGGAGCATTTCCAAATTTCTTCGGCTAAAACATTCCATGCCAGTAATCAGACAATTCAATATATCTTGGCTGCTTGGGGAAATATTGAGCTGTTTGGCCTTAACGTGAAGGTCGTTCCTTCGCTTACTCTCGGGAGTTTAGCCTATTTTACTCGCTGTCCTAACCTCAGCCAACTTTCCCTTCCTATTCGAGATGCCAGTGTCCTTCCGGATTGGCATTACCATCCTCACCTTCCTGATCACGTCTACATCAATGACAAACTAGAATATCTGAATCTAGGATCATCTTATATCCAAGATCCCCTCCATGTAGCAGCATATATTTCCCGACTTTTCCCATTGATAGAACACTTCGACGCTTCCCCGCGTGGTGGAGATGCCGGCGAAGAACAGGTTCTATTCTGGAGCCAATGTAAAGAATACCTCATGGAGGTTTGGGAAATTCGTCAGAAGAAGAAGAACAGGAAGCCTGAAAGAAGTTAGGCGAGTTTCTACCAAACTGTTCTAATCTCACATTCCAGGAGACCTCCTGCTCACACGTTTATGATGTTTCCATTCAGATGTTGGAAGATGGCTAGAATCTACTGCAAACCGTTGAAAGAACACCTCTACTAGCCTAGTGTGGAAGAGAATTTCCAATTGCGAACGCGCGGGTCAGGATGCTATGAGAAGAGTTCCCAGGTGTCCGTTGCTATTGCCTCTCAACTCCAATTTTCTTTCCCTTTGGGCCACCAGCAGTCTTGATAGCCTCTAATTAGGGTGTACTTAAATGGCATTTTTCACCTCGTGATTATTCTCCAATCTAATTGGCCGACATATTGTGGATTCCACACTGATGGAGGTTCTGATAGGCGTTGCAGTCTGCCAGTGAAGAAGATCATTTCACAGTCAGATTAGTAAGTGCGGCAGCCAAATTTGCAAGACCACCTGTTCTTTTTTTTAATGTGGTGGCCGACAGTAAGTCCAGGTATGAGCGAAAGAGACACCCCAGCGGTGATCATGACCTGCACACATGTGAAAAATGGAAGATTTAAGAGTAAACGTCAAAAGTCACAGGACTTCACACAAATCTCGGATGGAAACGATTTATAATTCGTTGAAAATGACTGCGAGTCAAAGCTGTGAGCCAATACCCACAGAATATTCCGCGGCCTTGCACTGCACCCGGAATTCACGGGTTGCTTTGAACCACTACTTTCCTTCCACATTCTTTCGCGAAATGGCAGCAGAACCATCAAATGAATTTAAACGAAAGCGTGCAGGTAGCATTGACCCTCAAAGCTCTTCCGAATACAAACGTTCAAGGACTGCGGAAATCACTGGTTCAGAACTTCACCACGATGATGAGTTTTACTTTGAGGACGGAAGTTGCATCCTCCGTGTCGAAGATACTCTTTTTAATGTGCGTATATCCTATCATCTCTTGTTATTTTCCATCTAATTCAGCCAATATAGGTGCACAAAACCGTGCTGTCACGCGAGAATTCGTTCTTCAGATCCATGTTTAAGTTCCCGACTGGAGAGAACGAGGTTGGAATGGGAGGTGACGATGATAATCCTGTAATGTTAACGGGAGATAAACCATCGGAATTAAGGAATTTCTTCTGGGCACTATACGCACTGTATGCACTCCTCATTTCCTTCCTTTATGGCTGGCTCACCTGGCATTAGCCCACCTGAACTCCAGTCGATTTCATCTCCAGATGCAGATCTATCACGCATGATAGACATTGCTCGAATATCCAACAAATATTCTTTTCGTTCTCTCGAGAGCTGGGTTTTGACCGTGATTCACACCCACGTTAGCCGTCGACCGTCTCCTCTCGTCACCTCAATCGACCCAGACGAATACACCTTCTCCAAGATATTTCCTCCAGATCCTATTGGTTCTCCTGGCACTCACCAACTCGTACGGCTCATGCGTCTGGCACACATGTGTAACCATGACCAACTCATGGGAACCATCATCAACATATTCAAGCAAATCATGAGTGGTTCTCTTGAGCATGCTTACCTTGCCATGGCCCTCGCAGACGAGCTCGATATCAAGGACCTGCGTGGTCAGGCTTACCTTGAAGTTATGCGAAAAGCACCCATCGTCAAGGCGTCTCGAGCAGATAGAATAATCAAAACAAAAAAGAGCTCCTCCTCTCAGGACGCTGCTAACCCCACAACATCCCTCGTTTCTCGAGATACCAGTCCATCCCCTTCCGATATAGAAGACTCGGAGCAACAGCTCATCGTCAATCCTTCCCAACAACTCCGGCTACTGTCAGGTTACTACCGACTCTCCCGCACATGGGATAAACTCCGCGTCAACCCACCTCACTTTGATCACGCACCGTCGTGCTCAGCTACATGGCACCAACATGGGTGCACACAAGCCTGGGTTGAATTTTGGAAAGAAAAGACCAGGAGTGAGGCTATGATGGGCCTTGGTCTTGCGGACGTAGTGGGAAGGATTCGGCAGATCCAAGCAGATTATAACCGCTGGGGAACCGCAACTTATATGCATTTGGACTGCAGGTCTGCTGCAAGGAGGAGCTTGGAAGAGATTGCAAAGAAGATAGAAGAGGCTTTACCAGATTATTTTTCTCATGGTGCTGAGCTTGGTTAGTTGTAGCCCAGTACTTTAGATTTATATAAACGAGGACAGTGTACGGTTCAGACGTTTATTTTCGTTGGGTATTACAATTGTGAGAATAATAGTGTTAACAAATGCATTGAAATTCTTGCCATCTCATTGAACGAACCTGCTAATTCCAATCACAGTTCCATTCACATTTCACAAGGTGCTGAGAATGTCCGGGCACACTTTCGCCCACATCGCTTCAAGTCTTTTCGGTCTCGGAAATTCGTCGTTAAAAATGAGCAAAGCGTCCTCCCCATGAGGGATTGTGTAGCCTTGTAGGTCAGTCGCCAACTCCATCCCTGAACCACTGACCTCTCTCCGCACCGTAAACTCTTGCCTGGTCCTCAAACTCCAGGGATGCCTCGTCTTTATAATCAATGACTCTAAAGACGACAAACCAGTTCCTTCCCTCCATATTCTTCTGAACATTTTTTCTGCAGAAGAAATGGACATTGGCATATGCAGCCATAAGGTTGTCTCCCACTCGTCGATTTCTGACCCCGATTTCGTAGAGAAATCTGCAAGTTCTGGGCGAAAATCAAACATGTCTGCGTGAATGAAACTGAAGCCACTACCGAAATTCAACGACAGGTGACGGAGACTGGGAGGAAAGACGGCGAAATGGTCAAATATGCCGTCGTCCTTTCTACTAACGCAGAGGGAAAGGTGAGTGAGAACTGGACATTTGTCTCCAATCAAAGAAATGCTTTCAATTTTGATTGATGAGAAAGGAGATTGACGCCCCGCGCTGTAACTATCTGCGTTCGAGAGATCATTTTGCAGGTCAAGGGTACGCAGAGTTTTCCCATGAACATCCAAAAAGCGAGGGAGAATGTCCTCTGGAATGGGAAAGGCGGTTCGAAGGGTGAAACTTTCTAAGGAGGTAGTCGTGCATCTGTCCTGAAAAAAAGAATGGAGGACGGAATATGGATTAGAGTCATAAGTTTGAAGTGCAAGATGGCGAAGTGCTGTAAAACTGAGAGGATGTAACGAAGGGGGTCCAGGGTGTAATATTGGAAGTCTCGTCTCTAGTCGTTCCAAGTGACCAGGGTCACCAATGGCCATGCAGTAACCTACGAAACTGGAAGGCGCAAACGTCAAGTTCAGCTCACGAAATCGACACAAAGGCTGATTTTCGCCATCAGATAAGCCTCTGGAAATTTGTTGGGCTTGGAGAATATCCCCCTGGCGATGCAACCAACTACTATCCCATCCTGGCATCTCCCAACCTGAAGGGTGAGCGCTCACTGTAAGTTTCTCAAGCTTTGGCGCGAGGGATATTAGCCGACGAAGCGCAACGAAAGTAATATCTTCAAGATGGTGAGCGTTGATTGTATGAAGCTCTCTCAAGAGAGGAGATTGCAAAAGAAGTTTTTCATCAGGAGATAAGCTGGCCACTCCCCCACCACTGCTCCAGTATTTGATAGTAAGGCGTACGTTCGGTGTATGGATCTCCAGTGGTCTGAGAAGTTCTGTAGGAAACTGAGCGCCTGGGACGAAGAAAATGAGCCTGGCAAGGTTAGTCATCTGTGGAATGAGGGAAAGAAAAGGATTCCAAGTCGTTGGGTTGATTGGATAAGAACAGTAGGAGCTGTGACGAAGGGTGATCTGACGAATGACCGCAGGTATCCAAGAGAAGCTACTCTCTTCGCATGTCCACTCTCGAATGCACTCCGTATCTTCTGGAGTAATTCCTTCAGTTACGTCAAACGACCACTCCCGATAGACAAATGGAAGAACAATGGAATAGAAATCCTTGTTGACTAGGTTAAGGGAAAATATGGTAGATCGTTTAACGTCGTGGACCTGAATAAGTAACAAAATATAAGAAAGAAATCGTGAAATTAGGCAAAATACGACTGACGAAGTGGACAATTTCTCGCAACACATCAAGACCCAATTCATAAGACATGTTACCGCAAGAACAAATAGGGTGAGAAGAACCCGGAGAACACACTTCAGGAAGTGCTTCAGAAAAGTGATCAGAAGATTAATGTTTCCTTCTGTGGAGTGTAAAGATGACCGGCGGACGAAAAGAGCTATCCTTTAGCGCCCAACCTTGCTCAACAGTGGCACTTGTAGCGTTATTCGCTGACTCTCAAGCCCTGGTGGCTCTGACTGAGTCGCCAAGTGATCAGATAAAACGGATTATATGAGTTGTATTTTTATGTATGACCAATAGCAGATGGAAAGCAAAACAATCAATTCGAGCACTTAGTAAGGCCTAGGGCTTCTGACCGTAACCGTAGACCTACGGCTTACGGTACCCGTATACGGTTACGGTTACCGTACCGTGACGCTCTGAGGAATTTGACTAAGAACCGTCTGTATTTACGGTTCGGCTGGGTTACGGCCGTACCGTATATGGGTTGTCGGGTGTAAGTACGGGTCATAGTTAAGAGGGAATACAAGTCTTTGATTAGTTTTATTATGTTTCTATCCTCACTAATGAATGTACCAAGTAAAGACGCATGTCGATACACAGGGCAGCCCAGCGTTGACTGAGCGCTTACCCACGTCCTGCTTACTTCCCTCCTTGACAACGACAAGCGTCCTCGCACACATGGCTGCCCCAGATTTAATGGAATGGACTCTTAAGATATGCTTCTCTCTCTCTCTAAGTTTTCCTGCGGGACTCTGTTTGGCTGCTTGTCATTTTTGGTTGTCATTGTGGACTTCGTCGCGATGACTTACCGTGCCAAGCATATCAAATTACGATATCAGAAGCACTTTTAAATTGTAAGATTTTATACTCATGTGCCGATTCCTTTTCTCCCATAGGACTAACAGTCTTCTACAGAAACATATGCTGCATACCTCGAGGCGCCGACAATTCACTTTCCTCCTGTCGGCGCGGGCTAGAATCTATGAACTCTCACTTTGTTTTTATAGGGTCAACAATTGCTTTTGATTCCGTGTATTTTCGCCCAAACTAATTGTGCCGTCTCCTACGTCTCTGTTACGAGTTGCACGAAAAATATGGCCAGCAGTGGAGCTTTCCCTGCAAGAGACATCGGCTCAAAAGAATAGGCCACGCCAGCTCGATCTGGATATTTTGAGCAGTTGTGTGCATAGTAATTCCACTGCTGGGGTCGAAAAGTCTCATGTATTCTCTGTGAATCGTACAAAGGGTGTTTGAGGTGAAAGATTGCACCGACTTTTTTCATTATCAATGGTCACAACTGTTCATGTCATTTCAAGGTCGGTGAAATTATTCAATTCAAAACATAAAGGTATGTATCTATCGTGCTCTACCTTGTCTGAAGACAAGGGCTGACTTGATTGGAGCAAGGTCCTTGTTCTTGCCCATGTTAGATTTGCCTCCGCGGCCATCAGCTTCGCCAACGACGGGTCATGCGCTTCAACACGGCTCCAGTTGATGCCAGCAAGAACTCCTCTCTGCACGACATCTGCCATTGGATTCCTGTTGTGCCAGCATGAGGAACAAAACGAGTCAGTCACTGCTTTTACCCGCCAATCTTTCGCAAAATTGAATGTTCCTCTAGGGAAATCTCCCCATAAACCGTCGCTCAAACCTTGCACACCTGCCAGTTTCCTTGAAAATCGACATGCGATTGCTTGGGCTACAGCGGTTTTTGCAGGCAGTCTTTTTCTGCCAGCCTTCGTTGTTCTCAGTCTCTCCTTACAAGCCTCAGTCAAGCAAGACGCAGCCGCCATTCTTCCTGGCCTGTTTTTGCTTGGTTTCCAGACCTCTGTCATTTCGGTCTTAACGAGTGTGTTTTTTCTCTCTGAAACATCCGATGCCATTCTCAAGTTGACTTCTACTAGGTTTCCGCCTGCTCTTCTCACACATATCTGTCCTGCAAAATCAAGGAAAATTACCCCCTCATCGCAGTCACACTGTACATTTCCGTCACGACCGTCTCAATCGAGCCTGGCAGCGCAATCGGATGTCATGCTGGTTGGAGGTACTTCTGCTCAGCATTTACCACACTGCCACTTTGCTGTTCGACTCTCTTAAAAATATCCTTTCATCTCTTTCGCCTTGGGCAGACCAGATTATACTCAAATCAGAACCTCATTCCTTTACCATCTGGATCGACGGAGTGCACCATAAAAAGTCGGTTCCCCTCTGTATGTTTCAATTCTTTATTTTGTTTCATAGTGAGTTGACTTTGGTTGTACAGTAGTCACTGGGGACACCACAATGCTCCAGGTTGGATTAATGCTCTTCAAACTCAAACTACTCCCTACCAACTTCGTGGAGGAAATGACGGCATGGACTCGTAACCAGACTGTCATCTCTCGACGCATCAGCTGGTTTGATACTATGAATGAACATGGCATGGATTCTCTCTCACGGATTCAAATTTCTATGCCGATTCTGGGTGGAAGTAGTGAAGTTGCAGAAATGGATATTGGAGGGGATGACATTGGACTTGGTACGTACAACCTTTTTGAAGGGTGACTTGAAAACTCACCTTCTACCAGCAGGACCGTCTTCTCGGCGACCTCGCAAGCAAACACAGCAATATCTAGATGCAATTGACGATGCCAAAACAAGTAGTCATACAGAACGTGCTGGAGAAAAGCGAAAACGGAGGCGGAGGAAACCCATACCAGTTGACCTTGAAGATGAGGGTTCATCCTTCTCAGATGGATTGAGCACGAGTTCTTTCAACGATTCTGAAGAAGATGTCCGTATCACAAATGAAGAAGTATGTTCTTTTGTATCCCTAGTTTACTTTCTCCCTAATGAAATATAGAGAGCTGAAAGTCTACAAACCAAGACGAACCCAACTAGAGAGAAACGTCAAGGGAATACAGGGAAGCAGCGAGCCAAAAAAAAATCTCGTACTGAGGTAAGTTGCTTTGGGGACCATTAAATATCATTTACGACTGAATCTGCTAATATTAGGAAGCACCTGAGAATGTCACCCTAGCTGAGAACACTCAGCCAGTTGAGAAGCGAAAAGTAGGTATTTGTAATTCTCTCCGGCTCTTTCAACAAGACTGTGCGGATCTGGGACGCCGATTCTGGTAAGCAGCTTCAGAAGCTTAATGGCCATGGATCTTGGGTCAGGTCTGTTGCCTTTTCTCCAGACAGCAAGCGCGTCTGGTGGTCTTATGTGTCTGTCCTCGTCTGATCTCCCAGTATTCCTATTTAAGTCGTGGCTTAGCTAATGCAATTTTCAGCAGAAAAAGCAGAAGGGGAAGACGAAGGCTATTTGGTTGTTCTTTGAAGATTGTACAGCTACAACAAAGGACGCTGTAGCTGGAGATACTTATTGGAAATGTTTTTTGGGTAACCGAACCGTGATACGACTGCGAGCAGCTTCTCGGCACAACCTGACAAGTGAGTATTTAATTGGTCTTCCACCTCATTCGCTTATTGGTTGTGAAGCAATGCATAACCACATCAAGAATACATTTCCGCAGCACTGGCATATGTTACAGGCAATAGACAAACGTGAGAGCCCAGTAACTGAACAGGAGCGGAAGCTGGCGCAGGGAGCTGTGGGGATGACTTCAAAGATTGCGAAGGAATATCAAGATGCGATAGACAAAATTGATGGAAACATTAGGGCCAAGATCGAAGAGCAGCAAAGAGTTGGTCAGGCTAGTACTTCACTTTTTGTTGATTCGATAATTTTTAACTTAACGCTTATGTTGTTTAGGAACCTTGGGATCAAGAACACTTCGAAAACCTCCTGGCACGATGGGTTGCAGCAAGCGACCAACCTTTCTCATGTGTGAAGGAGATCGAGTTCAAAGAGCTCCTTCAGTACGTTCATCAACGCACTGGTCGTATTCTCCACATTCCTGGTGACGATTCTGTGCGTTCCCGGATTATGAAGATGGGTGGAGAGATTGAAAGTAACCTTCGAAAACTCTTTGCGGTACGTCTGTTATATAACACTTAGTCGTGTGCAATAATTTGAGTAGGCAAATACGTCCAAATTTTCTATATCTCTCGATGCATGGACATCAAGCAACGGGTATGCATTCATTGCTATTGTTGTCCATTACATTAACAACCAAGGCGAGATGGGTTCGTATTGTACAATTTTACTATAGAGAGTGTTACTGATTTGTCCCTCTAGACGAAGTTCTCATTGATTTTGCTGAGCTCATCGGTGAGCACTCTGGGGATAACATGGCGGAGACTGTCTGGAGGACACTAGAACGATATGGTTTACAGAACAAGGTTTGTCGTTTTTCTCTTGTTTATTTGAACATTCAAGTAAACTGTTACACAGATTATGGCTTTTGTTATGGATAATGCGACAAACAATGATACAATGCTTGTAGCGCTTGAACGAAAAATGCAAGAAGAAGGTATTCGTTTCGAGTCTAAACGAAGCCGGATGCGATGTATGCCACACACAGTCCATTTAGCGGCTATAAAGGTGACTTTGTTTGGGTCAACGCAGATATTTTTAATGACTTGGTTATAGCTACTTGAAGCTGTTGGCGTAATTACAAAGGAAGATTCAAAATCAGCCCGCACACGCGCAGCATCTCATCCATACCAAGATTCCGTCACTCAGGCAACTGATGGCGATGAAGGTGCTCGTGAGGATGACGCCCTCTTGCTGGACAACGATGACGACAATGAAGCCTGGAAGGCGGATTCAGCAGAAGATATCTCTTTGGCAATCCAGAAGGTGCGATTAATTTCTTTATCTCTATCATTATTCACTGGTCAAATAGCTACGTGCAATTGTCAAGCATGTTCGTTCAAGCCCACAGCGTCGACGTCAATGGGAAAAAGAGATCCGGATGTCAGTTGACGAACTTGACAATGACCTTGCAGAAGCGCAACTGATTCTCATCCTTGATGTGAGAACTCGATGGGGTTCAACACATCAAATGCTTCGTGAGTTGGTATCATTAGAAGTTTCATTTTCTCATTCCTTTCAGGACGTGCTCTAAAGTACCGACCAGCTATCCAGCGCTACGCTCTAGTGCAGCCAGAGCTTGGTCCCTCACAGTCGTTAACCAGCCACGATTGGGAAGCACTACAAAAAGTGTCCGACTGGCTTGGCTCATTTCGTGCCGCAACTACTCAGATGTCTTCAACGAAGAAGCCCATGCTTTGTCATACTCACAAAGTCTTCCGATCCCTTCAAAAGGATCTTCGCAAGATGATCATTGAGCTTCCCGAGAATGATGATTCATCAACAGTTCGACTTCGTGAGGGTCTAGTTGCAGCTCACAAGAAGTTGAGTGATTACTACTTTAAATTTGATCAGACTCCATATTATCATTGGGCAGTTTGTAAGTAATCGATGATTTATGTATCTGACTCTAACCCTTTGCATAGTGCTTGACCCTCGCGTTTCATATGCCCGACTCAAAAAGGAATATGCACATGACGACCAGCTTTCGGAGGACCTTGAAGTTGCGATGGCTGATCTTACCATTGAGTACAAAACATATTATGCACCATCTCCGGGACAAAATGAACGCTCACATACGGTGGCATCTGACGGTGCAACATCTCCGTCACAACGTGATTTTTTGTTGGATAGTGAGGATGAAGATGAGGTGGAGGCAGAGCTGGATGAAGAGTTGAAGCGCTACTTCAGGCTTACAGAGAAGCCAGAGCCGATGAAAACGACAGATGTTCTTGAGTGGTGGTATATGCGTCGACACCAGCTACCCCACCTGTATCGTTTAGCACGCGATATACATGGTATTCCAGGCAAGTTTTTTTTCTGTAATCTAGGCAAACGACTCATCATTTGAATACAGGTTCTGCAGTTGCAGTCGAGAGAGTCTTTTCTGGTGGTCGAGACACAATCGGCATTCGTCGTGCAAGCCTCAAGCCAGAAACAGTTCGAACTCTCATGTTGGTTAAAGCTTGGGCACGCCTTGAAAGAGAGAAAGCGGCGAAGGAGGCAGAAAGGAAGCGAAAGCAGGCGCAAGATGTGATTGAGATTATTTCCGAATAGTTTACTCTTCGTTCCCTATCTTATTTTTTTTTTCTTACATATCCCGTAACCCGTATACGGTCGCATACGGTACCGTACCGTACCGTCGCTCTCTCCTGTCCCTTGTCTTTTACCGCATCGTATACGGTACGGGCTCAAATACGGCCGTAATTTGACCGTACGTATTACGGTACGTACGGTCAGAAGTCCTAGTAAGGCCAGGATATTTCAAGGCTATTGAGATGCTTACGATTCCATTCGATAGATAATTTCAACGATATACACCACTTCGCTTCCATTATATATCATTTCCGGCTCTCTTACCCTGGTTACATGTTTCCGTCGGTTATAGTCACTGCCGTCATTCTCGGTGCCGACAACTCGTCTTCTCTCTCAACCTTCATCATTACCGGCGTGCCATGTCGTACCAGACACTTACTCTCAACGATGGCAGGGAAATTCCAGAAATCGGATTCGGAACTGGAACTGCTTGGTACGGCCGGGAAGCGACAAAAGCGGTTGTTGAGGTACGATCTTTTTTTGGAGAAGGGAGATTGTATCCTCTGGTTTTGGTCTTACAAAACTGGTAGGCTTTAGAATCTGGGTTTGTTCATTTAGATACTGCTCAATGTACGTTGATGGCCCCTCTCTTTCACGCACTGCTAAGCTTACGGCCATCTGATAGGGTATGACAACGAGGAGTCCGTTGGGGATGCCATTTCTCGTGGAATAGTAGCACGAGAGAAGGTTTGGGTCACCACAAAGTTTGGTGGAGGAGATATCGAAACCGAATTCCAAAAGTCTCTGACGAAGGTTGGTCCCTCAATCTGATCACTTTTCGCTTTAGCTTATCTCGTATGACCAGCTTCAACTAGACGCAGTAGACTTGTACTTGATTCACTTTCCAAAGTATACGCCTGATATTGGTGCTGGGTGGAAGAAGTTTGAGGAGCTTCAGGAACGAGGACTTGCCAAGTATGCGGTTGAACACCATTTCTACATGTGAGCGATATTTTCTGACTCCTTTGTCGTTTTTAGGAGCATAGGGGTTTCCAACTTTACGATCCAGGATCTCCAAATACTTCTCAAGACTGCCAAGGTTAAACCCGCAGTCAACCAGGCATTTTCGTTTCCTTCCCAGCTGCCGTTCACCTCTGACCTAAAGCTTTTAGGTCCGATTCCACCCTTACAATTACTCTGAAAACAAGGAACTTCTCGAATTTGCGTCTGCTCATGGAATTATCATCCAGTCTTACGGTACCCTAAAGTGAATCTTCTCGTTTCTTTCTTATTTTCCTCCTTTTTTTCACTCCTTGCCCTCTTGTATAGTCCCTTAACCAAAGAGGCAGGCGGGCCTCTCGATCCCATCCTCCAACGCATTGCAACTCGAATTGGGGGTACCCCTGCCCAAGTAATCTTTTTGTGGGCTCGACAGAAAGGCGTAGTTGTTGTTACGTATGTTCTCCTCTTCCAGTCGCCTTAGTTTCCATCTCCTCATGCCTCCTTTTCACTAGGACTACGGTTAAGAAGGAGAGAATGGATGAATATCTGACTACCCCTCAGTTGCCTCCTTTGACTCCAGAGGATATAGCCGACATTGATACCGCCGGGAAGAAGTAGAGGGAGAGCAATTCTATTTGTACCAGGGACTGTAATTAAGCGCTAAGCCCGCTACCGCTTAAATCAATTTATGGGGACCATCATCAACATATTCAAGCAAATCATGAGTGGTTCTCTTGAGCATTTCCCTCTGTGCAGTATAAGGATTACGGACGGACGAAAGAGCTAGGTGCATTCATTTTGGCCCCAAAAAAAGTGCCGCCACCGCAACTCTCTGCGATCCTCTCTCAAAAACCACAAAAACATCGAACGCCTGAATAACAAGTTCATGTATATACTTCAGAATGACATTAGCGACATCATATACGGGCATCTGCAGAGAAACTGGGATATATAATTGTGCAGAATGGTTTGTAGTTTGTGTGGGGATTTGGATGTGTCGTGTGGTGGAATACAATGTTTTGGGACGTTCACATAGCAAAATCTTGTGCACTGAATAGCAGTACGATTATAAAGTAGATACTTATACCAAATAATTCTGAAGAGCCCAGAATTTGGGATACCTGAAAGTACTCAACAACCTTCGCAAAGTCAAGCTCATCAGTGACCCAATGTATGGACCATTGCAGAGATCATTGGGGACGCAGAAGGGGTGATAAACGACGATGAAGTGACTGCGTTTTTAGGGAGGCCGGAAAGTCAAACCCGGAGAGAGCTTAACCTTAAGCGCCCAAGCTCGCTCAACAGCAGCACTTGCCGCGTTATTCGCTGATTTTCAAGCACCGGTAGCTTTGACCTGGGTCACTAGGTAATCTGGTGAAACGTATTGTATGGGCTGTATTTTCACGTATGGCCGATAGCAAATGCAAAGAAAGACAAGCAACCAATTGGAGTGCTTGGTACGGCCAGTATATTTTAAGACTGTTGAATACTTACAATTCCATTCGGCAGAATATTTCAGTGATATAAAACACTTGGGTTCCATTTTGTATTGTTTCAGGATCCCTTACCTTTGCAGCTTCGATGGCGACATATTTCCGTCGGTTATCGTCACTGCCGTCATGCTCGATCACTGTATGCCGACAACCCTCCTTCTCTCTCAACCTCCATCATTACCGGCGCGCCATGTCGTATCAGACACTTACTCTCAACGATGGCAGAGAGATTCCAGAAATCGGGTTTGGAACTGGAACTGCTTGGTACGCTCGGGAAGCGACGAAAGCCCTTGTTCAGGTACGATCTTTTGTTGGATAAGCCAGGCTGTATCCTCCGGTGTTGGTCTTACAAAATCACTAGGCTTTAGAATCTGGTTTTGTTCATTTAGACACTGCTCAAAGTATGTTGATGACTCCTCTCTTTCACGTACTTTTAACGCTTATCACGGCTATCCGATAGTGTATCAAAACGAGGAGTCCGTTGGGGAGGCTCTTGCTAGTGGAATAGTAGCACGAGAGAAAATTTGGCTAACTACAAAGTTCGGTGGAGGAGATATTGAGACTGAGTTCCAAAAGTCCCTAAAGAAGGCTAGTCAATCATTCTGATCTTTCTCTGCTTTAGCTTATATCAGATGGCCAGCTTCAAGTAGACGCAGTGGACTTGTACTTGATCCATTTTCCAAAGTATACGCCTGATATTGGTGCTGGATGGCAAAAATTGGAGGAGCTTCAAGAAAGAGGACTAGCCAAGTACGCATTTGTATTCCGTTGTCAAGTTATAAAATCAACCTCCTTACCTTTGTCATCGTCTTTAGGAGCATAGGTGTTAGCAATTTCACAATTCAGGATCTTCAAACTCTTCTCAAGACCGCCAAAGTTAAACCAGCAGTCAATCAGGCAGGGACTTCTTTTAGTTGCGGTTCCCCGCTTAACCTCGTTTCTAGGTCCGATTCCACCCTTATAATTATGACGAAAATAAGGAACTCCTTGAATTTGCGTCTGCTCATGGAATTATCATCGAGTCTTACAGTACCCTAACGTGAGTCTTTTCGTTCTTCCTCATGTTCTTCCTTCTTTTTAAGTCCTATCTTCTCAAACAGTCCTATAACCAAGGAGACAGGTGGACCTTTAGAACCTGTCCTCCAACGCATTGCAAATCGCATTGGAGGTACCCCTGCTCAAGTCATCTTTCTATGGGCTCGACAGAAAGGCGTAGTTGTTGTTACGTATGCTTCTCTCTTGTAAATGCCAGTCCCTATCTCCTCACGTCTCCTTTCTACATAGGACTACTGGTAAGAAGGAGAGAATGGATGAATATCTGAGCACACCTCAGTTGCCTCCTTTGACTCCAGAGGACATAGCAGACATTGACACCGCTGGAAAGAGGAAGTAGGGGCACTCTGTTTGTACCATGTATTGTACATACCCACTGGACCCGCTACCGTTTGAATCGGAACCGAATGGTAATGTGGGTAGGAAACTAAGCGAATTGCGCGTCTACTCCAATGCTAACTGCCTCTCCCAATTCTGCCGGTTGCTCAAATGGACGACTAGTCATGCTCTTTCCGGTAAGCTGGAAAAAGACTCGTTTAACCATTCCTTATATATATATATATATATTAAACAGTAAGTATGAAGGTATTAGAATGGGAGAGGTTTTCCGCTCCTTTCCGCCTACTGAGTCATTCCTTACTCGGAGGATCGGATGGATTCCGCATCGTTGTGTAAGCCTCATATCTAGCTTGAGGATAAAAAGCTGGTTTTGAACGAACTAAACTGTACTAAAGCTTTCTTCCTTCCCTTCTAACAGACTATCATCATGGAATACGGTTCGCTCCACTCTCCCTCCCCCTTTTTTGTTCGATCCTCCTCATGACCTTCCTCTAGTTCGTCTTGGCACCTCAGGTCTTAAAATCTCGAAAATAATCCTCGGATGCATGACATATGGATCTAAACAATGGCAAGAATGGGTTATAGAAGGTGATGAGGCCATGGAGCACATCAAGGTGGCATATGATGCGGGGGTGAATACCTTTGATACTGCAGACGTAATGAGTTTCCTTCCTATCTAAGTGCAAAAACCTGACAAGATCGCACTTCAGATTTATAGTAATGGCGAGAGCGAGAGACTCCTTGGGCTGGCTTTGAAGAAGTATGCGATCCCAAGGGATGATGTCGTGATTCTCACCAAGGTTCGTAGACAGCGAGCAACAAGCATGGCCTGTTCACTAACGGTCCTTTCAACAGTTGTACTTTGCGGTCGGAAAAGGCAATGAGTTCACAGTTGGCAAAACTCCTGCCGAATTAAACTCGATGGGATTTGTCAATCAATATGGGGCGAGTCGAAAGGTTCGTTTCATCTATCTATGCCTCTAGCTGCACCTGCGTTTACCATTTATACTATATAACAGCATATCTTCGACTCTGTGAAGAAGAGTTTGGAGAGGTTACAGGTGGAATACGTCGATGTCCTACAAGTCCATCGATTTGATTCTGAGACACCTATTGAGGAGACGGTTCGTCAATCATTCAGTATTAAAGAAACATCCTGTTTACGAAAACCTTAGATGCAAGCACTACACGACGTCGTCAAAGCTGGGTTTGCTAGGTACATAGGAATGAGCTCATGTCACGCTTATCAATGTATGGTCTTCCTTCCTGGTATTTTCCTGAGAGTATCTCTGTTCTCACACAGCAGCCTTTAGTTCACATTATGCAAAATTATGCCATCACTCACAACCTCACCCCATTTATTTCGATGCAAAACCACTGTAATTTGTTGTATCGCGAAGAGGAACGGGAAATGTTCCCTACATTGAAGGTGAGTCATCGTATCCCGGTCTGTTCGGGTTGGACATGAGTTGACCGTCGCAAAAGCACTTTGGAGTTGGTTCGATTCCATGGTCACCTCTTGCAAGAGGTCTTTTGACCAGACCTCAAGACAACACGTCAGGGCGAGGTGAAACTGACTTGTGAGTCCCCCTGCATGAAAGGAAGCACATCCCACATAACGACCTTATCCCTAGCTTCATCAAAAGCTATACCAATCGCGGCGGTCCTGAAATTGTCAGACGCGTCGAGAAAATAGCGAAAGATCGAGGGATAACGATGGCTCAAGTAGCTCTCGCTTGGATCATGGGTAAAGAGGGAGTATCCGCGCCGATCGTCGGGACGAGTTCGATTGAAAATTTGAAGGATCTTTTGGGAGCTGTGAAGATCACTCTCACTGAGGAAGAAAGGAAGCATTTGGAGGAACCTTATGAAGCCCAAGGCGTTTCTGGCCACTAATTGCATGCAAATTCTGTCTCGTTGAAAATAAAGATTGATATACAAGTTCCGAGATCCGGGCCGGAATAAACGCGGATGTTGACCAAAGCACCAGAATTTGATCGCGTGTGACCTCAAGCTTACCGCAAACCCTCGCGTCCTCCACTACTCGGGTTCCAGCCTACCTTCTACTCTACTCTCGGTGTATTTGTAATGCCTTTTGGAACGATTTGCTTAAACGACGGCGCCAAGGTCTGTCCGTTCTCATCCTCATGGGCAGCAGACTGTGCTTATCAACCAACATGAAGATTCCGGCAATTGGATTTGGAACTGGTTCTGTAAATAAAGGACAAGATATTACGCCATACATCCTCAACGCTCTTGAAGCAGGTACTTTTCGCATGTTGCAAGGATATAGACATGGTGTGATGAGTTAGCGAACTTGCAGGCTTTGTCCATTTGGATACGGCTGAGAGTTAGTCCATCAAATTCCATCTATTTAGCTCATATAAACTTCATTTGTTCAGACTACCGGAATGAATACAGTATCGGCAACGCGTTGAGGCAGAGTGGGATGAAGCGAGAAGAGGTGTTCATCACTTCAAAATATCTTCTTGGTGGACCCGTGAAAGCAGCAGTGCAGAGGAGTTTGGCCCAGGTACATTCTTCTGGTTGTTTTTGGTGGATTTCTTATTCTTCATGCTCTCTATACAGATTGGTATCGAATTCTTGGACCTGTATCTCATTCACTCCCCGCGACTGGACGTCAAGAAACTCTGGGCAGAATTCGAGGATTTGAAGGAAGAGGGACTTGTCAGGTACCAACCCATTCCATCTCTTTTTGGAATTCGTCTATATCTCATTTCTTTTTTTTTTTCTCGATAGGAGCATTGGGGTTAGTAACTTTACTATCACGGACCTTGAGGCGTTGCGCGAGACTGCGTCAGTCGTCCCCGCTGTGAACCAGGTCGGTTCCTTCATCTTCACCGCAATCAGCGTCTCAAATGTTTCTAGATCAACTTTGATTTATACCAATGGAGAAATAACAAGGATCTGCTTAAATATGCCAGGGAGCATGGGATTGTTGTAGCTGGGTACAACTGTCTCTCGTGCGTCCATCCGTCTGGTGCCACTCGTCTTTCCATATTTTTATCCAATCTTTGTAGACCGTTGAAACATCCAGGTGGTCCAGCAGATGCACCTATTACCAAAGTCGCAAAACGGTTGAATGTATCAACAACACAAGTGACCCTTGCTTGGGCAAAGAGCAAAGGAGTTGTTATTATTACGTATGGGCAATCGTCCTTTCCTAGCTCCATACAATCCTAACATGTTTTATAGAACAAGCTCTAAGAAGGAGAGGCTGGAAGAGTATTTGTCTGTTGGCGACTTGCGTTCGTATTCCTCTTGACGTTCGAGGGATGTTCTAATCAATTTCTCAGCCTCGCTCTCTCCTGAAGACATTGCTTCAATTGACGAAGCAGCGCTCAAGGGTCTTCCTCTGATACTGGCTATGCGAGAAGAATTCAATGATCGGATGAAGGGTGTACTATTTGCGCTCCAGGATGTCCAATCTTGGCGCATGGTGCTGAGAACTTTTGCAGCTCTTGGGTTGCTGTACGCTTTACTTTCCGCTTTCGTGCGCCGTTAAACCCCCATAATAGCCCTGTTGCGTACCACAATAAGAGAACCAGCCAAAAACGGATGTGTTTGGGAATTTCCCTACACCCATCAATATTTGATGGGCTCAGGAGCTTCTAAGTCTCCCTCTTTGCGACTCTCTCGAATGAGTCTTGGGGCCCTGGAAACTTGCGGTCACAAGATGCGACTGGCCCATTTAACTCTTCCATGTAAATCGGTGCGACAGCCGGATGGTATAGATCAGCATTGCCTCCAACCTATTCCTCGAGGTTCTCTTCATTCCCTGAATGTCACCTTTCATTTCCTCAAACATTGTGGTGACATGACAGACGAAATTGAGACTAAATTGTTTCACCCGCCCATTTGAACCTGAACTAAACCCCGTTCCCAAGCTTGAGGTTTTAGGCTGCAACATTGGTGCTTGCGCCGTCGTAGGCGGTAGTTCCTTTAAAAGGCTCAATCCCAGTGGTTGTTTTCTTTCATTCCTTTCTTCACTGAAATGCGTCTCCCAAGCTTCATTTTCCTTAGCGTCATCGCTACATTCCTAGTGTCGGCGCAGACCTTAAAAGCATGTGCAAACTTTCTCACGGTCCCCAATGGCAATCGCTATATTTTAACCAGAGGAATAGTACTAGGTCCATATCTCCAATGCGAGTAAGTGCTGCAATATCCTTGTTCTTCACGGCTCTGTGCAGCTCATTCTCTTCTCAGTTATTTCTTCGACGAACAGAACGGATCTTCAACCAGCGCATATTGTTTTTATGTGAGTTTTCTTTTCCCTCATCTTAAGAAATTCATTCTCAGGCAATGACACTCGTGCACTTTAGAGGACTAGTGACTACGCACTCTCTCACTATCCGCATACATCTCTCCCCGTGGACAGTAACCCTGGTTGTGTTGATCCTCTACCCAATGCCCCTGCTGCCGGCCAATACCATATCACCGTCCCGACGAGCCCATCTGGAATCCGACAGTGTGCCATTGTCCTCGGCTCCCTTGCAAACGGGGCGAAAGTAGGGATTAAGGTGAATGCTAGTTTTTGTAAACTCCAAGTACTTCTTTCTGATATGGGGTAGACTTGTGATGGGAGGCACAATTATCCAAACCAAATTTGGACCTTTGACGGATATGCTTTCAAACAAGGCAACTTCTGTTTGGACGTTACGAATGGAAACAACGCAAATGGTGTGAAACTTCAGGTATGGACATGCGGATCCGGGAACGCGAACCAGCAGTTCAGCCATGCTGGTGGAAATTTGCTGTTTTACCCCAACGATAGGTTTACTTGGGTCGGGAAGAATAAATGTGTAGATTTGACGGGTGGGAGTGTCGCAGATTCGAATCCTGTGAGTCATTTGGTTTCTTTTTTTATTTCCTTTTACTAAGCTTTCAATGTTTATTAGTTGCAAATTTGGGACTGTGACCCCGCCAATACAAACCAGAAATGGACACTTCAAGTCCATCATCCGTAAAGCTTGGGGTAGTGAACGTTTGACTCATGGATTACATTTGAGCCTTAATTATATGAACTGGTTCTCGACCAGTTTCTTTGCGCTTCCCATGGCGATGGTTGTGGTGGGGATTCGTTCTTAAGTTTGACTTTGTCGGAAGACGAAGGACGTCTGGTCGCGGAAAATGATTTTAAAAGCCTCAAAATTTCTCATTCTACAATGCGAATATGAGAACCATGGAAGAATTCTATTGTCTCTTGAGTTGTCAAACTGTCTGGAGGCTAACAAATTAGGCCTAAGCGCCAGTGACGAATTTAGCAACGCCTCCCACCCACCCCCCAAATCTCCCTATTCTCAGACGCTTCGAGTCTCTTGATTCCTTATCACCTCCTCATCTCCTCGAACTCCAGATGGAAACGTCCCTCTATCCGCCGGCGGACAAAATTGTATCACCTGCCCATATTGGCAGTCGTTGTCTCGCCTCCTCGAGCCTGTTCTGACAAGCGGGGTAGATTCATACCACCGTCTTCCTTGTGGTCATCATAAAAGACTGAAACTTTGGCACTCGACTCACCCAGCTCTTTCTTCCCACGAGCCACCATGCAACTTCTTAATTTCATTCTCGTTGGCGCGTTGTCTACGAGCCTCGCTACGGCACAGACATTGAAAGCCTGCACAAACCTGTTTACTACTTCCTCCGGAGATCGTTATGTATTGTCCAGAGCAGTAGAACTTGGTCCTTACCTCCAGTGCGAGTAAGTGATTCACTATCCTCCTCTCCCACCACTGACCTTTTTGCAGTTACTTCCACGACACGGCCGGTGCTTACTGTTTCTATGTTCGTGTTTAATGCTTCTCATGGTGTAAAAATTTGATGACCGAACTATGACACCCACAGAGAACCAGTGATTACGCGCTTTCCCATTATCCCAATACGTCACTTCCTGTGGATAGTAACCCGTCGTGCCCCGACCCATTGCCCGATGCGTCCGCTGCAGGACAATATATTATCACTGTCCCGACAGGAAATCCTGGATTAGTCAACTGCGTAACGCTCCTCGGTGCTGCTGCAGACGGAACGAAAGTTGGTATCAAGGTGCGCTGAAGTTTGATTCTACACACGCATATCTTTCTCATGTTGGATAGTCCTGTGACGGGAGACATGGATACCCTAACCAAGTTTGGACCTTCGATGGTTTCGCCATGAAGCAAGGCAACTTTTGCCTCGACGTCACTAATGGGAGCAATACGAATGGAGTGAAACTCCAAGTATGGACATGTGCCGCTGGGAATACAAACCAAAGGTTCACTCACGCCGGAGGAGACTTACTTTACTTCCCCGATGACAGATTTACTTGGGCTGGGAAGAATAAATGTGTCGACTTGACGGACGGAAGTGTAGCAGATTCGAATCCTGTGCGTGGTTATTCCCTTTTGCATCTTTTCGGCAGGCAATGTTTATTGATTATGCAACCTCTCTAGTTACAAATTTGGGACTGTGATTCGGCTAATACGAATCAGAATTGGTTCCTTAATGTTGACTTCCCATAATTCGGAGAGAAATTATTGTGTTCTTGAAGTCTATGGACATTTAAAACATTCGAATCTTTTTCTATGGACACTATTGCAGGAATTTGTAGCTAACAAATGGTTTAATCCACATCAGGCGAACGATCCTGTTCCCTAATAGCTGCTCGGATGGATTGAAGTTGACCTCCTTAGAAAACGATTGTTGGCGTTTTCACATAACTTGGTCACCTGCTGTACGTCTGAATGAAATCAAGTTTTGAATGCCTTATCAGTGGTCGATATGTGTAAGGTTTGGAAGGAAGACATCGTTTTTGATTGCCGGTGGGAGCTTGAGCTCTTTTGGACAGATACGGTCCAGACTCGGACGCCTACCTTCCCTCTTCCGCTCATGACTAACCAGACGCTGCCATCCACAAATCCGATTTCAATTAAACTCACAGAGTCGGCTGTCTTCCTTCGTTCTCGAAAATCATCACATGACCGTCGTCGCGCGGCGCAACCTGAAACTCCCACAATCCTTCGAGGTCTTCTGGTACTCAATTTCGAGAAGGCAGTCAAAGTTTCTGAGATTATCGTCAAGCTAACTTGCTCATGTTTCGCAACTTGGCAGGAAGGCGTTGAGTTGGGCAAAATCGATGTCACAGAAGAGGCGATTACGTTCAAAGCAGAGCAAACGTTTTTTAGGGCCAGCCGCAATGACCGCCGAAGAGCTTCACTACCTCCTGCCATACCCTCTAATCAGCGTGCCCACGATTCATTCCTTCCTTTCCGAGACCAGGTGCCAACTTACACTCCTACTACCCCACATGAACGCCCGAGGCCACATAGGCGACTGAGCACAGATCTGACAAATTTCCAACATGAGGCTCTTAGCCGGTCTGAGACCCGGTACTCCCCCCCATCAACGCCTTCCATAGGGACGAATTGTTCAGATTCACAGGGCTTATTAAATGAAATGGGAAGAGACCAGCGAAGTCCGAGTTCGTCTTATCGCCCTCCTTCCACCACACTCTTGGCTTTTAACCATCAACCTTCTAGTTGTGTCTTTTGATCCATCGACGTTTCCTCCTGGGGAGGCATCCGCACCTCTTCGGAGCCATTCTGCCCGTCTGCCAAGTTCTCATGGTGTTCCGGAGCGTGCAAGTGGGCCGTCTGTGACCTGTCACCTTCCTTCGACGTCATTTCCGGGAAATTTCTGTGAAGCATCTCTGCACTCCCAATCCAATTTATTCTCCGATGTGCCTATACAAAGAGGCCAGGATGAAGACCGGAGTCGACGACCTAATACTGGATTCAGCGTTGGGACTGTTTCTCATTCTATTCTCAACAAGATCCATCCATCCACCCATGATCATTCCGCGAGTTTGCCGCAGAATCAAGAGCACTCGCCTAGTCGTGGACGGTCCAGGACCAATGTTCTTGAAGAGAGATTGAAACAGAAGGAAGGGCCAGGCATCATGGTGGTCGAAAAGATTGAGCGATATCTTAGTAAACGATCTGACGATATGAATTGGAAAGAGTTCAAACCAGGTATGTATCCCGACCCAGTCCACCGTCTCTCATACATAACAATTTTAGGTGTTCATACTTACGCAATTTCGATCCCTATTCCTGCGGACCAACCTCCCTGTAAGCGATACTAATATGTTGTACTAACAAGTAAGGTTGATATTTTTTTACCATAGCCGTCGAATGCCCCTTCGGAAAGGTTTCTTGGAGACTCAAAGCAACTGTTCACCGCCCAGGAACGTTTACACCCAAGTACCAGCACTCCATGAACATCACAGTCGTTCACAATCCTATAGAAGAGGATCAGGCGGAGCCAGATAGTATTACCATCGAAAGGTTTGACTGAATAGTATTTGGTTCGAACATCTTTGGGCTGATCATATGTCAAGGCATTGGGACCGACAGGTTGGTTTCTGACCTTTGATAGTCTGTTACAAGAAATCTCACTCTTTCAACAGCTTCAATACATGTTTTCATTGCCGTCGCGCCATTTTTACATCGGCGGGAGTCTTCCATTTTCTCTTACTTTGCTCCCACATGCTAAAGTTAGAATACATGGTCTGACGGTGTATATTGAAGGTTTTCCTTTCTTCTCCAAGATTTCTTGCAAACCCATCACTCAATATATTTCAGAGCGCGTGAACTACTCGTCAACAATGCCGCGCGTTACCAAAAGTAGCCCTCGAGCCCACGTCGTTCTGCTGACCGCTAAATCTAATGATGGCAAACCGATATTACCTATTGAATCCGATGACCCAATTGTATTGCGCAATTCGCCATTACACCAATTTTTGGGAGAAGGCGAGGATATTTCTGAGCAGACTTCATTTCTAATGGGCCTAGGACCATGGACGATACGCAAAGATCTCGAGCTGCCCGCATCGTGCTCACTTTTGCATTGGAGTCATCTGAATAAAAAGAGTACGATTCTTATCAGCCATATCCTCAAGTGTATCATTCGCGTCGAAAGAGGCGACGATTGTGACTTAGATAAGAGTGGGAAAAGAAAGCTGTATGATATTATCACTCAGACACCGATAAACATTGGCTCTGTAAGTTCTAATCATCACTTTATGTCACCACTTATCATGATCATCTCTCAGTGTTATTGCAATCCCAATTGGGCAGGACTACCTCCTTATTCTAAAACATCACAAGATACGAGAACATTTGAAGATAAATGTCCTTGTGAAATATTTGGGAAACGTCATGGATTCACGAGGCATGTTGTGCCACGACACTCAACAGATCCAGAGACACCTACAGCCGAAACCTCGGGGTTAGAGGCAACGATGCTTTCTCTGAGAGGCTCGGATGCCTTTTATCGAAATAATGTGCAGTATGAGCGCCTTGTCTCTGGTCAGGAAGGAGAGTCTGGGGAAGTCCCTCCTCCTTACCCTCCAGCATAAAGTGGATTGTGGATGACCGGGGGAATAGTTGATGGAATTATTGACCGTTTAGGAAGTTTTGTTGTCGCTATAATCTAACACGGACACTGCACATTAAAACTTCAGACGATTTGTCTGTTTTGTCATAGAATCCTTACCTATCGTTTTATTTGATCATGCTTTTCCTTCTGACTCGTGCGTAGTGGAGGATGCACTCATGCCATACCGCTTCATTCTGACTGCTCTTATCTCGGTGACCACTCTTGCACAGAAGTGGAAGGCGATCGTTGGTAGTTTTGGGCAGCTATATGGATATCTGCAAAGCGTAATGAGATTTTGGGAAAAGCACTTGGATCCAACCATTGACAGGACCATGCCCTCAGAAAACTCGACAGTCAGGCTACTCTATCTGCGGTTAAAGAGGACAAGTTGCTAGTTACATGGAGCCAGAGCAGCGATTGCCTGGTAATGAAGTATCTCCGAATACATTCTTCACAATTCACAAGGACAACAACACCTGCCGTAGGACTTGCCGTGTTTTTCTTTTTCAAGACGTTCGCGCCTGCATCAAAATTTGAGGTTAAGTATGGGAATTATTGCATCAGTTGTACGTACGATATATGTTTTTCTTTCCGGAAAGGACATAAATATCGTCGCACAATGTGAGAATCCATAGAGTTTACACTGAGTTTTGTGGTTATGTATTCAGTTCGAATTGAGGAGGATCTTTAGAAGCAACAGAATTCAATTTTCGAACCATGCAGTAACGGGCAAAGTAAAATAGGCTGAAAAGATAAAATATCAAAGATGTATGACCGGGTGTCATATGAGAAGGGGAGAATGGAAAGTAGAGCGAACACATAATTTCATGTTTAGAATGAACACAGCCATACATTCCAAATCCATCGCCTAATGATAGATTGCAGAGCTCACGAGCGGTGAAAGTATTGCAGCGAGATCTGGACAGCTTGAAGTATTAAAAGGCAAGTCAAAATCTGCCACAGGTTACCATCGGTCATTGGTCATCATGAGAAGAAACCCTGACTAAGCTGTATCGGACTCGACTGCATTATTCTGCGCCTCTTCGTCATCATTAATCTATCATCCTCTCAACACTCTTTACACCAGTTCCAACTCTTCTGCATGGAATTTTGCGTTTACATCTTCAACGAGAGCCAAGCCAGTCAGAATTTATATCAGATATGGAAGACTTAGGCTTGAAGAATGGGATGGTGAAGATCAATGAGAAGTGAACAGATTTGAATTTTGCAGCGCATGAGGATGGAGAAATATTGATAGACACGTATGATTCAAAAACGTAAGCAAAAAAATACCCGGAATCAACATCCGAGAATGTGGGAAAGTTGCGGGAAGTAGAATGCACATTGGGATGCGAACCTAAATATATTGTATCGCTTGAGAGGAAAATTCGCTAGGATAACCATGCGTGTAAGAGTCGTGTTCTCAGACGTGTCTTCATATGTGGTCTGAGTGAAATAACTGGGTGCGCAGCGAATCAAAACTAATGTAGTATCGTCTTATGCTGTTCCACACAAATCCAAAGAGAGAGTTCCGTCGAAGGCATCGTGAGTGGCCCAATTATAGTCAATAATCATTTGTCGCGCAACTGGACGAGGCCTGAAGATTAGTTCTGAGGTAGTCTCGAAGTCAGTTTGAGAGTATTGCCCTCGGTGCAAGAAGGGTAAACCCGGAAGGAAGATACGGCGGTGCGTATGGTCATGGTTGAGAAGCAAGGCTAGAATGTGGCCATCATTCGTCCTTAATTTTTCTCCACCTCCTGAATACCATCCTCACAACTCGAACTGTGTTGACCCTTTACGTTCACCCTTCCAGATTTGCTCAGACTCTCACTGGTGCCAATCCTGTTTCGGTCCGGGTGACCTCTCGAGCAAACTCCCCTACTAATCGTGGGATTTGCTTCAGTACCGGCATTGTAATAAAATCCCAGCTCTATTAGCATGTTAAGGAATTCGCCATCTGCAGGTGGAGCTTCCAGAGTGTTTAAAAATCGATTAGAACTTGCTTATTAACCAAAGCAGGGTGACCTCCGAGCGTCAACATTTTGAGCTAATGTATAGACGTCGACTCTCAACGAACAAAAATGACAATGGAAGCATTTCCCACTAATGGGCGTGGGCCGGCAAAGAGCCATTGTGCCACACAGTCGGCACCTAGTGTTCCCTTCCTGGCAAAGCGGGTGCACTTGATTTGGTAAACTTCCTCACTCATGAAAGTTTCTAGACAACGTTTTTACTTTTTTTTTTTCCCCGCGCACCCGTGAATGAGTTCACAAATATCATCACGCCAGTGTAAATAATCCGGCTGGCTGACGGTTAACGAACATCACTGGTTTCTGCGGGACTATCCCACGGCATGTGGTGCCCCCGCATAAATACGGGAGAAAGTCACAGGTATACAATGTGGGTTTCGTTCTTCTTCCGATATATATAAGAGAAAAGACGAAGGCATTTTCTTGTCCAAAATTTCTTTGATTTGAAGACTTTCTATCCATTGTCTCCTCGTTTATTGATCCCGAACAGCCCACACCATCTATCCGCAAAGTCAGTCGTCAAAGTTCTATAACTCTTCCTTTCATGTGCGTTCCCGCCTACTTATTCTTGGTTCAATCTTGAACTCCTCTAGTGTGCCTCTAGTCTGTCTGTCTTAGCGCAGCCCATCGTCAACAGACAAATCGGAACAGCTATAGTCACCCAGACACTCTGCCTCAGTAGGAGCTTGACACGAGGATTCTGCACTGTCAAAACAGTCGGCATTGGTGGAACGACCGCTAGAGCAAGAACTGACCTCCTCGCCATAACCTCACCCTCCCTCGGTCTTTCACACCAGCAATTTAATGCCGTCGGCTTGGACAAGACAGCATGCTCATTCAATATGAAGCCAAAGACTCTAACTGCTCATGCTTTCAGGAAGACCGACGTGATGACATTTGATAGTGATTTATTTATCGCTTCTGGCGGGCAGCCAGCATTTGACAATGTAAAAAAATTGGTTTCCACAACCCGAAGGCTGGCGGCTTTTATGGGGCGTTTCTAGTACCAAGATTACTGCTTAATGCTGTTCACTGGACCTACGATCTTTATTTCACAATGAGGAACGACATCCTTTGGTTATTCAGTATTATGTATCCGAGCATTACAATGTGTTGTTTTCGGGAGACTTCATGTTTGATTGCCGGGGGCACAGGTGGGCTATTGAGCTCTTGCACAGATTCGGTCCAGACTCCGACGTTTCGCTTCCTTCCCCCGCTCATGACGAGCCAGAGTCCGTCCTCCACAAGTCCGATCTCCATCAAACTCACAGAATCGGCTGTGTTCCTTCGGTCTCCCGAAACATCAGGAAACCACCGTCACCCATCGCGAGCTGAAGCTCCAGGCCTTCTCCGTGGTCTCCTGGAACTCAACTTTGAGAAGCCAGTAAAGGTTTCTGAGATTGTCGTCAAACTTACTTGCAAGTGTTCCGCAACTTGGCAGGAGGGAGTTGGACTCGGCCGAATTGACGTCACGGAAGAGGGGACTGTGTTTAAAGCAGAGCAGGTGTTTTTCAAGGCCAGCCATAATGACCGGCGACGAGCTTCACTCCCTCCTGCCATCGTCCCTCGTCCGCGTATTCAGGATTTATTTGTTGATCTCCATGACCAAGTGCCATCATATACCTCAATCACCCCAGATGAACGCCCCAGGCAGCTCAGGAGATTAAGTGCAGATTTGACCAACTTTCAACATGATGCTGTTGAACAGTCTGAAGCGCGATATTCTCCTCCATCGACGCCATTAACAGTTGTGAATAGTTCAGATTCACAGGACCTGAATGAACTGGGAAGAGATCAGAGAAGCTCGAGTTCGTCTTGTTACCTTCATTCCACCACAAGCCTGGTGTTAACTACAAATACACTATTAGATACATCTTCTGGCCTGTCCACGTTGTCATTTGGATCGACAACCCCTCCTCAAGAGAGCTCCATAGAGCGGAGGATTGCCGATAATGTCCATTGGCAAGCTAGTGGACCAATTTCGCATCGTCACCCTTTTTCATCTTCGTTCACGAGGCATTCCCCTGAATCATCATTTGCACATCAATCAATTCTATCCCTCACTGTGCCTCGACAAAGAAGTCGGGAACGAGAACTGGGTCACCAACCGAATACCGGATTCAGCCTTGGGGCTCTCTCTCATTCTATTCTAGACAAAATACACCCACTCTCTCACCGACATTCCGATGATTCTTCACAGCTTAAAGATCATTCTCCTGATCGTGGGCGTTCCAGGACTCACGTTCGTGCGGATCAATTAAAGCAGAAGGATACGACAGGCGTAATGATGGTAGAGACAATCGAACGATACTTAAATAAAGGACATGAAGCTGCAGTTTGGAAAGAGTTCAAACCAGGCATGTTTCCTGATTCCGTGGTCCATCCTTGTCTCTTGACGGAGCCTTCAGGTGTTCATACGTACGCAATTTCAATCCCCATTCCCGCAGATCTGCCTACGTGTAAGTCATGCTATCATGTTGATTCAACCAGAAATATCAAGTTCTCTTGTTATCAGCTGTTGAATGTCCCTATGGAAAGGTCTCCTGGAAACTCAAGGCCACTGTCCATCGCCCTGGAGCCTTCACACCAAAGTACCAACATTCCGTGAACATTACAGTCGCTCACAATCTTACAAACGATGGTGACGAAGAGATGAACAGCGTTACCGTTGAAAGGTTTGTCGGATTAGCATCCTGTCCCTATTGTTAAAGCTGATAAGATGTTGAGGCAATGGGATCAACAGGTAGATTTCCAATATCTCCAAGTCATTAAAACAACTGAGGCTTTGAGCAGCTTCAATACTTGTTTTCATTGTCTGGACAGCACTTTTACATTGGCGGGACACTCTCATTTTCTCTTACTTTATTCCCGTTGGACAAAGTTAAAATCCATAAGCTCACTGTTTTTATCGAAGGTCTGCTGGTCGGTCATCTTAAAAACGCACTACTTATCCTATTGTAGAGCGCATTGACTACTTGACGAAGATGCAACCCATTGTGCCAATTGACCCTCGAATTCACATCGTCCTGTTGTCCGCAAAATCTAACGATGGAAAACCAATTTTACCCATTGAATCTGATGACCCGGACGCATTTATAAAGTCGCCTTTACATCAATTCTTGAGTGAACACGATGATATTTCCGAGATGACCTCCACTCTAATGGGCCCTGGACCATGGACATTACGCAAAAACCTGGAACTGCCCTCGTCATGTTCCCTTCTCCACTGGACTCATCTGAATAGGAAGAGTCTCATTCTGATTAGCCATGTTCTCAAGTGTATCATTCGTGTCGAAAGAGGAGACGATCATGAAATGGATAAGAAGACTGGGAAAAGAAAGCTGTATGACATTGTAATTCAGACAGGGATAGAGATTGGCTCGGTAAGGTCTACTCACCGCCTTGTATCTCCACTTATCATGATTGTCCTTGAGTGTTATTGCAATCCCAATTGGGCAGGACTACCTCCTTATTCCACGACATCGCAAGATACAAAAACATTTGATGATAAATGTCCATGCGAAACTTTTGGGAAACGTCATGGATTCACAAGGCATATTGTGTCACGACACTCAACAGATCCAGAGACACCTACAGCCGAAACCTCGGGGTTAGAGGCAACGATGCTGTCTCTGAGAGGCTCAGATGCCTTTTATCGAAATAATGTGCAGTATGAGCGCCTTATCTCTGGTCAGGAAGAAGAGTCTGGGGAAGTCCCTCCTCCTTACCCTCCAGCATAAGCGGAATGGACAAGACAGAGGTCAATGGAATTATTGACCCTTCAGGTAGTCGTATTTTCGGTAGAATCTAAAGATCCTGCGTATAGTAAGTTCTGACCATGTATGATTTTATCGTAGTATCCTCACCTATTTCGTTTTGTGATCATGCTTTTTACTTATGGACTATTTCAAAAGGAAGATGCACTCATGCCCGACCGGCTCAGTCCACTAAATTTCATCTCCTTGGTGAATTTGGTGAAGAAGTTGAAGGTGATTAGTACTCATTCCCAAAATAAGTTTCCGGAAAACCGTTGAGAACCAGTATCTACGATAAACTACAAGGGTCTTGTATGGCGTTGGATAGCCTATTATTATTTATACTCTTCGAAAAACCCCTTGAGGTCCAACTACGTGCCGGGGACGCCCCTGTTGCTGGGGGGTAGGATTCAGGTGCTTTTAGGGGCTTCCCACCGTCCGTACTGTATACGGACGCACACAAATACGGTCGTCTTTTGACCGTCCCGTGTACGTTACGGTGACTGAGGCTGTCACAAATGAGCAAACGGTACGGTCCCGTACAAAATACGGCGGATACGGAATACGGACGGTAAAATAAAGATGCAAAAATCAAATACTAATTCATTTCGATCATTGACCTCCATAGTACGCGCAAAGGTCAATGTGCAAAGAACGAGAAGGCATACGAATGTAAGCTCAAAGGTTCTTTCGAGACGACAACTTAGCACCTGGTCTTTGCTTGGGCCGCCAACGCCTCTGCCATCCCAAGCTCAACCCTCGTCAGCTTTTGCTAGACCGCGTCAGCTTTGAGACTCTTGTCGCAGCTTGCAGTTGTGTTTTGCTTACCAAATACGATTCGCCCGACAGAAACGGCCAAATCCCCTAAGTATATGGTGAATATGGACAACAAACGTGTTGTACGTTTGATGAGAAAAGATAAATAATATTGGCTCCTTTACGGGGAATTTATGTACTAAGTAGCCGAGGCTCATAGAAGAGTCAGGTGGTAAGTATTTTGAGTTAGTAAATAATAAGGGAAGAGTCGGAAAAGCGACTGCATCACAGAAGACTCAACGCCATCAAATCGTGATGGCAGTGACATGAGGTCACTAACTACCACAAAAGGAATGATCGTAAGCGCGCGAGCAATTTTCGGAGTTGGGCGGATGGCTGACATTGAATCGTGATTTCTCGCCTTCTCTGCGTGAGTGTGTAGAGGTGAACGAGGCTTCAACCGTTCGTTGAAGCTCAACGTCGGGAACAAAGGACACTGTACTTTTGATAGTATCTAGCACCAGAATGAATAGTGCTCTACATTTTGAGATCGAGAAATGCAATTATATGGTTAAAAAAACGACGAGGATATACCGTATTCACGGCCGTACCGCCGTATCCGGACGGCCGTATGCTCCCCCAACCGTCCGTCTCACGGCTAAGGAACTTCACCTCCTCAGCCTCGACGGTACGGACACCGTACCGTAGAACCGTACCGGACACCCTATAACACGGACACGGCGGGAAGCCCTAGGTGCTTTGACGATATCTCAATGACGAACGCACTATTCAAGGCATGTTCCCAGCCAATATATATATATTAGTCTAATATGCAACAATCGTGACCTCGAAAAGATGAAATGCAGAGTACAGAATCTGGATGAGGACTGTTTGCCAAGACAGGGTTTATAACATGGAGCAGTTACCATGAGCCCAAATAGACCTCATATTCTTTCTCACCATGGCGATTTACTCCAATAACACACTCAGGGCCTCCCGAAGAAATCCAGCCAAAGACAGCATTCCGGAAACTTATTTTGGGACTGAGTAGTGACATGAGGTACTGTACTCGAACTATATATCCATGAACCTATTGTTTCATACAATTATTCTCTTTCTATGGACTGGTTCAGAGTGGAGAATCACTCACGCCGAACCACTTCGTTCAACCCTCTTTCGTTTATTCGAGTAGTACATGTCTTCCTCAGGGTCGGCAAGATAACGTGTTTGATCGCCGGTGGCACAGAGAGGGTTCTTTAACTCTTCCACAGATTCGGTCCAGACTCCGACATTTTGCTTCCTTCCCCCGCTCATGGATAACCAGACGCCGACCTCTGCCAGCCCGATTTCAATCAAACTCACAGAGTCGGCTGTATTCCTCCGTTCTCAGGCAGTACCAGGCAACGATCCTCAACTGTCGCAAACTGAAACTCCGGCAATTCTCCGCGGTCTCCTAGTGCTCAACTTTGAGAAGCCAGTAAAGGTTTCTGAGATTGTCGTCAAGCTTACTTGTAAATGTTTCGCAACTCGGCAGGAAGGTGCTGGGCCTCGCAGAATTGATGTCACAGAACAGGACACTGCATTTAAAGCAAAGCAGGTGTTTTTTACGGCCAGCCATAATGACCGGCGACGAGCTTCACTCCCTCCTGCCATAGTTCCTCGTCGTCATGTTGGAGATCTATTCCCTGATATCCATGCCCCAGTGCCATCTTTCGCTCCAATTACCGCAGGCTCACGTCCCAGACAACCCCGGCGACTAAGTGCAGATTTGACCAATGTTCAGCAAGCAGTCCTTGAACAGTCCGAAACTAGATACCCTCCTCCATCGACGCCTTGCGCAGATGTAAATCGTGCAGGGTTGCACGGCTCCCTAATCGAATTGAGAAGCGGTCAGAGGAATTCGGGTTCGTCGCCTTGCCTGCATTTCGATGCATTCGCATTTCTAGTGGTAAATATATTTTAGGTGCAACGCTTGGTACGCCCATCGTGCCATCCAGAGAGGCAACCCCGCCTCGAGGACGTCTCCTAGAGCGGATAATTGTCGAAAATATTCCTGGGCACACAATTGGACCACCTGCGACTCGGCGCTCCATCTCAACCTCGTTTATGAGATCTTCCCGCGAAGCACCTCCCACACATCAATCGCTTTTATCTTTTGCTGACCCTCAACAAAGCAGCCCGGATCGAGAACGGACTCAACGGTCGAGCGCCGGATTCAGTCTTGGCGCGCTCTCTCATTCTATTCTTGATAAAATGCATCCATTTTATCATCGACATTCCGATGATTCATCGCAGCTTCGAGATCACTCTCCTGATCGTGGGCGTTCCAGGACTCGTGTTCGCGCGGATCGAATAAAACAGCAAGATTCGACAGGCGTATTGGTGGTAGAGACAATTGAAAGATACATAAGTAAAGGATCTAAGACGGAAATGTGGAAAGAGTTCAAACCAGGTATGTATCTGGAATCACTGGTTCATTCTTGTCTCTTGATGGAGCCTTCAGGTGTTCATACGTACGCAATTTCGATCCCCATTCCTGCAGACCAACCTCCATGTAAGTTATAATATAATGTTATTTCGACCACAAGCCTGAATGTCTCTCATTGTAGCTGTTGAATGTCCATATGGAAAGGTCTCCTGGACGCTCAAGGCAACTGTCCATCGCCCCGGAACTTTCACACCAAAGTACCAACATTCCGTGAACATTGCAGTCGTTCACAATCGTACGAACGAAGATGAAGGTGAGATGAATAGCGTCACCGGTGAAAGGTTTGTCCCATCAGGACTAGTCGCATATTTCATAGAGCTGAAGAGATGTGGAGCCAATGGGATCAACAGGTAGACTTGAAATTTCCCCTTTTCATCAAAATAACTGAGGCTTTTGAGCAGCTTCAATACTTGTTTTCATTGTCTGGACAGCATTTTTACATTGGCGGGACACTCTCATTTTCTCTTACTTTATTCCCGTTGGACAAAGTTAAAATCCATAAGCTCACTGTGTTTATCGAAGGTCTGCTGGTCGGTCATTTTAAAACAATCTAGTATTTATCCTGTTCCAGAGCGCATAGACTACTTGACGAAGATGCAACCCATTGTGCCAACTGACACTCAAAGTCACATCATTCTTTTGTCCGCGAAATCTAATGATGGAAAACCGATATTACCGATTGAATCTGATCATTCAGAGGCGTTTCGAATGTCCCCTTTACATCAATTCTTGGACGAAGATGATGACATTTCAACGATGACCTCCAACTTAATGGGCCCTGGACCATGGACATTACGCAAAAACCTGGAACTGCCCTCGTCGTGTTCCCTTCTCCACTGGACTCATCTGAATAGGAAGAGTCTCATTCTGATTAGCCATGTTCTCAAGTGTATCATTCGCGTCGAAAGAGGAGACGACCATGAAATGGATAAGAAGACTGGGAAAAGAAAGCTGTACGACCTTGTCATTCACACACCAATATATATTGGCTCGGTAAGGTCTACACACCATTTTGTATCTCCACTTATCACGACCCTCCTTGAGTGTTATTGCAACCCCAATTGGGCTGGGCTACCTCCTTATTCTACGACGTCACAAGACACGAGGACATTGGGCGGGAAATGTCCATGCGAAATTTTTGGAAAACGTCATGGATTCACAGGGCATTTTTTGTCACGACCATCATCGGATTCAGATACAACTGCGGCCGAAACTTCTGGAGGGGTGTCAACGATGCTGTCTCTGAGAGGCTCAGATGCCTTTTATCAGAACAATGTGCAGTATGAACGCCTTGTCTCTGGCCAAGAAGGAGAGTCGGGAGAAGCCCCTCCTCCTTACCCTTCAGCGTAAGCGGAATGGACACGACAGAGGTCAATGGAATGATGATCCCTCCAGAGAGTTATACCTTCAGTACAGTATAACAATGGCACTTCATATGGGAAGTTTATGCCTGTGTTTCTTGTATTTTCCTGACCTGCCTCATCATATGATCATGCCTTTTGCTCTCGGCGATTTCAGAAAGAGGTCGCACTCACGCCCAAAGGCTTCGCTCAACATCCCTTCGTCTCTATGGTTAATCTGGCGATGAAGTTGAAAGCTATTAGTGTTAAATTGAGACAGCCGAAAATCTGAAAACGGGGTTGATTCCAACCGTAATCAGGGTCCGTTATACTCCCCAAAGCCTCTCCCTTTTTGAACCTACGGTCCTACATAATCACCGAGGTGCTCCTTCAAAAAGAATGAGAGATTGACAATTACAATATACGGCAAAGCCAATTATCAAACGTTGACCTTGTTCAGAAAGAATTGGCATCTTGGACATGAGACTGGTAATCATTGGTGACGTGGTCGTGGTGACTCTAATACCAGTAAGAGAGTAATATGGTCATGTACGTGCGTGAAAGATGTAGGTGCAATGTAGAAAGTGCAGAGTACGCTCAGTCCAAAAACGAGCCAGCCAAAGCAACTTTTGGTTTTAGTAAAATAATCTCTTCAGATTCTACACCCTTCTCAACCGGCCATTTCTTTTGCACAAGGCCAAGGTCTGTTGTCCCAAGGACGACCTGGCTCCCATCACTTGCCTCAAAACCATCTGTCATTGACTCAGAGCTGAACGGTTCGCCACCTCTGATGTAAACCAAATCCAGGTCCGTTGAGATGATCTGCTCTCCAAGGAGCTTGTTCAACTTGAACGAAGCAAGAGCGATAACGTTGAGTTTGTCATGGTGTTCTGTCATGAGGGTGTCATAAGCTTCATTCGCTGACTTGGCCCAGCCTGCGACACGGAGAACTGGAGCTAGATGCGTAGCGAAGAGGTCGATAACGGAGTACTGTTCAGGAGTAAAAGTGGCGGCTGTATGAACTGCGGATCGTGTAATGGCTCTCCAACTTCCTGCGACTCGGCTAGAACCTATAAAACCTCGTCAGGAAATTCGATGAATGGATTAACGAAAGGAACGCACCCGTTAAGCGGATACGATTATATACTCCGGCGAGGATGTCTGAAGCAGGGTAGTCACCAACTGACCAGCTCCTAGTAATGCCACCTGCCAGACAGCAAAGAGCATTTTGCAGGCACACTTGAACCATCACCTCGAATATGTCCTCGTTATGGTCGCGGAGAAGTGAGAAGAGTTGTTCTCCAAGGAGGTGTTCGACACCAGTCAAAGTGTCAGGAGGAAGGTGAGAAGGAAAGGTGGAGTCGAAGGTGAATGTCTCTGCGACGAAAGCAGCAAACTGGAATATTTCGCTATTGAGAGTTTCCAGCTGTCGACGCGCATCGGCAACGGAAGCATCATCTGCGACTGTGAGGAACTCTTTCGCTGACAGCAACTCTTGTGTTTTAACTTCGACAAGACGCTGTGCGCTGGCTAGGGATGCCTCGAGCTCGCGTATTCGGGCTTTGGATGTAACGAGTTGCTTCTGAGCATGCTCTAGTGATTGAACCTGAGAAGACAGGCTATCAACGAGCAGTTCTGATTCATGGAGTTTGTCCCGAAGTTCACGAACTGAGAGCTCCAGGGTGGCACTGTTGCCTTCGAAAGAAGCACTCTGACGAGATAAAGAGAGGTTTTCGCGTTCGAGAGAAAGGTTCTTTCGACCCAGAGAGATATTTTCTTGTTGGAGTCGAGTGACTGTGGCACGCTCGGCATCCAATGCTTTTAGTGTTTCGGCGAGTTGAGACTCTTGATTATTAGGTGAGTCCGCAGGTCCAATCGTGTTCGTGCTCTCAATTACAGCCGTTGAAGCTAAAAAGAAAGATAATAAGTAAACCTTTGTTGGGAGACGCGAAGGTGTGCCACACACACCTGTACTGGTCGTTATTGACAAAGCTCTACCAGACGCGGTTGATGCTCGAACATGTTCATTGTAACTAGAAGATGTAGATGGCTTCCTGAGGGATAAACGTGGCGCGCTGGTTTTCGTTGGAGAGCTTGAGGTGGTGAAGGATATTATGGTGTTCCGTAGCGCATCGAACATCTTCGGGATTGGTGGAAGCCACGTAGAAGCCTTTGGAGGCCCTTAATATAAGCGTTGAGAGTGCGCTCGAGAAGGGGAATAAAGAGACGCGGAGCCCAAGATAATGGAGGGACCGGGGGGAGAATGAGCGGAAAAGGCAAGTTGAAGGTTCGTGCCCTTTCGTCTCGTGGGTTTGCTTTTCACACCCATGGTCTGTGACCACTTTTGCCTTTTCGACGCGTTTCTATGGAGCACTCAATGACTTTACTTCATTTCATAGGTATTATAAAGGCAACCAAGGGTCTTAACACACTTCACTATCTTACCCTCACGCTCTCACGATGACCCGCGAACCGTACACTGGAACAACGCGCAAGCTGATCTTGGGGATTGACGTTGGTACGACATACTCTGGGATAAGCTATAGGTGGGTCCTTCTATGGTCTTGTGCGATTGTCTCCAACCCTTTCTTTTGTTTGCAGCATTCTCGACCCTGGCCAAGTTCCTGAAATCAAGCACGTTACCAGGCATGCTCTTCGCCGTTCCACCTTACGAATCCCTCATCGTTCGAGCATTGTAGATTTCCTGCGCAAGATCGAGCAGGTGCAGACTCGAAGATACCCTCAGTCATCTACTACGACAGAAATGGTGTTGCCCGTGCCTTTGGTGCCGAGACAATGACTGAAGGCATAGAGAGCCAAGCTGTCGATGAAGGCTGGACAAAGAGTGAATGGTATATTTCTCTTAATTTTGTGATTTTACCTTCTCAAATGATGACATTAGGTTCAAACTTCTTCTCACCAAATCACCTGCCGCCCACAAGCAAGTCCCGCCACTTCCGGCTGGCAAGACCCCCATATCTGTTTTCTCCGATTTCCTAGGATATCTCTACCGCTGCGCCGAGGATTATATTACCCAAACCCACCACAATGGTGCCGCTCTTTGGCAGGGTGTCCGCCACGGCGATGTTCACTTCGTCCTTACTCACCCGAACGCCTGGGAAGGAGCTCAACAAGCCCAACTACGTGATGCCGCAGTTCAGGCAGGCCTCGTTCCCAATACACCTCTTGGCCAGCGTCGCCTTCAGTTCGTGACTGAGGGAGAAGCCAGTCTTCACTTTTGCCTACAACAAGGTATCGGAGAGGTGGACCCTAGGGTAGGTATATTCACGCGATTAGATTCTCTCTCCGCCTCATATCTATCTTCAGGGAAAGCAAGGAATATTGATCATTGATGCTGGAGGTAGGTTTATGGGTTCCTGTTTATGGGGTCCCTAACTGAAGCTATTATTGTAGGTGGAACTATTGACCTGAGTGCATACTCTCCTATTGTATGCG
The DNA here is from genome assembly GCA_021399455.1 of Flagelloscypha sp. PMI_526. Taxonomy (NCBI): domain Eukaryota; kingdom Fungi; phylum Basidiomycota; class Agaricomycetes; order Agaricales; family Niaceae; genus Flagelloscypha; species Flagelloscypha sp. PMI_526. The sequence goes on from JAJTUO010000017.1 coordinate 310,473, forward strand.
ATGGTCGAGCTGGCTTCCAAGAGATCGTCGCGCCACATTGTTAGTCTTTCTTTGACAGTGGCTCTTGGTATTAGTCTCACGTTAATCTTGCAGGTCAACTCAATGGCGCTGTATTCGTTACCTTCAATGCTCGTCGACATTTGGATGGTCCGTAGTATTCTTTTACCTAGCCTGTTCGCCCATTTGATATTTCTTTTAGCTAAACTCAAAAACTCTAAATTCCATGATGACCTCGATGATATCGTCAAGAAGTTCGACACTTCAGCCAAGAATACTTTCCGCGATCCTAAAGACCTTTCATTTGTTCGTTTTGGTCGTATCAAGGACAATGAACCTGCCACAGGAATAAAGAATGGTCAATTACGGCTGGCTGGGTAGTTTGGCCTATCGCGGTACCTTTCGCGTTTCTGACGTTTTCATGTAGTGAGGAGGTCGCCTCTTTCTTCGAACCCTCCGTGCGCTCCATTGTAAGCGCAGTCAATTCGGTAGACTTTCACGGGGGCCATTCCATTTCCGTACGTAACAATTACAAGTGCGGTTTTTTTTGGATCTCATCTTGCTGCAGCGAGCGTTTATTGTTGGAGGATTTGCTGCGAGCGATTACCTGTACTACAAGCTGAAAGAACAGTTCGACCCCATGGGTATTCACCTGTTTAGACCTGATGCTCATATGTATGTTTCTCCATCCCTTTGAACAATTGCTGGCTCATGTTCCCCGCTTCCTTTTTAGTAACAAAGCCGTCTCGGATGGTGCTGTTGGATATCATCTGGATCGCCAAGTTTCCGTCCGCGTCGCTCGATATACATGTGGCTTGGGCATTGGCCCAAGGTACGATCCCGACATTCCTGGTCATAGGGAACGTGAGGGGCAAACTTTTGTTGGATACGATGGTACTACTCGCGTACACGGAGGGTTTAGTGTAATTCTACGCAAGGTTTGGAATTTATTCATATTTGTTTATACTTTGTTTCTTAACCCCAGCATTTTTAGAACACGAAGGTCTCTGAGGATCGCGAGTTTAGGCGACAATATGTGCGGCTGTTGAAGGACCGGAATGACTCATTGTCAACTGAGATTCTGAGATATGTTGGGCAGGCAGAGGATGTCAATTGGATGGATACTGAGCCAGGTTCGTGGTCCTCCTTTCAATCCTCGATGAGTTGACCAATACTAAACTCTCTTTCTTATTTCTGTCTTTCTAGACAACTTCATAGAGCTGTGCACTATCACACTTGACGAAGATGTGATCAGCCGCATTGCTCGTCCCCAAATGCGCCAGTCCAAGATGTTCTTCTCTGTTGAATATGAAATTCTTCTTCGCTTTGGCTTGACGGAACTCCAGGCCCAAATAGTTTGGAAAGAAAATGTATGTGACAGCTTTCCCCCCATCTTCCATACCTGAGTACCCTCTAACGAATGGTTTTTGGGACAATAGGGAATTGTAAAATCTACGCCTGCTATCGTCGTCTATCCGGATGATACACCCTCCATTGTGTATTCGTCCTTTGACCAGGATGTCCTCCCGACCCCGGGTAAGGGCAACGCTGTCGTTCCGCCTGACGTGAAGGAGATTGAGTCTAGGACTCCATCTCTAGAGGACCAGAAAGAGAGTCTTGGAGGCAATGATGACCTAGATGCGCCTTGGGATGCCGAGGGTCAGTCTGACCTCCTGGGTTCTGGTGACGTCGAGATTCCTGCCGACCACTTCGAGGCTGGTCACATCGAGGCGGAAGGTATCGGAGAAGAAGAACAGTATGGGGAGCATGAATTTCCTCCTGAAGGAGGAGATGAGGATGGTGATGGTGTCCTCGCGGATTTTGAAGGACTGGATCCTCTAGGTGATGGTGCCGAGTTGTTGGAAGCAGAAAGGGAAGCAGGCAAGGAAGGTCGCTCTGGCGGTGAAGATTCGGAGTGGGAGAATGTTTGATTTTATGACTTGAAATGACTTGGCATGTAATTACGACCTAGTTTCGGTTACATGGACTCTTGTTAGTTGTTAGCGTACGGGACGGAATAGAGAATTTGCTTGAGTATAACAGCTTTGTTTGGAGCTTGAGCTATCAACGCGTAAGGATGGTCCTTACTCCTCGATGACATATTGCTTCCGTACTTACGCTTCTTGCTCTCCACTTCCACGTACCTTGGATATCCTCGAACTCTTATAGACACTTTTGGCCTGTTCTATCTGTCTCAGTGTTGTCGACTATCGTCGACTCACACAACGTTAGGCCAATTGTTCTTCTCTCTGTGTCTCATTTCTTCAAACAAAAGCACGTCAATGCCCTGGATGGCGCTTTGGTCAACATCGGTGTTTATTCTGGCACGAATCTCGGAACTTGTGTATCGATCTTTATTGTCAACGGGACAGTATTTGTATGCGCTTAGTGGCCAGAAACACCTTGCGCTTCATAGGGTTCCTCCAAATACTTTCTTTCTTCGTCGGTAAGTTGGATTTTCACAGCTCCCAACAGATCCTTCAAATTCGCAATCGAGCTCGTGCCAACGATTGGTGCAGATACTCCCTCCTTACCCATAGTCCAGGCAAGAGCCACCTGTGCCATGGTTATGCCTCGATCCTTAGCAACTTTCTCTACTCGTTTGACGATTTCTGGGCCGCCACGATTGGTGTAGCTTTTTATGAAGCTAGGTAGCAATATAATTGGATAAAATGAGGCGTTTCGTTTCATTAGGAGACTTACAAATCAGTTTCACCTCGTCCCGAAGTGCTGTCTTGAGGTCTGGTCAAAAGTCCTCTTGCAAGCGGCGACCATGGAATCGAACCAACACCGAAGTGCTGGTAATGATCGTAAGCATGCTTTCCAGCCAAGAAAAACAAGGAAACGGCTCGTGCCTTACCTTGAGAGTCGGAAACATTTCCCGTTCCTCCTCGCGATACAACAGATTGCAATGATTTTGCATAGAAATAAACGGAGTGAGGTTGTGTGTTATGGCGTAGTTTTGCATAATGTGAACTAGAAGATATCGCTTCAGAACAGGATTTTCTTATGCAGCGAAAAGAAAAATGAGCCATACACTGATAGGCATGACATGAGCTCATTCCTATGTACCTGGCATACCCAGCTTTGACAACATCGTGGAGAGCTTGCATCTATGGAAATCTCAGATGTCGTTTCTAAGATGACATTGAAATATTTACGAACCGTCTCTGCAATAGGTGTCTCAGCATCAAATCGATGCACCTGAAGGACATCGACATAATCCAGCAGCAGTCTCTCCAAACTCTTCTTCACAGAATCAAAGATGTGCTGGGAAATATGGCTATCGTAAACACGGTGTTACTTAAGCAAGGTCCGAATAGATCAAACATACCTTTCGACTCGTTCCGTATTGATTAACATATCCCATTGCATTTAATTCAGCGGGCGTTTTTCCGATGGTAAAATCATTGCCTTTACCGACTGCACCCCATACCTAGGTCCCATGAGCATTAGCGAGCGGCTGATTCATCGCTAGTTACTCCTCACGAACCTTGGTCAGAATAACTACATCATCCCTGGGAATTGCATACTTCTTTAAAGCCATTCCTAGCACTCTCTCGCTCTCGCCGTTACTATAAATCTAAAATGAGAGCTTGTGAAGTTCTGAGAATCAGGTTCAAATATGATTCCTTACATTGGCGGTATCAAAGGTGTTCACTCCGGCATCGTATGCCACTTTGATGTGCTCCATGGCTTCGTCACCTTCTAATACCCATCCCTGCCATTGTTTGGATCCATATGTCATACATCCAAGGATTATTTTCGAGATTTTGAGGCCCGAAGTGCCAAGACGAACTAGAGGATATTCAAGAGGAAGAATTGAATGAAAAAGAAATGAGTGAGCCAGGCGTACCGTATTCCATGATGAGTGTGTGGGTTGGGGATAAAAGAAGAGGAAGAAAGTAGGGTTTGGTTCCACCAAAGCCACCTTTATTCTCTACAAGCGGGATCGAATGGTCACAAGGGAGCGGAACCCATCCGATTCACTGAATAAGAAGTGAGTCAGTGGTCGGAGGGAGCCGAAAAACGCTCTCTCACTTTATTAGTTCAAGACGCTCAAAAAATAAAAGCGGTGGCTGAGTGAGAAGCACCATAACTCCCTCAGCACTGGTGCAACCGGCTGCAATTTGAAGAATCGAGTAGCGGAAGCACAATGCACCTTGTTTCCCATCTACACAATCATTCGGTTCCGAAATGAACGGTAGGGGCTTAGTCGTTGATTACAATGCCTAGCACCAAGATGGTTGCCTTCCCTCCCTACTTCCTCTTTCCCGCGGTAACGTAATCATAATCATAATCAAATTAACCTCCAAGGTCCCATGCACAGCAACGGGAGGGTACAGTCTACGAGTACAACTAACTAAATTCCCGACCACTGGGCAGTAGCAGGCCTGTTCGATACGAGGCGGTAATAAGTACTCGCATCTCGCGGCATCAGCCTGCACTATGATATAGAAAACCAACGATGTCGCCAGTCACCGCCCAAATTGTCCAACGACTAATCCACAATCCTTTGACTACGAAGCACTTATTTGTCTCTTCAGTTTTTGTGAGTTTGCGTGCGACAGAACACCTCAGTAATGTCGCCAGTTTCAGTGTCCTTGATTTTGCAATGAAAGCAAATGGGATCTAAAGCTAGGATATGTTTTAGATATCGTTGAAAGAGATGAGAGGATGGGAGACTAAGGACACAATGTCGGTTCCCTGAGGAGAGACTGCAGTTTGCAACGTTTTAGAGATGGCTTTGTTTTTGACTTGTAGTGCAGGTGCTTCGGGGGCTGGGATTGTGCCCACCATCTCCCCGAACTCCCGGGGGTTGAACCGTCAGTTTTTGCGAGTCTCCTTGGCGCTTGAGGATCGTCAGGTTCTGTGTTCCGTCATGAATAGGGGATTGGGTCGGTGACGCAGTGTTGGTTCCCCCCAGACCACCCACCAACCGGTTTAGACTCGTAAATCTTTCCGCATCTAGGTGAATGAGAGGGAGTTTACTACGAGTGGTCTGGAGAGGTAGTATGTCCATGGCGCGGCTTCTATGTCACCATTAGGAGCCTTTTATTCACCGGCTTTAGACACTCCTCCTCTCTCGGACCATATGAAGAATCAGATGGTCTTCATCCATGTAATCAGTATGTGCAACTAGGACACCCTTATTATCAATGTCGGCTATGTCCTCTTGGGTCAACGAAGCAATAGAGGCACGCTCGAATATTCATCCATTCTCTCTTTCTTACCAGTAGTAATATTTGGGAAGGGGGCGTAGGGAGATGGAACCTAAGCCGGCTGCAAGAGAGAATCATACGTAACAACAACTATATGGAGTATGTGTCTCAGCAGGCAGGTTAAGAAATAATTGGGGGACGAGCCGGGTCACCTTGGTTTCCCTTCAGATTTGCACTGAATCTCCAACACCTGAATTAGACCGTGCGGCTATATAGTTACGTCTTAGCGAAAGAAAAGAACAGCATGTAGGTAAAGTTAGCAGGGACTTTTGAAGACACGCGACATGTTGGCGCTGGTTCCGCCGGCTTGACCTTTGACTCCCACGGGAGGTTCACAACTCACCCACGGCCCAAACATTTTTTGTATAAATTCCATCCTCCAGAAGATGGTGCTATATAGTATCCCTCTTCCCTCTCATGCCTACACGGTCTGGCCAATTCACCACCATTTCTCTGAGCACTCTTGGCCTTGCGACACTTTGCTCTGCTATCTCTACAACCGTTGAACTTGATTGTATGAATTCCTTCTCAACAATTTGAACTCATTCTCAGAACTCATTACTCTTCAGACGGAATATTTCAAGGGAAGCTGAACAGCGGATACGTTTCATTTCAAGGGATCAAGTATGCCGATGCACCGCGATTCCAAGCCCCAATTATGCCGCCTAGTCAGAACCTAGGAACAGTGAATGCTACCCAGGTCTGTCATTTTTATATAATTAACACCGTCCGGGTCGCCACTAAATGTTCTTAACCAGTTTGCCAAATTCTGCATCCAGGGTTTTAGTGCAACCTTAGGAGCACAAGCTTCAGAAGATGCTTGTTTGTCAATGTCTATGTTCCCAATGGCGTCGAGATGACCTCTAATGTTCCTGTTCTTGCTTGGTTCCATGGTGTGTCCAGATCCTTGTTGCTATAGTCATGATCCCAACCCACTCTTTAGGTGGTGGATTCCTCGCTGGAAATTCTCACTCGGAACTGCCTGATGATCTTTTCAACTCAACCACTTCTCCCTTCATTTTCACGTCGTTCGAGTATCGCTTGGGTCCATACGGATTTCTCGCGGGTAAAGAAGTTGAAAAACAGGGAGCACTGAATATTGGTCTCCGTGATCAGGTTCGCACTCCAAGTCTCGATGCATACCCTCTGCTCACTCTCCACATTAGCGGGCTGGTCTTGAATGGCTTCAAAAATACATCACTTCCTTTGGCGGTAATCCTAGGTGAGTTCTTGATTTATACTTATTGAACCCTCGATGGCTAATTTAGAAATTGTGAGGTATCTATTTGGGTAAAGGGTTTTACACACCGGTGTGCCTATGTCCTCAAAGTCTCTAGGGTCAAAGTGCTGGTGCTGCTTCTACGATCTTCCACCTTACTTGGGATTGCGGCGACAATCACGGCGTTTTCGCCAGAGCGTTGGGTGATAGTCCATCCTACGGTTCTCAACCCCCGAAAGATGACGGATATATAGCCAACCTTTATACAGATTTTGCGACTAGAGCGTATATTTCTCGCCACCCTGCTTGAAATGCCACGATCCTGATTTTTCAATTAGAGGCTGCGCCGGCTCGGACTCTTTCACTTGTCTTTCCAATGCGAATATCTCCACCCTTATGGCCGCCAGTGCCGCGTTGTATAACGCTCGTATGCCCACGCAGTTCGCATTCACCCCAGTTCTGGATGGTGTACACCTCACGGAGACCGTCTCGTCGGCACTCCAGCACAATCGCTTTGCCAAAGTTCCTGTGTTGTTTGGGTAAATCACTCCCTTTTCTTCACTTCTAAGACTACCTCTGATGCGATACCTGCAGCGCCAACACCGACGACGGAAGTTCCTGGGCAGACCCTTATGTCAACGACGTCAACTCTACACTCGACAATGTCTTCTACTTCGTCCAAGCCAACTTTGTCAACTTAACTCGCGAGACATTTGATAGAGCGATTTCCGACTTCTACCCCCTGGAAAACTATGGGGGCTCACTAGTGTTGTTGACAAACAAGCTGTATGGAGAAGCGAGATACATTTGCCCGCCCTTTATGATCGCTGGTGCTGCTGCACGAGCTAAGAAGGCTGCCTACACCTACATGCAAGTTCCCAACTGATCTCGTACATTTCTTTTGCTCATGATTTATTTTCAATTAGCTTTGATGATCCTGGCTCAGACGGACTTACCCACCACAGTGCGGATTTATCAGCATTCTATAATACTACAATCGAAGACCCTGATGGTCTGTTCGCAATAATGCGCAAAGAATGGCTTTCTCTAGTTTTCGATGGGTCTACCACAAGCCATGATAGTTGGATAGAGGCTGGTTCCGATGGGTGGCCGAGACAATGGCTCCATCCTGGTGATTACGTTAGTCAGACCTTAGACGATGGTTTGAAGGCGAGATGTGAATTTTGGAGAAGTACAGACGCTGAATTGTTGCGGTAACTTGGTATCAGTGTAAAATATCAAAATCTTGTTACTGCACAAATGATTACTTTTAGGCAAAGTTAGATGATATTCATTCATGGTTGAAGGCACAACATCAACTTCAACCTAACACAGAGCACACATCAACGTCGCTCGGGATTAACCCTTGCATGCTCGTCGTTGGTCCAAGGTTTTCTGGGCTCGGGTCCATAAGTCATCCCCTCCATACACTCCCAACTCCCATTCAACTGCAAGAAAGAAGTTGCCGTGCAATTCACCGTGATGGGCGACAATGACCTTGATATGGTCAAGCTCAGGGTATTTCACAAGGATCCCGGACTCATTCTCGACACCCAACTTACTCCAGTGAGCGCCAGGTAAATGAATGAGAATCAGCTCGACCATGGGAACACTGGTTAGCTGTTCCACGGATTCCATCCATATCGGCGCGGACGAATGATCGTCAGTTGCCCACCACGAAAATTGGATATGCGTTAATCGTGGAAGCTTAACCAGTAGGGGTGGGAGCTTCTTGATTTGGTCCATTTCCCATAGGAGGTGCGTGATCGGGAGCGAGTCAGCACTCTGTGAGTTGAGGAATTTCACGACAAGCGGGACAGAATTCCAATTCAGGGAGAGGCGGCGAAGATTCTGGAGGGACCGCAGAATAGGAAATAGCAACTCGGCAGTTGGAAAAGTACTCCAGAGAGCAAGGTCATGGATTTCCGGGCATAGACCAAATAACTGAGCAGTGTGATAGACCTTTTTGTCGTCCCAGTGTTCCTGTTTTTCAATGGCGCAATACCGAACATGTTGAGCTCGAAACTCCGGAGACTTGGCTACAATTGACGATATAATGCGGCTAAATGATCCCTGGCCTTTGGATTTAAAAATGATCGTGCGAAAAAGATGGGGTTCTATCCTAAGTTGAAGTCTTGGTAAAACAATGGCACCGTATCATGGAGAGTTGCAAGGCTAACCAGTCTTTTACTCGATGACACACAAGTAAGAGGACAGGGATGCTTTGCCTGTCATTGCTTGCACATAAGGTGAAGACACGGTGTTCGAGTTCTGGAGGTAGGAATGGATCCAGCGACATCGCTGTCAAAAGTCAACATGAGTTCGTTCTTTGCGGCCGTCATGTTGATTGCACTCAAATCCTCGCTATCGTGTTTTTCCCATCTATAACAGAACCATCACTCCTTCCGTGTTCTGTACGTTTATGACCATATATTATCCCAACCACTAAACAAAGGGCGGGAAGTGAACCGATTTTCCATCTGTCAATTTATGACCAAAGCATAAATGGGTAGGTCGAGGGTGGTCTGATCGAGAAAAACCCTCGACCCTGTAAAGCGCTGTTTGAAATTCTGCTACAGCCAAATGTTTTAGGTTGACCGCATGGGTCATGGTAGTTTAGTTGTTTCATTGTTCTCAAAGTGGTAATAAATTAGTCTTTTTGTAGATATTGTAGAAATACCATACCTAATCCCTAACCCCAACAACGCTATGGTCGTAAAGGTGTAGTACTTTGCTCAGGGACAGATCAAAGCTTTGCAGTTTCAGCCCCTATCCACACATTTTAACCCTCACCGGCGTATTACCGCCACGCCATTAAACATCGCTTGCAAGTCGTTTGTCTAAGACTCTCTGAGCCCTGGACCACAGGTCATCCTCTCCATACAATCTTGACTCCCACTCAACACTGAGATAGAAGTCACTCTCTGGGTTTTGGTGGAGTAGAACCACTTTGTTATGGTCAAGCTCTGGATATTTTACGAGGAGCCCGCGCTCATCCTCGACACCTAACCGCCCCCACTTTCCACTTGGAAAATGGATAATAACGAGTTCGAAGGTTGAGATAGCGGTAACCTGGACAAGAGATTTCATCCAGCCTGGCGCGGACGAATGGTCATCACTTTCCCACCACGTAAACTGAATATGAGTCAAATGCGGAAGTTTGGGCAGCAAGGGCAGAAGCCTATCAATCTGATCCATTTCCCATAAAAGGTGTGTAATCGGAAGCACATCCAACTTTTCGGACGAGAGGAATTTGGCGATTGGTACAACAGTACGCCAATTCAAGGAAAGGCGGCGGAGATTTCGAAGACATCCGAGATTAAATGGCAACTCGTTACGTGGAAAATGACTCCAGAGAGCAAGGTCTCTGATTTCTGAGCAGAGCTCGAAAAACAAGGTGGCTTTCTTGACCTTTTCATCATCCCAGTGTTCCTGAGATTCAATAGCACAAAATCGAACGTGTTGAGCTAAAAACTCGGGGGATTTTGCCGTCGTCATCGATAGAATGCTATCAAAGGCTTCATGGACCTTGGATTCGAAAATGATCGTACGAAACAGGAGAGGTTCAATCCTGATCCTATCTGTCAGAATGGTTGAGTACATGATCGGAGACTAACCAGTCTTTGACCCGATGGCAAACAAGTAAGAGGATAGATATGATGTGTTTGTCGTTGTTTACGCACAAGGTAAAGATACGGAGCTCAAGTTCTGGAGGTAGACGTGGTTCCAATGACATCGCTGTCGGGGGTCAACATGTAATCTTCATTTTAAGCCCACTAATGACCAAGTTCAATCCAAATTTTTCAAGTTGAGAATTGTACCTCCTTCCTTGGTGTCTATTACAAGAGGATTATTTAGGATCTCCTTAATGTCCAGGGCATTTTGAGGCTCTTGAGTCACACATAGGGACATTGATGATATGAGCGCCGGAGATCGTTTCAAACCCGCATACGCCATTTTTGAATGCCTAGGTTGAGACTAAAGGCTTGTTCTGTCTAATAGTTTTGTAGAGCTAGTGATAAGTGAGGCCGATGTCCCGAGCAACTTCGTTGGGGTTATCATATGCGAATTACTCTGTCGAATATTGGACTGCGTCAGAGAGTCCTACATCTGATTGACGTTTTCAAACGAATAAATACAAATTCAAGTAGTGTTAGTGAACGAATTTCCTCAGACACGGTAACATTGTCCCATGAAACCCATTCTGTCTCCTCGAGCTACCGGGAACAGGCAAAATTAGCGTAGTAAAACTCGCGTACGAATTCCATCACGAATCTGCCCGCAGCTCAAGAAGACTAACGTCTAGAGGAGTCAGCCACGAGGCGTCACGGTCCCGTGACCGTTACCCACTTGGTTCTGCCGCTGAGTCCTGAGACCAACGTGAATATTTAAGCAAGATGAGGCATCTGCTAGCCTTTAGGTACTACTCATTCAACATAAAACCGCCCAGAATAACAACAAAGGCTTTCTTAGTCTTCGTATCCTCCGAGGAGCACTTGGTCGTGGGAACTATTGCATCGCACTGTCCTGCTTTCCCTATGGGGCCAGTAATATACTTACGACTTCTCTTGGGTGTCTTTCACTTGCTTCGCTAGGAAATGTACGTGCTTTGCGGTCGAAAAATTTGCCAACCCTGAGAGCGTTCCAGCAATGGGTGGTACGGGTATCTATTAATAAGATAACAAAGAAGTGAGGTACTCACAAAAATAATCGGTATCAGGGTGTTTATATACATAGAAATAATTAGTTTTCAAGGGTCGAAACAAGAACAACCTTTGGCTTCATCAGCATGAACCTCTTGTTTGGAACACCCTTCCCATCCTGCCTCTCCCCTTGAACAATGCCAAGATCAGTTGTCCCGAAAACGACCTGACTCACTCCGTTCTCCTCGTATTCGTCTACCATGCGCGAAGGGTCAAATTCATCACCTCCTTGAATACGCTTAATCTCCAGATCGACTGAAGAGATGTGTTCGCCAAAGAGCTTGTTGATTTTCATTGTAGCTGAACAAATCACAACCAGCCTGTCTCGGTACTCTGAGAGCAGGGCATCTCGTGCCTCACGCCCATGCTTATTCCAGCCTAATACTCGGAGGAGTTGGATAAGAGGCGTTGAAAATTGATCAACCAGTTGAAAGTTTTCAACAGTGAAAGTCTCAGGAGGATGGATATGGGACCGGGTGATCGTACGCCATGTCCCCGCAATTTGGCTAGGACCTAAAGACGTGAGGTAAGAGTTATGCTGGATAAGAATTCGATGGCTAACCATTACGGCAGAATGCATCATACAAGCGCCTAAGGTCTGCAGATAGTCGCGGTTTATCGATGCACCAGCTCGAAATAATTGTCGTACAGACTCGGCAGATCAACGACTGGATTGAAACTTGGATGATCAAGCTTGTTTTTTCAGCATCGGCGGAATGAAGGAGACGACAAACATCGAACTCCAAGAGATCGATTCCGCGAGTCCTAGCGGTCTCGGAAATGGTAAGTGGACGCTCAAAGGCGAGGGTTTCGGAGAGCAACGCTGCAAATTGAAAGATCTCGTGATTGAGAGCTTCCAGTTCCTTGCGAGCATCCGCGACAGAATCATCATCTGTGGACGACAAAAATAGTTCGGCGGAGACCAGTTCGTGAGTTTTGGCAGCAAGGAGATTCTGAGTATTTTGCAGTGACGACTGCAGGTTCTGTATCTCTTGGAGTGAGTGATGAGCTCTATTTCGCTGGTTTTTTTCTGATTCGCTTAGTTTTCCACGAAGGTCATTGATTGTTGAAGTATGTGCGTCGACCCTACGCTCGAGAGTTATATTGTTTTGTTTGATCTTCTGGTTCTCAGTCTTCAACTGCGAAAGTTCCGTCAAGAGCCTGTCCTGAGACCCGGAAGCTTTTGTTCCGTGTCGCGTACGAGAAGCTGCAATATGTATTAGAGAGGTTAGTTATCACGGATTCAGCATACAAGGGTAAGCATCTGGAGATGCCGGAGGTGCAATGCCTTGAGCTACGGGCGATGCAGGTGAAGAACGAGGAGACCGATGGTCCTGACTTGGTGCCGATGACCCACGAGTGGAGCGAGGCGCAGGATCTGGGGTTGACCAAAGCCACGACATTTTGAGCATGCGACTCTTGCGTACCCTGTTATTGAGGTAAGTTTATATGAGAGAAAAGCTTTCTCCTAATCTAATGATTTTAGGTGGATAACCGCGAAGCCTCAGCCGAAAGTCTGCCCTTCTAGACAGCTACTGAGAGGTGTGGCAGTCGGCATACCGTGCAGCTGCATGTTTCACACCTCAAACGACTAATGCATGTCTGGGCACAGACATAAGGGACAACCAGACAAATAAACGATGTAACTGCAAGGTTCCAGTGGATTTCGAGGGACAATGACATGACAGGACGCAGCTCGGATCTCTGCAGCTCCGATCGCCACTGAAGCTGCCGGTCGAGATGCATTACGGCTATTTACAACTAAACATTTCAACCTTCCTCGATGCAAGTTCCTCTTGGGTTGTTAACGATTGTGCCAAAGTAATCGGCAATACGATGCGCGTCATCAATACATATTTTTCTCCATTCATCTCTCAGGCGCTGCTCAAAACTAACACCAACTGCTGTTTAATTGTGGAGGACCGGGAACTAATGTTGACTTGTTTCAGCTCTCAATCGGAAGAGAAGACGGTGGAGGCTTGTTCTCAGGCTGACTTGCGGCCCAATCCTGCAAACACGAGGAACCACGGGGGCCTTATGTTTTCTCTGTAACCTGCTTGTCAAAAGCATTCGTCGTGCATTGCCTTCGATTGAAACTTGCGAGAATCGCGGTCCGAGAGTGGGGGGATTGCATCTCGGCCATCTCCGTCAGCTTCTCTCACCCGAGCCCAACGCAGGTACCCGTTGTCTCCCACGCTCCCTCCAGCGTACAAGGTGTATGCTGAGAATTCTCGGGTCATTTAACCTTCTTTTATAATTCATGTGGAAATGAGGAAAGGTCCTTGCTTCCTTCCTCATCCTCATTATGATCGACCGCAAGCCTTACGCTGGTACAACTCGCAAATTGGTTCTTGGAATTGATGTGGGAACAACATATTCCGGAATAAGCTATAGGTATTATTTATTTTAGGGAATCTTCTACAAAATTATTCAGCTTCTCTATTAGCATCCTTGATCCTGGTCAAGTTCCAGAGATTAAACATGTTACAAGGTCGTTATGTCTCCTAAAATATGCGACCTCAAATATCTTATACAAAAATTTCTTTAGGTTTCCCGCACAAGACAGGGCCGGTGCTGACTCCAAGATTCCATCCATTATGTACTACGACCAAAAAGGTGTTGCCCGCGCCTTTGGTGCCGAAGCTCTCGACGAAGGTATCATAGACAAAGCTTACCAGGAAGATTGGACCAAAGTCGAATGGTGAGTGGTACCATAGATTCCTCAAATATATCCGTTTCTATTTCTATAGGTTCAAGCTCTTTCTTGCTAAGTCGGAATCTGTTCATCAGAAGTTGAAACCACTCCCTCCAGGAAAGACTGCCACTTTGGTTTTCGCTGATTTTCTCGGCTACCTGTTTCGATGTGCCGAGAAGTATATCAGAGAAACTCACCATAATGGCGATACCCTCTGGGAAGGGGTACAGGCTGGACATGTACATTTCGTTTTGACTCATCCCAATGCGTGGGAAGGAATCCAGCAGTCACAACTTCGTGATGCTGCTGTCAAAGCAGGACTCATCTCAGCTAATCCAGACGGACAAGCTCGTCTCCAGTTTGTCACAGAAGGTGAAGCTAGCCTTCATTTCTGTCTACAACAAGGGTTAGGCCAGTCTATGTCACAGGTATGTTTCCAGTCTTTCACTCATAGTTGTGGGCCTGTAACTGAAATTGATGTCACAGAGTGAAAAGGGGACCCTCATCATTGATGCTGGTGGTACGGCAATTGAAACTCTTGTTTGCTTGTCCTGGCTGTCTGACAAGCTGCAGGTGGGACCATTGATATTAGCGTGTATGCTCCAACGTCCATTGCAAATAAAATTGGCTTCGAGGAAATCGCAACCCCTCATTGTCTGTCTTTTATAATTATTCTCTGCCGTCTCTTATGCACACAAATTTTCTAGGTCAGTTTAATGGATCCGTTTTCGTAACCTTGGAAGCCAAGCGTGCTCTTGCAGGTGGGCTGCCTGAACACGTCTAATGCTTCGTGCCATTGATCATCTAATGTTGAATAGAAAAACTGCAGAAGAGCAAATTTGCTGACGACCTTGACGAAATTATCCGCCGCTTCGACTCATCTACGAAAATTATGTTCCGCAACCCCAAGGAGCCGTCTTTCATTCGATTTGGCCGGCCAAAGGACAACGAGCCTGCATATGGAATCCGGAACGGTCAACTACGACTCACAGGGTGAGACTGATTCTTTCGTGGTTTGAGATTTAACATCAACTCCCCGTAGAGACGAGGTTGCTTCTTTCTTTAAGCCTTCTGTACAATCGATCATTGAAGCAGTCACATCTATCGGTTTTGACGCCTCGAACTCTGTCTCTGTGCGTTACTCTCTTACAATCTTCATGTAGAACCTAAACTTATCAGTCTTTAGCGTGCCTTCCTAGTCGGCGGGTTTGCTGCTAGTGATCACATGTTCAACTGTCTCAAGGCCCACTTCGATCCTTTGGGAATACAAATCGTTCGGCCAGACGCCCACATGTTCGTTATTTGCGTTCTGTCAAGAAATACACTCACTTGCTCTTGTACTGTAGAAACAAAGCTGTTTCGGATGGTGCTGTTGGATACCACATTGATCATCAGGTTTCTGTTCGCGTAGCCAGGTCGACGTACGGAGTCAGACTCAACACATACTATGATGACTTGCTCCCCAGCCACCAGAAACGTCTGCAAAAGGTCTACACCAATGCCGCCGGATATCGTATGGTGCCTGATATGTTTGCTATGATACTTCGCAAGGTTAGAGTCGTGTTCTTTAAAAAACGAATGCTGTTTATTTTGACTTGATTAGAACACCAAGGTCTCGGAAACTCAAGAGTTCCAGACTTCTGTATGCTATCATCTTGACACGCTTGATCAGTCTTGCACCACAATTATTCGACAATACAATGGTTCTAATGAGACCGTGGAATGGATGGACGAAGAGGAAGGTAAGACCGGAAAATACTTCACCTATCCACTTCACATGCTTAGCATCTAATAGATAAGTTTGTCGCGCTTTGTACCATCTCAATGGACCCAGCAACGATCAAACGCATCGCAACACTTCAAAACCATACCTCAAAGCGTCATTGGCGCGTTGACTGCGACATTCTTCTCAGCTTCGGGTTGACAGAGCTTAGAGCTCAATTTGTTTGGAAAGATAATGTATGCACATACACTCCTTGCCTACCAAGATGAAGAGCTTACGATTCACTTTCCCTAGGGTGTCGAACAAAGGTCCACTTATGCTCTCTTTCTCCAGAATTCATATTCAACATTTACAGGTCTCCCGCGCAATTGATATATCCCGATAATAAACCCAGTGTGGTGTACTCGAAGTTTCAATGAGTATTGTTTCCCCTACGAATATTTAAGCCTTTCCGTGAAAAATATCAGTCAATCTTGAATGTCCGGTTCGGAATCAGGTTTCGATTATCGACGGGTAGTTCCCAAATAATCTCACACTTGACGGATAGCTAGTCGTCTCAAACTTACAAGCTTTCTGGGTGATATATATCGACGTGAAGTTTTGCAGAAAAGCGTTAGATTGTCGTACACCTGAAGCTTTCGCTGCATTGTTTCATTTCAAACCCAATGACGTTGGTTCCCAGTTCAAGTGTATTGGCTCACTTAGGCATACAGCACATCCTAATTGTGAGAAGTGCGACAAAAGAGTTGCAAGAGGGGTGAAAAAGGCGTAAGTAGGATAACTTTATCAGACGCAAGTATTAACAGACTGAAATTCAATGGGAATGGATTCAGGATAGCATAAAACCGCGGGATAAATAAGATGAATTAGTCCTGAAAAGTAGCCAACAAAACAACCTTCGGCAACATTAGCCTAGCTGAGGTGCCTTGACGCTCCCGCTGAATCATTCCCAGCTCAGTTGTCCCAAGAACGACATGAGCTTTGTCGCCCTCATTCTCCTCATACATATCAGTCATGAATGAAGGATTGAACATCTCCTCTCCTGCAATGTGATGAATATCGAGGTCAACAGAAGTAATTTGTTCACCAATCATCTTATTCAATTTGAGCGCAGCGGAGCATATGTCGGCGATCCGAGGTTTATGATCCGCCAACAATGTCTTTCGGGCAAGCGAGGGGGACTTTGACCAACCAGCCAGAAGCAGGACCTCAGCAATTACGGTGGTAAATTGCTCCACAAGGCCATTGTGAATGAAATCAAACGAATCGGCGAGGGTGACGCGAGCACGAGTAAGCGATCTCCAAGTCCCGGCAATTCGAGCAGGACCTGAATGCAAGTCAGTTGAAGAGGACTATAAAGAGGATGTGGACAAACCCTGGTGGTGGAAATATTCGTAAAGCTTTTTGAGATCACTTGAAAAATCCTCCTTCGTCACGCACCAGGAGGATATAACCTCACTACAGAGAGTGCTTAAGACGACTTGGATAGAAACTTGGACGGCCAAGATCATGCAATCAGCATCAGCTTCCAGGAGGACATTGTGAAGAGGATGTCCGAGGATCCGTTGTGCCTTGCTCGAAACAGGTGACCTTTCCGTACAATCAAAAGTAAGGCTCTCCGAGATTAAAGCTGCGAACTGGAAAATCTCGCTGTTGAGAGTCTCCAGCTCTCTGCACGCATCAGCAACAGCGGCACCGTCAGTCAACGTGAGAAATGCGTTGGCGGCGGCCAATTCCTTCGTTTTCACGTCGAGAAGTTCCTGTGTGCTCTGAAGAGTAATTTCTTGTTCCTGAACCCTGTCTTGAAGATGGCGAATTTGACTGTCGTAACGATAAGATTTTTCAGAGGTACGTTGGTTGAGGGCTTTGAGAGAATTGATTTCATTTTCACGTTGCCTGACTAGTAGTTCAAGGTCTTGGATGCGTTGAAGGTAAGAGGCATCTCGGTTCTGTTGTGCCGCTTTGGCTCCAGATGAATGGACTAAGACGGAAAAAAAAAATTAATAAACTTTGAGGGAGCGGAGTAAGTTAGAGGACACGCACCCGCTTTCTCCGTATCTTGGGCTCTGAAATCCGGTGTTCCGACCGAACGAGAAGCAACGGGATTTGGTACATTCTTAGCTACCGCGGGCGATCGATCCTGACTATTATGATAATGTGAATTGGTTCGAGATGCTTGCGTCTGTGAACGCGTCGCAACGGGGGGCGACGGTGTTTGAGACGATGGGGTAGCTGTAGATCTCGTGGTGGACTGTGCGTGGTTGGGCGGAGAAGGAGCAAGGTAAGCCATTCTAGTCTCTGCTACTTGAGTACCCTGCGATCCCGAAGGTGGGGTTGTTCGATAAAGTGGCTTCTGGGGCGGATTGGTAGTCCTAATTCTCGCAGGATTTGAACTGGTTCGAGTAGAAGCCTGGTTTGGAATAATAAACGCCTCAGCCTCTGAGCGTGTAGTAGCTGGGGCTCTTTGTTTCTGGGGCATAGGAGTGGTGGCGGTTTCGATTTCGGGAATCTGTTTCGCCAGGCTAGGCGGAGGCGGTGCTGTGCTTTCTTTTTCAGCTTCTCGGGCTTTGGCAGCGTTTGATTGCGAACGAGTTGTAGCAGAGTGAGAGGACTTCTGAGACGCAGAAGCAGTAGAAGACTCCATAACCGGTTTCGCTTGGCGTGGTGAGGAATTTCCCATGTCTAGATGACCAACCTGTGACTGAGAACGAATAGCGGCAGAGTGTGATGGCCTCTGAGTCTTTGTAATGGGATTAGATTCTGAATTCTCTGCTTGATTAGGTGAGGAGGAACTGGACACAAATGCTGAAGCCAGGGCCAACACGGAATCGACCGCCCACATAGTAGAAAGGGCAGAATGACGAGGGTTTCAAAACAAGGTACGTCGCAAAGGCGGAGGTATTTGTGAGACGACCACTCCGGGGTCTTAGTTTGGCTAGCGATCATCAGGATGAACGTTGTGGCAGGATGCAAACAGCGCGACCGGCGCTCTCCGTCTTCTATGCCTGACATTCTGTCCGCTCACCGCATGTGTAGGTTCTCATCCCAGATCTTGACACATATGACGCTGTTGGAACGCCTCTGGCCTCATTCTTCCCTTAAAGTTTGAGCATGATGGTAGCCTGCTCGCATTTGCAAGGTGCTACGGGGTGCCGATGCGGTGTGTTTCGCAAGTCGCTTCTGATAGGTGCCAAAAACGTGCCCTCAGCATTTCAAGGAGGATTCTCCACTCTTCGGCGGAGCATTCTACCGCAGATACAACGGGATTGGTTAGGACTTTTTTATCGCCTGGGAGCCTGGTTTGCACGATGAGGGGTTCAGGCTTCCCCGTCAATCGCCCGTCTTAATCTAGAATAACCTTTCAGTTCCTTTCCTTAAAGAAGTTACACCATTTCTTTCTTGCAATATGTATCCGGAAAACTGAATTACTGTACCAATTTGAATTATTCGAACGTCACAGGTCACAGCGACCTCCAAAAGTTCGAAATTTCGCGCTGGTCACACCTTCTGAGCACGAAATAGGTATCCCAGAGGCTCTAAAAGCTTCCGGATCTCGCGCGTAAGCGCGATAAATTTCCCATATTAGGAAGGAGTTCGAATCCAAAAGTTCGAACTCGAGGTCACAGGTCACACAGCGGTTCGAATAATTCAAATTGGTACAGTATAACTGATTCCGGCAAGCGCGTCTAGGAAAACGTGCGTATCGTTTGCACTTCATGGTTGGGAAAACGTCATTGGAGAGAACATGGCATATCAATTTGCCCAAAAGTTCAAGAAATATTGATTGGAGGGAATCAAAAGAAGAAAAAATGAGATCAGTTCTGGAAGGTAGCTAACAAAACGACTTTGGGCTGGACAAGTCCCACCTCAATCACCTCATCTCCTCGTCGCTCTCGTTGTTTTATTCCTAGATTTGTCGTTCCAAGAACCATGCAACCCTTTTCACCTAGGTTCTCCTCAAACATATCATGCATGAGAGAGCGATCGAAAGCTTCTCCACCACGAATGTGATAGGTTTCAAGGTCGACGGAGGTGATCTGCTCCCCAAGCATCTTATTTAGTTTGAGAGCGGCGGAGCATATAACAGTAATCCGTAGCTTGCAATCAGCGAGTACAGTGTTTCGCATATCCAACGGAGCCTTGGACCATCCTGCGAGGTCAAGTACCTCAGCAAGCGTGGAGGTAAATCGCTCAACGAGAGACGACTGAACTCTGGCGAAAGGGGCGGCTTGGGAGATATGAGTGCGAGTAAGTGACCGCCATGTTCCCGCAATTCGATTAGGACCTGCAAATGTGATCAATTCGACCAAATTTCACTAAAAGTAAATTTCTACCGACTTTGACGATGGAAAATCTGGTAAAGTGTTTTCAGGTCGTTCGAGAACACGGGCCTGAAAAGACACCAACTAGATATGACATCGTTACAAATGATACTGAACACAGTTTGGATGGAAACCTGAACAGCTAGGCCCAAACATTCGGCATCTACGTTCAGTAGAAGGTCGCAAAGGGGACGGCCTAAGAGCTGTCCCAACTCATCAGAGAAAGAACTCGCTCGCACAGAACGGTCAAAGATAAGGCGCTCTGAAAGCTGTGCTGCAAACTGGAAAATCTCATTACTGAGAGTCTCTAGTTCTTGACATGCGTCGGCGATAGATGCGTCGTCCGTTGCCGAAAGGAAAGCATTGGCCGAAGCTAGCTCGTTTGTCTTCGTCACAAGGAGATCTTGAGTACTTTTTAAATTAGTTTTCATTGTAGCAATTGATGCCTGAGAGTGTTGTCGGGTGTTCTGTATCTGACGTGCTTGGTCGCTCAAATGGTCTTCTAGGCGACGGATAATGTTTTGGCGGCGATGAAGTTTCCCGGATATATCATAGTTGTGGTGCTTGAGTGATTCATTCTCTTCTTGGAGCTGTCTGACCTGGCGCTCCAGTTCACGAATATGTTGGTGAAGCGGTGTGGGAGGGTTTGTTTGGGAATGAGGTTCAATATTTCGACTAGAATCAACTGAAGAAGCCAAATAATTGTCAGTGAGAATTATGCAAGGAAGATAGGAGAAATACAAGAGCTTGGGGGTGCGTCTCGAGACGCGGTTTCAGCCGTCGCACCAACAATTTCGAGGGAGCCTGAGGGACCTAGACAATGAGTTTGTGAAGGTTCTTGAAGAGAGTAGGCCATTTTTCGCGTTGAACTGGGAGAGGAAAATGCAGAAGCAATCCAAGTTTGAACGGAGGACCAGATTCCAACAGGAGGGCAAGGGAGGGAGGCGGAACTCATAGCAAATTGAGATGGATTTCATCACTCGGACGACTATTATTTGTGAAAGGTCAGCTCCGTGGACTTAGTCAATATTCCGTGAAGAATGATCACGAGGACCAGCCTCGGCGCTTGTTGCTTTGATTCTTCAGCCTGGCTTCGGTGGCGCTCCGCCACCAAGCAGGATGTCTTTCAGTTGTATTGGCTAACCAGCGCGTCTCGACATATGTGTACCGTAAGAAAATATAATGAAGCGTGTCTCGAAAGTCCACCCATCTAAATTCCCCCAACTGCCTCTATGTTCCAACGCGTACCATACACAGGTGCATCCCGCAAACTGCTGCTAGGTATTGACGTCGGTACCACATACTCGGGTGTGAGCTATTGGTTCGTCTAATTTACCTAATTTTTGTTGGTTTTACTTATGCCTCAGATTTAGTGTCCTGGATCCAGGTCAAGTCCCGGAAGTAAAACATGTTACCCGGTGAGAGGACGGCTTCTGTATTCCTTCTCGCGAATAGTATAATTACTTCGCTTAAGCTTCCCTGCGCAAGAAAGAGCCGGGGCGGACTCCAAAATCCCTTCCATTATTTACTATGACGAGAAGAGCGTGCCTCGGGCATTTGGCGCAGAGGCACTCGATGGCGCAATCGTCAGCATGGCAAATGAAAGTTGGACCCGGGTAGAATGGTAAGTGTTGAATTGGTCTAAATGAAACGCCACTCACATCCGCCAAAGGTTCAAGCTTTTTCTTGCAAAATCACCAGCTGTCCACAAGAAACTCATCTCTCTTCCCCCCGGACTCAACGTCGTTGCCGTCTTTGCAGACTTTCTCGCGTATCTTTTTAAGTGTACGGAAGACTATATTGTGCAAACGCTGCACAACGGGCAGTCCTTGTGGGATGGTGTGCAAAATGGGCAGGTCCAGTTCGTTTTGACACATCCCAATGCTTGGGAAGGCTCTCAGCAGGGCCAACTTCGAGAAGCTGCTGTTATGGCTGGACTCATTCCAGATACCCCATCTGGTCACGAACATCTTCAGTTCGTTACTGAGGGTGAAGCCAGTCTCCACTTCTGCCTTCAGCAAGGCTTTCAGCAGCCAGTACCTCAGGCATGTACCACCCCTTTCATTCCGTTATCCCCTTCACAACCAAAACAGGGTAACAATGGCATTCTCATCATCGACGCCGGCGGTCAGTTCATCCTTTTCTCTTCCCTTTCCATCGTAATGACTGTCCATCAGGTGGTACGATAGACATTAGTGCATACGCTCCAGTCTCATTCCATGGGAAAACGGGGTATGAGGAGATTGCTACACCTCACTGTACGTCCGGGGCGGCTGTTTTTATCTAACCTGACGCTGGTTAACTTTAAGAACAGGTCAATTCAACGGTTCTGTTTTCGTGAGATTCGAAGCCCGCCGGCAGCTGTCCAGTGCGTAACGTCGCATCTGCTTGGGCTCCCGTACAATCTTCTAACCTCTTTCGTTCAGAGAAGCTCAAGGACAGCAAGTTTTTTGACGACCTTGATGATATCGTTGGAAAGTTCGATTCCTCGGCCAAACTTACATTTCGAAATCCTCAAGACCCGTCATTTATTCAATTTGGCCGTGCTCGAGACAACGATGCCTCAGTTGGGATCAAGAATGGTCAAATGCGGATCAGCGGGTGAGTCTTAGTCTCCTTCCCAATTTGCTTTTACAAACCACCAATCTGTTGTAGTGACGAGGTTGCTTCCTTTTTTGAACCTTCTATTCAGTCCATTATCGAAGCCGTAACGTCAATTGGGTTCGACGCATCTAATTCTGTTACAGTAGGCCTTCTTTCTCCGGTATTATAAAACCTTTGACTTCGCTTCCACTTCAGCGCGCTTTTCTCGTCGGTGGTTTCGCTGCCAGTGATCACTTGTTCAACCGTTTGAAATCTCATTTTACTCCACTGGGGATCGAAATCCTGCGGCCTGATGCCCATATGTATGTTTTCTTAAGTCTAATGCCTCGTACTAATTGATGCGTAGAAACAAGGCAGTCTCTGACGGGGCTATAGGTTACTTCGTCGACCGCCACGTATCTGTTAGGATTGCAAGGTACAACTATGGGGTGAAAGTTAACTTCCTTTATAATACAGATGATCCTGAGCACCGAAAGAGAGTGAACGAAGTTTATGTTGGTTATGATGGGCAGAAACGCGTCCGAGGTGGGTTTGATAGTATTCTCAGGAAGGTACGCCAGTCAATATTTTGAAAATAAGAGAAGTAACCATGTGACCAATAGAATACCAAGATCGTCGAAACCAAGGAATTCAAGCAAAGCTATCTTCAGTTCTTTGATGATGTCCCAAGAAAATCTCTCTGCGTCGAGGTTTTTCAGTACGTCGGAACTCAAACAAACCCAAAATGGTGCGACATCGAACCGTGTACGGCTATTCTTATCCAGGCATTCGTGTAGCACTCACTGTTTCATAATTTGTGTAGCCAAATTTCTGCTGTTGTGTACTCTGATAATCAATTCAGAGACTGTTTCTCGGATGGCAGTTTCACAGCAAAACAACCTCAAATTATATTACTTGGTCGAGTACGATGTCCACCTTCATTTTGGTCTTACAGAACTCAAAGCGCAAGTTGTTTGGAAGCAAAATGTACGTGACTCTCCCTAATTCTTATCATTGCTATCCATGACCCGCTGTAATTCTAGGGTTCAGAACAACGGTGCGTTGATATAATCGTTGAGGCACTAATGCTAATATTCTTCTAGTTCCCCCGCAACGGTCATTTACACGAACGATAAACCATCTGTCGTCTACTCAAAGTTTGGACGTGATGAAGAAACGATTGAACATGACGATTCTGAGCGGACTCGCGTTGAATAAATACTCGTCTGATCTTATGGTGCTGTGTTTATTGGGACCAATGAATGCGACTTTCCGTTAGCAGACTTTATGGCTGCCCAGGGTGTTATGAAAAAATCGTAGCTGGTCCTGGCAAGTCCCGCGTCGTTCTACCAGTACCCGAGGAACCTAGACAATGAGATTGTGAAGGTTGTTGGAGAGTCAGTCATTTTCCGCGTTGACCGGGAAGATGGAAGAGCAGCAGCGATCCAAATTTGAACGTAAGACCAGATTCCAACAGGAGGGCAAGGGAGGGAGAGGCAGAATTCATGGCAAAGTGAAGTGAATACCATCACTCGGACGGCCATTGTTTGTGAAAAGGTCAGCTTCGTGAACTCGGTCAATTATTCCGTGAAGAACGATCACAAGGACCAGTCTCGATGCTGCCTTAACGCTATGAGCGCCTCTGTAAAGTTGAGGTAGGCGAACTCGCCCACCTCTCCCCTAGGGTACCTATGCATGTCCATCTGCCGCTACCGTGGTTACCCCTGGCTGCCCACTCCAAATTCAAGATTACGGTAAATTAACTAACCCCTCCTGCCTCACAACCTCACACTCAGCTGCAGTATTGTAGAAATAAACCGTGTATTAAGCTCCTGTGCGTAGCATCTGCATTTGGCTATTACTGACATAGTAAGTTATAGTACTAATTTTTTTCTCTGAATACCTGCTCGAAACCCTCATTTTGGCCAAAAGATTGTCCATCCCTTATGTAAATGCCCGCCCAGAGTATGAAGAAAAGCGAACTTCTCGACGACGATGCAGGCGGAGGGCCATATCTGTCTGTCTAGTGAAGTCCCGCTGGCTCGAGTGCAGAAGGCGGATAGACTTTAAAATAGGTAAATTTTTCGAATATAATGCTTGTGAAAATGCAGATATCGAGCCAGAAACCTCGTAAAAACACGTAGCCTGTGCTTCAAATAAAGATCCAGGTTTTTGTGGAGTCACGATGCTGACCGTGAGGTGGGAGAGGCAAATGGGGAACTTAGCGCCGTTTCACTCCCTGCCCCACGAGACAAAACACTACTAAACCCTGTAGGTGAACCTGCCCCTTCTGTAACGGGTGGAAAGAACGCTGTGATTGTTGTAGTGATGGCTTTTGTAGTGATGCCTTCTGGCTCAATCACGAAGGTTGTGGTAACGGGGTGCGGCACATGAAGGCTGTTGATAGGGTGGTCTGTTTGGAACATTTCAATAGTAGCGGATAAGGTGAGGACCGCGAGTGTGAGTCCGTCGTTATCCAACAATGATGTCGTTAAGACTTCGATGGTTTGATGTGCAAGGACACTTGAAGTTGAAGCGGTTGTTGATGAGGTACTCTGACTGTCCTCGGAAAGAGCCTTCGCTCCGCCGTTTCTCTGCTTCCTAAGTATTCCTCCAACTGTGCCCCCAAAAGCTGCAGCAAGGGTGATGATAATAATGGCTGCTATAATCATAATCCCCTTTCTTGTCCGCCAGAATGGACGAGTGTCCCGAAGGACTGGTCTTTTATCTTGAACATCATATGAGTTGGCTGGAGGACGAGGAATTTGGTTTGATTCGAGAAGTTTCGCGTCATAACCCGCCTATGAACCAGCATTGGAACAGAGAACAAAGATTCAGAATAAGCGGACAGACTTCAATCTGAGGGTTTGTAACCACAGGAGCAGCTTGGACAAGGGAACGATCATAGCCTTGGGACATCGTGGTAGTCTTAGAAGAATACAAGAGCTGATTGGATGACAAGACGGCGGCCAAAAGAACAAACGCCCAACAGGCGCTCCAGGATGCAGGGACACCTGGATGCAGGCCCTGACGTGCTCTTGACGTGTGGACTTCAAGCTTCGAAGTGCTCTCACGAACAGACTTAGAAGCTACGAAACGGAACTAAGGGAGTTCAAAGAACCACGGGAGGGGAGGGATAAAATTTTTCAGTCACCAGTCTATTGAAGCAATCTAGTATGAGCAGTTTTGAGCACTGTAACCATGCAGAATAGTATCCTGGCGTCCAAACTGTAGTGGCATCTGAGGTTTTGGCACTCCCATCATGATCCGCCATGTCCTATGAAAAGGTGAGTAAGGGCACAATGGTCGTTAGGAGAGAAAGCCTTCAGGGCTTCCTACATCAGTGAGAACCTTTTTAGGGTTCGCCTTCTCCAATCGTTCATTCACTAATCGAGAAGAAATTCTACTTCCTTAGCAAAACTACCATTGATGTACCACATAAAAAACACAGAAAAGCCTGTCCGGTGATAAACACTATAGTTTATCCATCTCATCCAAGGTACCCTTCTGAGGGAATGGCCGCTCCTTTGAATCTCGCGCCTTGTCATCGACGTCGTCAACTCTTCTCGACAAAATATGCATTTCCCGATGTAAAGTCGTTTGTACTCCCGAAATTTCCCTGAAGCGAACGGAATCTTGTGTAATGCGAACTTCTAGAGGAATATGAGCTGCACCACCAGGTAAGATTTCTTGGCGGATATGCAAGACTGCTCGACATGCAAGAGTCGAATGGATGACGAGTTGGAAACTTTGAAAAGGGAAACAGGTGAATTTTCCGACTGGAGGAACAATAAATAAAGTGAAGCTCACTGGGCAATTGAGTACTGGGCAACACTCTGAGAAGACGTAAGAATGCGCATGGCGATTTGAATAATGGGATAAGGGTACTGACCGGTATAACAATCGTAATTATGTTCATTAAGGAAGAGACAAAGATGATCAAGTAAAAGATCACCGCTTCGCGAGAAGGCAGAAATTAGACGTAGACCAGACAAAAGTGTCCAGAAGAACTCACCATCCGTGTAAATGATACGGTGAAGCTTCGAGTTCCCTCGCGAAGATAGGTCTACATGTATATTTAGACCAGGCTATTGACTTAAATAATAAAGAACCAACAAGCGAAGAGCATCATTCCGGCAATAATTGCTTCATATCCTGCTAGAACAATGAACATCGTGAGCAGGAAGTCTTGCTTCGGCGGTTTGATCAAGCATCCAGGGTAGTCTGGAGGTAGCCATGGGAAGCCAGTTTCTGAAGATCTCTCTCATTCCACAAGAGCAAAGCAAGCAGGACGAAAAGAGACTCACTATCAGAATAATAGATGAAAAGACCGAAAATAGCTATTGCCACAAGTGCCATAGCCGTATACAAGACGCCCAGAAACCACCCAACTTTTGGCGTGTTGTTGTAGATAGCATAAGTTCGTAAGGTAAATATTGCTGTGATCGGTTATTTCAGTTAAGAGGTTGATGGGGTAATTTTGACGAACCTTCAGCACCAAGCAGACTGAGCCCTCTGAAGCCTCAACCCATGAACCCTTAGAATCCTGAATATTCCAAATTAGAGGATAAACATACCGGATAGGACCCCCAGAGAGATATAGCATGCATTAGGTGACCAGTCCCACGCCGTTTCAACTTGAGGACAACAGTAAGTGTGCATAAATTCGTGATGAATGACGAGTGTTACGTACACGAAAGCTCGATAGCGCTGCCTATAATGACAGGATAACGCGAGATTAGGAAAAGAAATTTGCTCCAAGTCCATCTTGCGTGCCAAATCACTCTGGATTCCAAACCAACTGTCGAGATATATTCGAGTAACTAAATGAGATTTATTAGCAACGGTGGCGAAGATTTGAGAAGACATGAGGATGCACATAGAGTTGTGTGGAAGCTACTATAAAAAAGAACATAAAGTGAGCAAGATACATTGCGCATGAGGACGAACTAACCATCAACATTCTTCAAAGAGCGCAACCAAAACAATAAGTACTTTTGGCGCTTTTAGGCTTAAATAGGTGACTAACCAGAATCGCTTTCCGATTCTCGTACATCCCACAAACTATGTGCACATATTGTGCTGGGTCCATTCTGACATGGATGTCGTCGGGTTAGTTCTGGTGGGAAGTGGAAGGTGAGAGGATAAAAGGGAAGCCATGTTGCTTTCAATCGACGGTCGTTTTTGTACCTTCTAGAAGGTGGAAATAGATGTGCGGGGGTGGTATTACTGGAATCCAAGTACGGGACAGTCCAGTGACATAAGTTTGGAGCTAAACGACGGGTCAGAGCCCAGGCGGGGATTTGAGTGGAGAGAGAGATACCTGCCGCAAAACCTTGTGCTGTGCCAATGTATAGGAGATCTCAGAGCATATAAGTGCAAGTGTCGAGTGGGAAAGCTGTGCAAGATTTTCTCGTTAATGCAGCACGTCCAGCAAGGGAAAGATTCAGAGCTCATTTTCAGGGTCAGGCATGTGTTCGGAGAAACGGAAGTCGGGGCGGTTTTCCAATATTATTGTTGTCAAGGGAAGAATGGAGTCGTAAATAAAGCCTTTCGGGGCAGGTGGGGACTGAATAACGCGCCTGCACTGGACACTATGAACGTCGGGATCAAGAAGGGTTTCAGCAAGCGCTGGACGTTTGTCCTCTTACATTTCGTACTTTCCTCCAGGACACTTTCCAAGGGATGTCTATCTATGGAAAATATTCTTATGCCGGTCAAAACTCTAATATTTTCGTGCAACTTAGAATTCCAGATGTAAGATATACTTAGACGAACTTGCAGTTGTACCTCAACACTATTGGTATTTCGCTATTTGC
Organism: Flagelloscypha sp. PMI_526; assembly: GCA_021399455.1. Lineage (NCBI taxonomy): Eukaryota > Fungi > Basidiomycota > Agaricomycetes > Agaricales > Niaceae > Flagelloscypha > Flagelloscypha sp. PMI_526. Next base: position 338,756 of record JAJTUO010000017.1, read on the forward strand.
CGTTGTTTAGTCTTTAAAGAACAATCAAACAGCGTGTAAAATGAAGAGGTCTTCTGACTAAGTGGTCTCGGTAACAGTACAGAAATTTCCTGTGACCACGGGACATTTAACTAAACAACACTCAACTCGACCAAACTCATTCTCATGACCTAGCCCTAAACCTGTCGACGCTCCGACTTGCGTTCCTTCGATCCCATCTTCTTTAGTCATACTGTTTTCATCAAAAGCGCTTCCAGTAGTTGCAACAATGAGGCGAATATCCGGATTTTCCGTGAGAGCGCGATTGAGGCTACAGCTCAAAGTTACAAGCGTACAGATATGAGAAGTGCAGTTGGTAATAAGCACAGATGAATGTGTGCCCCGGCAGGAGATGAGGAGGATACACAGTAGAACTTCTGTAAATGTTGTCAGGTTGTGTCGGGCCGTTGCAACAACTAAGTCGACGTCTGATGGGATAGTCAATCTTGTGGAGGGTGATGAAAGATGGAAAAGATTCTAACCAGAGTCGAGAATAGGGCATTCCATTATTTGGGCGCATAAGGCCGCGAGGGTGTGTTGCAATATTATCCGCAGCGGGACGAGGGATTGGTGGCCGCCTCGTACCCAACAAAAGAACCTCCTGGATAGCTCTCCACCCAAAATAGTTTCAGCAACCTCTCGTGCAACCGTCGAGATTGTCTCCGTCCCGTCTGGAAAGCTGGTGAGAGTTAGGTATTGTGAAATGTGAAAGATCTCGATATTGAGACGTTTAACGTTATCTCTAACCAGGCGAGGAGAAAAGTAACACGAAGGCGTCGTAGCGTAACGAAGGCATTCTGCTTCCAGGTTCGCGATATCCTGTTTGAGGAGGGTTGAAGGAAGCGGCAGTGGACAGCGTCGTGGGTCTGGCGACGGCGAAAGAAGCATTTCTTCCGATCGTTCATTACTCCGGCTCGTATTAATGAACGAAATAGGCATAGGAGCAGAGTCAACTGGGCTAACAGGAGTCTGGGGCACTTGAAAGAAAATGGGAGGGAGGGTGGTCGGTCCAGCTTGGATTATCTTCATCACGGGAAGGTTTGGAACTCATTAGAACGTGGTGGTCTGCGAAGGATTTATGGGGAACGACACGGACGCTAGTAGATTTAGCGTGCTCGTGGACGAGGATGCACTAAGGATAAGCGCTTCGCATGGCACTGGGCGTCACTTTTTGCTTCCTGCCTTCAAACTCGTGCATTCACGATGCCATTCTCTCCGTACCATCCACGGCAGCTAAGCGGCATTTTGAATTCTTCTGAACGCAAGGCGAAAACTTGATCCCTCCCACCATGAACTCTCCACTCCCTCCATACAACCGTTCTTCGAGGGGTATCGCGTTTGGCATTGACCTGGGTGTCAGCTCGAGTGCCATCAGTTTCGCAGTTCTACAACCTGGCGAATCTCCTACTCCTCAAACAGTGTCTAGGTGCAGCCTTGCTTTGGCCTTATTTGTGTTTCCACCAGGTCTTATTTTGCCCGTTTCATAGAACTCCAGACTCACCGTATGAATATCGTGTACCATCTCTGTGTTACTACGACGGGCTGCTCAGTCTGTGTGCTTTGGGAGTGGCGGCCATAAACCCGCCTGAAAAACACCTGAATTGTGTTCGAGTTTCAAAGTATGTTCTTTCTACATCGTCGTGAGACTCGCTTATGAATTTCCAACAGCTCCACATTCTTTCTTGCGCCTCCCACTTGTACTGAAATTTCTGCGATACATCCCAAACTTCCACCGCTCTTATCGAAGGTCCAAATTTTTGCGGATCTCTTCAAACATCTTGTGGAGGATGCTCAACATTTCATGGAGCTGAAAATCGAGCACGGGGATGCCTTGTGGAACGAGACTGTTGTACAAGGCACGCCACAGTTTGTAGTCACATATCCTAATGGGTGGGATGGCGAAGCGCGAGAGATACTACCAATGGCCCTGTGGAAAGCGATGGTGATTCCAGATGTGAATTACCAAGGTTTACACCTCGTGACTGAGGGAGACGCCGCTTTGTATTACTCTATGCACAGGTCTCCAGTGCTACCCATCTTTCAGGTACATTGATCCCTTGCTTCTGTAATCTCGTCTCACAGATTGGTAGGATGGGCAAGGAATCATTGTCATTGACTCTTCTGGTGCATCTCCTGCAGAATATTCTCCTGCCTTTCACTCATGCCCTTTCCAGCAAGGATGACAAAATTTTCATCATACTTGCCAGCATTTGTGGATCACGAATTGGCTGGTCGTTTCTCTTTTATAGAGCTTACACCTCCACGGAGTAAGTCTGACCTTCGGTTCACGGCAATGTACTGACATGAGCATGGACAGACCTACTTCACGGCTCCACGTCAGTTTCCGAAGAACTTCGCCAGTACCTCCATAGTTCGTCAAGTGTTTCGATCGCTGTCTTGCATGTTCTGATTTTTTTCAAGCACAACTCAAAGATTCGAGACTCTCAAGTCCTGACAATATCGAGAAAGCAGTTGGAATGTTCAACAAGAAAATCAAGCCGTATTTCTCCACAAGTTCGACTACTCCTCTTTCACTGCAGGTCGGCCCTACCAGCATTTCGCACGCTCCAAGTGAAGTCAAAGATGGGATTCTCCTACTCAACCCGTATGTATACATACTTTTTCCTGAAAGGAGATGTAATATTGACACTGATCCATTAGTGAACTTGTTGCATCTTTCTTTGATGTGGTTCTCGACGCGATTTTGAAGCAAACGGAAATTCTAGCCTACTCCGCCTCAAGCAGCATTTCTGTACGTTTTATTGGACTTGTTTCGAGCTCTCTTTCAACTAACTTCAATTCAGTCATTCATTTTGACGGGCGGCTTCATGTCAAACGAGTTCGTTTATACACGACTACGATCATATCTCGAGGCTCGCGGATTACATGTTTACCGGCCCGATACTGCGCTGTACATCCATTTCAATCCTTAATTCTCACTCATCTGCTAACTTTCGTGCTCCCACCAGCCTCCCAAAAGTCACTCCAGAGGGTGCCCTTTGCTACCATCTCGGAGGGGGAACACCTGTTCTTGCTTCCCCGTTTACTTTTGGAATTGAGAAGGAAGTTCCGTTTGAGCGAGAGCGGGAACATGACTTGCGAGCTGATAAGAAGGTTCAACGGGCCGACGGAAACTGGTGGATCGGTGGACAGTTCTATTCAATATTGTTGAAGGTATTGGTCTATTCGTTCTCTTGTTTACCTGCTCTGACTTCCTTTCTTTCCTTTTTTGCATGTTGTAGGGCTCCCAAGTTTCAACTGAACCAAAGGAATGGAGGATGGCCATTGAGAAAATATTCACCACAGTACAATTCCTCGCCCAAGAGCTCCGCCTCGACCTGATTCGCTACCTCGGTGTACGCAAATCGAATCAGATCAAGAAATTTTTATGGATGGATGAAGAATCTGGTTCGTCTTGCGCAGCCCTGCCGCTCGGCATGAACTAATGGCCGTTCTTCTTTTAGCCGCCAACTTCGTCAAAACGGTCTCCCTTCGTGTCCCAATGCGAGACCTGAAGCAATCAGCCATAAAGGCAGATGCCCACTCCCTTGAGGGCAATTGGTTCTGGAAAGTCAAGTTGGACATTGTTTTGAGGTTTGAGGTGGAAGGAGGTCTGATTGGAATGCTGTCATGGAAGGATGGAAAAGGAGCAGAATGTCGAAGTGCGCCAGAAAAAATTGACCTCGCTAGAGACCTGGTTGTCGTTCCAAGCTAGAGTGGAGATGCCTTCAAGTTTATTTGTACTTGCCATTTGAATTCACCCTTTGTATTGCAATATGGCTATTGAGATCTTACAATTCACGAAAGAGAGTTTTGTAGGCAGAAACTGCCGTTTTCAAGTAATGTCGTGCGGTTCGTGCTAGACTCCTTGTCAGTTGCCCATCTGACTTTGTGCGGGTCAACTTCAAATTTTTCCCAGCCCCAATACCTTCCGGCCCAAACCTCAACTGTTTCTGAGCGGGTTTCAGTCATAAAAAATGGATACAATTCAGCATATAGTCTCCTAGGTAGCCTCTCTAATATCCCATGACTTCTGTCTCCGTGTCAACCTTAACTGCAATTTCTCGATGAGGATTCTTGGAACTTGAAGCTCGCGGACCATTCCTTGGATCATCCAGTCCATACGAACTGTCTTCTCGAAGATTCGTGGTTTTAACGTGCGTTTCTAGCATGGAACCTGTTGTACGCGGCCCGTATGATGCCTCTCGGATGGAGTTGCGGATGTTTAGGGTCGCCAGCAACGAATTTGAGTACACTCGAGAAAGCTATTTGAGGATCATAGTAGATACTTGAAGAAAAAACTTACTGCGTGTGAGTAGCCCATAGAACATGAGGACATATTGAGTTTTAGGAAGTGCAAGTGCTGTTGTCACAACAAGAATTGCGCAAATGCTTGTGACGGCACCGGTAGTGACTGAATGGATAGCCTGACAAAAACGTAAATCTCAGAGCGGGTGCGGATAAAGAGCAACAGACAATGGAAAAAAGGATATGATTTGTCCTTGGGGAGATCAGTTTAGAGGAGAAAAAAGATATTGACAGCATTGAGTATACCTCGAAAATTTGGTCTTTTTTGTTCCGAGTAGATACAGCATCACCAATGCAATGGTAACATCGACGCCGGTACCTATCCCATTAACAACGATAACAATAGTGGTTAACGTCGTTGTGAATTGTGTTGCGTTGGGATTTTTTCCGCTAGAAGATAATCAATACAGTTCTAGAGTATGTTGAAACCAATGGCACACGAACATTACAGACATGGAATCTAAGGCGGAATGTGAACATGACACCAGGAATTTTAAATTGTAGAGGCTCACAGAGTTGAACACCTAAAGTAAGGTAGTGAATCAGGAAAAGTGTCACAAAGTAGAGTCACACGGAATACTGACCTTCTTGAACAAACGCAGGAATGAGCTGGATTGGTGTTAATAAACAGGTCGTAAAGAAAATAAAAAAACATACGATCAAGCTCGGAAGTACCCAATGTTTATTATTCACTAAACGGTTCTATTAAAGGCTATCACGAGAGGCTTGAACACGTACGCTTCCATATACGCCAGACATAGAATCTACGAACAGATGGAAGAGTTACAAGGGAGTGCGCAAGAAACAGCTTCACTTACCCTTGTACCAGTAGTGTCACAAAACCGGTAGGATATGCGTGACCCTAGTGAAAGATTAGAGACCATCCATATGATGAAAGGAGAATTTAGTACAAGATAGCTCCTACAAGCTCAAGCATGAGAATACTGTGAGGAGCGCTGCTGAGAAATACTCACGGAGGCAGAATAGCTAGACCTGGAAGATCTCCAAATCGTGTGACACAGAATGTGTACACTGGCTCAATGAGCTAATAGCACAAAAAAGGAGAATGAAACGTACTATAGTGTGCAGTGCACACCTGATGAACAAAGTCCAGGGCCACAACCAATAGAACCTCAGAATCATTCAGTTAATTTTGCAAACTAATCGAAGTCTAGCACCAACCAATAACTTCACATATACCGAATCTTTGAATTTCACCCCTTGGTTACTGAAAAAGTACCATCCCTGGGCGAGCGTGACTAAAACGATGAGCTCCACCAAATACCAAGAAAGAACTATTTACCACCATGAAGGACAGAGACAATAATAAGACCTGAAACCTAGATGAGAAAGAGCGGCGTAAAACATTTACGAAACACGCACCAATGAAAAGTGCACCAAGTCTAAAAACAAATGTTGAACTTTGCTGAGAGAGAGAGACTGCGGCTTCTTACGTACGTGGTATCCAAATCGCCCATGCTCGGCCAAGGCGCAAGGGAAGAAGAACAAAACTGGGCCTCCCAGCCTTGACCCGTTTAAATAACAGACGACATGACGACACGTTTGGCGTGGGATTAGGAAGGTAGTGGTGTGAAGGAATCTTGAATTACTTGCATGCGCCGGTGCCTGGAATTCAAAATGAAAGAGCTCCGCATGTTGAAGATGATTGTCGTCGATCGGAATGACTTGACTGGTAAAGGGTGAAACAAATGAGCTTCAAACCAAGAGTGTAACCGAGGACGTCTCCACAAATATGAGTTGGGCAATTTTTTTTACTCCGCTTGGAACCTCTGGAGTATGGTCACATCGACAGATCTCCTATGCGTCCCTGTACATCCCTCAGAGAGAGGTAATCCAGGGATTTGGTGCTATGCCCTCACGTCCTCATCTACGGGTTTAGCCGCAACTACGAGCTCGGAGCCCGAAACGAACAAGGTTTTTGCGTGCCGGTGGCGGGAAGGTACATTTTGGGCTAGGGTCTCGAGCAAATATTCGTCAGGGAGGAGGCCGAAGGATTCTATGGACTCAGAGACATTTGAGGGAGCAAATCTTAATAAGTTACCGCATCGGTTGGAAGGCGGCCGAAAGTTGTAAACATAGAACGCAACGGTCACGACCTGCGGGCGGGATGTTTTATCATTGCGCTAGCATTTCTCAATAATACTCCTGGTTTAGTTTTGGAGCAAACAAATATCTGGAAGTTTCAGCATAAGAAGAGTTACGGCAGTCAGTGTGTGAAGTGTTCTTAATTGGGGCGCTGACGAGTGAACACAGTGAAAGACCAAGGAAGTGGGAAGCAAGGTGCATTTTCGGGCGGCCGTTAAGGCGTTTAGCGCCACCCCAATAAAAACGTCCCTCAAATAAGGTTCGTACTGGATCTGGCAATCATGTTTCCCCTGACAGTCTCAAAAGCTAATGTGTTTACTGGCTTGCATTTTGAGCGTGTTGGTCGTGACAAGCAAGTCAACTCCCATAACTTCCGCAATGTCATTAGCACTTTTAGAAACGGCTTGGAGAGAGGCTCTATTGCGTGCTGAATCTATTGGTGGGTTTGTGGCGTGCTCAATGGATGAACATACTCTGATAGAACACAGAACACCACACCCACTGTCCAGTGGAGTTGTCCCTTAAAGCTGTCCGGGATGCCTATTCAAAGAATTTTTTTTATTGGGAAGTTGCCGAGACACCCACCCTGAGGATTCAGTCGACCAAGCCGAATGTTTGGAGCTCTCTTCATATTTCGGCATCTTTAAAAAGTTCAAAAACTTGTAGGGCAAGTTTGATGAATGATTTAATATCCGGGAGGTACGCAGAGGAATTATTTGTATGAGATTGTGGCAAAGCAATGAAGGGAAAAAGGAACGGGAAATAAGTCTTGTGAGTATGGGAATCTTTTTGGTACAATTATTTCCGGACAAGGGTCCCACATGTTCCGTAGAATGGTTACTGCAGAGAAGAGTCGAGAGCATCATAACTATTTGTTGGACGTTAAAAAGGGCCTCCAGATGGTAAACTACACTTACGTTGAACACAAGGAGTCCCATTGATCTAGATTATAGAATTAAGTACTGGACGGAAGGAGTGAGATGACGATGGCTCACCAGTAGGGGTAACAGACGAGGCAATCTGATCAGCGGACTCCGCAAAGACAATCTAAAGAAGAAAGAATGGAGTAAGATTTTGCATGAACGACCTTAGGTAAGTGGTATACCGCAAAGCCAAGCTCAAGGTGCCAATCAATGTGGCAGTGAAGGAACCAAGGCCCTCTAGCGAAAAGTGAGCTAAAAATGAAGAATAACCGCTCATGACTTACGGGTTATCTGCTCTAATAAGACTATAAGGTTAAAATAAAAGGAGCAACAGAACAAAACATACTGGAAACGAATGGTCACGTTATCAGTACTGGAAGTTCCAGTAGAGACAACATCCCGACGGGGCTGGTAGAAAATATTAGTTGGGATGGGGGAAGTACTTGACATGGCATACTGGATTATCGTAGTTGTCTGAAGTACTGCCGGCAGAACGGATGACGTCAAAGGTATGACCATGCCTAAATATGTGAGGCCATGGAAACGAAGAGAGTGGAGTATCTGTCTCACAAATGGAAAGGCTGACAATGGGTCAGATATTAACTTTGAAAGAGGGAGACGAGAAGCTTACATGGGGACCACCAACAGCAGCAACATTGGAAACAGGCAGATTGATTTCAACAATATCACCCTGGCTAATTTCGATGAATGATCCTTCCGGAAGAAGCTCCTGAGCGGTCAGTGATCCACTCAGAATCTGAGTTAGCACCGGAACGGTGGGGCTGACGGCATTTCAATCGAAGAATTCTGAACCTTAGGAAAGATCACATACGGAGTAAATGTTGCCCCATCAATGGTAAACGACAGAGAAGAACCAACAAAAGCCATATCGAGTGTGTGGACAACGTCTGCGGAACCACGAACGTGGATACCAGGAGCACCAGCATTTTCAAGAGGTGTAAGACTTTGTTCAGACAGCTTGTTAGATGCTGTATCCTGCGTGGTTGTAGGCTCTTCATCCTCAGCCCCAACGTAACGGAGAATAGCAGAATCGATACCACCTTGGAAGGTGCTGACACCAAGAGGTGCGGCGCGAATCCCTTCGAAAGTGTAAATTTTAGTGAAATGTTGGCTGATGAGAGCTCACAGTAATTTCCAACATCTTGGTCAGCAGTAAGGATGACGCTGTATCGCTGTCCAGCAAAAATCTGGACCGATTCAGATTATACTGAGTGCGAAAGAAATAGAGAGAGCACTCACATCGAAAGAATCCACAGCCACTTCGACTGTGTTGACTGCATCTGCTTCAATAATGGTTAAATTTGTGTGTCCGTCAATGCTGACGGTGAAATATGGATCGCAAGCGATGTTGATAAAACGAAGGCGATAGCTGAAACAGACTTAGATAGAGAATGTAGATGACATTGAGAAGACAAATACCGTTTTCCCTGCTCTACTGAAATAACGGTGAGATTCGAGGCTGTTCCCCCATCACCAGCATATCGACCAAGACCATTGATGAGAGTAGTATCCGACGCTCCAATGACAATAGTCTGCGAAAAAAAGGGATCAATGGAAGAATGACAGAGCAAAGAAACGGAGTAGTTTACCTCCGCAAACGCATGGTACCAGTCAGCGAGCGTAATGACAGTAGATTCATCGTCTACATCGTAAAGAGAGGCGTGAGGATCCTGAAGGAACATCAGAGGAGCATTTGATAGGAGCGAGTGAGACCATACTGCTGTGTCGTAAATGACAAAAGGCCCGCGGGCTCCATCGCAATATTGAGTGGAAAGGTGACTGAGTTAATCAATCAGCGTGAGTGGCTGTTGTTAAGGAATAGAGCATGAGAAATACCTGTGATACCAGAACGTCCCAGCCTGATCAGCTTCTTGGAACTGAAAAAATTCAGCTCGCGCAATGAAATATAATTTGTATACTAACCGAATACAAGAAAGAGTCTTGAGGAGCAATTGGGCATTGGGTCACAAAGGCAGGGCCATCTAGAGAAGTTGAGGATCAATGAGTCAACTTCCATAACTTTACAGGACAGAGATTATACCGGCCCAATTGGTGCCTGGAAGACATGTAAATAATGAAGAACTCTCGATGTGAATGCGCAAGGGACAAACCTCCGGACTGCAGGATTCCATGCCAATGGATAGAAGTGGACTGGCGCATGTTCGAGTTGTCCAAGTTGTTCACCACATTAATTTGAAAGGCATCTCCTTTGCTTCCAGTGATTAGGGGACCCACGGCAGAGCCACCTTCAGAGAATACGATTGCTACATTGAGGTGTAAGTAGTTTAAACGAACGGGTTTGAAAGCCGCGCATACCATCTCGAGCAAATGCATCACCATCCGGGGCTACGTTACTTGCAACGAGAGTGAGGTCCGTGACAGGACCAATGGCAGCTCTGACCAAGGCAGAGGTAGCAAGAAGAATAAAGGTCTGAGGCAAGGTAGAAAAGAAAGACATTTTACAGAAGAGGGGCAGGTGTTGGCTGCGGAACAAATTTACAATTTCAGCAAGCAAGATAGCTGGCTTATATGCAGAAGCAATATCTGAGGAGCTCGGTGCATAAAAGCATGAAGATCAAGGGCGCAAAGCGTGAGGAAGAGGTAATGTGCTTTCTGTCGGATCAACCAAAAATACCTCCGTCTCTTCTTGAGAGGCACTTTAGTGGTTTAGAAAATCCTGTGCATGATGCTGCGATTGTCCGCGCCATGCTTTGGTTTCAGTAGTGATGGCCGAAGCTAAGCTGCAAGAAAGAAGCGCCTAACATTCGCAAAGAAGCTTCGCAACATACTCATTCATTCGAGCCGACAGTCTTCGCGGTTGTAACGTGCATTGCATTCCGTAGTCTGCAGGCACCACTCAACCGCTTTCTGGGTTTATTTCCCGGTCCAACTTTCACATCTCTCTTGCTTATATGGTCAAGGTTTTATGTCAGATTCAAACAAACGAACAGGCATCCAGGACGGCCTTCTTGAATCTCATTCAAATGAAAGGGGTCTCATTTTTCTTTCCAGGATAGTGTAAGTTTCGATTTTGTACAACCAATGTAGATGCTCGAAAATTATCCCCTCAAGAGCTACTGTCCCGACCCCGAACGTTGCTATATATCATCCGCAGTAGCATACTTTTCATCCCTCCCTGTCTGTATTTCAGCGGTCTTTCGGACCTCGCAGCACATTGTGTCGCTCTTTCTCCGACCCATTAGGTGGGTATAACTGCGGATAGACATGCTAAACAACGCACGCCCTCTAGAATTTGCAACCTTCGGGTTGAGTCACAGTAGTGCCAATGAACTTCTTGGATCCGTCTGAACGGCCGAATTTTATTGATACATTTTTTTGCCCTATATTGAATAAGTTATAACAACTAGTCGACTGGGTCCGTCCTTCTTTCTTCACTTACCTTCCCAGAACATTTTTCGTCAATCCTTCACCATGCTCTTCAAATCTATCCTCGTGGCATTGATTGCTACCTCTTCATCTCTTGCTGTTTGTATCCTTCTTAAGCCCTCCTTTCGCTTCCCATTCACCTTCAGAATAGTTGCCTCAGGCTTCACAAGGAGCAGCCACCATTTCTGAGCCTACGATTATCACGGCCAAGAAAGTTGTCCATACTCTCCTCGACCATTCCCCTTTCATTTCGGACTATACCACCACCGTCGTTTTCACCCAGCAGCCTCCACCCTCGAGCACTCCTGCCTAGGAATACACATGTTAGAGTGACCATCTGACTGTCTCCATGATCTGACCTGATACCTTCAAGCGACGGGAGCTTGTTCAATATTCTCCCCTAACGTACCAATCTATCAGACTTTTGTATTTTCAATGTGACCGGCGTTTGACTTTACCTTGTGCATATTGAACTTAGCATTTGATCTTGATGGATGTAAGGAAGGCTCATAAATTTATGTTTGGCTATTTGAATGTTGTGAACCGTTCGGAACAGATAAGTTCTTTCAAACTCGCCAAAGGGAGGTAGTAGTGTACATTTAACAGGAAATTTACTGTCTAGCTGTCGAGTGTCCTTAAGAGCGTAGAGGGGAAAAGAAAGAGGGTACAGTCAAAGAACGCGTTAGTATGCACCGTCCTGGCTGGATTTGTATGGATTGTGACTTTAAATTGATGGTACTATTTAATACAAACCGAGCCATCCCGGACTGAAGAAAAAGAGTGCCAAATAAAAAAGGGTTTCCTCTAGCCCAACGCGAGGGTCGAACTCGCAGCCTTCAGATTAAGAGTCTGACGCTCTATCCGATTGAGCTAGCCGGGCTGTGACTCATAAATTCTCTCCTTTGAGACCTTCATATCCAACAAATCCAGATCCCACGCCTTCTGAATATTCTCTAAAGGATCCTAGTGCCCCATAGGCATTGACATGAGTTGAGAAGGGTCTCGGCGCTTGATTTATCTTTTTTCCATGATACTGTCTTCGATTATCGACCAGTCCCTCTTGTGATTGCCCAACAAGACAGAGGCCGCGATCAGTTTATGGAATTCATGGCCATGTGTCAGTCAACACCTTATCCTACGGGTCCGCGTTTAGTCACGTTACATAATTCTCGCCCTTGTTCAATATTTATCCTTACACTGGGCTTCTCTCAGACTCTACATTTGCATTGTATCTACACTGTTTCGCATCTTTAGCTCTGCAGCAGCAGCACTTCATTCTTTCCAGGGGAATGTGTTCCATCATAATTGCTCGACTCATCTCAAGAAATGCAGCAGACGGTGGAAAGTGCAAGCACCTTCAGCGCTTACCGAGGCACGTTCTTCTTCCTCCGACCACAGTCACTACTTACTGCCAGTTGGCAATTACCAATCCCGAGATCCCTATTCCTGATTTTTATATCTGATACCGCTTCCAGTCTATGCTACCCTGAACCAATATCCTCTTGCTGTAGCATGTCCCGCAAACTGAGTCACGACGTCCTGAACGAAATTGTCCACTTCGTACGTCTTTACCTTGGAGTCCGGGTTTCTAATTCCTAACATCCATTTTTCCATTCATCTCAGGTTCATGATGTTGACCGTCCCACTATATTTTCTCTCAATGTTGTCAACAACAGCTTTCATTCAATTACTCTCCCGTTCATCTATCGGGAGTGCTCTTTCGATCTCAATGAGGGGTTAAAACCCGAGGACGTAGACCGAATTCAAACTTGGATGCGCCCGCAAAGTGATTTTTCTTGGGTCTTAGTGGCCATTCGCCACCTTCGACTTTGGAAAAGAGTAGAAAATAGGCCATGGTTTCAGGCCGTCGACCCAGAAACTTGGACACTTTTCCTCTCCCTTGTCTCTCGAACAAAGAATCTTTCCCAGCTCGTTTTCTCGATCCCTGACATCCGATTTCCCGAAAAATTTCTTCGTACGTTGGAGACCCATACGCCTAACATCCGGCTTGTCATCGAACATTGGAGTATGGGACGGAGGGATGTAAATTTGAATAGCGAGGAAGAACTCCTTGCTAGAACGCCTCTTCTCAAGGAGCTTCACGTTGTCAACAATGCAGGTCCGCATGATTTTACATTCATCGCACTCCGTCGTTTAGTTTCTCTGGCTCCCCGGTTGGAGAAACTTGCAGTGTATGCACCCTCTCAGAAAACGGGGAAATCCAAATGCGGAAATGCTTGGTCTGGTCATGATCAGACTATGGCTCTGGCGGAGCAGACATTCAGGCTGCCTAATAGCGAGATGCAACCGCAAACCCGACGCTTTCGCGAGCTAGATTTAACAATCGCTCATTCGAATTTTGTCGAGCATTGCATAACCATCCTTGATCCAGTTTGTTTAGAACGATTGGAGACAAGACTTCCGCTCCCCTCTCGTACACCTCCCGTCCATAATCATCTCAGCTTCACAGCCCTCCGCCACCTTGCCCTTGAAATTTACGAACACAACCCAGAGTCTGTTCTTAGTTCATTTCTTCTGGACAGGTGCACAGGTACATCTCTCGAGAGCTTCACTCTACGAACTGTCAGTCCAATTCCGGAGACCATTCTTACCGGATTTCTGGACGCCCATGGACCAACCTTGAACAGCCTCGATCTCCGGAACGACCTCCCACTCGTCTATGGTGATGCGAATCCAACGTCTTACTCCATTGGAAGGGATAGCATTCGTGTCATTAGAGACAAATGTCCGATACTCCAACGCCTTTCTCTTTGCGTCAGACGGGCAAATGACGAAGCATTGGATATTCTCACGACTTTCCCACCAAGTTTACGTCATTTGACGTTGAACTTTGGCAGTGGATTTAGTTTCTTTAACCCAAAGGAATCACTGATGGAAATACAAGAAGGCAGCGACATCAATGGACAATTAAAGCTACCCAAAAAAGAGATCGAAGAGTGGGAGAAGACACTGTGGTTACAAATGCCTATCACCGTTCCCACCGCCGAGGAGATATTTAGAAGATTGTGGAAGGAAGGAAACGGTATATCGTCGTTGGAGAGATTGGTTGTGAAAACCAGGCACCCTTGGAGCTTGGGTACTCGACAAGAGTTTTCAATGGAAAGACCCTTGGGGGGATCAGATTTGAAAACTACTGTTTATGGATATGAGATTCCCCAGGGTCAGGATAGCATCCTAACCTTTGATAGCAAAGTCCCAAGAGTGAAAAGACTCCAAGAGATGTGGATGAAGGTGTGTCCTTGGCTCCCTTTCCCAAAACTCCGTGGAAAAGCTAGAAGTGGGCTGTAATTTGGTTCGCGGCAAGGACAATGGAAGAATGAACTGGATGCTGTGAACTGTATACCAGGTTTTCGAAGCATTTCTGAGCATCTCCCATACATGTATAGACATCATTTATTCCAATGCTCTTTCCAGAAATACATACACACAAAAGTCCCAAGACGTAACAAAGAATATGAAAGTAAAAATATATATCTACATATAATTAATCAGAGATCTCGTAAGTACATTCAGCGTTGAAGGTTAGACGGTCCAGCAACAGCGTCGCAAGAGGACGAGCTACTCGTCCCATCATGCATATCAATGTCCTCAGGGTCAATCAAATATTCTACATCTTCAAACATATGGGGCCATAAAATAGCCTGCATATCCTCCATCCTATTGAAAATATGGTCAGGAGGCTGTACTAAGCGCAATGAAGAAGTGGCAGCTCACTTCATGACAAAGTCGCCCTTCATAACAGCTTTCGCCTTCTTTGTCTTGGACGTATTCGGAGCCTCAACTTCCTGACTTTGCTCTTCTTTGGCAGCGAACGAAGAATCAAGGGTTCCAACAGAGTTGTCCTTGGTGTACAGAGATAGTCCTTTCTTGGCGGCAAGGTCAAGGATGTTCTTCTCGAGCGTATTTTCAGTGTAGTAGCAGTACACTTGGCATCGTATTAGAATTGATCACTGAGAGCAATAAAGAAATCACTTACCCTCCGTTGGTTTTTTCTGACCCATTCTGTCAATTCTGGCAATAGCCTGAATTTCAAACCCGTGGTGCACGACACTTTCCAACAAGAATACACGAGACGCGCATGTAACATTTAGACCAGCATTCTCGCGCTCTCCGTGAAGGAGGAGAACCGAGATGTCTGCTTCGTCCTTGAATCGTTGAGGTGCGGGGATTTTGCCACGGCTCTGGTCAATCCGTATTGACTTGATGCCGTTCTGGGCCAGAGCTTGCTGCATTACTATGAAGGTGTTTAGTGTCCAAGAGAGTGAAGAGAAGTACCATACTCACTCAGCAGTGAATCAGCCCACGCTGAGAAAACGATACTCTTGCAACCGGGTTCGGCATCCTGAAGGTAAAGCAAGTGGCGTACCACACTCTGCACCTTGTTGCCAAAGTCGCCATAAGATTCTTGATTTTGAATTATGGCGAAGAGGTTGCGGTCTTTGGAATGATGTAAACATTATTCAGAGTGAAGAGCTGAGAACTGAACACGTACCCATGATGTTGTACTCGATGACACGTCGAGACTTAGGAATGTATACTCCGTTGACGATTTGGGGTGGTGGAGGTGCTTGAGGTTCGTCTGTCGTGAAAGGTTGCAGATTGTTTACGTCGATGGGACTTCGGCAGACCGGACATAAACGTGCACCACCTCGACTTATCCAGGCTTTCAGACATGGCTATGTTAAGGAAAGTGATAAGGCTATGCCGTAAGCGAACAAAGAGATGGAACGAACCTCACAGAATACATGCGCACTAAAAAAATAAAAATGAAAATTGGGCACATGGAGAACATGAAATTTCCAGAACCCACCATTGCGTTAGATATCCTCTGGCAAATTCACACTTGCACACAGTGCAACACTGTTCTTCCTCATCGTCATCGATTTTGCCTTTGTTTTTCGCAAGGGTGTCCAGGTAGCGCTGTCTCGCACGGGCCATTTTAATCTTCGCCTCCACGCCTCGTTCGTCCTCGTTCGCCATCTCGACGGACTCTGCAATGGTGTGCCCTTCTTCCGGGCCGACTTCGGCGACCGAGTCAGAGATTTCTTGAAGTTGACGGAAGTACAGAATTCGTTGATCTAATAGGCACGGTGAGATAAGCTTTGGGGGAGGAGAGAGCATGGGTGACTTACTGAAGGCCTTGCGCATTAATGCCAGGTCAGCATTGAGAACTTCCATGAGTTTAGCTAGAAACAGATAAGATGAGCATTCGTTGAACATAGGAGGCAGGGATGAAGGATGTTTACCTTCATCCACGAGATACGCGTGTAACGCTTCTAAATTCATCTTGATAAGATTCCGTTCGGGGTCGTATGCCTTCCCATCTGGAATCTTCTGCAATGCATCTCTCATCGCGAACTCAATCTAAACACAAGGTGAACTAATCTCAAAACATCATTCTTAGGAATGGGAGCTGACTTACAGACCGTAGAGCCCTCCCTTGATGAAGCTCTAACAAATTGGTCCTCTTCTCTTTCAACTCTGACTTGACAACTTGTTGCTCAGGAGGAAGTTCGACATCTCGGAGAGGATTTTCTTCCATGTCCGCATCTGCAGCGGCTTTAATGGCAGCCTGAGTCTTACGCAGCCTCTTTTCTCTATGCGAGATCAGGAGGTATAAGCAAAACCAAAAAAGAAGGAGCATACCTTTGATCGTGCTGGTTGAGAAGCGTCCGCTCAGCGACGTAGCGAGCCTTTCGGTCAGCAATAAGAGCATTATATTGTTGCATAAACAATTCAACCCGAATCTGTGTACACAAAAATTTAGAACCTCAGACAGCGAAAACAAGCTAGAAACAAACCTGACTGTCCAATGACCTCTGGTACTCCGCTCCGTCTGCAACACCCTGACCATCGTCGCCTTGTGAATCTCCCTCACCTTCGTTACTATTGAGGGGAGCAGTAAGGAGGGTCTTGATCTCTGTTCTCCACTCCCATAGTAGCACGCCTTGTTCGTTAATGATATCATCAATAATTTCCTCACACTCTTCGACCTACACACGAACTCAATTCATGTGATCAAAAATGGATGACTGGAAAAACACGTACAAGCGATTCTGTCCGGATACTGCCGGGTTCCAAGAGGGGCATTTTAGTTTGTAGCGACCTCTGCGTGACCTTCTTTGCCGCCGAATTTGTGATGAGGTCCTTCATAGCGGACTTGGCATCTTTCTCAGCGCCTAAAAAAGAGAGTAATAACCCAATCAGCTACACTCTGATAAGTGAGCATGAAATGCTTACTTAATAACAACTCCCGCCGAACTCGTTCAGCATCTTCGTACGCTTCGTCCTCCATCCCCTTATTCCCCAGAGAATGGTAAGCGTCTCCCTGCAAGAAGCGAACTCGATGGAATAACAACTTCGTCTCTCGAAGACGATTCAAAAGACCTTGACCTTTTGACCGATGTTCTTTCCCTGCAGGCGTCTTTGGTAGACCGGCTAGCTCGGATTCAGAGTCAACAAGGGCTTCTTCATCTTCTTCGTCTTCCTCATCGGAGCCCTCAGCGTCCGAGCTGCTAAAGAGCTCGCGACCTTTCCCCTTATCCTTCGCCTTCTCGCGGTCAGCAGCTTTCTTTGCCTTGGCAGCAGCTTTCAAGCTCTCTGCCTTCTTTTTCCAGTTCTCGAAAGCGGAAGTAATGTCTTTCAAAAGTGCGTCTGTACGTTCGCGCGCACGAAGCAGAAGGTCGAGTCCTTGTTGGTAGCGCTTGCCATTTCCAATGTCAAGTTGAATGAGTTGGGCTTGGCGAACGATGAGAAGAATCTAAAAATAACGCGACAGTCAATAAATTTAGAGGCTAGCCAGTCGCAGAAACGGAAAGCCTACGAGATCCTTAGCATCTTCACAAACAACCTTCCAGTTTTGCTCCTGCATAGCTTCTAAAACTTCTTCCATTGACTTGAGAGCGCCGTCCTTTGCAAATCGATCTCCCACGCGTTGGCCTAACTGACCAATCTAACCAACAAAGAAAGAAAGAATTAGATATTAACTCTTAATTAGGTCTGAAGAAAGGAGAAAATTTTACCTGAGGATGGGTACAAATTCCTCTTAGCCTCCGGATCGCGGCTCGAAGCACGACACCGTCCATATCCCAACCTTCAGAGCTAGCAACACCTCTTACATCGACTCCTAACCTCGTCAACTCCTCTTCCAAAGCCTGGTCATACACAGTCCGTTCCACTTTGCCCATCTCAATCGGAACCAGCCACCGCGTCTGAGGAGGAATTGTGAGCTCCTGATCGACGGACGCCTTTGTCGTCCGGACAGCATAGTGCTGGAAGACAGTGGTGAAGAGATGGGGGTCATTACACACGCGTTGCCAAACTCCTGGCGGCGTCGTAAGGAGGTTCACCCTCAAAAACTTCATCACTCGGACCAAATCAGCCACCTGTGCTCTCGCAGGTGTTCCGCTGACAGCAACACTGCTCCTGCGAGGAATTAAACTGACCATCTCTTCGACGTTCCCGGCACCTGCCATTTGAACCTCGTCCATTACGACTCGGTTCCATTCTACCATGACCAAAGGAGAACGACGCCGGGTGTTCGAATAGACGACGTCTTCGCGACGGGGTCGTTCACGCGCTGCACGAGCGACGTGGACGTCGGTTTGGAGTGTTTTGTAGGTTGTAATGATCACATCATGTGAGTGCGCAAAGGTGGTCCAGTCCATTAGCTCATCCTCATCTTCGTCGCTAGCCTTTCCCTTTCCCTTGGCTCTGGATTTTGACTTCGACTTTGATTTGGCTTTAGGGAGAGAGCGCCGTCGAGCCCGTTCTTCTGCCAAGTCTTCAGATGTAATGGGCATCTTCAGCTTGTTCCAGCCTTCATAAAAGAGGACTTTGAGAGTGGGCGCGTGAAGACGGAGTTCGTCACGCCACTGGATGGCGAGTGCGGGTGGGGTGACGATCAGAGTGGCCTATACTCTCATTATATAAGAATAAAAGAACCCAGAGGAAGAGGCACATACCTTGATAGCTTTGACATCCAACTTAGCTTCAGGATCCCACCGAATCATCTCGGGAGTGTATTCAGGAGCGGAAGGGTTGAGTAGAATTAAGGCGATTGTCTCCAAGGTTTTGCCTAACCAAAAACTTTGAGCTATTTTGTCACTCAAAAGGAGGGGAAAATACACACCTAACCCAGGCTCTTCAGCTAGAATTCCTCCAAAGGCATTACTTGATAACTTTTCCATCTTGGTCTCTGCAATCGTCCCTGACGCTCGGTCGATGTAAAACGTATGATTGCCTTCCGAGACCTCATCCCACAGACCCCAGAAAGTCTCATCACGGGGGAGATCAACGATACGGCCGTCAGAGCCAATAGTCTTGCCCTCACGCTTGAGCAACCACGCGACGCTGCGGCGTTGGAAGGGTAGAAGCGTCGGTAGAAGGGTGTAAGGCTGAAGTGCGTCAACGGCTTGCTGAGAAGGAAGAGTAGGAGCAGGTTGAAGAGCAGAATAGAAGAAAGGGATGTCGATATGGCCGTTGAATTCGGGCAGGTTCTGTGTCTCGTGCGGATAAAAGTGGTTGACGAGGAATGCGAGAGCCCTCTCAAGAGACAAAGTGTGGTGGGAGTGCTCGTCGGGAAGAGAGATGGGCCGATAAAACGTGGGGAAGATGAAGGCAACAGAGATGCGAAGACGCAGAGTGAATTGGAGGTTGCCTTGAATTACTACTTCGTCATCGTCTGGTTCCAAGCTTAGATACCCCGCCAACTTGGTGCGAGCGGTGGATTGAGTAAGCATGGCATGATCCATGAGCGAGTCGCGAGGAGTAGGGACGGAAAGGACGTAAGTCTCTTTATCCTCCAGCATATCCGACCACGCAATGGTTTTAGCTCTATGCTGTGTGAAGTACACCGGGCCTAAATCTAGACGACCGTCAACAGACTCAATGAGCGTGCGTAGATGTTCTTCTTCTTGAGTCCAACCGTGTTTTTTGGCATCTTCGTTGTCCAGCTGGAGAGAACTCTTGTAATACCGTGCAGGGACAAAGTTGGAGTACTCGATTAGCATGTCCCATTCGTGAGGAATGGGGCTAACAGATGTCTCTTCATCGAGTGGTACAATGGTGGAATCTGAGTCACGGATCGAAGGGTATTGTGACGCGCTCCAGGTCGGGCTGGAAGTTCGAGGGGTGCTGGATATATCTGATGTATGCTTCGTCCGCTTGTTAACGTGGTAAGCAGGGGGACTGGAGCGCTTCTTCCCCTTACCAGTAACGACAGGCTCACGCTGAGCGCCGATGATAAGCTCATAGAGTGCTGGGATATTGAGCGCCGAACGCGATCCTGAAGGCCCATATGAGATTTCGCGTGTCCTCAGTGACGCCCTGTGTGGTGTAGGTGGCGTTGCCATCGAGGCAAGGAGGGAGGGAGATGATGATGTAAAACCCCGGGTGAAGCGGGGAGGTGACAGGGAGATGATGGTGGTTGGGAGCAAAGGAACGCGTTCTAAAACAGCCGCCCAAGTATTTATTGCTGCCGGATCCGAGACGTGACTCGCAGACTTGACTCTAGATGTGACTTCTGAATTCATGAAATATTGATCTTGACAGACAGAATGAACGGTATGATGCAACACCCATGAGATTGAACCACGTTCATGCCAACATACTTAGTTTGCTCATTTCAGCGGTGAATAGCATGACTTAGGCTTCTTTCGACTACATGGCCATATCCCCTGCTCACCTGGCGCCGCAAGAGATTAAACTTCTTCTTCTTTGAAGATAGCCGAGGAAACAGTTTCAATTCGTACTTGTTCTAAATGTTTCATCTCCAGAAACATGAGATGAAGCCAGTGGCTAGAGAAATTACTCACATCTAGACCCCTCTTCAAGCTCTTGATCAAGAGGTTCTTTGTAATCCTGAAATCCTTGACTTTTACCAGTCGCATGGGGAATATGCACCCCTGACTTGAGAAAAAAAGTAGAGGGAAGCGTTTCTAAAGCTTTCTCGGCTTTCCTTTGAGATACTGGTAGCTTCCTGAGCGAACATTAAGGATATATCGCCATCTATTATATATACACCATCCATTACACCATTCTCTATATTCTGTATAGTGATAGTCGCGCTAAAAAGCATACGCGAAAACAGAGGAAGTGACCAATGTAAGATCACATGACCGAATATCAAAATCCTTTGCCAAAACTGAGACCGGCCATATCCGCAGGAAGAGGGGTAACAATCTACGCGTCTAAACATAAAACTATGCTTCTGAATGCGCTCTCCATCCGCTATGCTGTTTTTATAAACCATCGTATCTTTGAGCTGCGGTTTTCTTTTGCCAGTTGACCACCATGAGGTACCCCACATTCGCAGCTGTCCTAGCTTTTGCGAGCATTGCTGTGACAAACGGCGACGCTTGGAGTAATCAAGTTCCTCTTGAGATCGCTGATGGCGACCTGGACCCAGCGCTCGCGGCCTTCTACAATGACAATCTCAAAGAGGAGCGACTTATTCACGTCATTGGGGAGGATCAACCTCGAAAGTCTGTAATAATTTTACACACCTTTTCTTTCTATTTTATTAATCTATATATTATGGTAGGGTCACAGAAGCAGACAAGTTAAGACTTCTTCAGGACAATTACGCGTTCCTCGACATCACAGAACAGCCAAACTTTACGAGTCGTCCCGTCCTCCCCAAGACGTTCAACTCTCCGCAAGTCCAATATTTGACGAAAGACAGTAATTCATTTGTAAAACCCGTCGAAGACGATCTGGATGGAGTCATTGAAAACCTCAAAGCTGATTTAACGAAATTGACCTCATTCTGTGAGCTCCTTCCCCACCTCCTCTATGCAACTCTGACCCAAACCTTTCTCAGGGACACGTAACTACAAGACTCATTGGGGCCTTCAGAGTAGTAACTGGCTCTTTGATCATGTTTCTGCTGTTAGTAATAAAGCATTCCAGCTCCAAATTCCTCTGCTCACTCTTCCCCTCTGCTCCTTTTCAGCTGCTGGACGCACATCCATCCACCGAAGTTGTATATTCTATTCGCAAGGTCCCTCATGCATTCCCCCAAAACTCCCTGATTGTTCGTCTTGAGTCAGCGACCTCGACTGTTCCTATTGCAGACCGACAAATCCTTGTTCTCGGTGCACATCAGGATTCTCTTAATTACAAGTTCCCTCTGTTCCGTGCTCCGGGTATAGTCTTTCCCTTCTTTGCTACGCACTCTAACCTTTTTTTTTTCTGTAGGTGCGGATGATGATGGTTCCGGGACGGTCGTGAATATCCAAATTCTCAGGTCTCTTGTCGAACTTTCCTTCATTCCACCTCCCGGGGTGGCACTGGAATTCCACTGGTATGCAGCTGAGGAAGGTGGACTCCTCGGCTCGATTGACATTGCCTCCTCCTACCTCGCTCAATCCAAGCCTGTCAAAGCCATGCTCCAAATGGACGGCGTCTCCATGGTTCTCCCTGGAGAAGAACCTATCATTGCGATCTACGATACGGATTCGAATGCGAACTTGACTAGGTTCGGTGCTGGATTGGTGGAGAAGTACAATACTGTTCCATGGAAGTGGACAAACTGTGGGAATTCATGTGGAAGTGATCATATCCCTTGGAATAGGACAGGTTATCCTAGTATGTATGTGTTTGAGAGAATTTTCGAGAGACGTGAGTAGTTTATTTTTTTTATCATCACCAACCGTTTTCATTAACCTTCATGGGACTGGACAGGTGGGGATGATGAGACTTATCACACTATTCATGACACCATGTATCAACCTGGGTTCAACCTCACTCATGCCGTCGAGTTTGTCAAATTCGTGAGTTTACGCAATCATGTTATTTTAACTTTCTTCAGCTGACTTGAAACAGGGTTTAGCATGGATCACTGAACTTGCGGTCTCAGAGTTTTAAAAATTCAAGCTACTTTATTTTCCTCCCAGAACGGGCGTTATGTTCCACATTTTGTATCATTTATCTTAAGAAATGTGCATATTTAGGCCTCGTTTATCGAGAATGTATGTTTAGAAGCCTCGATCCAGTCGACTTAGAGAAGTGACGGATACCTTATCCGCCCAATTATGTGTGGGATCCCGCATTTCACCAATGTGCAGCAGGTTTTATCTCGACATCAAAGTTTGGTACCATCAAGAACCCCGGGAAGCTCAGACAATTCGATATGTGAGTGCCAGGTCACCCCTGTTCTCCTTTCCCTTTCAACCTCCATCTCCTTTGCGACCAACTCAGTGCAACATATACGCACTCATTTACCTCATCTATTGGTGGACGGAACATGTCACGACCTTGCTATCAACGCCCCTGCAAAGGGGAATAAAATGCTTTCATAAAGTATCATGTCTTGACATTTCAAATCACAAGCGCTTGTCCGGAATCTTGCATCCATCATCCAAATCCACCTCCCCTCTGCGATTGGGGGACGAGGAATCCCTCAAATCTGACTGGATATATGTCAGGTGACTGGCCCTGAAGTAGTAAACTGAAGGTTCGTCTCACACTTGGGAAAACATCTTTCCAGCTGAGTGACTTCTCGCATCAAGGTATCTTGATTTTGTTTCGTTACTGTATACGCTCTTTGCCTGTAGCTCAATATGAGCTTCCGTTGTCTGCTAATCCACTCAATCTCATCGTAGCCTGGTTATTTCATTCTGGTATGGTAACACTCCATACCTACTTCTCCTATTCCACCACCCACCTTATTTTGAGGTGTAAAATTTCGGTGAAGCTTTACCGCGATGAGAGCGGTCGTTCAACTTCCTCATATCCGGCATGCTATTGATTTGGTGAGAGAATTCGTTTTTTCCGTGATTGATTCCGGGCCTGCAGGTCAAGTACAATATTCGCGAAAGAAGGTTTAAGTTCCTGTCATTTTGGTGGCTTGCTTCGATGCTAGCCAAGCCTTTCACAGAGATCCTTCGGCTCATTCTGCTTGGCGAGTCCTAAGACTCCATCTTTTATGCACGGACCTACTAGGTTCACGACCGCTCATAAACTGCCGCACATAATGAAACGCTCCAATATTTCAGGCCTGGCTTGGCGTGTGGGGCTGATGGATGACAGTTTTTTTATCGAAGTCGTGTTGTCTTCTCACGATGCACAGATAAGGTATGTTCAGGCCTTGGTTGATTTCGTAACTGCAAACAGGACCCGAACTCGTAGTACGGTAAGAGCGCCCGCAAACTATATATGAGCAGCTAGTAAGTCCTTCCTTCCCTATATTCTCTTCCTTGTCCCTTCACCCGCCCACACGCTCTTTACGCAACCATGTCTGAGTGGAAACATCTCGACAGTACAACTTCTTTAGCCACCACCGCTGACTTGAAAGTCGAAGCCAGCTCTCTTAGGGCACTATCTTCTCCCTCGCCCCTTGGGAAACCATCGACCTTTGACAAGAAGGCGACTAGGCGGCTCCTGAGGAAGATTGACTTCAATCTCATTCCATTCCTCGCTCTGCTCTATTTATTGAGCTTTTTGGACCGCACGAACATTGGCAATGCTCGTCTTGCTAATCTTGAGAAGGACCTTGGAATGAAGGGTCTTAACTATAATGTATGCCCTCTTCTCCTCCTTAAGGACTCAGCATGAACACTCCCTCCAGGTTGCGCTCTCTATCTTCTTCCCTTTTTATGTTGCAGCAGAAATTCCGTCGAACATGATGATGAAGGCTACACGACCATCTCTATGGATTCCCTTCATCATGGTTTGCTGGGGATTCCTCTGTGTCATGATGGGTTTCGTCCACAATTATACAGGTCTCCTCGTTACTCGTGCTTTCCTCGGAATTGCTGAAGGTGGTCTCTTCCCCGGTGTCACCTACTAGTAAGTCGCTCTTCTCTCACACTTAACACCCTTGCATTCTAATATCGCTCCTAGTATCACTTTATGGTATCGCCGCCACGAGTGCGGGTTCCGAATGGCTATCTTCTTCTCCGCGGCTACTGCTGCAGGTGCCTTTGGTGGCCTCCTCTCTCGAGCCATTGTCGAAATGAACGGCATTGCTGGCAGACCTGGGTGGTCCTGGATCTTCATCATTGAAGGTATTGTCACCCTTGGAGTTGCCATTCTCGCCTTCTTCGTGATGCACGACTACCCGGACACTGCGAAATTCCTGAACAATGAAGAGAAGCAAGAAGTGTTGGCACGGCTCAAGCTAGACCGCTCTTCTCTCGCCGATGAATACGACCCCAAGTACTTCTGGGATGCCGTTTCGGACTGGAAGATCTGGGTGCACATGTTCATTACCATTGGCATCTACACGCCTCTCTACTCCATTTCTCTCTTCTTGCCTACGATTGTTAAGTCTCTTGGTTACACCAACAATGAAGCGCAGCTTATGACTGTGAGTGTTTTCTTCGTGGTGCTACCTCTGTTGTTCACAAATCTTAGGTCCCACCTTATGTTGTTGCATGCTTCTTTACCCTTGGAGGCGGTTATCTCGCCGATAAAGTAGGCCAGCGAGGCATCTTTATCATTTTCTTCAACATCATGGCTATCACTGGTTTCACCATGTTGTACATTTCTACCAATGACACGGTCAAGTATGTTGGGTGCATTCTGGCCGCTTCGGGTATCTACCCGAATGTCCCCCAAGGTTAGACTTTTTGTTATTTATCTCTTTTACTATCCTAAATTCATTCATGATACAGGTGTTGCTTGGAACGGCAACAACATAGGTGGCTCCACCAAACGCGGCGTTGGTATCGCTATGCATGTCGTACGTTTGCATCCCTCCAGCTGCTCATATTTCCCTAATATATACTTTCATAGGGTTTTGGTAACCTTGGGGGTGCCATTTCCGGGTTCATTTACCAATCGAAAAATGCTCCTCGCTACCTTCCTGGTCACGGAACTCTCATTGGAACTGTCACAATGAGTACCATCCTCGCGATCTTTATGACCATCTACCTTCGTCGTGAGAACGCTCGAAGGGACGAGGAGTACAAACGACCTGAAGAGTATACTGAATCTGAAAAAACTGCTGAGCGCTGGAAGGGCGACAACGCCAGCTTCTTCAGATACACTATCTAATGACTCACTCTCTCACTCTCTTTATCCGGCTTAACAGCCGTCACTCTCATTTCCCGTGTCATGATAATTCTTATTCCCTTGGTCTTGTACTTCCCGTCTTGGTTGAGTCCTGACTCACGTTACTTATCTTCACTGTCTTTACTGGTTTGTATATAACATGTAAGCATAGAACTTGCAAAATTTTGTATGTATTCAAATATTATTGCCTCCTGGCGCATTTGGTGGTAAACCCACTTCACAACTTCTGTTCTGCTGCTGCACTAGGAAGCTCCACAATTTGATCGAAACCGGGATAGTCAGGCAGGTTAAGCTGGAACTTATCCGCCATCACTCTGTGTATGCTGGTCAGTAGCTATCACTAGGGGCTGAGGCAAGATTCCTTACTTTGGGACAAACCTTCCACCCAAGAAGTGTTTGCCTTTGAACTCTTTTGCACCTGCTTTCGGTGCAGTGAGGCTGACAAGAACATCAGGAAATAAAGCTGCCTTCTTGTCTTCGGGTGGCCCGGTTTCAACGTCCCATCCGCTCGGAATGTCGACGGAGACGATAGGAAGGCCGGACTCATTGAGCAGAGGTAGTGCTACATCGAAAGGTGAACGAACTGGCCCGGAGAACGAAAACCCGAAGATCGCATCCAGAATCACATCTGACTGGGAAAGAGCTTCAGTGAGTTGGGTGGAATGGATTATCAGTATTTGGAGGAAGAGTTGGAATCGCCATGTTCGTGCATTGTGTTTGAAGTCGCTTCATGAAAAATGAGAGTGGGATCCGAAATCGAGGAACTATCAATACCTTGTAATGATCCTTTGATCCAGGCTGAGCGAATAACAGTCATGAGAAGGGAATTATAATACGGAGTCTCCAATGACAAACCTTGGGCATCCACAAAGTGGGTTTGTACCCGAACATTCCTCCAAAAATTATGAGACGAATGCAAAAATCTAAATATGAGACATCTACCTAGATGCCGGGCAGCAACGAGGCCATCCCCGCCTCAATATCCATGCTCAGCTTTTCAGCTAGCCATCAACGACTGAGAACGGCTCACCTTGATTTCCAGGTCCACAACAAACAAGCACTCTCTGGTACTTTTCTTTATTGTAAACTTTAGCAAGAGTTTGAGCGCACGCAAGTCCAGCCAGTTCCATGAGCTGTTCTGAAAATTATTCCCTAGGAACCAGATACAATGAACAAGTCTACTTGATCTAGGCTGAACGCGCCAGAGGTGTTCATAAGCTCTTCATCAATCTAATGTGCTGGTAAGGAATTCTATCCGGCATGTATGTTGCAGGTGACGTTCCTGTTGAGCGAGGCGAGCAGTCAAATAACGAATAGACATGAGAGTTCGAAGGAAGTCAGACTTCGATGATATCATCGTGGACTCAAAGCCTTCTGATATTCTGTCAGCGATGATATATTGTTTTACAGTTTCCCATTGACTGACCGTGTAGGAAAGAGCACTGGAGGAAATGAGCTACATCGACCAAACCTCAAGCCGATCAAATGTAGGTTTAGTGCAGCGACCTTAGCCATGAGCTCAACTTTGTTTTACTTAACCGGGGTCATAATCAAAGTCAAATAGGTTTGTGATATTGTTGTTTCCATGACCATTTCTTCATCTGTCAGAGGCTGTTAATCCGTTTAGCAGTTTAGTCAGCCCTTCTAAGCGCTCGTCAGCAGCTTTACTTCATGCCACATTCTTCAATAACTTATAAGCGGCAATCCACATTCTCTATTCTATCCTCCATTGCATGCGCCAGTTGATTTTCTCGGCCATTATCCTTGCCGTGCTTGCAGCCTTCTATCAAATCCAGCCCGCCACGTTTCGACGACTGTTGCCCACTCAACTCCTTAGAAGGACGATGTCTACCTCAAATACAACAGCAGAAGGTTCTTGGAAAAAAGCTTTGGCTAACCTTCCTGGATCACCTGAACATATCCCCGCTTTCTTCTTCTCTCATGGATCTCCTAGTCTGGCGTTCGATATGGGGATACCGTACGTTGGCTTGTTTATTCCATGCTTTTTGACTAATTGAAACTGACATTTTCCCCCACAGTTGGATGGGACCCAACGGTCCGCTGGCAAAATTCCTTGCTGACTTTGGTCCTGCCATTTTGAAGAAGTACAATCCCAAGGCAATTGTCGTGTTCAGCGCACATTGGGAAACAGCAAAGGAAAGATTGGGTTCGTTGTACTGACCAACCCTTCTGAAGAGTGTATGCTGACTACATTGGGTTTAGTGACAGACTATGGTGATGAGAACCCACTTCTATATGACTACTACGGCTTCCCGAAAACATTCTATGACGTTGAGTTCAAATCTAAGGGCGACTCGACTATTTCCCAGCGAGTGGTTCAGCTTTTTAAGGAGGTACGTTTGTATCTACCTCCTTCACTAGAACAACATTCACATTATTCATGTATAGGCTGGCTTACCCGCGCGCACTACTAGCAAGTTGGAATCTCGTGGTCAAGATGGTCGAGGGTTCAAAGGACCAGGATTCGATCATGGGGTTTTCATACCCTTCCGCATCATGTTTGGCGAGACTTTCCTCGATGTGCCCATCATCGAGGCTAGCATTGATCACACTTTGTCTCCGGAGGACAACTGGAAAATTGGTTCAGCGGTCAAGAAGTTGAGGTAGGCTCATCCTATACTAGCCCAAGCGAATATTTAATGAAGCCACCTTTCAGGGACGAAGGTGTACTTGTACTTTCTGGTGGTCTCCCTATCCACAATTTGAGGGATTTCAGTGGCTTTTCACCTGACACAGCAAGTGACCTCCTCAGATCATTTGACAAGGGTATGCATGAAGCTGTATCCCAGGATAAAGTATGTATTTTCGCGCATTCTTAGCTAAAACAAAGGCTGACTTAAATTTCTAGCCTGAAGAGCGAAAGAAAGCAATGATCAACCTGGTCAATCACCCAGGATTCCGTGCTGCTCATCCTCGTGAAGATCATTTTGTACCTCTGTATGTCGCTGCTGGGGCGGGAGAAGGAGAAGGAGTCACGACGCTCGTAGAAGAATATGCATTCGGTTCATTTGCCTTTGGCTCTTGATTCTGTACATTTCTTTTACTCTGGAACTGAAGGTACCAAGGATGTAAAATTTATAATATATTAGTCGACAACCCGAATAATCTCTCGGCACATCTTTAGGAATCTCTGCCTATATTCTTCTGGAGTCGTTGTAATACTCATATGTCCCTTGGAAGCGAAGACATTCCAAAAACGAACGAGGCCGGTTAACGTCTTGGCATGAAGAGTGTGTTTGGCCCAGAAAAAGTCCAGAACTGTAGCACGAAATACATATTTGTGATCTGCTGTGGGGAAGCCGGTTCTCCACGAGGGTGGCTGAGGTGGGGTGAATGGTGGACGTGTTGGTGGAAGGTCTGCTTCCTCCCACTGCTCAGTTGGGTCGGAAAATGGATCGATGGCTTCCCCAGTCTCAGAGAGAGGGATTCGGACGAGGAAAAGAGAGTAATCGACAGCGTTGTGATGCTGGAGCAGCAGGGTGTCCTCCTCGAGCTGGCCCCAGAATGCTGTTGCTTCGACGCGTTTGAGTGGAATTTCGTCATCAAACTTGTCTGCAAGTTTTGACTTTGTGGCCTCCGTAGCTAGAAGACCACCTGCAATGTCTCGCTCAGGATAGAAATACGAATGCGGCTTGAGGTCCCAGGTTCGCCATTCCTTGCCACCAGCTTGCTCTGCTTCTTGCTCGCCAACGAGCAGGTTCTCCATGACAATGTGATGAGTGGGAGCAAGAGACAAGATGCTTCCAATACAGGGGTATGGACAAGCGAGGAAATCTACGATGCGGACGAGGAGAGATTTGGGATGGGTGGCCATGTATGAGATGTAGGGTTCGAGAAGATCATCTCGGAAGAACGTGTGCTCAAATTCTCGAGGGACGGATTTCACAATATAGTTTCCATTCTTTGTTATAAAAAAAGTCTTGCATAAATCGTGAGCCATAGACCATCGAATACCTAGAGGCAGCGAGAGAACTCACTGATCCTGAATAGCCCATATCTCCAACAGCTTGCAAAGAATCTTTATCTTTGAAGCTATCCTTATACGCATCATCTTTGACCTCCCAAGAGTCTAGACGTAGTTTCCTAAAGAGATTTTGCTGATAAGGGTACAGTTCTAGTGCCCATATGCAGAAGAATGAGTTGAGGTAGTTCCAAACAGTGTGGCTTTCAGGTTCCAATTTCGCACGCAGAATGGCGCGGGAAATGGAGTATGTTACAGATTTCGTTCGAGAGGGCATAGTGATGGCAGGAGACAAGTTGGAATTTGTAAACTCGGTGTGACGTAGTCATGGTCTGAGAAGAAGGGACAGTTAGCGCCCAACGCCACTGCGGCCAACAGCTTCGACCGAACTTTCTTGTTCTTCATATCACTCCACACTCAAGATAATCTAACCTCTCCGAAGCATCATCATTTGATTGTAGAAATGCCTTTTCTTCGCAAGAAAGACTCTAAACAATCATCGCGCATTCTTAAGGATAACGACTTGCCCTCCCTTGTGAAATACATCCAATCCGAGAAATGCAAGTCGATTGTTGTTATGGTGCGCTGTCCGTTCTTCTTACTGAATTATTATCGTGTTGATTATAAACCCAGCTTGGAGCTGGTAAGATCTTTAGTTTCTCTAAAGCTCGACAATAGACTTAATCTCGTCTCCTCAGGTGTGAGTACGTCTGCTGGCATTCCCGATTTCCGGTCGCCAGATACTGGACTTTATGTAAGACAGCCTGCTATATGGTACCTTTGTTTGACACAACTTCCTAAGGCAAACCTTGCTCGCCTGAAGCTTCCATATCCTGAGGTATGTGCTTATTACCCTTTCCCATACCTCAATTCAACTCTCCCCAAGGCAGTTTTTGAAATCAACTTCTTTAGAAAGAATCCAGTTCCATGTAATAACATTCCCAACCTAAGTTTTCAGAGTGGATTACTCACCTAGGTTTTTATTCTCTAGTTTACACCTTGGCACAAGAGCTGTATCCTGGCAAATTCCGACCAACAATAACTCATTCTTTCATCCGCCTCCTTTCTAAAAAGGGTCTTTTACAAAAGTGTTTCACCCAAAATATTGATACACTTGAACGGGTTGCTGGTGTACCAGGTGATAAAGTCATTGAGGCCCATGGAAGCTTCGCCCACCAACGGTGCATTGAATGCAAGGTCGAATTTGATGATGTGGAGATGAAGAGGCTTGTACTTGCAAAACAAGTTCCTAAGTGTAAAGAGTGTGGTGGATTGGTCAAGCCAGACATTGTCTTTTTCGGCGAATCGGTAAGCCTTCTTTTGTCTGTTTCTCATATGCAAAAAATGCTGATATATGGAATTTAGCTTCCTGAAGAGTTTATCAAAGCTATTCCTTCAATTCAGAATGCTGATCTCATGATTGTTATGGGAACCTCGTTAACTGTGCATCCTTTCGCCTCTCTTGCATTCTACGCCACGGATGACTGTCCTCGAGTGCTTGTTAACCTTGATAAAGTCGGAGACTTTGGATCTAGAGGAGACGATGTACTGCTTCTCGGGAAATGCGACGACATCGTGATCGAACTTGCGCAGGCTCTTGGTTGGGAGAAAGAATTGAGAAACCTTTGGGACCAGACTGCTCTTCCAGAAGGATCGGAAGAAGCAGGTACGACTACTGCAGATCCAGCCACCGACGTCGCGGAGGAGGTAGAGAAGTTGACCCAGAAGATTGGTCAGGCACTGGAATTGAATGAGGATCTGTCAGGGAAGCTGAAAGCTAAGCAGCAGAGCACGTCTGAGTCAGAAGAAGATGTTCTTAAATGCGTTGAAGATTACCATGTTTGAGGATTTCCCCTAGGTGGAGGCCAGGATTTTTGTACTGTACTTGTACTTCCATCTGTCTGTACCCTAGACAGTAATTCATTTTTACGTGTCATTATCATGCTATCCTTGATTCCTTGATGATTTCCGAATATTTGGTTTTCAAGCTTTTGAATTCAAAGCATTCTCAACCTTCTGTCACCCTGGAAGTAACAAGATCCTCTCAGGTGCTTTGGCTGCTCCATGAGAATCCATGTGTTCAATTTTCTCACAGGCTCCAATATATCCAGAAAATGAGGAGGGTTCTTCATTTTATTTGAACGTCATTGAGATTCACTTGGAACAAAGTTGTTCCCGGCCGGGCGTTCAGCTATCGGACGGCACCTCAATCCTGCAGGTCTTTGACATGGTGGCGGCGAAGGGGACATTTGACAAGCGGTATCTGTCAAAGCGAGGCACTGACAGTAGGAGTCTGGTGAGGAACTACCTTGGCGGTCTTCAAGCGTCCCTGGCTCTTTAGGCAGGTATGAGCAGAGATTAAATGAAGAAGGGATTTCATATTTATTTATCTCACGAATTGGGTTGAGGGAACAAACAACTCTTCCTTACTTGAAGACTTTCTTCAGATTTCCATCTTCTTGAACCATACGTATTTAAGTATGTAAGCGTACTGTCCACCCTCCGAGACATACACAATGTTTTCTCACATCGCCGAAGTTTTTTGAGCGGCCATGATGCTCCGTGAGTTCTCATGTCATTGAACTAGAAAGTTGATTGATACTATCGCTCAGGTACAGAGAGGCTCGTGTCCGACAGTCCGTACTTGCTCTACGAATGAAGAGCCTCGAGCGAACGAAAACCCCAAAATGAGTGATTCCATGAGGCGCAACACGATCCACTCACGTCAGGTACATCGGCGGTGCAACGGATTGCCAGTATAAAAAGGAGAGAAATGCAACATTTCATCCCAAACAACTTGAACACCAACATTGGGGCAAATCGAGTAAGTTCCTACAGCCGTGCTTCGAAGCCCAATTAATGAGACATCCAGAATTAACAATGAAGCTGACATTTCTCGCATTGCTCATATCAGCTTTCGCTGTAACCAGCTCATTTGGCTCCCCTCTAGTCGAACGCGCTCTTGTTGAGTGTGAGGCCGGTCATGTCTGTGTGAGTGAATTTAAGATTTCTAGTATATGAGATGCTTACTGGGATAAAAAGCCAACAGGATACTGTTGCCAATGGAGTGGCGATGAAGAAGATGTTGGACTGTGCTACAAGGCTCCGCTCCAATGTACCGTGTAGAAGGTGGGATAAATTTGCCAAGACAATGAGATTATATGTTCCGAGCGGATCGTGGGGTGAATTGTTAGCAGCACAGGGCCAAAAACCCAGTCCAAAGCAGTAACAATCATAAGAGACCTGAGTGCTGCTGGTGACTGATTGTATCGCTCGGAGTCTACCTCAACCTTTTCTTCATGACAGTTCGACTCATGTATGAAGTCCTTAGGCGAACTCTGACCGCAAAATCTTGCAGCTGGTATAAAGAATGAAGCCCGCAAATGATACGTCTGTCGTCGAGATCTAGATCGCTTGGACTTCTCGGAACACTATAAGAAAGGGATAGTTCTCAAGTCAATCCATTTCCTCCTATCACAGGTGAATAAGAGTAAGTTTGCACATCCTCCAAGACAAGACAAGACTTTAGGCTCACACATGTGACCAGAATGAAGGGAGCTTTGATCATTCTCACGCTAGTAACCATCCTTGCGCCCGCCATGGGGACGCCAACAGGGCCAGGACTCCTGACCCAACGCATTCCAAAATGTTTGGCTCCGGATATAGGCTGCGTAAGCAATTATTCAGACATTCGCATCCGGTTCTGAAAAATGTTAGCCTGCGGGGTCGTGTTGTGATGTCGAAACTCATACCTGCTACGTGCACAACCCTTGTCCAGCCATTCCCTGAAGGCGAATGTTGAGAAGCGTGACGAGTAGGTATCACATGATTCTGGTACATCTGCAACCTTCTAAACAAATTGAAAAGATAGCGGTCAGGCGCAAGGGATAGCTTGAGGGAGTGTCTTGTGGGAAGGAATGAAGCCAAGAGGTTGACGTCGAGCCCACGAATGTATGAGAACATTGAGCACTGTTTGAATACGTTTGAACGCAACGTATAATAGGGATAATAAATTTTTCTATCGAGACAACAAATAAATTACCCTAAAATTGGTGAATCCTGAATGCGCTCGCTACATGTTGAAACCACACGAAAAACGTTCCCAAGTGAGCAGACCCTGGTCTCTCGTCGCGGGTATATAGGAAAACGGCAGCCCAGAGAATCTTTCTCCAGTAATATTTATTGCAGCGCGAAGGCGAGAAACGGGATAGTGGCATTGTTGAATGCATCCGACGTGGTAGGCTAGGAAAACGACCGAAGGTCTCATAACTGAACAGGTGAAAGGAGCATCGCGCCTCTTGCTCACAACTCTCATCTTCAATTCATCACCAGCTCTGTACCCTCTTGCTGTTGATGCCGTCATGGGAACACCACTGCACATAAGAGAAATAAGTTATTTGATCTGCGAAAACCTCGACCGTGCATCCCTTGCTCGTTTGGCTAGAACAGCGTCTGCATTCAAACAGCCTGCGCTGGATGTTTTATACTGTCAAAAAATCGATATCAATGTTTTAATAAGGTGCTTCCCTCACAGTCTCCTGACTATGCAGCAGCCTGTCCACCACGTTTTCCCAGCGAGTTCTCAGACGACAATCTTTTCTCATCTCATGCTATTATAGGTTCTTTTGAGAGATCTTGAGGATGAAGATGTCCCCAGAATTATGGTCTACTTTGAACGCATCAAAAATCTCAGTTTGTCTGAGTGTGACGATAGATCCTCGTGGAAAATTCTTCTCGAACAGTTGGCTCTCAAAGTCCCCTGCTTTTTCCCCACTGTCCGCAATTTATGGATCAACACCATAGCATCCTTTCCTTCTGACCCATCACTTAACTTTGCGGCCGAGCTCCGAGCCGTGTCCTTCGACTCATCCATGAACGAGGTGATTGAGAAATGGCTCACAGTCATGGTAAATCGCTGCCCAAAGCTCCGGCGAATCAGGTTTAACTCCCGTTCTTCTCTCCCCTGCGAAGTTTGGTCACTCTTCCCATTGTTCGAGAACCTTGTTGAAGTCGTGGTACGGTGCCCGCTATCCGACGGCTTATTCGAAATCCTCGGCACGTGTCTGGTTCTCGATTCGCTTGACTTTACTGGGGTAGGGATTCTGAATTCACGTGGTATTCACATACCCTCCTCAAGCTTTCCGTCTCTCCACCGGTTGATGCTTCCGAGCATCCACAGTCCTCAAGCAGTGCCGTCCTTCGCCGCAGGTGCATTCCCTCAACTTCAGTCAATCACAGCGTCAGAAATTCCCCCTATTGTGGCAGAGCAGTTACTGCAGGCATTTTCCATATGTGCAGCTCAGCTTGTGTCCTTCACGGCAGACTTGGCTGCCTTTAGTACTCCAGACCACTTTCGATCGCTTTTCTCGCAACTTAATCACTGGTCGAGAACATTAGAAAAAGTCCACATTTCCGCAGAAGATGGCGATTTCATAGGTGATACTTGGCATTTTGGACACGTCTGCGTGCCCCTTCTGCCATTGAATCGACTCAAAAGATTGATTCTGTGGATTGGCCCAGGGTTTTCCATGTCTGATCAAGACACCTCCGAAATAGGAAAACATTGGAAGAATTTATATGAATTTCGAATTTTGCTCTCTTGTACGTCAGAGGCACGCTCGTCGTTTCAAGGACTTGTAGAGATGGCATCGGAGTGTGTTGATCTCACGATTGCAGTCATTCCAATTTCGTACGAGCAAGTACCTCCTCTCCCAAAAGCTGCATACAACAATAATCTCCGAGAGCTTTCAGTTGGGCGGGCTCCAATCGAGGATGCAGTTGCTGTGGCCGACTTTCTCAAGGCCGCCTTCCCGTATCTGAAAACGATCGGGCCAGACACTGTTGTACCAGCTCCATACGATCAGAGGTGGCACCGCGTTAAAGAGCTGCTGGCTGACCAGCGGTTTCCTCAAAATGAAATAGATGAAGCGAGTGATATAAGTGATAGTGATGGTGAATGGTTTGACTGGGATGGATTGGAGAACTCGGATTTTGAGTGAAATGCCGGAAGTTGTGCAGACCAAACCATATCAGGCATCAAAATGGTAGGGAGGCGATAGGAGCTCCAATCATGTGGAATGTATTTTTTCAAGTGACTATGCAGATTAATCATGAACAAATTTTGAAGTTTAGGTGTCATAAGTAGCCCTTATGCCTGACAGAACCCAACTAGCAGGGTTGACTTATGTAGGCAAATCTTTTTCCGTGTTGTCTCCACAGCGCCAAGCTATTACACTGGCACGTGGCTCGTGTGACTCTTGCCCAAGCTGTATATTCACAGGTTTTATCTTGCTACAAGGATCTTGTCGTGAACGACCATGGATCCCTCGAGCGCTAACTCCTACGGCCACATAAGTTCATCTTCTGAGCTCATTCTGTCGTATTCTGGTGACAGTCAACCACCTAGGTGCGTCTAACCTATTCAGCTCACTACCCCTCGATTGAATACCACTTCGCACACCTTTTTGGTATTCCTAGTTACTCCCAACTTCCTGAGAATTCCGGGATCCAACCGGGAAAATATGTTTTCAGAGACATCCCCACTCTTACCGCTACAGAGACTACTACCGTTATTGTGTCAAAAGACGGACGTGCACCTCCAATTTACCACTTTGTGGTAAAAAAGGTTGTCTCAGTGTCAACATACCTTGTTGTTATTCGGTTTTCCCACTTCCTACGCTCCTGCTTCGATATATTGGCTAAACTGTACATTCAGAAGGGGTCCTCCTGAGATCGAGGGCAAGGTTCTCGCCACATTTGAGTGAGTTGCACCCCATCATTACAACCGGCTTACCCCTCCCTTGACTTTTCAGAATTCATGGGAGAGACATGATAGTGGTTGAATCAAAACCTCACGTGCTCTCAAGGACAATCACCTATGTCAAAGCGAATAATATGGGGCCGAAAAACTTTTATTCCTCGTACGCCGAGTTTTTACACATATATCTTATCTTTATTTTTTATGCAAATCTCTTTGTTCCAAGCCTTGGAAATGTTCGTGGTATCTTCACCTTCCTCTTCACAAATAAAGCCCAATCTTATTTACATAGCCCCATCATTGGATTCGAGACATGTCAGATACAAAGATAAAGGACCATCGTCTCCTTTGCCTCCCCGATCCATGGATGCCCTTGCGTCCCCCCGTGCATTGGGCTCGTTTCTATTTTGCAGACCCGATGTTTGCCGTGTGGAAACCAAATAAATACTTGGCAGAGCACGAACTTGAGGTGTTACCAGCGGGCGTGAACTTGATAGATGACTGCCTCGTTAGCCTTGTCGTCCTGTTGTTGGCAAGGGAAGATGTTGTGGAGAAGTTGTTTGTGGCTTAATGGACGGAATATGAGTATCCGGAGGATCTCTTGTGTAGGGTTCCAATTGCATACTGACCATCCGCCGAATAAAGACTTTTCATCCTCAAAAACAGGGAGTACGATACCGTGATAAGTTGCATATGCAAAGAGGGCACATACTGAAGGTACAATATGTGCGAAATGTCCGAGTCCCTGCTCGAAGAAGCACTAAACCATATACGTTACAGAATGCCGTTCTTCTACTACCCCTAATACAAAGTTTACTAGAAAGACCTTGCTTACGCGTATTGAGTTGCAGCATGTTGTGAGGTTATTGGAAATATTAACTGAGGAGAGAAGGGGAATAAATGAGGAAAGGTTGACAACCTGAGGAACCAAAAATAGTTACCGTACTCTCAACTCTCATCTTCTGTGTACCCACGGCCTCAACACTCGCTGCTGTTGTATTTATGGAAACTCCGCTACATGTCAGCGAAATATGCTCCGTGATTTGCGAATACCTCAACAGTCGATCTCTTTCACGGCTCGCAAGAACAACCTCAGCATTCCGAGATCCCGCGCTGGACATTCTATACGGTCGAACAATAAATATTGAAACTCTGATGAGATGTCTTCCCTCAGACCTCTTGACTGTGCAGCGAGAAGTTCCAAAAAATGCTGCCTCTCTTCCACTGGTCTGTAGTTTTTGGATAACAAAATGGGTTTGTCCTGACACCTTCCCAGGTTCTCTCAAGGAATATCGTAGAGGGGGATGTTCCGAAGATAATGCGCTACTTTCAGCGTGTCAAGAGGCTCTGTTTATTTGGGAACGGTGCCATATGGATACCAGCTCTTCGGGAATTGGCCTCCAATGTGAGAGTTCCCTACCTTTTCCCCAATATCCGCCATGTCTGGATTGGTATCTCGGCTGCTTTACTTCTCGATCCATCTCTGTACTTTGGACCAGATGCTCAAACCGTATCCTTCCAGTCGAACGTTGAGGAAGTTGGGTACAGCTGGCTTCCCATCCTCAGTAAACACTGCTCAGCGCTCCAGAGAATGAGATTCTCTCCTGGTTTTGGTGTTAATATGTCATTCGAGACATCTTCACTCCTAACATCGTTCCAGAAGCTGATTGAAGTCGTCCTGATCCTTCCAATATCTAGTTCCGATTTTCAAATACTCGGAACTTGTCCAGCACTTCAAAAGCTAGAATTTGATGGCCAAAATGTTTTAAATTCTTGGGACATCGAAGTTCCCTCCTTAGGGTTCCCATCCCTCCGTCGATTAAAACTTCCACGACTTTACTCCCCCGAATTAGTCCCATCTTTTGCTGCGGGTTCATTCCCCCAGCTTCAAAAGGTCCACGTTTCTGGAATTACGCCAGACTCGACTGAGAGGTTGCTCTATGCTATTTCTACCTCTGCGGCATCGCTGGTTTCTTTTAAGTCACGCATGGAGGACTTTACTCAACGTGAACACTTTCTCTCGCTTTTCTCATATTTGAGGTATTGGTCTGGCACGCTTGAAAAAATAGAAATTTCCGCTCTAGGGCGTCCTCATGATAGTGGCCTGTGGCATTTTAGTCATGTATGCGCTCCCCTGCTATCATTGAATAGAATGAGGCGGTTGATTCTCTGGATTGGTCCACCTTCGGGGCTGACGATGACAGATCAGGATGCCTTCGAGATTGGAAGACAATGGAAGAGCTTACAAGAACTTCGAATTCTTCTGTCTACTACAACAGAAGGAGGTATCTCGTTGAAAGGACTAGTCGCACTGGCATCGGAGTGTCCCCGTCTCACGAGCGCAGTCATTCCCGTTTCATATGTCCAGGTGCCTCATTCTCCCGAAGGTTCGTGCAATATCTCCTTGCGTTGGCTTGCAGTTGGATGCGCAGCAATTGAGAATGAGGTCTCTATTGCCAACTTTTTCAAGATATCATTCCCCAATCTGAAAATAATCCGTCCGGACTCTGATCTACCAGAACCATACAATGAACGATGGGCTAGAGTCAAAGAATTGCTCGGGGATCGGACAGGTCCTGGAGAAGATCCAGATGAGGAGAGTGACGATGAAGCCGAATTTAATTGGTACTAGTAGCAAGTCAAGGTACCCTAGAGCGATTGATAGCTTCACAACAAGGAGATACTCGAATATATATTATTATATTGGAGTAACTAGCTGATTCACGTATAAAATCGAGAACATTAGAAACTAATAATTTAGGTCCTGACTTCCAACGGACCCAAGTAACCACCAGTCAATGGAGAACACCCTGACGCTTGAAGTTTATACTCTCTGCGTTTCCAATAAATGAATGGTTCTAAGGTTTAGCGGGATATTAATCTTCGCCTTCCTGAGCGTTGGCTTTGTTGCCGCTTACAGCCTGGTTGGATTCCCTCACTGCAGATATGTTCTAGTTTACGACACCAGAGAGGGACGGCCACGTACATAAATGATCCTTGAACATCTTTTCGCTCCACTCCTGTCGATGCATCAGCTCAGACAGCTGACTCTTTGGATTGGTCCAGGCGTTGAAAGAATTTTGCGAATTTCGA
The DNA here is from genome assembly GCA_021399455.1 of Flagelloscypha sp. PMI_526. NCBI lineage: Eukaryota > Fungi > Basidiomycota > Agaricomycetes > Agaricales > Niaceae > Flagelloscypha > Flagelloscypha sp. PMI_526. Next base: position 378,390 of record JAJTUO010000017.1, read on the forward strand.
ATTCCTTCTCTGCAGTGCATCAAAGACATGCTTGTGGATTTGTGGCGTTCGCATCAGACTGTGCTCACCTGACGACTTCAGTCATTCCGGTTTTATATCTTCAAGGGCCCCATCGCCCAGAATCTGCCTGTAATACTGCTCTAAGCGAGTGTGCAGTTGAATCGAGGATGAGGCTGCTGTGCCCGCTTTTGCGAGGCAGCCTTCCCGATTCTGAGAAGAATTCGACCAGGCTCGAAACGGGGAAAAGTGGCTCCGGGTTAAAGAACTACTCGGAAATTATCGGGTTCCTGGAGACAAACTCGATGAGAGTAGCAGCTGAATGTTTTCACTGGGATCTAAGTTTGAGGCTGTCGTATTTGCAAGAGCCAAATGACATCACTACTTTCAGAGGTTTGGAAAAGATCGTTTATAGGAAAATATTACGAATTAACATAGTAGTGAGGTAGTCATAGCTAGAATAACATGGAAAGCATAATCTAAAATGGGTTCGTAGACTTATCATGAACATGTGTGGAAGTTTGGTCGACCTGCTAGCGTCATTGCCTTACAACCGCTAGCAGCTCATTGACGCATTGCCATCCTTCTACTTGCGCTCCACCTTCTGTTCCACCTCCAATATGGGAAATATTAGGGAAAAGAGCAGCGATGAAGGATGCTACTTCGTGCAGATGTGTAACTGGCGTCAAAGTGTAAAGCGAGAGGGACTGGAGTGACGCATTCGGTTCTGACGTTGTCGAAGTATTGGGAGCAGTGGGGATGGGGTTGATGGGAATAGATAATGTTTTCAAGTTCCTACACCGCGAAAAGTGGAGTAGGCCGTTGAAGGATGGCGTCAAATGTGCTGGATGTGCTGCAGGTGGAGAGGAAAGAGTCAGGTGGACGAGGCTTGGCCATGATTGAGATATCTTGAATAAATCTTTGTCGTGAAGAGTGAGCTTTCCTTTAGCCAATATGATGTCGAGGGTAGACAGGGAAGCAAGGGAGAGGAGGGGCTGAAGTTCTGCTAGGGATAGTTCGACCAGGTTTGTCGTGACATAATGGTTGGGAAATTCGTGAATAATCAGCCTTTCGAGGCACTTAAAGTGGGAGAGGGTAAAAAACAAGGACTGATAGTACTTTGTCGTCGTCGCCCCGTTAACAAAGGAGAGAGTTACCTCTTTCAGCGGTGATGCCCTAGCTTTCTCTAGGAAATCTGCGCTCAAAAGAGGATCGCCTGTGAGAATGAGCCTTTCCAGCTGAGGATAGGCGGGGCCAATGAAGATCACTTCTTCGGTGAGTGTGGCCTCTAGATGACGCAGCTCGCGGAAGTGGCCATAACGCAAAGATGGCATCGAAAGTCCGTTCGAAATGGCCACGTCCTGAATCGTAAGACTTCGAAGTACAGTAGAATCTCCAAGATGCTCCAAACACGACGCCTCAAGTACTGAACCTCGCAGGTCAATATGACTCACATCCCATTGAGACACTACCTCGGAAAGCTTCGATTGACGGGTGCGAACACCGCCAAATTCGATGCGACGAAGGGAAGGGCAACGGGTGGGAAGAGTACTGATCCACTTTTCGACACTCTGTTCCTCGTCGTCCCCAGCAGCGCCAGGGCAGAGGATATGAGTCGAAAGATGGGCCAAGCGGGGACTGAGGAGTGCGTTTATCTTGAAACACCAATCGCGACATGAAGATGTATAATCATAAAATGACAAACGACGCAAATTCGGGAAGACGAATTTGGCTTGAGGAAGGCACGCGGCTGAGAGGTGTTCTAGGACGCGCGCCGCGTCTTCGATGTAGAGGGAGATATCCAGAGAGCGAATACGACGAGCATAGAACGCGAAGCGAAAGATTTCTCTTTCTGTAAAGGGGCGGAGAAACATCTTTGTACGCGTCATGGATTAGCTATTCTAGTTGGCTGGAAAAGTATATAACAAGAGGCATACCAATTCATCTCGGAGTCCAAGAAACGGCTGTTTTCTCACCTCTAGCAAGTCTCTGGGTAGACATTGGAGGAGTATCCCAACTTGACTTTCTGAGCTGTAGAGCGCGTCGAGAGCCGGTTCAGAGAAGAATTTATTCGTCTGCGCCAGCCTTGCTAAGCTGGGTTTCGAGTCGCACAATGCGAAACAGATCATAGAACTGATTTCAACGATGGAGAGCGCGTGATTCATCGAGAGAGAGGGAAGGGGACGAATGGGCTAAGAATCGAAACGAAAAGATTGGGTTTTAAGGGACTCACTTTGAACACGCTGCGCAACAGTTGTACAAATATGCGGTCCAGACCAGGTTCCGTTTCCGGTTATTGGACCTCTGCTCCTGGTTGCGTAGTTGGGTGTGTGTGAAGCATTGCCGAGACGATCGACGATGTTCGTTGCTGGACGGAATTGTGTGTCACTATGGGACTGCCCCATACGGAAACACCAAGACCAGCTATGCTATGGACCGAGTATGAGATTGGCAGCTATGGATAGAGGGAGAGAAGCACAGTTGGATTTATCACCGGATACAGCTTTAGAATTTGAGTTCGGTAAAAACAATTGGGGGTGGGCCTACAAAGCATGGCTAGATCGTTCCAGAGTGCTCCAATAGCTGGACGAATACGTCCGCGGATAGTAATGTTGAGCCACGCGTCCAAGAGATGACGGATTACTCCGAACTGGGATCGAGGATGAGTTAGATTGCGAGACACGAATTGAATTAGGCAATTTATCGTGGGAAGAGAATTCAGGAATCGGTTTAACTACTAACTAGCTTCTCAAATGCTATTCAGGAAGCAGCTCTATTAGATGGATGACGTCCTGCGCATTAATTTTCAACAGCTTAGAAGCACGTGAGAGTTGAAGGAAGCTTGGTTCTAAGCGCTCAAGTGATCGCCGACGGACGTTGATGGGCTATCTCGAATGTAGGATGAATGGCCGAAAGTTGACGCTAATCTCTTAGGCTTAGCTTCAAGTCTCTGCAATCCAAGTCGAAGGAAACTTGGGAGGAGATCGGCGCCCCAAAAATATCGAGTCACCATGTCAGTTTTGTGATCGTGTGACAGGCGCGTCTCACGCTTCTGCTCCCACAACCACCTCTACCCGCGGGCTTACATCACCGCCTACCGCCATGTTTGAAGCTAAGCTCCAAGAAGCATCCATGTTCAAGAAACTCCTTGACTGTTCGTTCTTGCCATTTTCACGCGTGTATGCCTGGTACTGATCGTGGTTCCTTTCCTATTTTTCACCTCCCTTTTCGCGTTGCTATTGCTTTCCGGATGCCGTCGTGACGCGTTCATATCGTCTCATATATACCATGGCCATAATATTTAGCCGTCAAGGAGCTCGTTACGGATGCCAACTTCCAGTGCGAGGAAGAGGGCATCAACCTCCAAGCCATGGACAACTCTCATGTCGCGCTTGTCTCGGTGAAGCTGAAACGTTCTGGGTTCGTTTTTATTCTTTCCTTTCATTTCAGCGCGACTTATTTTTTGCACGCGTCCAGATTCGCCAAGTACCGCTGCGATCGTGCCGTGCCGTTGGGTATGAACTTAGGATCTTTGACAAAGGCGCGTCCTTTCTCTTGTGTCTCTCCCGTCGAAATCTAACCACCTGCATTTTAGGTTATGAAATGCGCCAAGGACGATGACACTGTCCAGCTGCACGCGACTGACGAGGCGGACGTACTAAATCTCACCTTTGAAGCGAGATGTGCGTGTACAAGTTTCTTGTCCAACTTAACACTAACTAATAATTCTTCGATTCGTAGCCGCCGACCGAATATCCCAATACGATCTTAAGCTCATGGACATCGATTCAGAGACATTAGGCATCCCAGACACCGAGTACGAAGCAATTGTCACTATGCCTAGTGCCGAGTTCTCTCGCATCGTCAGGGTGCGATTTATTTTGTCCCAAGACAGTGACCAGATACTTATTTATGGCTTGTAGGATCTTACTCAGCTTGGCGAGTCTGTCCGAATCGAAGTGGCTAAGGATGGAGTACGTTTTGCCGCTGAGGGAGAGAGTGCGAATGGCAATGTATTTTTGAAGGTATTTTCTTCCTGCCGTGCACGCGAAAGTTCTGAACGCTGAGATTGTTGTCAGCCCACAAGTGGCGACATTCGCCCAATCAAAGTTGAAAAAGACGGCGAAGATGCCAACTCCGACGACGAGGCGGGCTCATCGAAAGCTGCCAAGAAGTCGAAAGTCAAGAAAGAAAAAGGCGACGATGTGGATATGGACGACGAAAAAGACGACGAAGACGAGCCTGAAGAGAAGGATGAAAATGAGGAGAGCGAGGCTGAAGAAGACAGCGACGGGGGAAGCAAGAAACGGAAGAAGAAGAGCGCTGGTTCAGATAAACCTGCGAAGAAGGCTCGAAAGAGCAAAAAGTCTGATGACGACGATGGAGAGTTCAACGAAGTGAAAATCGCCATGAACTCGCATGTCGCCTTGACGTTTTCGTTGAAGTACCTTGTCAACTTCTCGTATGTTTTCCTTCGTTCTTCTTACTGCCAATTGACCTGACGAGTTTGTTTCTCTGTTAACAGGAAGAGTCAGTCTCTGAGCAAGAAGGTCGCACTCAAGATGAGCAACGACGTTCCACTTTTGGTCGCCTATGATTTTGGTCAAGGAGAAATTAACTATTATCTGGCACCAAAGATTGGGGACGAGTAGACGGACAAAAACGAATTCAAAAGATAGCACTGTTGCATATTTTTCTTTCCTACATATCTAACACGTTGCTTATGTATACCTATCTCATGGGCTCTCAGTATCTTTCGATTTATTAGAGCTCGTCCTTTGAATTCTGGCACAGTTAGAATAGAAGCGTGGTATGTCATAAACCACCCATTTCCCTATCACAATATGAACTTCTGGTGGGCAAAATACTAAGAGACGGGCTTCAAAAGCCGTATTTCGCGTGTGTTTATCTCGTTCAGAGCCGTATAGATCCACCACAACTTTCACTAAAACGGAGAACAGGTGGAGCAGGAGCGAACGAAAGGCTACGGCGGCCGGGTTTGAGGAAGTTTCAAGTCTTGCCTCTGCCTTCCATGACCATTTTTGCTTCAACTACTCGGAACATAATCTAACCCGTGGTCTCAATCCTAACGGCATTCGACGTTGCGACTGGTAGACATGTTCAGGAGAACCGACAGATTCAACAGACGGCCGTGGTGATGTTTTGCGTTTCATCATGCAAATCGACCGGAAACACGAAAGCTGCTTTCGACGCGATGCTTACCATTGGTACACTAAAAGCAGCTCTCTATTTTCGTTTCATTGAACCAATCTTTGTAGCCTACAACAATTCGTAGAAATGTAAATCTTGGCGTTTCGTCCCTCGCACAACACGACTGCTACGAGATCCTGTTTTGACAAGGACAGCACGTCTCTTCCTCACGGAAACTGTTTCTTTTTTCTTCGCTTTGTCATCTTCAAATGGATCCATCCAAAGCTAATGGCACGCATCGACTCCCCCCTTGCCCGAAGAGCGACAAGACGCCTTCGCCGCCGCTGAAGTGGTGATTAGATCTTTTACAAGCCCAATTTTCGCTTGACGAGTCTTTTCTATAGCTTTTGAACAGTTCAAGTATTTCTGAAGAGAGCCGCCAAGCACTTGTAATCATCTCTACTGTGAAGGCTTTGCTGGCAGTTGTCCTAAAGTAGTTCGGCCTATGAACATACTTAACCGACCTCCGAAATTACTTCTCCTCTGAAGTCTCGCACGGTTCTGTGGGATTTTTGAATTCTCCCTTGCTGCTCAGTCATGTCGGAAAAGGAAGAATCCAGGACGTCCACTCCAGTGAAGGAGCTCGACACTGTTCGCCTTAGGAAAGCAGTCCGCAAATTGGTTCGTCGCCCCGCACCCCGCGTTTTTGGTTACTGAGTTCTGCATTCTCCAGGATTACTCACTTCTTCCCATTATGACCCTTTACTACCTGCTCTCTTTCATTGACCGTGCAAGTGAGTCTACTCACTTAAATAATCTAAAGGGCCCTCTCCCTCAACCATTGCTTCTAGACATTGGAAATGCCCGCGTTGCTGGCCTGCAGAAAGACCTCAAGTTAACTGACCATCAGTATCAAGTTTGCGTAACAGTCTTGTTTGGACCCCATATAATGGGCGAGCTTCCAGCCAACTTACTCCTCAAGAAAATTGGTGCCCATACTTTAATGCCGACTCTTCTTACTCTGTGGGGTATAATTGTCACCCTCGAAGGTAATCAGTACTCTCTGCTCACTCTTAACAGTCAACACTCACACTAGCTAGGGCTTGTTTCATCCTATGGTGGTCTCATAGCAGTGAGATGTGTTTTGGGTGCCGTTGAAGGACCAATGTTTCCTGGTATGCTGATCTGCTTTGGAATATACAAGTTTGAATAATGTTCATTTTTCTTTCAGCTGTCATGTTATACCTCTCAGAGTTTTATACTCGAAAACAACTGGCTCTGAGGTATGTCTAATTCTCATGATAACATTCTTTTTTGTGACGTTTCCTCCAGAATTGGCATATTCTTCTCTGCAGCTTCTCTCTCGGGAGCGTTTTCTGGCCTGTTGGCCGCTGCGATTTCAAAAATGGATGGCGTGGGTGGAAAAGCCGGATGGGCATGGATTTTCATCCTGGTTTGTACAATCATTTCTTCATCTCTTCATAAACCTGAGGTTCTTTCCAGGAAGGCCTATTCACAGTTTGTTGTGGTATTCTAGGATACTTCGTCGTTCCTTCTACCCCACAAACGTCCAAGTTTCTTACAGCTGAAGAAAAAGAGTGCGCTCCTTATAACCAAGTCGCGTTCAGCTAACTAATCTCTGTGGTAGAATCATTACTCTAGCCTTAGAACGCGATCGCCCTTCCCTTCACCCAGCAGATCGATTCAACTTGAAAGATGTCTTCAAAGCGGCAGCCAGTCCTCATGTCCTTTTGGTTGCTGTCATCCTCTTCTTGGCGGGTACAAATATGTATGGACTAGGGAACTTTAGTCCCAGTATCATCAACCAATTGGGCTTTAAACCCATCCATAGTCAGCTTCTCAGTGTTGGCCCTTACGCCCTTGGGTTCGTCGGTGAGACTTTTGATATGCTTGATATTTAAATCATTCCCTCATCCGCAATTTCAGCCTCTATAGCTTCTGCGTACCTCTCCGACAAATACCAGAACCGATCCGTCCCAATAGCCCTATTTTCAATCTTTGCTATGATTGGCTACGTCGTCTTCTTCACTGCTGAGGCCAAATACACTCGCTATGGTGCCCTCTACATTATCCTACCAGGTACTTATGCTGCTGGACCTCTCGCATACGCATGGATGGCCAATAACTCTGAACCTCATTATCGGAGGGCAACTGCCATTGCCCTTGCAGCAGTTGGTGCTAACTCTGGAGGAATTTTGAGCTCTTGGATGTACCCAACGAAAGAAGGACCCAAGTTTAGGAAGACGACGATCATGAACTTAGTTTTGTGAGTATTCTTTTTACCCGGCCCAGTACTTTGTGCGAGTTATGCTAACGTAAATGACAGTGCAATTTCAATTGCTGCTCTAAGTGCCCTGAATGCTTGGATGCTGCACTCAAAGAACAAGAAGAAGGAGGCAGAGAGGGACAAGATTTTGAAGCCGTTCTCTGAAGGTAAAGATGCGGAAAGCCTTAGCTCAGAAACAGAGGGCTTGAAAGCTTGGTTGGCGCTTGGAGACACTCACCCCGATTTCCGTTATAAGTTGTAACTCACAAGATTTCACGACCTTTAAAGAATACTCTTCACATCCTGCGCTCTATGGTTTTACTTTCTTAATTATGATAATGAGTGATTCTTCATGTTTTTCTGAAACACATTCGACTCTCGCTCCTGCTACTCGACTTCGCCCGCTCGGTGAAGTATCAACACACCTAGGAAGACTCCCCTTACTTTAGCCTTGATAATTCATAATCTGTTTCTCCACCTAAAGACTGTAAAAGCTGCATCTTTTTTCAAATTATAGGGAGTTAGGAAGTTCGTAGTCCTGAGGGAAGGGATGAATGTACCCTGAAAACAGTGTGTGTGTGAATCTTCTGACTAAGTCTTGTCAATTTTCTTTTGCCTGTCGTGTATTTGGAAAACAATGTTGTAGAAGGCAAATCATTTATTGGTAAAATCTGGTGATTATAGCCTAAGTGAAAAGACGAGGATTCTTTTTTTGGGTTTGTGCAACGGAGTGACTCTATCAACAAGAACACAAAGATGGGGTGGAGACGGGAAGCGCTCCTGTTCATGATATATTCCAATTACGTGAAATGTTAAAGCGGTAGCTTACATGTTATAGTACAAAGGCTGCAAGGGTTCTGAGAAGTTTGAATGGAGGAAACTTTCCATTGGTAACAAATTGACAACAAAGATGTACGAAATACCATGGAAAACTTCATCCATTCGACTAGCCGAGCTCACGCTGCTTGTTCATACATTAGGTTGAAAAGGGGGGAACGTCCGGATGGAAGACTCAGCCTCGTTTAGAACAAGACAGACTCAGTCCATAGTTTCGGATTCCTCTGGCTCCATAGCTCACCACCCCAAGTCTGGTCAATCTCATTTTCCATCGAATCCCATAAACGCAAACTCCCTGTCCCATAAAATGATCTAATGGAAGGAACTCTTCGAGAAATGGCCATCAAAATTTTTTCAAAGTTTATAACTCCACCATTCCGGTCTCGGAAGAGGATACCAAAGTCTACAATTTTCAATTTTGAAAGGGACTGGCTCACAGTCGGGAGGTCCAAGTCACGCAGCAAAGTTCTGTGTTTAACCTGGAAGTTGCAGAATCATCAATCGTCCACTCACAACAGTCTTAGAAAACAACGTACTAGGATTTCGAGTAATGTGGGCGTCAAATGGTTGTCGTTACGAGGTTCAATGAGGAAAACAAGTTTGTGAATATCAGGTGTCTTCGATGCCAAAGTCCTCAGATGGTGGGTACTGAAGAAGTCGAATGCGATGCCCAGATATAGGTTCCTCAGTCGTTTAAGTCCAGGAAACAGATTGACTGGGTCACTTGTAGCAGTCGAATAACGGAACCCAGTGACCTCAAGCGTCTCAAGCTGATCAGCATGAGTGAGGAGAGTAAAGAAATCGGCTCCGTCATCGCAAAGATTGAGATCGATCCTAAGCTCAACCAGCTGACCAACGCTGAGCCCATGAAGAACATCAAATGATGGGAGTGGAATAATGTGAACCACATGAAATTGGGATGCATGGGCCTTGAAAAGGGGAGTTAATGGAATGGAAGTTGCTATTGGTTGGGGCAGGGGGAAGGTCTGACTTCTCAGGGTCCATTTAAAGACCTTTAAATTAGGGTGTGTTGGAGCTCTGAGAGGAGAGAAGAGAACCACGTTGTGGAAGGGAATGCTGATGAGACGGTATTGAATTTCTCTGAGAAGTGGAGATCCGGAGATGATCTTTCGAATGCGTGGATCGGGATCGAGATTGGGGTACATTCCTAGATACAGGTTAAGGACACGGAGGACGGGGAAAGCTATAAGGGGATCGTTGGGATGACTATACATGTCTTTGAGGACCGGATACTGCAAAGAGAGAACAGTTAAGCGGGATGAAACCATACTCAGTGCAAGCTTTCCATTCGGTCCCCATAGCTCCGGCCATAGGACTGAGTCTCCTATTGCCAGCTCGTCGAGTGACGTGAGAGAGGGTAGCAAAGAAGCTAGTCGCACATCTATTTCATTTGCTTTTGGGTAGAAAGAGCTATTCCAAGAGCTGTCGAGAGGAGTGAGAATCTTCTTTGTTTGCCTAAAAATTCGCTTCAGGAATGTAACGGGTTTGGGCGGGGGATGTATCGGGTTGGAATTAATTGGGAGGCGTATCGAAGGCATGAAGCGAAGTCTCTTGACGAGAGTAGGATTTTGTCTAGTAAAGATTAATGAAGGAAACAGAGACAACTAAGCAACATACGAGGCCAGACTCAACCGCTTCGACAGTATCTCAAGCCGTTCATCCACATTATTGTTGGTGAAAAAGGGAACTAAGTCTAGAGACTCGAATAGACGGGTTCTACAAATCTGATAAAACGCGCGATTGACGCGTTTCGCGACATCTAGTGACGCATATGGTAGGAAAGCAACAATCTGAGCCCAGAGTTCTGGAGGGACCGTTGGTGTCATGAACAATAGTAGCGACGTAAGAGCCGATGTCCGAACTATAAACGCTTGAGGTGTCTCGACCTTGCGATGAGTCTTTAAAAAAGCTGTAGAATGCCGCAAGTGATGGAAGTGAAAGCCAAGCGTTTTGACAGCGCTTCTTCGACTCAGCTGTACTCTGGTAAAATGTGAGTGAGCTGCCAGTGATGCGACCGATCGACACTGCTCAAGTGCTGCATAAGTTTGCTCTCGAGAGCAAGTTCTCCGGCGAATCCCTTCAGTTGCTCATATGTCACTCGCTCGCTCAAATTATGTAACTATTTGCTTCGCATGCGGAATTCATAGACTGCTCTCCCTTTGCTCAATCACTTGGGTCCATAGAAATTCTTTAGTATAGTATGAAAGTGCTGTCCCTGAATCAAATCAATTTCAAAATTACCACTAAGGTTCTACTTAGCAAATCTCAGTGCGAATCAAATAATCGGCTTAGCCATACGTCCGCTCGCTCCCTCCTCTTGTCGTCCATTTTGCGAGGGCATTGCTCAGAATTCGGGTCCAAGTCTCTCAATTCGCAATCACCCTTGATAGCGGCTCATCTCTAGAGAGAAGGTGTATCGACGAACAAGGTCTCTTTCAGACCCTCCGGAAATCTGTCGCCAACAGCTGCCTTGTCAGCCTCTTCAGCGACCTTTCTGATGGCTTCAATGTCCTCTTTGCTCAGGTTTACATCGGTAGAGTTATGATTCTCTTTGACATACTAAAAATAATGTTAATGGGAAGCATAATGATGTGGGCGTCACCAACCTTGATTTTTCTTGTCCCTGGGATAGGAATGATTGGGCAACCAGGTATACTTTGTGCAACGAGCCAGGCAAGGTCTACTTGAGTAGCTGAGACGCCGTGCTTTACACCGATGGACTTTAGCGTCTCAGTAACTTTCATGATGCGAGGGAAGTTGTCCTCGCTATAGCGGGGGACGGTCTTGCGCCAGTCATTCTCATCAAAGTCGTCTGGGGAGGTCTAGAGAGGAAAGCATGTCAGTCGGCCTGCATCATGAGCAAGTTGGTATTTTTCATACTATCTGTCCTGAAAGTAATCCCCTTCCAACAGGAGAGTAGGCGACGATGGCAATACCCAGTTCTCTGCACGTCTCCAGCAGTCCAATCTCTTCGCGCTCTATGTCAAGCGAAAAGGGATTATATTCAACCTGAACAGCGGAGATGGGGTGCACAGCGTGAGCGCGACGAAGAGTCGAAGAAGACACTTCAGAAAGTCCTAGGTACTTGACTTTACCCTCTTTGACGAGCTCAGCCATGGCTCCCACAGTCTTCTCGATAGGGACCGTTTTGTCGGCTCGCTAAACCGAAATAAGATCATACAAAGGACAATAATAGGACACTATGTCTTACATGGGCATAAAACAGATCGATCTGGTCAACCCCAAGCCTGCTCAGCGACTGAGCGAACGCAGCCTTGACATACTCGGGCTCGCCATTAATCATTCGAGGTTCCGTGACAAATCCAAACTTGGTAGCGAGGAAGATCTTGGACCTATTTCCAGTCTTCGCAAACCTAGGTGTAGTAAAATGAGATGGTGTTCCCTGGGTTAAGTGAACAGTTAGAAGCATGAAACTTGCCACTTCCCAACCAAGTCCTCAGTATCCCCGTAAACATCAGCGGTATCCCAATGCGTGGCTCCAGATTGGAACGCAGAGTCAAGAAACTAGAGACTAAACATCACTTCGTGTAAGGGCATGGATAAGGAGAGCACCCACCTCGAGGCGTTCCTCGTCTGTGCCAGCAGGACCATATGTATGCGAGAGATTCATCAAACCCAGCCCAATGGCAGGGATGTCTGTGAAACCTATCTTAGCAGTTGTAGACATTGTTGTAGTTTTGTGGTTAATAGACTAACACCAATGAACTGCTCTTTAAATACAGGAGACAAACGGTTGATTGTCATCTTTCACCCCGAGTAGTCTTTCCCTCCAATTGAGTTGTTTTTCTTGGAGTTGGTATAATGAGACCGACTGGTACTATTCAAGCACCACGTTCGCACTCGAGACCGAACCTTCGGGCGACTCTCTTGTTCAATTACTCATACACCACGCAAAATTACTCATAGACCGCTCTCTCGCCCAATTACTCAGTCTCTCAGAAATTCTTTAGTATATTACAGCCGTGCTACGCCGGAATCAAAATCAAGCTCGAAATTTACCACAAGGGTTCTTCAGCCCAGCGGTGACTGTTCTGTCGAGGAATCGGGGTCCGAAGAACCTGAAGAATGAGAAAAAAAGGCAACAGCAGCAGGGAGTGGAGCTAATGTAGGTACAATAATAATACATTCACTTGAGCAAAGAAACCATATCTTGGAGTGTGTAGTTATCTGAAAACCAGTCAACTGGGACTACACTTCCTGTTGCAACTTTAACTTTGGATTGAATATGTGCAAAAGAGATCGAATCAACCCCAATACCGCTCAAGGTCGCTGAAAAGTCTAGAGAAATACTCGTGAGCGAGAGACTTCAGTGTCCATTGGCTCAGAAAGCTTACCAAGTGTATCGGTAGGACCTAGACCCAAAACAGCCTGGATTGCCCAAACGAATACTTTGTCAGCCTGGGTGGTGGTTGGCGAAGACGGGAGCGTGATCTCCTCAACGGAGTGAGTCTGAGCAGTGGAATGGCTGAAGGAGCTGTTCCTTGTTGGCCGAATGTTTGGGTAGTGTCGATTCCGTTGGAATGGATAGGTTGGAATCGAAGTGGTCTGCATATTCAAACCCCGGAAAACCATGTTCCAATCGAGGTCAATACCATGGGTGAAGAGCTGTGCTAGGGCAGAAAAGAGTGCTTCCAATTGGTCGCCTCCGCGGCGCGACGTAACAGCAAGTGGAGCGAAGTTGTGGGATGAGGAGAGAATGGGATAGATCGCGGGCTGTGGTCCAACATCTAATATTATGCTTTGGGGGTACACTTCTCCTATGGCAAATGTTGCTTGATCGAATCGAACGGGGTCACGAGCATTGGTGGCCTATGAACATTCAGTTGCACTAGATTCCAAACTGTTCATAAAAGAATGCCGTACCCAGTAATTTGGTGGGATAGATTTCAATATTCGCCCATAAGTGCTCGAAACGAAAGGAATGGTGGGCTGCGACAACTGGTCACTATGAAGCTTGGACCAAGTTTCTAGTCCCGCAAGACCACCCGCAATAGAAGGACTATGAAAGCCTAAATCGCAATGAATACATGCTGAGATAGCCCTAGATAAAACGGTTTTACCATGAGCAACATTTAGTTCAGTACATCGAAGGCCATGTGCCTTTGTAGCAACAACGAACGCCTCAATTTGCTTTAGGGGTCCAGAGACAACGTGGCTCCCTGGATTATTGTAGATTGCGATAACGAGATCTGGGGTTTCTTGAAGAAGGGAACGAATCTCGTCTTCGGAAGCCGCGACAAGTGCCATCCCCGATGGCGATGACGCAGGGCTCACAAGTAGAGCTTCTCTCCATATAACCAGATCTAAACCCATTTCGAAAGAGAGAGCACCGGATATGACTAACGTGAAAATAATGAGTAACCGACCACATGATAAATGACCCAAAACTAACTCACCTGAAGCAGCAATTTCGCCAAGTGAATGACCTACAACTGCAGATATCTGAATTCCAATGTTCTGCAGCCACTGTCCTAGGGTAACTTGGAATACAAATATAGCAAGCTGGGAGTATCCTCCTATGGCACTGAAATTCTCCGTTTCTGTTGCGGTCATGTAGCCTATAACATCAAATGATGAGACCTTTGAAGCAAGGCGGGCATTTTGTTCCAAGATGGTTCGGAATGTTGGCAATTTTGAGAGACCCGCCGCCATACCCGGGTAATGGAGACCCTGACCGGGAAAGGCGAGGATAACAGGACGTGGAGTTCCGTTCATATGGGGCTGCACAGCGTCCACAGTAAGCTTGTCCGCCAGGTCCTTCATTGATGTAACCGTGCATCCAAAACGGTAACGATAGTATTCGCGTCCAACAGACGCAGTGTAGCAAACAGAACCGGCATCTTGAGACGAGTATTGCTGGCAGAAATCAACGTACGACTTGACATATTCCCTCAATGCTTCGGGTGTTTTCGCACTCAGAATGAACGGCGCTACGGTCAAGGAACCATGGGTCGAAGATATTGATGAAGGAGGCGGTGATTGTAGAATGGCTGCGGCGACGGTCCCTGATATTCCATTTGCTCTATTGGTAACATATTAGATAAATTGTTATTGGTCATTTGGTAGCAGAACGTACAGAACAAGAGCTGAGTGTCTTGAGTTGTTTGGCAAAGTCGCCGGGATAGGGGAAATTGAAAGTGGGATGCTCGTTACATCCAAGGAGGGACTGCGGTTTTCGTTCGTTAGGTGCGCAATCCCGGGAACAATTTGATGTTCAAAGGACAGAATTGTCTTGGCAATGCCAACAAGACCGGAGACATTTTCTGTATGACCAACGACGGTTTTTCCAGCACCAATAATAAGTGGTGCCTCAGGTGTATGTGAGTTGGCAAAAACTCGGTTGAGAGCCCGTATTTCCACTGAATCTCCTAGAATGGTCCCTATTTTAAGCTTGTGAGCAATCATTTATTGGATGAAGCAGATAAATTCCTGACCAGTCCCATGGGTCTTCAATTGGAAATCAATAAATTTTTACTTTAAAATTTTGATGGTCTTGACTTACCTCCACAAAGCTAGGAAATCGAATCAGTCGCATGCACTCAGCTTGAGTGAATTGGGCTTACTGAATATCTTTAGGAGAGAGTCGAGCCATTTGAAGGACTCGATTCTCAACAGTCACTTGTCCTTCAATGCTTGGTGCAGCAATACCTTGAGTTCGACCATTGTGGCGTACGTCAGACGCCTTTATGACGGCAAGAATTCGATTCCCATCACGTATGGCGTTGCTTCTGGTCTTCAAAACCATAGCCGATACCCCTTCGGATGAAACATAGCTTGAAGAATGTTCTGTTAGACGAGAGTCCAGGGAGCAGGATTCCAAACTAACCCATCAGCTCCATTGGAAAATGTTGCACAACGGGAGTTAGGTGAAATCATTCCATGGTCTGAAAGAACGCTGAAATGGCCAGGTCTGGTATTCAAAGGATGAGTTAGAGGATGATATGGGCAACACAATATGTACCCAGCGTGAGTAAATGCCCCTATGACCAGAGCTGTCTCTGCGTTTGGGTTGTATCTAAGGTGTTTCACAGCTAACAGGTCTCATTATAACCAGTAAGATGTAATAATATTAAGCACATACCAAGGTCAAAAGCAACAAGTCCACCAGAACAAGCTGTATCGACAGTAATAGAAGGGCCATGAACGTCAAGCAGGCTACAGAAATGACAAATGAGAAAAAGAATTAGATGGGAAATGGTATGAAACTGACTAGCTGACTCTTCCTGACCCAAAGCTCGGCAATAACCCTTCCGCTAAGTACCGAGAATATGCTATAAAAAAATTAAGCATAGGCTACAACCAAGAAGTAAAACCCTTACCTCCAAATCCTTTTTCCTGAATCAGCATGGACAAATATCCTTCATCCATAATAGTACTCGAAAACACTGCCAAGTTGCTCCCTTTGACCGCCCTCATCGGGATATTTGCATCTTCCAAGGCAGTAAAGGCGGCCTCTAGAACCAGTCGATTAGAAGGCGAAACAAATATGGCCTCCGCAGCTGAGATACCAAAGAACTGGTTATCATAGCTCTCGATATCGATAAATCCTGCTTTGGTGGAGATGATGTCACCATCTTGAGGTGGTTGGGAAGAGGATGGATTACGGTAATATGAGGCATGATCCCAACGATTCGTAGCTTCGATAGAGGTGATGATGTCGGAGCGTTGAGAGATAAGTGCCTCCCAAAACGAGGATGGGTCATTTATCCCTCCTGGAAGTCGCAGGGACTGGCCGACAATTACGATGTCATTTCCATCACCCTCATCAATGGTCTCTCGGAACGGAGGGGCACCAGCGGATTCGAAGGATACGTCTTGCTTCGATGGAGCTCCTGGCACAGGTACGGCTTCTGAAACGACATCACCACCCATTAAAAAAGCTGTGAGAGTGGAGATAGTCGGATAATCAAAGACTAATGTCGAGGATACGCCCTCTGCGCTGTCCCGGACAATCTTCTCAGCTGACTCTTTCATTTGGCCAACAATTCTTTGTCTCAGAACTGTTGCGCTCAGACTCGAATTTCACGTCATAAAACAACCGTGCATTAGGTGGAGAGCACATACCTGTCAAACCCGGCTTGGAAAAGATCTTCATGTTCTAACACAGACCTTCCAACCAACTCTTTCACTTCTCCACTTAGCCATACTCGGGTGGCCTCTGCGTTCCATTTCACTTGATGGGATTTGCCAAGCTCCATAGCTCGATATCTGTAAAGAAGATGAACACCATGAAGGGTCATAATCCTACAAACTCACGCTTCCTCAATATCATCTTCAAACATCTTCAATGCAGCCTTTCTCATCACAGTCCCCTTGCCAGCTCTTGGTAAAGGATTCTTTGCCACAAGAATCATTTCTTTGAATATTCGACTTGCCGGCGGTGCTTGAGCGTTTGCCTCTTCAACAGCGGGCCTAGACGGAGTAAATTCAAAGCTCGGAGATATATATGCAAAACTCATACCAAATGCCATCGCGGAATTTGGCAATGTTGATTGTCTGGATAGGTGCTTTCGGTTCAACTAGGAACCCGGCCATTGCGTGACCTGTTCCAAACATAATTCCACCATTGACCCTAAATAAAATCGGTGTTGAGACAAAAGCAGTCAAAAGATATGAAAACTGCATTGTACAAAGGATGTCCACAAATAGTCATCTCCATTGCTAATGGCATAGTCTTCTCGCCTGTTGAGTGAACAATCACGTCGTCCAACCTTCCAACACTGTTACCTGGCGTCAGGATCATCATCAGAGGGAAGGTCGGATCATAAAACTTACATTTTCCAATGATCTTTCTTAGTGGGATGAGGCACCCATAAATCAGAGGTTGCATATCCCTTTATACCTGAATCCTCCATATTGTGCAGAGCGGGTTTATGAGTCTTTGAATCCTGAAAAAGAAGTTCATTATCTGCCATTCAAGACAAGAATAAAATAAAATAAAGCTCACAAGCAGCTGCATTTCATACACTTTACTCCCCTCATCTTGCTCAACCCATTTGATATTAAAATGTCTCCCTTCAGGAACCAACATGTAATCATACTCCTCGCTCCCCCAATCAAATATAAGTCCAAACTCGCTCGCACCCGCCGCACAGCGAAGGATGATACCTGCGTTGAGGAGTGCTTGTGCAGTCAGGC
Organism: Flagelloscypha sp. PMI_526; assembly: GCA_021399455.1. Lineage (NCBI taxonomy): Eukaryota > Fungi > Basidiomycota > Agaricomycetes > Agaricales > Niaceae > Flagelloscypha > Flagelloscypha sp. PMI_526. The sequence continues at coordinate 395,842 of JAJTUO010000017.1, forward strand.
GAGGGCATGGACCGCCCCCGTACCACTATCATAGAGAATAAATGTCATTAGCATTGTAAAAAGCAGCTTAGAAAAAGAAACGAATCTCACAACTGCGCGAAGTTTAGCTAACCGTTCCAAAGTTGCACTACCCATTCCAATCCAAAGGTCCAGGAACGCAGGAGCCGCAACTAAACAATCGGCTTCAGACAGCGCAACATGTTCTAGCACGTTCTTCGGTGTCGGGGTCATTGGTGCACCAGCCGCATTGGGGGGAAAGATAGCATTGACGCCATGCGAGTAAATGGGCACCAAAAAGGAAGCACACCAGCTCATTAAATGCGCGTTAGGGAGAATATGGGATGACATCACATATCGAGGCGTCCATTTTGCCATAGTGTGAAAGAATGCTGAGATATATTTTTATCAGCGAAGAAAGGGCGCATAGAGAGAAGACCTACGTTCGCCTGCCCACGATAAAAATACTTCATGAGAGACAGGGATTGTCTTCGGATATCCTGTTGTTCCGGAAGAATGGAAGAACATGCACGTTGAGAGGAGAGAGACTGGATTGACAGGTTTCGGATAGCTTGGCAGAACTGGTTCTTCTACATGAACAGAGGGAAATAGGTCATCGAGTGTTGGGAATTCGTCAATAACCAGATTCCAATCTGGGTCAACTAGGCTCTTGAGTTCCTCCAAAACGTTGCCCAGAGATTGTTGCGTCGTAATGAGTCGATGACAATTTGATGCCTTCAACATCGTCCACACAGCAGGAGCTGGAAGACGCTGGAACATCAAGTACGGCTAATCCAAAGCAAATGGTATCAGTTTTTCCGGACTACCGAAAGCGAAAAAAATTCGTACAACAAGTCCGGCAGTCATTGACCCACCATAGACAGTCTGATAAACCACTATATCGGCCACGGCGAACAAACCAACAACTTCTCCATCTCGTCCTCCGAGTCTACTAGGTCTGAGGAAATGCGCAGCGCGGAGAGTTGCGTGGTAAAACTCGAGATGGGTAACCTTCTTCAAGGCGATTCCATCGTGATAATGCCAATAAGGGATCTGAGGATTGTGAATCGCGTTGAATTCGATTGCCTCGGGAACTGGAATATTGAGGGGTGTGGCAATGTCCTGAGTAGGGTCCATCCTGAAGAACAGAGCTAGGAGAGAAGACCACGGGAGTACCAAAAGTACGAGTGGTCTTAAGTAGGAACATAGATGCCGCCCATGATCCCCATATCAATACCGTTGACAAACCAATCTGGGGGGCATGGGACCAGGTGAGCGAGGTCACCGAGAAGTTATGAAGATCGCTCGGAGTACCATTTGCTCGCCACGGTCTGGGGCGGAAACGACTTGAATGAGTAGTGAGCGGGAAAGCGGGCAGTGTTTGGAGAAATTTTTTCAAACATACATAGAATAATAACGAGAGCTCTCAGTAACCGGGAGATGTCCTAAGTAGCCAACATTGTTGAGTTGCGGAGGATGGGCGTACTTCCACGTGAGAGCGGGCGGTGCCATTCCAGGCACCCAAGGCACAAATGCCAAGGGATGAATAAGAGATGAAGAAACCTCAAGTGTGTAATGTTAAAATGGGATCATCTTCGGCACGCTCCCAGCTCATAAGGAGGAACGAGGTGAAGGTTGCGTTGATGTTACTGACTTTTGGCGCTAAAAGTTTCTTTAGCCTCTCCTCCTGCTCCCATCTGCGTTTGTTGGCTTTTGACGTCAGTCATTCCTACTTTCAAGAAAACGATTTGTCTACATCGCGAATCTTCCTTCGTCACTTCGTACTTGACTTCGACTTGTGACAATTGCAACATAAGCATCACCAATTCTTAGATTCCTGCACCAGTCCCCATCTCAAAGCGCAAGCGTAGCCCCTTTTATTTGCGTGCTATTTGAAAATGCAATCCCACGTCTACGCGGCTCCGTCGCCTCAGCCAGCTAGCAGTATGTCTTTTCCAATTACCTCAGCGACGCGTTCTCAAAATAATCTCTTCTAGCTTATGGACAGCCTTGGCCATCTACCTCTGCATCTCCAGCTACTCATGCTTCTCGTACTCAGAGTAGGTCAGCACGACCTTCGCGAATTTCTACCCCGCAACCATCAGCCGGTTCCCAAACTCATCTTCAACTTGCACCAAATCAGCATGGCCAGTTCCATCCTTATCAAACCCAGACAAGACACAGTGCTTCTCCCGCCCCAGCCGTATCCAGGCAACTCCCCGGTGGTGGGTGGCCCCAATTCCCATATGCTGCCAAAAAGAATATGAGGGAACAAGCACTTTGGTCCACCTACTCATCTCGACTCCGTACTGGCTGTTCCTTGCTCATGCAGCCTATCATCACTGCACCAACAACCAACGTGGTTTCTATCGAGAGGCAGATGCCCCAACCTGTCGCGTCCATCGTAGCAGAACGATCATCACGTCGAGCAGCCGGTAAAAAGGTGTCTTATGTTGATCAGGGAAGCAGCGCAGAAGATGAGCCTGAGGACAATGAAGATGGCGGTCCTGATGCAGGGGAGCGAGTAGATTCAGCTGACGAAGATTTTGTCGCAAGCGGAGGAGTTCGAACTTCGTTGAGAAGAGCAGGATATTCCCGCAGTGGACGGTCCGCTGCTGCTGCTGTGCCAACTATGGCGGACGAAATTAATCAAAGTTATCTCGGCCTCGAAGTACCAGAGAGGTTGTTGAAATGGCGCCGCATACCGGAGGGTGGTAATGGACATGGCGCGAGAGAGCTGTTTGGTGAAGTCAACCTCGGGTAAGCTTCTAAACACTTCTTCTATCCTCGACATTTTATAACCATCTTTTTTACAGTGGAAACCAAACTCCAGCTCCAACACGAACGTCCCTCGTCCCGATCACACTTTCCTTCAATACTCCTACTCACCGCATCCGCGATTCATTCCTCTGGAATATTCATGAAAACATTGTCCACCCCCAAGGCTTTGCTAAAGTCATGTGCCAAGACCTCGAACTCGACGCTTCCTACGTCGACATTATCAGTGCTCAAATCGAAACACAAATTGAGGAACATCTAGAAGTAGCAAGCGCAGATATCCACCAGGAAGCTATGCAGTACGAGCAATCCACAGGCGAAAAACCCGAATGCAGAGTCATTCTCTCCATCAATGTACACATCCCTCCTGCCCAGCACCTACTAGACCACATCGAGTGGGACCTTCTCAGTGAACTTACACCTGAGGAATTCGCTACTACATTTTGCACTGAAGTTGGATTGGGTGGGGAGTCCATCCCGCTCATCACGCATGCTTTGCATGAAGAGCTGCTGAAACACAAAAAGGATGCTATTGACTGGGGTGTTCTCAATCCCGCTAACACAGGACCAGGAGCTCAACAGATTCGAGATAAGACTGGGTTAGGGCTGAACAGTGCCAGTGCCTGGACCAAGGGAGGACCAGGACCTAGAGTGCTGAAAAGTATTTGGAGGGATCATGCTGAAGCAGAAGAGTTCCAAACGAGGTTACAGGAGATGACAGAAGAAGAGAAAGAGAGGAGAGAAGTAGAAGGGGAGAGGTTTACTAGGAGATTGAGGAGAGAGACTAGCAAGTTTCAGAGCGCGGGGAGGAGTACAAGGCGGAGATAGATATTGGAAACTGTGATAGCTTGTTGTAACCCGGTTCACGATTTGAGAATAAAAGTCTTTACTGTATCATGCTACATCGATATAATAGTTCGAGGCAAGGATCTGCTCAAGGATCATAGTGCAGTTTCCTTCCTTGTCCATGTGTGCATCTAATTCACGCTGTCTTTGTAAGCGCTATAAAAATTGTCTCATTTTCGGAAAAGCCATAAGATGGTCATGGAGAAGAATACGCTGCATATCAATGACTGAGCGAGTTGCCGGGCTCTGAGTGGAGATGGAGAAAGGCCCCGGCAAGGGCTCTTCAATGGGGATGATACTGACGGGAACCCATGAATGATGTTGAAGGAAAACCCTACTATCCCCCCTATTTTCACTCAACAATCATCCTAGATTCCATAGTGAACGAAGGGTACCCATTTCATCAACTGTCTATCTCCAGTACCCTGCGCTCTAAGGCTTCGCAGGGCAAAGTGAAGCGCATAAGCAGGTTCCGGTTTCATCTTCCACTCAGACTTCTGACCTTCTTCAAACAAAACAGCGTAGAATGCTTCAGCTACCTCAGGCGTTGTCGTGTCCTGGATAGACCACATGGTGCCCACAACGCTCGGAAACCCTGCTGCAAGCATCCCAGACGTCAAGTGCATCGATTCGTCCGAAAGTGTTCGCTCGCCTGTGGCCGTTTGGCAGGCAGAAAGAAACGCAAATTGGGCATTTCGGATGGAGTTCTGCATGAGCATGGCAAGAGTCAAACATCCATCATGAAGATGAAATGAACTTTCCATCGGATCTGGGTATTTATCGACGCCATGGCATGCAAGGTGGACCCAACTGTGACTCTTGAGATGTTTAATCACAGCCGACACTGTAGCCTGACTTCGCGATAGGTGATGAATGTATGGTTGTATGTTATTCAAAGCGGCCTTTTGCATAATATTCTCGGCCTCAGGTATGGCTCCCGGCAGAGGCACCTGTTGGGGAGTGCAAGGTTGGGTCACTAATAGCATCGACGGGGGGCCCAATTGTACGGGGGTTGAAAGTAGCGCCATCAAGGACGGGGTGTATGAAGATACGGCAAAGTCTGAGATGCCAATGTGATCCTGCGGATCGCGGCCGTAGTTGCCCGCTGCGTGAAGCGGAAGAAAAGAGAGTGGACCGGAAGGACACCATATTATGCGAGCAACGTTATCATTGGCCAAGTGCCATAGCTCGACTCAAGTCAGTGAAGTTCAGGATAGAAGCAGATTCGAAGATCTTACAACAGACTCTATCTCTTCAATAATTGGCTGAACTATCTTCGTCCACACATACGAAAGTAAATAGGCCAAGCTGTCGTCCTTGTCCGAGCTATCCCACCAAGCATGCAGACGATTAATCTCACCTTGAGTGACTTCTGTAAACGAAAGGTGAGTGATGGAGCTGGATGGAAGTATTATCAGAGCGTCGCAATGCTCTTCAAAGACGGTGAGCAGAACAACAAGATGACCTTGGCAAGCTTTGGAGAGCACAGAAAAGGTTTCGGGCATCAAAAACCTTTCAAACCCGTGCTTACTGCGAATCTCAGCCAACAATTCATCTCTTCTCTGGGTATCGCGACGATGGTTTTGGCGCTGATGTTCCAATGAACTAAGCTCACTTTCACCTTTATCCTGCATTTCATGGCAAAGAAACGACATTTCGATCCGTCTCTGCACATCTTGGAACTCCTGAGCAAGGGAGGGACAAGAATCCTGTAGATCGACCAAAGGCGAGCGCAGACGGCGGAGCTGGCTCCAGATAATTGAGCGACCACGCTCCATCCACTCAACAGCCAATTCAAGCTCCTGGGCGCGTATGGCATCGGACACAACTTCATGAATGGAGGAAGCAATAACATCCTGGATAGTCTGAAGGCTTTGATGGACTGGTGTTCCAAGCCAAACCAGGTCTGGTATGAGGCTGATAAGTGTATGCTGAGGCTGGAGGCCCTGACCATGAATTGATGCAGTTTTCTCTTTGAGGCGGAGTGTAGATATCCACTTACGGGCAGCCCTGAACTTGTCCACAGGCGGCCCTTCTAGAGAAGTGGCACTGAGCTCAAAAACGATAATGCCCGCGTCGATGTCTTTCATCTCGCCAAGACACTCAAACCGTGTCAGATAAGAAGTTCCGAGATTACTGAGACGTATAGGCTTGTTGGAATGGCCATTGGGAGTGAGCTCGACAGCACTGAGATGAGCCTCGATAGCTTTGTCAGTGTCGTCCACTTCCCCAAGGTGCTGGAACCGAGCTAGATGTGAATTTCCAAGATTGTCGAGGTACATCGGTTTGTCGGGGTGGTCGTCAGGTGTGAGCCGGATGGCATTGAGCTGAGAATCGACGGCCTTGTCAATGTCAGACATCTCCCCATGACTCTGGAATCGCGCCAGGTGGGAATTTCCGAGATTGCCGAAATACATTGGCTTGTCGGGATGGCCATAGGGAGTAAGCTCAACGGCACGGAGATGAGCCTCGATGGCCCTTTCGATGTCCTTCATCTCCCCAAAATGCTGGAACCATGCCAAGTGAGAATTTCCGAGGTTGCTGAAACGCACAGGCTCGCTGGGATGACCATTGGGAGTGAGCTGGACAGCACTGCGATGAGCCTTGATGGCCTTTTCAACGTCAACCATCTCTCCAAGACGCTGGAAACGCGCCAGAAAAGAATTTCCGAGATTGCTGAGATACATGGGCTTATCGAGATGGTCATCGGGAGCGATGTCAACTGCCTCGAGCTGGAACCCAATAGCTTTGTCGATGTCAGCCAGTTCTCCGATACGTTTGAACCGCGTCAGACAAAAATTTCCGAGATTGCTCAAGCATATAAGCTTTTCAGGATGGCCATCGAGAGTGAGGTCGAATGCCTCGAGCTGGAATTTGATTGCTCTGTCAATGTCGTCCATCTCCCCGAAACGCTCGAATCTCCTCTGTAAAGAAGTTCCCAAACAGCCTAGATACATGGTCTTGTATGGGTGGCCATCGTGAGTTATCTGAACAATGTGGAGCTGGGAGTCGATGGCACAGTCAATCGCCTCTTCAAAGAACCCAAGGATCCTCACGACTTCTAACCAATACAAAAAGCGACAGTTGAAAAAATGGTTAATTAGCTGAGCCAATGTTGTTGTCTTCTCTTTGTCCCATTTCTGAATGTATGTCAAGTGGGCACCCCAAAACCGCAAAGCATATTGAAGCTCTTCTGAAAGTGCCTCATACTGTTCAGGGGCACTGGATCTAAGCTGGTCAGAGGCTGGTATCTCGTCCATATTGAAATTCAATTGGTCATACATCACCTGAAAACATGACCTTGCCAATATAAACTCAGCCTTATTAATCGTCAGTTGGACAGGGAGATATCGAGATAAGACATAGTCCACAAATGACTTGTGAACAAATCGTAGGCTATTAGCTGTGTCCATTAGTGGGCGGAGTTGTCGAGCTGTATCCTCGATGATGTCCACATCCAACATACACATGAGCGAAAGTGCAGCAGCTGAGAGTGGAGTTTTCGCACTGATCACGGCGGATAGAAAGCCAATGATATACTTGTTGCTTTTCAAAAGAGGCTGCAGGATGGCGGAATACAGTTGATGTAAGGGATCCATCTCAGTTTCTCCGATGGTAGTTCCTCGCTCTCGGAGGTCTTGTAAAATTTGCCACACATGTTTGCGCATCTGGCTGACCATCTCAACCACGGTACTAGCCCATATAAACAGACCAGCGGAGGCGACAACAAGCTCATCCAGCTCAGATGATGTCACAAATTCCCGGGAATTATCGCGACTCCTTCGGATTTCTCCAAATTTGTATTCAAAGAACCTACGAATATCACTTCTTGTCTCGATGGAGGTCGCATTCCCAACATCCAGTCGTCGAACCATATGGCCAGGAAGGTCTAGATATAGTGGCAGATCGCCCTGACTCCGACTTGCAATAAAGAGCTTGAATTGGGGTGGCAATTGAACCCACCGGGGTAATAAAAGTTCGATGAGGAGCATTCTATCATTTTCTGATCGACCGTATTCGTCCATCGCGTCGAGAACAAGAATGATAGGGTCACTGAAGCCTTCGCCCGTCGTAGCAAGCGGATGGCAGATAAGTTGTTCAAACACCATTGACGGAGCACTTTCGAGTGTGACAGCACCGGAATTCACAGCATGAAAAATGCTGTCACGAATAGAGTTGTGATTACTCGCTAGCTGACACGCGATGCTCCTAAAAAGTGTGGATAAATTATGGTGTGACGCGTCTTCGCGGCGAAAGAAGCATGACGCTCCCAGACGGTGAGCTTTCGCCAAACGTTGCTTGAGAGTGATGGATATCGCTGTCTTCCCCGTGCCAGGGTAGCCTTCCAGCCAGAAGACATTTGGGGCATTGACGTCGTCGGCCCAATCTTCTATAGCTTTAAGAACACCCGCTCGAGTTCCTTCAAGACAACCGTGTTCATGAATAGGCATGAAATCGTACGGGGCACGAATTTTTTTGAGCACTCGTTTTATTTCTTGATATTGATTAGGACCTGTGAAATGTGTTGGTACTAGAAGTCTTACCTTCTTCATTGCGCAGATACGAGATGTCTCGTTGTACTGCATTTCTTCCATCTTTTCCAGCCAGACTGCCTATGATAATGCATAAATCAAAGGATTAGTGCGTGGCAAGGCAACATACCAAGACGCAACATGTTCACTATTGGATCCCGACCATTTATAGAATCCACAATCTCGTCCACTATCTTAGAAACATCTTCCTCTTGGAGATATGCCATGACCAAAGATATGATTCTGCTGTCTGTATGTAATTCCTCTCTCAAGGACAGCCGAAAGAAACAGCCAAGTTCCTGGAATTGTGACAGAAGATCTTGTCCAACAAGGTGAGAGCCATTTTTAGGGAGAGTGCAGTCGGCTCCAAGATTGACAAAGCATGCCAGATCCCGCTGGGAGAATGCAGTAGTGAGCTCCTTCACGAGTAGACGAGACGCATTGGGGAAGGCACCAGATGCACTAGTGAACTGCTCGTCTCCAATAGATATGGCAGGAAGATGCTCTAAGTCGGCTAGAGTAGCATGGAAAGCCTGGCGGATGGTGCAACGTGGACTCGAGCTAGCACGGACTTTGTAGGTGCGGAGAGCACGAGGCAAAGCCGTGTGTGCTGTCGTCTCGTTCAACACAGCAATGAAACTGAGATAGGTTAGACAAAAAAACGGAACAAAGATCATAATGCATGCCATTTCTTGCAATTTTTCGAGAAGAAAGGGGAATTCAGGTCGACTGTGATGCCTGAGCGAGAGACCATCCAGTCCAGAGCAACATCGAAAGCCTTGGTGCATGCTTGACGATCTTTTCGGACCCAACAATCAGCCATGAACAATTCCCCCTGCAGTACATTGTGAAATTCGATAACTTGACCAATGGTCATATTGAGTCGAGCGAAGAGTATTGCGTAGAGGCTGGATCACCGTCAACAGGAAGAGGTCAGGAGGAAGTTCATGTTGCTTACCCTCCCATGCCACTTCCACCGATGAAGTCAAACATATCACTAACGCGTATATCGGTTCCTTCAATCTCATCTTCATCCTCCTCGTTGTACGCCCATCGGTACGCGATTTGCTGGAGAAAGATCGGTTCTGATAGCGCAGCTGGACCAAACGGAGGTCCGTCTATAAGAGCCGCGTTCAGCAATGGGGAAGGATGTAGTGTATCCAAGTACCAAGGCTAAGCACTCTGACTCCATCTCCTGGATTAGCTCTTGCCATGCTTGTGGTGTGTAGAGGAGACAACTGGAGGCTCGGCACACAGCCACCCGAGTGTGATACTAGCTGCGTTCAAAATCGAGTTCGACCTACTATCCACAAACACTGGCACGTGATGCCTGGAAAGCATTGCTTTCATAGGGCTGAACAGTGCCAGTGCCTGGTCCAAGTGAGGACCAGGACCTAGAGTGCTGAAAAGTATCTGGAGAGATCATGCTGAGGCAGAAGAGTTCCAAACGAGGTTACAGGAGATGACAGAGGAAGAAAAGGAGAGAATAGAAGTAGAAGGAGAGAGAGGTTTACTGGGAGATTGAGGAGAGAGACTAGCAAGTTTCAGAGTGCGGGGGCAGCGAGGAGGAGTACAAGGCACAGATATATTGGAGAAAAGAGATGTTTTGTTGTTCGATTGCTTCACCATTTGAGAATCAAAGGTTTTACTGTATCATGCTACGTAGATTTAAATGTCTATGCGAAAGTAGACTGAGAGCCGCCTAGTTGCAAGGGAATCCTTCGCGCCTGCTGCCAAGAGCCTATGATGCTCATTGAACTTAGAGAAAGCGAAGGACTTTCTCTGGTTTTTTCGAACTATTCTGCCATTGTATTGGTCGTTCTCACGGACGCATTCAGAGGTCTAGTCATCCTTGTTTGTCCGTGTACCGGTGCGGCACCTCCCCATCACTGCAAGTCACATAAAACCCTTCTCGGTTATTGAAGATGGTCTCGATAAAACGAATATATATATATGGCATAAGTTTTGAATCATAATCCCATTCGAACACTGCCCTCATTACGCATCCGGTCTCTGCCACCTGGCAGCTTCTACCTCCTGATCGTCCCAAAACACCCCAAAGAGTCTTCGTCTCCCCGGTAAAGAATATTGCCAGCACACAACCACCCGGTCTGCTTTCCAAGAACGAGGAAAGGTCAACTCCCAATGACGTAAAATGTCGGCAGACTTGGGTCGTAATCTCAATACCTCATGGAATATATGTATCTTCACGCCGAGCTGCCAAGCTTGTAAATCGATGTCTTGAAAGAAATGAACAGAACTTGGCAAGAATGTCATGCAATCGATTGGGAGGTCCAGAACAACCACTTGAAGATGACTGCGAGTTCTTGAAATTAGGGACGTTCCGCCAGAACGGGAGGCATCTAGATGCAGAAAAGTAGATATCCAGCTCGCACTAGGATTGAGTTCCGAATAACATGAAACACTTTTGCCTAACCGCTGAAGGGAAGGAAAATCAGCGAGCGTGATGGAAGGAACGGTATCATAAGAATGTGATCCGCCGAGATGTAAATGTGTAAGGTTCCTTGGGTTAAAAGGGAAATAAGGCGATGGATTAGCACCGAAAACCATCGAGTTCCAGCCACGATGATCCAGAATAAGAGAGAGTTTGCGGAAGGATGCCTGTTCCCTCTCTCTCCGATCAGTGGTGGAATGAGGAAACCATCTCTTGATATCCCAAAATTTAAGGCGAGACGGGGGCCGAGACAGGGAATGATAAAGTGCAATGTGAAGGTGGTCCAATTGCACGAAGTGGACAGACTTCCCGGGCTGTAGGAGGGGATGGTAATGCACAGCATGAAATCCTCTAATGGTTAGCGCCTGCAGAGGTTTCCATAAACTTCCCGCTGCGGCAAGAAACTCCATGTCTATCATGGAATCGGCGTCTGCTCGTCTCTCCGCTGAGCCCAGAGTGAGATATTGAATCGCCGGCAAATAGTTTGGGAGCTTCTTTAGCTCACTCTCGCCAGTCACGGCTGGAGCAAGCGGATACCCACTGAGCTCCAAAGACGCGACCATTTTTCCGAGCTCACGGTTCCCCTGGACAGTTCTCAGGAATAGGGGGATACGAGTGTCGTATATGATATGGTCAGGGGACGAAAAAGAAGTGAAATAGGAATTAGAGGTCAAGTAATCGAGAGTAAATTTGACGGTCTTGTAGAGCTCTGGTTGGTTGAAGACATGCATTGTGTGGCAGACGCTGCACCAAGCGGCTCGATTCCTCCTTATGAAATTGTAATCTTCTCCATGCAATGCGTAGGAATGAATGAGGGAGAGGACTTCGAACGGCAAATCCGATAGAGTTGACATGATGGCAGAACGTGACAAATCTCATGAGTAGTCTGCCCATTTTAAATAAGGTCTTCTGCGACACTCATCATCGTTTTCTGGTCTCGCCTAAGGGTCATATTCTCCTACCGCATCATCTAAATATTGCTACTATTATTGCTACTAGAATGGCTCAGCAAGGATGTCAAGAAGAAGCATTAAACTCGAAGTTTTTCGGTATACCACGGTACCAACCATTCTTGGGTGAGGCCCTCTGATCGTCTTTCTTTCTTTCTCTCTTTAATATTTCTGATTTAGGTGGTAGAAGTTTTGATTACGAACAGAAGTATCTTCCTGATCCACTTGGAGAAGAGGCTAGCGACGAAGCTCGGGTTTGGGCAACGTACTTGGACGAGGCTGAGAGCTACGACCATGATATGATTCAAGGTTTTAGAGATACGATTGACTCCTTGTTAGTCTTGGTATGCTGTTTCTAGGACAATTTATTACTATGAACTGAATACACATCTGCTATTTAGGCTGGTCTCTTTTCGGCAGTTGTAGCCACTTTCGTTGTCCAAACAAGTCAAGCTTTGAAGCCCAATTACGCACAGCTATCTCTTTCTATTCAACTTGAGCAAGTTGCACTCCTCAGAACTGGGGGAAACCTGAATGCTATGGCATCAATCCCATCCTCAAGAACAACCATTGAGACACCGACATATACCAGTGCAGATCTCTTGGTAAATGGTCTCTTCTTTTCCAGTCTATCTCTGTCCATGGCGACCGCATTACTCGCTGTCCTTGTGAAGCAGTGGTGTCAAGTACGTTCGCTAAGCAAACAACTCCATATCATGGTTGAAAATATTTCCTTTTGATTTCTATCAGGCATATACAAAAGTTAGCTCCGGCAGCGCTAGAGACAAAGCTCTCATTCGTCTATTCGTTTCGACGGGGTTCAAAGATGGAAACTTCCGGGGGTTGTAGGAAGTCTCCCACTTTTGCTTCACCTCGCCTTCGTTGTATTCTTCGCCGGGTTATCCTTCTTCGTCTATGATCTGCACCCCAGCCTCTCTTCAATTGTTATTATTGTTATGGTTCTTTCCTTGAGCGGCTATCTCATAACTGCTATCCTGCCCGCTCTCTGGTTAGAATTTCCATATCGCATTCCACTCTTTTTCAGGCCTTCGCGGTTCATGGTGTACATATTCGCACTCTTTCGCAGATATTTGGGCTACTCCCATCTCGAAGCGCTACCCTCATCACTACGCGGGGACCTTAACAGTCTTCCTGTCACGTTATCTCGAGAACACGTTGTGTCCTCTCTGAAGGAGGCAGAGCAGAGCCTCTTGAGGCAACTCAGCATATTTGGCAAACTTGATACCCGCAACCTCGCCACAGCTAGGTCTTTCGAGTGGTTGTTCACCCTCTCTAAAAACACATCTACTCAGCGAATCGTCGCACAAGCGGTCTACGGTTATATAACAGAGACGTGGGTGCACGCATCCACAAAAGGAGAGTTTGATTCCTTCTTTTCTGCTCCCGTAGTACGGTCTTTTCTTGAATGCCTTCCAGTCTCCTCCCTCGTCTCTACGGCATTACACTCTTTGGAACCGATCACCTTGAAAAAACCTGCGACTTCTCAACTTCCTCCTGTGCTTTCGCGCAATTTACTCTTGTAGCTCAACAATATGATTTATGACCCTCGAATCAAGGACATTATTCGGGAACTACTCATTGCGGATTATTTTCACTTGCTCCCCAGTGTTTTGTCAAGAATTTCAGGTGGGTCCACTATCACAACATTTCCACACCCTATCAACACGGTCAAGTGGCTGTCATACAAAAAGAGTTGCTCTAGTTCTACCCCTTGATGGTTGATCACAAAGAATACCTAAAGTCAGGATGCTTATCTCCCAGCTCTATCCAGGCATCAATATCCCTTGAATCCACACTCTCCACATCATGATTCTTTTGATCCCTAAATGGCTTCAAAAGTTCCTCTCTTTCAGATTCCTTTTTCTTGTTCTTTCCATGCAATATCCATGCGTTTAATGTGCTGATAACAACAATAGCAATCGTACTATTGTTCCAGTTAGGCGCCCAATTCCCCAGCAATGAAAATGACAACTTACAAAACAAGATTCATAATAGTCGTCTTCCTAAACTTGGGACCTTCTTTGGTTGGATACATCCAGGAGCTCAGAATCCCTCCAGAATTCGTTGCGATGAATCCAAAAGCAATAGCACTTGCTCTCCTGTAGTGCGGATCTGAATTATTTGCCATCCACGCTGAAGCCGTGGGAACGGCAGCATAAACGCCTGGCATAATAATATAAAGGGCTCCATAACGAGTGTATTTCGCTTCGGCGGTGAGGAAGACGATGTAGCCAATCATGGAGAGGATTGAGAGGAGAGCAGTTGGAACTGAGCGGATTTGGTACTTGTCAGAAAAGTAGGCGGACCCGATAGTGACTGCAAGAGAATGTATTAGACAAAAGGTACTGCCAACCAAAACATAAAACTCACAAATAAACCCTCCGACATATGGACCAACACTGAGCAATTGGCTTTGAATGGCAGTAAAGCCAAGTTGATTGATGATGCTGGGACTGAAGTTCCCCAGCCCATAAAGGTTGGCACCCATCATGAATAGGATAGCAAATACAAAGAGGACATGTGGGCTCATAGCTGTTCGGATGACATCACGAACGTTGAAGTGGACAGCAGGATGGGTGGAAGGTCGGTCAAGTTCCAACCGGCGGGTAAGAATTCTACAAGGAAAAAATTGTTCAGCTGAGAAAAAAATCAAGCGGTAAAGCCGTACTCTTTCTCTTCAGCAGTAAGAAATTTAGATTCTTCGAGCGTAGAAGGAATAATGAAGAACCCGAGAATACCGATGAGAACAGTGAACAGTCCTTCCTAGAAAAGTGACTGGGATTAATTTAAGCAGAGAACAACGTGAGGGCTGGCTTACCAGAATGAAGATCCATGACCAACCAGGCTTCCCGCCAACTCCATCCATTTTAGAGATTGCGGCAGCTAAAAGACCAGAGAATGCCCCAGAAAGCGAGGCAGCGGAGAAGAAGATCCCGATCCTGCCGGTAAATTCAGCACTTCATTGCAGAGAGCATGGTACTAGCACTTGCCTCAACGCGAGCTCTTTCCGAGTGTAAAACTCAGATAAATAGAGAGTAATACCTAGGTAATATTAAAATCCCAGAAGCAAAGGAGAAGCAGAGAGAGAGAAAACATACCAGGGAACATTGGACCTTCAACCGCACCTAGAATACACCGGACCGCGACTAGGCCACCATAAGACGTGACAAGACCTTTTCTAGCATCAATACCGACAGTTGCGAGGCACATCATAGATAATTCACCTTGAAGAGTAACAATAGCGCCCCAGACTGTGAGAAGTGTCGGCATGAGGGTCCGCGCTCCGATCTTCTTCAACAGCAAATTGGAGGGGAGTTCGGCCAAGATGTACGGCGCGAAGAGAACGGTGACGCAAACCTGGTATTGATGGTCAGTTAAATGTAAACCCTTTTGGAGTCCAGCGACGCGAGCGTTTCCAATGTCTATAAGAACAGGTGAGAATGACGTTCTGTGGAGTGGACCAAGGGGGATAGCACGAACTGGCTCGATCAATGAAGGACAGCAGGTAGTTTAGAGTCATAATCGGGAGAATTGAATAGTCCTATACAACAGTCGATTCAACGTTAGTAGTATTCCCTAGAGGGGAATTGGAGGAGAGGCTTACCAATTTTCGAACTGCACGTTTAAGGAGAACAGGATCGAGCTCCCTTACCGGGCTGGACGTTCTGGAGGATTCCTTCTTTTCGGACATGACGAACCAAATCCCTTGGGATGATGAAGGAAGGAGTCAAGTCTTGCGAAAAAGTTTGGTGCCGGTATAAATGTGAACTTCCCGCGGTCTTGATCGCGTGTCGGGTCATAGGACCGATGCCGGCTTTTGAATCAACCTTGCCACGACCGGCGAGTGTGTGGACAGAGATGGCCTGAGCTACCAAACTTTGAAGGAGCGTGGGTGAAATGTTCTGGCCTGAACGGAGACATGATGGCGGCTTCATTAGAACCGTGGTTGGCGCTTGTTTGGTCGGTCCAGTGAACTTGGCGAAAAAGCTACGCTCCATGGCTTCTGAGTAAGAACATTTTCGGCGCTGAGTCCGTAAGACGCCGATGAGATGACCCCATGAAGGCGTGTTTGTCACGAGCCTGAGTACATGTTCCCGTTTTGTCGCAATCATCATGGACTCCACAGGTCGGTTTTGTGGTTACGAAGTCAGACAAGATAGTTGAAAGCATCTAAAAATTCATGGAAAATTCTACGCTATGTACCTCGTGACATAGCGCAAAAACGAATAATGGCTCAGGAATCCAAAGTTCCCGTGGAATCTGAGCACTATGCAGAGCTACAATAAGTATCAAGTGCCAACAAGCACGAGCATGGGCGTTTGTCCAAAGCAACAGAGGTGTTCTAGTGCACCCCCACACGGCAACGGACTTAGTGCAGAGGCAATCCAGAAATACTATTTGTCTAGAAGCAAAGGCCAACAATCATTTGGCTGCTAGGCTGACTCCGCGTTTTGCGACCTGGGGAGGATGATAGTCTGGTCCAGGGACGTTTTCGTGTCTCCATTAGCCACCATAGAGTCACTCGCAATCTCCCGGTGAAAGCGGATGGAAGTAGTCTGAGGAATTCCCGGAAATGTGCTGGACTATAAAATCATGTCGTCAACGCCGCCAAGGTATAGCAGTCGTGGACTTACTCTCGTAGTTTCAGTTACTCCATAAGCAATCTTGGACAGCTCTTTACGGGAAACTAGCGTATAAATGAGGGCCTTGAACGAATTCATCAATGAGGTGATGCTGTAAAGAATGAACTCGGCTTACATTTGAATATATCCTCCCAAGTGGCCAGTGAAATATCGCGTAGAGATAGGTATATGGCTCGAAGAAGAATGCTAGAAAGTGAAAGCAAGCAATGAGAGAGGGAAAGAGGCCAGATTGGATTGCGGCCCTGATGCACCGATTTATGATGGTATTCGTTCTTGAAATCCCTGTCCTGCTTCGCCAGAGTGCCCTGCTGAGGGCAACTAACGGGGCTTAGAATCCACATATGGCGGACGAACCTCACCTACCAGTAATGATGATATCAACACCGGATTCTATAGCAAGCCAAGCAGTCGTCAAAGGGAGGAGAGTTACGAATTTTGTAGTGCTAGGAGTGCATGAAACTCAGGTGTTTTGAACAGCAATAGACGTACTCCCTAAGCCTCCATGCCTTGACACAGTCGATTATGCCGCACAGGAATGCTGCAACAGCAGCCAGCACGAGGAAGAGGCAAAAACATGACTGCCTTGTAAGTCGATAGAGCCTTAGGGGAAATAAGGAGTATGCCACTGTACAGGCCACGCACAGACGCTCACCGACTTATCAAGAAAGTTTGAACCATCAAAGCTGAGACGGCGGTTGCCACGCAAATAAAGGGTGTTGGCCAAATAATGTCTACTGTTGCTTCAATTGGTGAACAAAATGCGACAACTCAGGCACTGACCACTCAATACGCTAGGGTTCGTGTAGTTCTCAATCCTATGTCAACGAATGAGCTTCGAAAGCCCCCGACTTTAACAGCTCTACTTACGCAAAGTACCACGCACAGTAACCTTCGACGATCGTTTGAGACGAGTCAATCGCAAATAGGATTCCCACAAGAGCCCTGCTCTCAGTCCGATGAGGAACTTGTATCTTTTCACACAAAGCAAGGCCCGCTCACCGAAGCCAAGCCGGATCTTCGAATTCCATAGTCTTGTATGATATATATTGATAAGTGACGAATCCGTACAAATACATGCTGCGCGCAAGGTTACTCGCTCTTCCATCAGCCAAATATGAGAACTCACTTGATGGAGAAGCCAAGGATCATAGGTCCTGTGCATGGTGAGACAAGCAACTGCATAGGTAAACCAAAGGGTATGTACCAATAGTTAGATCATAAGCACCCATTTTGTGAGGGTATCCCTCAACCCAACCCTCAGTCTTATAAGCTGTGGCTGACAGCGACACCAGCGGACCCGCAAGGCAATGTGAAGCCCGAACAGAACCAAGCAAAGGCCAAGAGAGACACAAGCTCCATCATCGAGATCCCGTTTTCGGTTTGTTATGGTGGTGCAAAAACGTTTTAAAGTAGGAGAGGCCGATTCCAGGGTTCGGAGGGTCAAACGGCTGAGATTTTCATGGAGGTTTGCAACTTTTGAAGCCCCATTAGCTTCGAAAGGTGGCATGCAGTAAGCTAGTATAAGCGAGGTGCAGTCGGTTGTTACTTCCCGCCAAAATGTTCGTATGTGGGGGTTTAAGCCGAATCCAATAAATTGTGAAAAGCAGTGCATCCGAGTTCTAATTAGCCGCTTACATACGGCTCAGCAAAGTTCACGACATGTCCATTCTCTATTGGGTGATATCCTCTTGGTTGGTGAATGAGGTGTCTTGTGACCTAATCCTCGCAAGGTGGGTGCATTGCTATCCTCATATCCAATACTAATGCCCAAACTTGAAAAAAAAACGACATCTGTTGGATCTGCTGTATTAAGTGCATGACGAGTATTCACCATGAGCTGGATAAATGTTACTTCTGTCGTAATCACCATGGACTCCAGGGGTCCGTTTTTACTTATTTAGTTAGGCAGACAATCCAGTTTTAAAATATCGAAAAATTCCTAAGTTCTATGCTAGGTACATGGTGGTATAGTGGAATCGTCACTCTCGGTCACATGAATTACGTACGTGCAACAGAGTTTCTTGTCAACCTGGAAGGTTTTATAGAGCGACAATACGTATCCAGTGCCAACAAGGATGAACATTCATCAAAAAGTAACGGATAGCCTTCATTGCCCAGCCGTGCAACGACAATCATACGGCGAGATATTGCAGAGACGCTCAAGAAGCGTTACTTTTACCCCGAGTGGTGACCAGCAATCTAGAGAAGGTGACTGCTAAAATCAGCCTTCGATCTGTGATGGAGAAACAATGGTAGTCCGATTCAAAGAAGTTTTCGTGTCCCCACCAACCACCATGACATCACTCACAGTCTCCCTGTGAAGTCGAATGGAAATGGAGGTAGCCCGAGGAACCACTGGGAATGCGTTGGACTGGAAAGTCAACTCGTCAATGCGGCCTAGATGCAAACGTGTTGGACTGACTCCTGTAGTTGTAGCCGGTGCAGAGGCAATATTGGCGAGCTCCTTGCGAACAACTAGTGAATAAATGAGGGACTTGGATGTATCAGTCACTGAGCTGAATATATCACGAGTAACTCGGCTTACATTTGAGTAGATCCTCCCAAGTGGGTAGTGGAATATCGCGTAGAGATAGGTATATGGCCAAAAGAAGAAAACTATAAAGTGAAGGAAAGCAAAGACCGAGGGAAAGAGTCCAGATTGAATTGCAGCTCTAATGCACCGATTTATAATAGTGTTCGTTCTTGTAATCCCTGTCCTGCTTCGCCAGAGTGCTCTGCTGAGTACAACTAGCGAGTTTTAGAATATCCTGAAGTGGCGGACGAGCATAGCTTACCCGTGATGATAATATCAACTCCGGATTCAATAGCAAGCCACGCAGTAGTCAAAGGAATGAGAGTAAAAAATTTTGTAATGCTGTAAAGGAATTAAACCTATGGGAGATCTGAAAAAATGAAAAAAGGGTAAACCTACTCAATAAGCATCCAAGCCTTGATGCAGTCAGTTAGACCGCACAAGGACGCTGCAACAGCGGCCACGACGAGGAAAAGGCAGAGCCATAACTGTCTTGTAAGTCGATAGAGCCTTAGATAGAAGAGGTAAGAAAGAATCTACTCCTGCACTAACTACCTGAATAGACGCACCGACTTATCAAGAAAGACTGAACCATCACAGTCGAGAGAGCAGTTCCCACACATATAAAAGGTGTTATCCAGATAATGTCTGCAATTGTTTCAAATTAGGCGAACAAAACCGATGACTTAAATACTAACCGCCCAATACACTCGGCTTTGTGTAGTTCTCGACCCTATTCGACAGGTGACTTGGAGTGAGCCTCAATCGCGCTGTCCACTTTGAAAACTCCACTTACGCGAAGTACCAGGCAGCATACATCTCGACTATCGTCTGAGATGTATCTATCCCAAATAAAATTGCCACCAGTGCCCTGTTCTCTAGTCAGATAAAGAAGCTTGTTGTTGGTAAAACATCGCTTGCTCACCGAAGCCAAATCGGATCATTGAATTCCACGGACTTGTAGGATAAATATTGATAGGTTACAAACCCATAAAGATACATACTGCAAACATGATTATTGACCCTATATTCCACAAAGCACAGAAGCTCACTTGAGAGAAACGCCAAGCAGTATAGGTCCTACGGAGAGTGAGACAGAAAGCAGTAAAAGCGAACCACAGGATACACACCAATGGTAAGATCAAAAGCACCCATGTCGCGAAAGGAATGGCTTCGAATTTGGCACTCAGTCTTTTAAGTGGTAAACGAAGGCAATGCAAACGCCCCCCGCAACGGAATGTGTGAATCACGGCCTCCGAACGGAACCAAGAGAGGCCAAGAAAGGCATGTTTCCATACCTTAGGCATCCCCTGTAATGTATGGAAGGTCTTAATTAAAAATAGATGCCTTCCGTGTTGGGAATCAGGCGGTCGAGATTTGCATTGCTTAATTAACTCTTGCGAGTCTGGAAGCTAATTAGGATCTGACATTAAAAGTACAAGTGGAGTATCACAGCCTGGGCTCTCCAGACAAAATTCCAGTCGCATGGAAGATTTTGGCGAGTTGGTGGGCGAGGTAGGAAGCATGATATATGATGGATCCCTGACGGTTCTCGACTTTGGGAGAAGTTAATAGGCTAGGTACCTCCTCCAGGATAGGCAGTTCCGTAAACGGCCAACGAATGAGAGGGAATGCAAAACACTGTAGATGTGCGTGGTAGCGGGACGAAGCACTGCTCACGTAAGCTCGTGTGTCTCATACATACCCAGAACAAACAGAAACAAGGCACGCGTTGGGCTGACCGTAGCACCTGTTGCAGGACGGAGATGGCACTTCTGTTTTAATAAATGTATTGTTGTTTGGTCTATACGGAATACTTTGACAGAGGTCGAGTGGATTTTTTTTCTTTCGCCTGAATGCTGTTATTTCGGGCCCTGCAAGTCAACTGCGAATCATGGCCTGAATTGAATGTGATTTAGAGCTTGCAAATTTTAGCTGAGTCTTAACTCCCATGCACCCTGGCTGATCCGTGGTATGAGACAACTCAAGCTCCGAATCCGCAACACGCAATACAAAGAGTTGCCCACTAACGGAGGCACGCCTACAGAATCCCTGCACAGAATTTAGCTTTTAGAATGGAGGCTCTGTTCGTTGTCAGTACATACAAATAGAAGGTTCTCGAGGCTCATAGAAACAACCTGAATATTTTATGTACGAGTCGATGCGAAGCTGTGCCGACTCATTCAATTCTAGTAAGGACAGGTTTCGCTTTGGCGGCAGCATCATCTTGAATTACGAAAATCGTTACCTCTTCATAGACGAGCCTTGCTTTTGTAAGTCAGCGTAGTAGAGGAAACAAAGTTATTCTATCGAGTAATGCAACAAGTATAATTAGAAGATCCGTAAAAGTGACTGGTACTACAATAACAATTGGACACTGGATAGCGATGGATAACGTGGACATGGGTATTAGGAAAGCGGTCCAGAGTGTAATCAAATATAATCAAAACAACAACAAAGCACCGGTCGAACCCGAGAAAAAGAAGGAGGGGAGAAAAATCCAATTAGATCTGCCACCCCTAGTGAACGAGCGAAGCCTCAGGCCACCGTACACCCTGCAGGGCAAAAGCCTCAAGTCAGACATAGAATATACGCTGGCGAAGGCTCACGGAATCATTAGCCTCGCCTTCTGCGATATCCTGAGTAGCGTACACACCAAGCTGAGCCTCAGAATATGTAAGAGAATCCGACACAGACAGAGGTAAGAGACTGTCTGTGAGCCTCAGCTTGAGCCCAACGCTCCGACACAGACAAGGACAATACACTATAGTTTAGGCTTAGAATATGCAGGAGGCTCAGAAACAGACAAAGACAATACACTATATTTTAGGCTTAGAATACGCAAGAGGCTCAGAAACAGAGAAAGACAAGACACTGTATTTTAGGCTCAGAATATGCAAGAGGCTCCGACACAGACAAAGGCAATACACTATATTTTAGGCTCAGAATATGCAAGACGCTCAGAAACAGGCGAAGGTACGAGACTGTATGTGAGCCTCAAATACGCGCGAGGCTCGGACGCAGGCAATGATAAGCGACTCGACGTCATCCTTAGAGTAAGCGAGAGGCTCAGGTATGAATAAAGGCAAGCAACCAGGTGTCAGTCTCAAAATATGCATCGAGAGATAGAGCCATAACGAGCGGAATTGAGATAAAAATGCAGGTAAAACTTTAAGTATTCCTATTCTTGATGATAAGTAAGTTCAAACGCACAATGAAAATGAGCATACCTAGGTGTGAATATATGCGACACAACCTTCTCGGACGCCTCATCTACCATGATGGCTTGAGCCACTGAAAGGGTTCGCTTCGAACCATCCATCTCCCGGCCTACAATAATGTTGCCCCGCCAAATCGAATCAAACTCGTCAAAAATATTTTGATAATGGATCTGTTGCTTTGAGGCATAGGCTTTTAAGCCAGCGAGAACGTCGTCAGCCCGATGCCGTGTTGTCCCATCCTCCTCAAAAGACTCAGCTGGTACTCCCTCACCCCATCGCTTCCACGTATCCACAGCATGTGAGAGTGATCGAAGAGTACGTCTCATCTCCTCTCTTAACAGTAGAACTTCTTCCTGCCAAAGGTTTCGACGTCGTCTGGCTTTCGTCCACTCAACTCGCATATCTAAGAGACGAAAATTCAGTTCATCGGTCAAAGGGAAAAAGAGACACCTTACATTCAGATATCTGTGAGGAGTCTAAGTCCCCATCCCCACCGTACTGACATCCCCAGATCCAAGACACGGTTCTAGTCTTTGAAGGCTCCCGGTGAGGAACCTGCGAACCGCTCACCGCGATATTGACAAGGCGGCGAGACTTTGCATCCTGTGCCGCCACTATGTTAATGCTCACATCTGCAGGACACATCGCACGCATCTTCTCGCCACCGAGCTCCTCCACGCGTCTCGCAGCATCATTATAGGCCTCTTGAGCCAGATCCACTTTCCGACTCAGCCTCTCAATCAGCTTGGCAGCTCTGGTACACTCCTTCTGACCAGAGATGTTGCGGTCTCGAAACCTCAGGACCTGAGCCTTCGCGTTCAGCGCTGAGCGAACTTTATCCAACTCGTCCCACACTCTCGCTGTCTGCAACTTCAATTCCACCCGCTCCAGCCCAGAGGCGCAGCCCGATTTTCGTACATTCTGGGTCATGTCAGAGGGAAGCCATAGCGATAACAGCTCTGGAACAGGGTCAGGTCGGCCAGATGCTTGAAGATGAGCAGCAGCTGTTTTGTCGCATTGCAGCGAAGCTGGGGAGAAAGTAGCCTGGAGTTTTCTTAAAGCTTTAATCCTTTTCAATAGAGCGATACGTCGCTCACTTAGCTTGAGGTCCGAGTTATTTTCAGAGTTGTCGGCGTGTCGATTTGGTCTTGTGTCATATCGTATGTGCTGTCTTCTTAAAGTATTAGAATGAGACTATTAGCAACAGAAGAAGACTGACTGGGTGGTCCAAATTTTAATTGCTTGAAGCAACATGCCAGACATGCTAACTGAAGTGGCGATGAGAGCGGCGTGTTGGACTTCGGCCAGCTCCTCTCGACTAAGGGCCGAAGCGACCTCCGCAACGGATTGAGGTCCTAGAAGCTATTAGAAACACCCTGCCTATTAAACTAAGAAACACGTACGATAATTTCGACGCAGGTAAGGATTCGGTGAAACTTTCACATGTGTTTCCTCGGATTCCCATGTCAAAATCATGGACTCCCACTCATGAGGGACTCGTCCAATTATCTCATTAGACAGGAGTGCAAAATTGTCATCTTGGATTTTGTGCTCACGGATAGCGACGTCAAGTTTTTTCGCCAGAGAAGAGACTTAGAGTAAAAGTTAGCTCAGCGTCGCCGGAAAAAAGCGAATACTAACCCAGATGAATGTTCTTCTGGTACGCCAAGTAATCAAATTTGTCCTCCAAAAAATTGAGCCGCGCAACCTCTCCCATTTCCTGTGTGAAGTAAGCAAACGGATTCGACAGAGCCCATTCACGTTCAGGCTCCTCTCCATCAGTTGCGCCGGCGCCAACAACATGGGTAATGATATGTTCAGCTTGACACTCTGCATTGTGCACTCCACCGTGCCAAACTGGTAAGCAGATGAGAAATGTGATGGCTCGTAGTGTATCAAGATACGACGGCAGGCCTGTTTTTCACGTGTGGAAAGACTTCCGATATTGGCACCCGATGTCGTAGCTTAGAAGTACAAGGAGTAAGCTGACGGACACGATAGAGGACCAAAAAATAAAATCCATGTTGCTGTATCTACTAAAACGTCAGCTTCAGACGAAGATACTTAGAAAATATGACCTTACCGTTCACCCTTCTGGAGATCTCCGATTCCGTTTGGCCGAGGAACACCATGACGAGAACAAAATACTCCACCGACACCGCTGGCTCGCAAACCTTTGGAAAACTTCAAATTTGCCATAGCCAATGCAGCAAAGGCCACACAATTGGAAATCTATTAATATATGAGGAAAATTTGATAACTAGAAGAATCTACTCACGTTGTCGTCATCCGTTACTTGTGAAATGAACTCGTGATATGGCTGGGACGGGACAAAAAAGCCCCAGCCATCTCCTAACTGTGTTGTTCCCCGGGAATTTTTCCTGAGGCGACTTTTCAGGCGGAAATTCGCATCCATTGCCAATAAAAGCATATATATAAATCTTCCCAGCAGTGAGCGTCTTTAAGCGGACTCTGAAATTGATACTCACCGGTGTTCGCGGTCAACTGTTTCCCAGCCTGGAGGAAGATTGACGCCTTCCCGTGGGCAAGCCCAGCATAAGACAGCCACCTGACCGTTCTTGGTGGAATGAATCCCACCCGTATCATGGAATCTTCCTGCACGGCGGCAACGCTGGAGGAAGTTCACCTGCCGAACAACATGCATAAAAGATGTATAACAATCCTATGAAATGATTTGTCAGGTCAAACTTCGTCCAGTGTAGTGAATAAATTACAGAAATCCAAACACGCCCGCCAGCGCTGGTGTAATACTCCAGCGAGCGAATGAAATCGTGGACATTGACATTGCCGACAACACATAGGGATCGGTAGAATTCAAGGCACCGGAGCGTAACGACAGTCTTTGGATTGACTACAGTGGCAGGGTACCAGCCATGTCGTAAGAGCGCTTCTGGAAATGCCATTGTGGCAGACGACCTGCAGTTGCACCTGCTAACATGAACCTGGTGGACTCCACTTGAGTCGACAACGGCAAGCTTTGATGAGCCTGATGGGAAAGGACACGCTTGACCGAAATGTCCAAGCTGATATACAAGTCCAACCTTCATAAGACTATCTGCAACCCAACAGGTGCCAGTCCAGCGCTGGGCGGACGGTTAGAATTTACTGCAGCACCCTTAGGAGAGTGAAAAAAGCTCACCTGAATAGCATGCAAGGGATGAATCTGGTGGGACCGAAGCAGACAGTCCCGGCATTCAACTAACGCCTCGCAAGATGTACACTTGAAAACATTTGTGGCCGAGGATGAACACGACTGACAGGCTCTGTACGCGTGATGAGTGAAGAGGAGGTCGCTCCAAAAACTCATGGTAGTAGTCTTCCATTGGTGCATAGGGTCCTAATGAACAGATAATAAGTGGTGAGCAAGCGAATCACCAAAAATCACTTACAAGCTGCTCAGTCCGCCGGTTTTTAACACCAGCACTCTGGCCAGCGTTAGGAAAACTGTCCTCTCTAACGTCGTTGTCAAAGTCATCGTCACTGTTTCCAGTGGCATCCATGTCGGTTTGAGATGTTGAGCCTTCGTGGTTGGGTTCCACATCGACGAGATGCGACTCGGTAGGTTGCCACTCGCGAAAGTTGTCCGGTAAGTCGGAAGGAGCAATTGTCCGCTTCTTACGCTTGATTCTAACTGTTTCTTTCTGCGTCACTTGGTCATCGTCAAGGGTGTAGACCGTTTCGCGGCTAGTTGTAGTGACCACGTTGTCGTGGAACGCCTATTTCCATTATTCATTTCCTTTTCATTTCCTTTATCTGAGAGTCAGGTGATAAGATTAGGTCATGGGTCACGAGGCTGTGTTGAGCACTATGCAGGCTGAGGCTGCGCACAGTGCTGCTTTCTCATGGACTATGGGTTGTTCCCTCATTGTTGTTTCCGATTACGTTTCACTTATGGTTTCGTGGAGTATCCTTGCTGTTGTCTTACTGTTTCTTATTACTTCTTCATTGTTTTACTTATGGAGGCTACGCCTCATTACTTATGACTCCCTTTTGCATGTTAATACGTATGACTCATTCTTGAACTATATAAGTAGTTGTAGTTACTGTTGTATTCTTTAGCTTTTAGCTAGTCAATCTGACTACCTTGAGCCACACTCTCTTCTCCTTCCTCAGACGTTGTATTGTTTGAGAGCTTCCTCCTGGTCGTTCCACGACATTAGCTAAAAGCTCCCTCTCTCACTACTTCACAACGTCCTCTCCTCTTCCTATTCTCCCCTGGTCCTTCAGGACTACCCACACCCAAACCTCCTCCTCCTCTTTCCCTTCCTTCTCTACACCATCTTCTCTTACGGCCACTGATATGTCGGGCTCCGAACAACAGGACATACATGTACAGGACGATACACAGGTGCCTGCTTCAGGATCCAGGAATACTGGGAAGCAGAGGGCGGCTCCTCCTCCAACCCTTAACCCAAGTGACCTGATGTCACAGGCGGGTTCAGCAGACAATTTTCGATTTTCAATGGCAGAGCTAGCGGCAGTTATGTCTCTGGCCACTGGTAACGCCATGGCGGCTTTAGGAATTCCAAACGCTGCAGAAAGAGAAGTCATCAATGACGATGGCAGCGTTGAAATTGAAAAATACAATCCCTTCTTCGATAGACTGGTACAACAATCGGCACAACCTACTTCTTCTCCTCGTCGTCAAAACTTCATCGCTCAGCCCTCTGACTTTGATGGAAAGCGAGAGCACTACAATGCTTTCAATCAGGCAGTCAAGGTTTGGATTGCTGGCAACCCCAACCTCACCAGCGATAAGGACAAGATTTACTCGGTTCTCTCTTTCATGAAAACTGGTGACGCTCTGGTCTTTGCCCAGAACTACCTACAGGACTATTCGACTGACCTAAACTTGGATACCGTCTCCTGGACTACTTTCAAAAAGCTTTTGGACCAACAATTCATCGACCCAGAGCTTGAAAGAAAGGCCAGGGAACACCTTCTCACTCTCACCCAAGGAAAGAAAACGGCCGAGGAGTTCTTCCTCACTTTCGACGCTTATAGGACCAAAGGCAAACTCACTCACAAGGAATTCGACACCTTCCTCGTTGAAAGATTGGATCATGCTCTCAACCAGGACCTGGTAGTCCAAATTCATTCGGCCTATGAAACCAACAAAATCTCCTACAACGAGATGAAGTTGGAAGTCTACAAAAACATGGTTGAAATGATGAAGGACTCCGGAAAGACCCCCACGTACCCCACTTTCCAGCCAGACAAACCTTCCTACGATGTCTACAGGAAGTTGGCCATTCAGCTGGGACCCAAGGTCAAGAAGGATTACAGGTCTTATCAGTCTTCGTCCTACTTCCCTCGTCAGAATACCTCTTCCAAACCGGTTACCTCTTCCCCTGCTCCCGCTGCTCCAAAGCCCCAGGTCTCTAACACGAACACTCTCCCTCCTCAACCTGGAGATGTTCCCATGGAGATTGGCCGTCGTCAGACCACCTGCTTCAACTGTGGAAAACCTGGTCACTTCAAGAACCAGTGTCCTGAACCTATCAAGCCTCGTCAACGAGGACGTTTCAATGTTCGCCAGCTGTACAATGCTGAGAATGTTGACCTTGATGAGTTAAAGGCTTTCATTAAAGAAAAAGAAGGACTGTCCACCCCTACGTATGATTCAAATGTTCGCAACCCACCCCGCTCACAGACTTTATATGAACCCTCCTCTACTACCACTACTGCACAAACCGCTCCAGCTACACCCATGTCTCCCCTCCCCAAGAGTTTTTTTGAATCCTCCTGAGAAATCGGCTCAATCTCAGGAGTCCAGCTATATATTCGTGAATGATAACTTATTTGATCTTCCGAATATCGAGCCCTCTCTTCTAGAGTTTAGAAATGTGAGGAACAAGCATGGACAACGTGCCCAATTGGATTTACAGGCACACCTCACGGTACCCTCCACCCGGCGGAACTTTTGGCGAAACGTCTTAGTCGATTGTGGATGTACAGTTTCCTGCATCAACAGGCGTGTTGTCGAAGACTTACATCTGGAAACCCACCCGTTACCACGACCCATACAAGCTTTGAACGCCGATGGATCGAAAAACGTGGCTGGCCTTATTGATCGGTATGTGGACCTCGAGCTTGAGATTGGTTCCAAGCAAGGGCCCCACAGGGAAAGGATTACTCTCCCAGTCGTCGAACTTGGCAAAGGAGAAGTTTTTCTTGGTTATGACTGGTTGAAGACCCACAATCCAGAAATTGATTGGGCCAATTCTCGCATTTCGTTCACCCGATGTCCTCAAGGATGCAGCATGACTCTTGCTATTCCCGAGGAAACAGAACAGGTCATCCCCGAGTACAGGACTCTTCGCCTTCCTGATATGGAAGAAGTAGTTGATGAAGATGTTACCTCGAAAGGACCCACCTTACCATTGGATTCCCCTCACGTGTTGGAAAACATTGAGGAAGAAGATTTTGATTTGGAAACTCGTCGCATGGAAATGCTTCTCAATGATGAAGTACCTGCTCTCTCTTATTGGTCTACCGACCCTCTTGAAAAAGAGGAAGAACTATCTATGGAAACTCGAGCTATTGATCTGGAAAAGATTCCTCGGAATACAGGGATTTTCCTGATGTTTTCGATATCACCAACTTTGATCACCTTCCTGAACACAGAGAATGGGATCATGCCATAGATCTTCTCCCAGGTTCTGACAACAAGGTTCGAGGAAAAGTTTATCCTCTTAGTCCAAAGGAACAAGTTGAACTAGACAAGTTTCTGGAGGAAAACTTAAACACTGGTCGCATTCGCCCTTCGAAGTCCTCCTTCGCTTCTCCGTTCTTCTTTGTCAACAAGACGGACAATGATGAACTTTGTCCCATCCAGGATTACCGAAAACTCAATGACATTACTGTCAAAAATCGATATCCTCTTCCTTTGATCTCGGATATTCTCCACCGCCTGAAACAGTCCAAAATCTTCACGAAGATGGACATTCGTTGGGGATTCAACAATGTTCGAATCAAGGAAGGTGACGAATGGAAAGCGGCTTTCATTACCAACCGCGGCCTTTACGAACCCCTGGTCATGTACTTTGGTCTTTGCAACGCACCGGCTACCTTCCAGAAGATGATGAACGAAATCTTCCATGATCTCATTAGAGATGGGAAGCTAATCATCTATATGGACGATATTCTGATTGCCTCTAAAAACATTAAGGTCCACAGAGATGTCACTCGAGAAGTTCTTCATCGTCTCAGGGACAACAATCTTTACCTAAAGCTGTCCAAATGCTTATGGGAAGTTCCAGAGGCACCGTTTTTAGGTTTAATCGTTTCGGAAGGCACTCTTCGTATGGATCCAAAGAAGACAAAGGTCATTGACGACTGGAAGACCCCATCTAATCTGAAGGAGACCCGCAGTTTTGTTCAATTCTGCAACTTCTACAGGGATTTTATCAAGGACTTCGCCGAAATCACTCGCCCCTTCAATGAATTGTTGAAGAAAGACAAGGTCTTTGAATGGACTAACAAACAACAATGGGCTTTTGAACTTTTGAAACAAAGAGTTCGGGAAAATGTGGTTTTAGCGATCCCAGACGACAAGGCTTCTTACAGGTTAGAAACGGACGCTTCAGACACTACTTCGGGTGCTGTGCTTCACCAGATCATCGACGGAAAATCTCGTCCACTTGGATTTTTCTCAAAGACACATTCCGAGTCTGAGAGAAATTATCAAATCTATGACAAGGAACTTTTGGCAATCATGAAGGCTTTACAACATTGGCGAAAACTTTTACAAGGCGCCGGGAAATTCGAAATCTGGACAGACCACAAAAACCTCCAGTATTTCAGAGAACCTCAGAAGTTAAATTGTCGTCAGGCCAGATGGTTTTCAGATCTACAGGATTATCACTATGAACTGAGTCACCAACCCGGAAAACTGAATCAGGTCGCTGACTTCCTATCCCGTGGACCGGAATCTTCGAAAGGGGGTAAGAACGACAATTCCAACATCGTTCTGCTCAAGCCAGAGTCTTTTCGCTACACCAATTTCTTCGAAGTTGGACAACTTCCGGGATTTACAGACGAAACTTTCGCCCTCAACCTAAAATTCCTTCAGAAGTTAAATTCTTTGTCATTCAAGGATGAAGAAGACATTCTTTCGGAAATCAGGAAACGAAGACAACAGGCTGAAGCCAGTGTTATCCAAGGACTCAAGGACGACTCAAAAGGAACTGAATACAAGGAGACCAACAACATTATCACGTACAAGGGAATGGTCTATGTTCCAAAGGATTCCTCCCTCCGAGAGCGCATCATTTTCAACCATCACGACACGGCAATCACAGGACACCCAGGCGGACACAAAACAACGGAACTTATTCAACGGAATTACTGGTGGCCTAATCTTCAACGACAGGTCATGAGATATGTCAAAGCTTGTGACAGGTGCCAACATGACAATCCGAGACACCAGGCTTTAGCAGCTCCCCTCCAACCAAATGAAATTCCTCAGAAACCTTGGGACTTCGTCTCAGGAGATATCATCGGTCCTCTTCCCCCATCCAACGGTTTTGATGCTATCTGCGTCTTTGTCTGCCGACACTCCAAATACATCATTGTGGTTCCCTCTACCATGAGTTGTACTGCGGAAGGTATGGCACGTCTGTTCAGAGATCACGTCTGGAAACACTTTGGTCTTTTTAAGAAGTTCATCAGTGATCGAGGAAAGGAGTTTTCGTCAAAGTTCTCAAAGGCACTTTACAAACTCCTGAAGATCGAACACAATCCCTCTACGGCATATCATCCCCAGACTGATGGACAGACAGAACGTTTGAACACTGAGATTGAGAAGTACCTTCGTGCCTGGATCGACTACAGACAAGATGACTGGGCAGAATGGCTCTCTATGGCTCAATTTGCGATCAACAATCGGGTCAATCGTTCCACCTCTTACTCCCCGTTCTTCCTAAACCTTGGAAGACATCCACACATGGGAATGGACCTCCGTCGTGACACTTCCAACGAGTCTGCCACACAGTTTGCTGAAAGGATGAAGCGCTCCTGGGAGGATGCCCAATCAGCCTTAAAGTTTGCTGCAGATGCGATGAAACAGGATTATGACAAGAAGCGTCGACCATCTCAGGATTTCCAGATTGGAGAAAAAGTCATGCTTGAATCCACACACATCACGACTACTCGGCCTTCCAAGAAACTAGATGACAAACGTGTTGGACCTTTCAAAATTGTCAAGAAGGTCGGAGCCTCTTCATTCAAGCTAGACATTCCCAAGAAATGGAAGACTATCTATCCTGTGTTCAACGAAGCTCTCCTATCCCGTTATGTCCCTCCGGAAGCTGAACATCAGAAAGAAGCACTGTCACGCCCCCCTCCTGATGTTGAAGGACCACAACCCGAGTGGGAAATCGAAAAGATTCTAGATCATAGAGATTTTGGGAAGAAAGGAAGATCAATCTGGAAGTTCAAGGTCAAATGGAAGGGTTATCCTATTGAGGAATCCTCATGGGAAACGGCAGACCAGTTCACCAACTCGAAAGCCACCCTTAACGCCTACAAGAAACATTTTCCTGATGACTTTCCAACAGTCAAACGGACCCGCTTCCTTGAGTTTCCCCGATCGATCTTTCCTGACAGCTTCTTTTCTACTCCTGTTTCACCAGATGTCGATCCGATCGACAATTCTCTTCCCACTGAAGCATTTTTGATTCGACAATCGAAAAGACTTTGAGGATACAAAAAGAGACCTGTCTCCCTCAACCCTACTATCCTTCTACATTCTAAGAAAGCAACCCCTATCATCACAATGCCCGTCATGTTTGTCCCCATCCCTGTCCTCAATGAGCTCACCAAGGATTTTCCCATCCATGTGAGAGGTCTAGATTATGCTGGATACGCCACTGTCCAGACAGGAAACCCCAATCCTGTCCCTGACCAACCCCGCCACTCTTTCCCTCGTCGAGCTAGGGCTTGGGATTTCATTAGGGAGCAGTTTTTCGAAGCTCCTAATGGTCCTCAGCGGTATCTCTGGAGGATCACCACCTATCCCCATCATGACGACTTTGTCTTCGAGTACATCTACATTGACAAGTCAGTGGACTGGATCTCCAGAACACTAATAGCTGTGGTCACTTTACAGGAATTCGAAACCCGGACTTTGGATAACTCATACGAGGAGAATTACGCACAGATTGAATCCGATGCTAATCGAGGACAGAGATTTGTCTGGTTTCCCACCAATTCTCTTCGCCGACCACCCTCTTGTCCTATCAAGAATGAACTTCGTTGGCCAGATCTGTACTCTCCTCGACCTCCTCGTCCTCTCACTCCTCACCAAATGGCAAACCAGCTGAGGATTCATTCGGAGAATGACTCTTAGAAAGGGGGTAATGTCGTGGAACGCCTATTTCCATTATTCATTTCCTTTTCATTTCCTTTATCTGAGAGTCAGGTGATAAGATTAGGTCATGGGTCACGAGGCTGTGTTGAGCACTATGCAGGCTGAGGCTGCGCACAGTGCTGCTTTCTCATGGACTATGGGTTGTTCCCTCATTGTTGTTTCCGATTACGTTTCACTTATGGTTTCGTGGAGTATCCTTGCTGTTGTCTTACTGTTTCTTATTACTTCTTCATTGTTTTACTTATGGAGGCTACGCCTCATTACTTATGACTCCCTTTTGCATGTTAATACGTATGACTCATTCTTGAACTATATAAGTAGTTGTAGTTACTGTTGTATTCTTTAGCTTTTAGCTAGTCAATCTGACTACCTTGAGCCACACTCTCTTCTCCTTCCTCAGACGTTGTATTGTTTGAGAGCTTCCTCCTGGTCGTTCCACGACACACGTCTTGGTCAACCACAGCCTGACGCTTTCTTGAAAGTTTTTTAGGGCTCGGCACCAGAGTGAATCGACGCATGCATCAAAGGGCAGAAAGGTAACAGGGGAGCGAAAATCGGAGTGGTAGGGTTGAGGTGGTTCAGGTGTAACCAACACACGCTAAAATTTCGGGTCCTCTGCGGATGGCGGTAGCCATCGGGACAACCCGTCACCACATGTCCAGGCTTCACGTGTGCACGACTGGGTTTTGTTGGACAAGATTCGAAAGAATGCAAAAAGAGGTAAAATAGGATTTGACATAGATTATGCATACATTGTCCAGTTAAGGGCCACAAGGAGATAGACGTGGAATATGTACTTGTCAAAGGATAATCACAGTGGTTCGACTTCTAGGTGCCAGCGGAGCATGGCCACCATGGGGTTGACGAGAGTCGTCGACATTCACGGGAGGGGGGTACCATCTCGGAATGGACCAGGCGAGTTTCGAGAAGATCCAGGGTGTGGCATCTCAGTTGGCCCACCATGCAAGCCATGTCACATGTGATGAGGAGTCGGCGTTTTGTGTGCCAGCTTATGCGAGGAGATTGGGGCCATTCATGACCGGAGGGTTGGCGGTAGGGGCCTGCACAGACCCAACCTCTGATGAGGTGGTCATGTTGAGGGGACATGTTCACCAGATGCAGATCCGCCTGAGCTTGTCCAGTAACCTAGTTGTCTGTGTCCACCATCCATCCTTCATCTCTTCATCTCCCTTTCTCGGTCAGGCATCTCGTCAGGACCGCCACTTAGCTGACGTTTCATCACATTCGGCGGCATCAGAGCTACCAGTAGGTGACAGTCGGTTAGTTTCGAGAAGATCTAGGGTGTAGCATCCCGTTTGGTCCACGGTGCGAGGAATGTCACGTGACAAGGAACCGGCGTTTTGTGTGCCAGCTCATGCGAGGAGATTGGGGCCATTCATGACCAGAGGGCCAGTAATAGAGGCGTACGTAGCGGCATGAACCCCTTGGGGCTGAGACGGGCTTGGTAAGGTTTGGCCAGTAGCCTGCGCTTGTCGCAGGAGTTGAAGACGTTGGGTGATCACGGTATTGTTCGGGTCAAGCTCGCTGGCGTCCACAATTACTCAGATGCTTGACTTCCATCGGTGCCAACGGAACATGGCTGCAGTGGGGTTGACGAGAGTCGTCGATGTTCACGGGAAGGGGGGGTATCATCTCGGAATGGACCGGGCGAGTTTCGAGAAGATCCAGGGTGTGGCATCTCAGTTGGTCCACTGTACGAGCCGGAATATATATGATGAGAGGCTCGAATTTTGCTCGTCTTGTCGAAATCTGTGGGGCTGGATCAGGGACTGATGGATGGACCAAATCGGGAAGTCCGAATCACTCACCCAGGTTCATTCTTAGAACCGACAAGAAGGCCTCCTCGGCAAGGCCCAGTAAACCGTAGCTACCATATAATATGCCGACTCCATACCAGAGCTTGAGATCCTCCTGTCGGGGGTTTAGCTGATAGCTATTGACGAGGTTACAGGCAGACATACCTTGGGGTTCGGAAGGAGATACAAGGCTGGCTAGCATGTGGCGTGAGCTTTTTGCAGGCCATTCTTGCATGAGGTTGCAAGTGCCCTAATAAAAAATCAATGGTAATACATTGGCGGAAATGTCGGAGTTTACGGGAATACTTACTCCAAACTTTGAGCACCGTGCTGGAACTATTCAATAGCCTATCAAAAGTTAGAGAAAGTAGGGAATATGGTGATAAAATCTCACCTTGCTGTAATTCTCTTTGATACAGGCTATACCAGCAACCTTAGCAAGCCCAGTAAAAGAATTGGGGATGGCCTGAGGACATTCTCGTACGCGCAGGGCATGTTCTAAATTTCCCATCTGCTCAGCGATGTTACCTGTAAGAGAATAGAAAAATGAGAACCAAAAAATAAAAATAAGACTGAAATGCTACAGACCAATAAAGAGCTAGGTTGTCTCGTTTGCATTCGTCAGCTTCTCGATGATAGTTTCGCGCGGCCTGGGGCATTGGTGGGACAGGGGGTAACCATTCGTTGTGGGCGCTGGAAGAGCATTTTAATCCTGCCAGTAGACGGTATACAGGTCATCCTGCTTGAGGTAGAGACTGCTGTCGTGGAGAGAGGATCGTGAAGAGCGCCGTCTTGAAGAGAGTCATCATGGCAAGAACAGGGAGAGACTCATGCAGTGCGTGGCGCGATCACTTGATCCCACAAGCGCAGTAGCGCAAAAACTCGCTTGGAAAAAAGAAACATTCAAATTTGCAATAGCTAGAAGGTAGGAAATTCGAACTGTGCATCCTTATAGGACAAACAACAATAAGATCCTGCCCCAATGCTTGCTCGTCGCGTAATAGAACCATCAAGGAGGGCGAGTTGAATATCAATAACCGCTTCGTATATTTCTTCAATCCATGCAATATACAAGCCGGCATTCTCGTGCAAAGATGAAACGCCTGTAAGCTGGTAGATGGCGTCGTGTTCGATATGAGCGTCACTTTTTGCTTCGCATAAGTAGTCGTGCATGGACTCAAATTGAGCCAGGGGTAAAGAAGCATCCGAAGTCCTGGAAATAAGAAATACTAGGGAGTCAAAGTAGTGGCGTGGACTTGTATTGAGCGTGCCGAGGATGTCCTGAGCAATGATAACAAGGCAGTCAAAGCACTTCTTGGCCTCCTGCATACGAACCACCTCGGGGTCTCGCATTTGAGACCAGCTGCAAATCAACGATCAGTAAGCCAAACCAATGAATTTATATTCAAACAGCTCACGTATATCGCTTGGAGGTAGGGACTCTGGCTGCTCTTGCCTGCGAGCACGCGATCGCAACACTTTCCACCTCAGAAATACAAGCCTTGGTTTTCGCATCCGCTATATGCTTTTCCTCTCTAACTAAGCGAGCGGTTAAGCGATATTTGGCTTTGGCATGTCGAATATGATCCCGGTTCCTAATCTGGTAAGTTGCTGCAACATTGAAGGTAGCTGGTGCTTTTACCGTTCCTTGTAAGCGATGTTGGCCTGCCTTCTGGCGGCCAAACGTTCTTCAGGTGTGAAATAGGTGGGAGGTCGACCCATGGCAAATGAAACAGGACGAGGTTGTGGTCAGAAGGTGAGAGCCGACAATAAGCGCCTGGGTGTTTGGACAGGTTCTCAAGCGATGGGGGCGACTAAAACTCGGTAAAATCGAAGTCCTCTATTTTTCCTGCCTAATAAATTTGAAATAAGGTCCAAAAGGGTGTTTGGTTTACTTTGACAGCCTTTTTTTTGGAGGCGGTATTCCGAGTTGTTCGATAAACCCAACGAAGTCGCATAGGTGGATCTGAAACATCGTCTCAAAAAGTTTTTTTTTGGGGGCAACTAAAATCTAAGGGAGCACTTAAATGCTTCCAAAGGACACATAGAACTCCATTTTTGTGATTTCGTGGCTCCTCGAAAGCCACAATTCGATGCTCGAGACGGGAAACGACCGAAGAGGAGATGACGTCAAGTACAATAGTTTTGCTTGCTGCACATTCACACAAAGTCATTTGCACTTTAATTTAACTTTCGTCTATCTCATTTCTATTGTACCTTTTGATATTTCACCTTACAAAGCTAGAGTGTTCGTTAGATTGGCCTTGATACGCCACTTCACGCCTTGCCTCCAACCACCACCATCCCGATTCCTACTCGACCCCTTCCAACTACAACCATCCCAATTCCTACTCGACCCCTTCCAACTACAACCAGCCTACTCTCTTGTGTACGACCACCACCATTCCTTTAGATGCCTTAAATGGCTCCAAACTCATCAAACAGTCCCAAGCGAGATCGGAAGGCTTACCATCACACATATCGACTCCAGTTCGTTTTTTTCCCTCGATTTCACTAAGTGACCCTTTGAAAAACTTGGCTCAGGAATCGTGAATATCTTCAAGCGAGACAGAAGGAACGTCGTGCCCGGTAAGTCCTCTGACCCGCTTGTAAAAATTAACGTGAGTGGGTAACATGTTTGCAGGCAAAGATTACATCGGACTGAAGAGGAGTTAGAGCTGCATCGTCGGAAGGATAGAGAATATGGAAGGATGTACCGTCTTCGCAAGCGGGCTAGAGGTGCAGGCAACTGCCTGTGAGTCAGTTTTTATGCCACCGGTTTCATGGCTAGTACTCACGCGCGGCACACAGTCCAGACACCCAATCATCCACACAACCATTCTCCTCTGATAACTGTCATACGTACCCTGGGTTCTGTTGCAAGCACAGACACGTTCGACTCGAACTACCCCCCCTTTCCCAAATGCTGCCGATCGGATCAGAGCCATCGCCTTGCTGGTTGCACTGAGATTATTTGACCTTGGAGAGATCGTATTGGACCTTAGGCACGCATATTTTAGAGAAATTCAGAATTTCATTGGCGGAACTAAAGAATGAGCATCGCAAAATACGGTTCTATAAGTAGCCGACACATCACAAGAATTCAACCATGTTAGCTTCCAATTTACGAGCAAAATGTGCATCGGCTTGGGCCCAGGTAGGAAATTTCTTCCAGTCTGAACCACTCTGGCCAATGACTTGACATCCGGCCTCGAGCCTTGACCGCAAGACGTTAGATGAGATAAGCAAATGAAAAGTTACGTAAGACTTACCAGGAGCCATACACCCCAGGACGGATTCCCTTGCTGACGCTGTAGAAGTACCTGACAGTCAGCGGAGATGCACATGCCTCTGCCGAGACCGGCCGATGAATGGTATTGTTGAACATGCTCAACCCAATGGCTGGCGATGAACTTCCGACGAGTTGACGTTCCCGAGCGTACTCCCATGCCCCCGCAGCACGGTGAAATGTAGGATACGATTGCCAAATCGTACCATTGTTTCGAGCAACTTCAATGGCTTCCTCACTAGAGAAGGATATAAGCGTAAAAAGTAGGTAGAAGCGAATCACTTACTAGTTGAAATATATGCCAACGTCAGTTCCAACAAAAATGACATAGTGGGTACTGGATCTCGCCTCAGATCTTGCTGTGTTATGGCCTGCGTGTCCTAGATTCCCCAGGTTCTCGTACGCTGGAGGAGAATCATGTGGAGGAGCCAGGGAAGTAGGAGCAGTCGTGTCCCTGGCAGTCCCTCCATTTTCTAGGTTGTTATAAGCGGGAGGAAGATCATCCAACGCCGCTGTGGAAAAGAGAGGAGTTGAGATCATCGGAACTGCGCTGTGAATCCCAGTGTGGCCATTAAAAACCGG
Source organism: Flagelloscypha sp. PMI_526 (assembly GCA_021399455.1). Classification (NCBI taxonomy): domain Eukaryota; kingdom Fungi; phylum Basidiomycota; class Agaricomycetes; order Agaricales; family Niaceae; genus Flagelloscypha; species Flagelloscypha sp. PMI_526. The sequence goes on from JAJTUO010000017.1 coordinate 433,899, forward strand.
CAAAGCAAATCCAGACGGTAAATTGGGACCAGGGTTGTGAAATGTGATGGCTGGCTGAGGATACCAGACCACATTTGAGGCAAGAGGATAAACGAAAACATTTTCTCCAATTTGGACAGTATAGCTGTTCGAGGGGGTGGAGCCATAAGATAGTACAGGTGGCTGTCGATGGGAGTTAAGACGACGGTCTAGGTAGCGAAAAAGCCAGAGTAAGTCATCTGCAAGGTGAAAGAGAAGCGAGGCGGGACATACAGTCGCTGTCCATGTTCGAGAGACTATGAAAGGCAGAGCAGTCTGGGTGGGTGTATCGGGACAACAGGTACAGGAGGACCCTTCGGCACAAGGGTCACAGTGACTGATCCAAACTTGGCATTCGCAGGCCCAAACGTCAAGGCGCAACAGGCCTGCACCGTTCATTCAGGTGGCTACCTCAAACGGCCATCATCCATTAAGGTTAATTCCAGCGGAGAACCACATTGAGATTTGTGGTGGACGAAGCCAAAGGGAATACTATGAACGCTCGTTATTGCTGGTGCTTTCGGTATCAGCAATAGCTGCAGCTGGTCATACATATTGGTTGGGCGTAATCAAGTAAGATACCGAAAGAAAACGTGTTATGAACGTAATTACTCAGCCAAGACATGGGAAATGAGATATATTTGACAGATTTTATTAATGTACAAGTACTACATAGTACTAGAGCGGTATTGTCGTTGATCGATACTGAAGGTCCTCCTAAAAGAAGCGGAATATTTGAACAGGATAAAAAAGTGAACAAAAGGAGCGAGAATCACGGGAGGAAGAACAAGCTAAGAAAGTGTCAGAGGAGTTTCGAGAAGATCCAGGGTGTGGTATCTTATCCGTAATCTCCCTAACGATGAGATATTTAAAGTGACGGAACACGGCGTAAAATAAGATAACCCGCTACATAATTTACTGAGGCGGCGGTACGGTACCGCCACCTCCATCCGTCTTTTACATACGATTGGAGTTCCTTGATCTCGTGTTCCGTAAAGTAAACTCCTTTTGAACCGAGGGAAATTGTGCCGATCGGACTTCCATGCTAATGGTGAATGTGGCGCACTTGTAAGGGGCTCGAAAATTCGTAGCCGGTTCGATTTGGTGGCTGGGCGGCAAACCCTGAATGATGTTGTTAGCTGTCACAGTCTTTGTAACGGCATGGCCTGAGCAAAAGCCCAACTCGAACGATTTCTTCATCTTGCTTCCTTACCACCACCACCACCAAGACTTTCAGCTCGCCGGTAAGTTTTTTCATGTTTCACAATGGGAGAGGGTCTCACTAATACCTGCTCAGTATGTCTCAAGCACCGCTTCGCGTCCCCAAAAGTACTTTGGACAATTTTTTGAAAAAAAGGCTGGAGTTGAACGTCCCAGGCAATAGCGCTGTCTCGTCAGGTATCTTTACGATTAACTAGACTCTCTGTCCTCGTCCTTATAAATATCTAGGACCTCAACTCACTCAGCGACCTACTTCTCCAGGTGTTAGCCAGGGCCCTGCTTCTCTGCGTGCTACCCAGAGACTGGGTGCTTCCCATGAACACCAGAATTCGGCTGCTTCTCGTGCTGGTCAGACGTCAGGTCCTTGCAATGTTCAGAGTTCAGTTTTGAGCTCGAGCCCTACGATTTCGCCTCCTTATAGCAAGGGAAGTTCCTCTTCTCTTCGCAATAGTATAGGCTCAGCTTCTATCACCACTCCGAGTCCACCTCTTTCCACCATGCCGGAAACAGCTTCCAGTCCAGCCGATGGGAGGACTCCTAGCTCCATTCATCGTCCCGTTCAGAGTACTCCCCACCTAATCCAAACGTCCTTGCCGTTCTCAAGTTCTTCCGTACCCATGCACACTCCTGCTCGCTCAGCCAATGTGACCAAGCCGAAGACAGAGAAGAATCATGCTCGATTTTCCAACGGTTCTCGTGTCAGGGGCTGGGCTCGCGGGCTTCGTGAAGATATTTTGAAGCCAAGCATACCTGCCTACGCTGAGGCACGAAATAAAGGGCTGGCAGAGGCGAAAGCTCAATGGAATGCCATTTGTAACGACTTCAACTCTCGTGTTCCTTGGGATTACGACGACAACGAGGAGCTCCCGGCTGACACTATTGTGTCCGGACCTGTCAACCCTCCATCGGTGAGCCATCTATCGGAAGAAGAAAACGTCAAACGTCTAGAGACACTCGAGATCCGCAATAACGTAGGTTTTTTCTTGTTGAGCAGAGCTTATTCTCAGACAAAAATTACAGGCAATCCGTCGTTGGCTCAATACCAAGGCTGCTGCGTACAACAAGCGGACTACAACAGTCGTCACAGCTGGCGACGAGGCGACTAGCGATACGAAAACCACAACATCGACTTCCATGTCGACAATTACTTCCATTATACAGCAGACCCACAGGACTCCGAAGTTGCTTACACCGTTTCAGATGTTTTGGAAGACGGAAAAGAAACTTATTGCGGAAGTTGCTACTTCTACGCTCACACAAATGCGAAAGGACGCTCTACTCGATGGGACAACACCACCGGTGAACGATATTGTGTTTCGACACGGCATAGCATCTAAGCTCTTCAAATTGTTGGATACGGAGGAGGTCCGCACGTATGAACGCCTTGCCCTCAAAGATAAGCACGAACGAGTGGAGCGAGCCAGGATTGAGAGAGAACAAGCAATGGAAATGGCAAAGTACGTTTACTTTTTAATTTTCATGTATTTACGCTAACTGTGGTATTAGTTTTCAAGAGAAGATGCCTGAAGCCGTAGGGGCGATCCTTCAAAATGCGGCCAAGCAAGCTGGCTTGAATTTTGTGGCATTCTTCTATGGTCCAATGGCGAAAAAATCGGGAGATCACAGCGTAATATCGTGAGTAATTTAAAAAAAAATGTGATCGTACACTTATGTAGGATAGGTTGCAATATGGGATGACGGAGAAAACAAAAATGACCTTTACTGATCATTGTGACCAGGAGCTGTGGCTCCAGTTCCAGGAGGCTTTACTCAATCACTCCAGTGAGACATTTCGTGAGTGATACGCATAGATCAAATGAGGTTCTTATACTAACTTTCTACCAGTCGCCAAGGAGGAACATAGAGATGCCGACCTTCCAGCAGACAAAGACGGCCTCCTTCAAAATGACGACATGCGTCCTCTGGGCAGCGATGCTGCTCCTATTCAGGATAATACTCTGACCTCTCCGCTGTCCAATGAGGGCCATCTTCTGAACCACGATATGGCCTCTCTTATGGACGACTCGTCAACGTCTGTTCCAGATCACAGTCTGAGTGGTGAAGCTCCTCTTCCCCTCGATGACATGATCCCCCTTCCCGAAGATTTTCTTCAAAACAATAGCCTTTTTTCTTCTGCGGGTGACACTTCTTCTCCGCGTAACGACACAGCGGTTCAGGACGGCGACACGACTCTGGCCGGAAGCGAGACAATCTCAAGTCAGGATGAGGATACAGCGCCAATCCAAAACAGTGAGATTAGCTCACTTCCAGTCGGTGATCTTATGGATACCGACGACGACGACGACGACCGCAGCCCCACTCCAAACATCGAGACGACCCCTACGTCTCCTCTCAACAACGGTATACTTCCTCCCGCAGACGAATATCTCGATTCCAGTTGCATCTCCGACACTTCCGGTCTTAAACGACGCCGCCAAAATAGCCTGCCTGCTGAAAGTTGTCCTAGTTCTCCCAATGACAGCTCAGCTCATAAGCGACAACGTATGGAGCCCAATACTTCAAATGACGTCGCTCCCGACTCCTCCGCTATCGACTCTTCTATGGCCATAGACGCTCCTTCTCACTGCCTTCCCACTGTTCCTCCCGAATCAGACGTCCCCATGATAGATTCAACCGTAGATCCAGAACGGTTGGATGAGTCTTTCCCTGGAACAAATCCCTTGAGCAAGGATAGCGAGATCGTGGCCAATGAGACTCACAAAACTGGCGACGGTGACGTGTCAGTCAAGCGTCTTTCCAACTCCTGTCCAAAGGATGTAAAGAAGAAGTGGTTCAAGGATTCTTGGACCCTTGCTACGCCAGAGGGTCTCGAGGAGCCGCTTTATGCGGTCTGCCTCAGAACTTGGTACCAGCTAGAATCATGCCACGGTTTCCAGGACAATTTTAAAGGCTTTCTCAAGCCTGAACTTTGTCCAGACGAGATACGTGTTTGGATGAAGAAAAAGTCAGCGCCTGATTTCGCCGAGCGGGATGGCCAGGATTTCGGCAGGCGACTCTGTATCTGGTGGAACGCCAATCAACCGGATTCGCGAACCGTTCACGGTCCTTGGCATGTAGTTCCTCTGGACGATGACAGAGCTATCGCTGATCTCCTCGGACCGGACGACGACAAGTGGGGACATTTCCAGGTTCCAGGTCGCAACGGCTTTTTCCTGATGCTCATTGGGATGTCATGGTGGTGGCTCACCGCTCACAAGAGCGAGGATGAGCTTGTTTTGTGGAGACGTCTCGTCGAAGACGTGTCTTTCATGATGTCGCTCATTGAACGCATTCGTCTCGACTCCTAGACGAAAAATTTTCATTCTCTTCTCACTCTACAGTCTTTTTACTTAATTTTTTCTTAACCTCGTACATCTCTTACTTGGACGCTTACGATTTTCGGCTGTTACCGCTTCTGAGGCTTGGTTTTACATTTTCACGCATCTATTCTCATTCAAGGCTTTCACGCCATCGTTTACGTATTTTCATTTTTGAGGCTCTCGGACTTCTTTTATTTCTGAGGCTTATTTTCCTGCGGAATTATACTTTTTGAGGCTCAGTTATCATATTGTAGTATTTTCCATTCTGAGCCTTATTTCACTTTCTGTGGATACTCTTGTTTTGAGGCTCAAGTTACCTATATCGATTTTCTGTTCTGAGGCTCAATCACATCCTGGTTAATAACTAATACGAGGCTTAAGTACGAAATCTCCGAATCCTCAACTTTGAGGCTCAAGTTCTGTCGTGTTCCCTATCTGGAGGCTAGAGTAAGTCCATAGTTTTTGTCTTAATTATGAGGCTTGCCTTTAGGCAGCCTCGAGGTGGGAATCTGTCCTAGTCTATGCCAAGGCTTTCCTTGCGAAGCCTCAAACTAAGGTACTGACTGAGTCTGTCGTGAGGCTTTTCTTACGAAGGCTGAATATGGCCTACTGTCTGACTCTGTCGTGAGGCTTTTGCCTCATAGCGTACAGCCTGAGGCTTGAGGCTATCAGTGACCTCTACGACTCGATCTGCTGCATTGGTGACAGTAACCGGCTCTGAACTTTTAAGAACCCTTCACGAAGCACCTGCCGATTTGACTGGCCTTTAACCTAAGAAATTGGCATATGAACATCCAGAAGAAAGAGAATCCCGAGAGGAAAACGGACCATCCATTCATCGACTGCAGCCTCCCCTAGCAGAGCTTCCTTTCCAAGGCATTCCTACATAGTACAAAGTTAGTTAGAGTGGTCTACAATGAAAAGCTATCCGCTCAGATACTTACATCTACAGATGCTATAGCTGAAATAGCAACGATATAAGCAGGTCCACAGCCTGCCTCTTGCTCAAAACGACGTATATGCTTCGATGCAGTCACACCATCCATTCGAGGCATCGACACGTCTGTCCACACGATGTGAGGCTTAAACGTCTTGTACAGTTCAACCGCTTCGTCGCCGTCAGATGCTTGCTGGGCAATGGCGTTGAGCTTCTGGGCAGTAGCAAAAAGAAGTTTGCGAGCAATGATATCTGTGGCATCAGTTTACACCCGTGAGGATAATTAGAAAAAGAAAAAAAACAAGGACGAACGTACTGTCGTCAACAACCAAAACACGCAATGTGTTCAGTCACCACTGCCGTTGCTGGAGGATTGTTGGGAGCTACAGGCACCGCAGGACAGTCCGGGACCATAACTGTCGGAGCGCAGGGCGGTCTTGCAATCCACTGTTGTATAACCCCAGACTTCGAGTTCCTCGTGACAATATCCAGATCATTTGCAAAATTCACAGGCACGGACACCAAAACTGTGGTCCCAACGCCTTCCGTTGAATGGACACCAATCTCGCCACCCAGCTTATCCACAATAGATTTGGTGAGAAAAAGACCTTTCGAAATAAAAGAATGAGCGGCACGGAAACAGGAGGTAGATATAGAAGAAACCTAACTCACCAAGCCCGGTACCACCAGAAAAAGCACATCCTTGACGAAAAGCCTGAAACACCCCAGCATCTACAAAGCTGGAAGACATGCCAACGCCTGTATCTTTGACAGTCAACTCAAGAGCATAGTGCTCTTTCTCACGCCGTCCGCATTTCATTGTAACTCTCAGCTCAACGTCTACCTTCCCACACCTCGTGAACTTCAACGCATTGTCCACGAGGTTTTCGAGTATTTTAGAATACCCGTTGCCATCCAGTAATATTGGCAGTGACGAGAGGTTCGTGTGAGTGAATATGAGGTCGACGGGCATGGCATCGCCAGCCGCTTGTCTCTTTTCCCAGCACCGATGCAATGTTTTAGACGTGAGACGAATAAGGTCTATCCCGGACACTGCAGGTAATGGCGAACCCGGGCGGCTGGGAACGCCGCGAGTCGCAGAGGTTTGCTGACCGAAATCGAGCCTGAATAAAAGCAAGGCTTTAAGAAAGCAACGAATAAAAAGTTTGAAGACAAACATATTTTTGATAATTTCCTTGAGAGTCGTGCCACAGTATTCAGCAGTTCTGAAAAGACGTGATGCCCATGAATGACGAAGGGAAAAAAGAACGAACCCAAGCAGCCTTGTCACCTCAGTAAGGTCCCCAATCTCGATTGCATCTCGTACCATCGATATCTGGCCCATAATTCCATGAAGCGGAGTTAAAAGCTCATGGCTAATCCGTGAGACAAAGGCTGCGGCGGTATACTAAGCCACTTTGAACGCCAGAAAAAAAAAGAGGATAACTCACAGGTTTTAGCCGCAGAGGCTTCCACAATCCTCTCCCTCATCTCGGTGGCTACTAACACTACTCCCATGTTCTCCACAAATAAGACATCAGATGGAGAAAATGTGCAAAATGGGGCAGCACTAGCGACTACTACAAGAAACGTCGGCTGGTTTGCAATAAAGAAAGGGATAGCTATATGCGACATATTTTGGCGAGGGAGCAACGATTCAAGCCCAGAAGTTCGGAGATTGAAAGAGTCAAAGGTGACTTGGGAGGTCGAAGAATGGTGCGAAAGAAAGGAAGAAAGGGCGGGCATCGCTCTTGCTCCTTGAAACGCACTATCCCAATGGTCTTGAAATTTATGCTCAGAAGATGAGGACGCAATCACCCGAGCCGTAGAGTACAGGGGCGAAGAAGGGTCTTCGAGCCAATCGAAGCTAAGGTTTCGTATATCCCCTTGGCCGACTGGTGCGGTACGAAAGGATGAGAGTTCTACGATGACGGCAAGGTCGAGCTCGAGGACGTGGCGAATCTGGTGGACTGCCGAGGAAGCAGTACAGAGAACTGTCGGTTCAAGCTTAGCATCGCCGAACGGAGACGGGTCTGCTAAGCCATTAGATCTCGGAGACGAGACTTTCGATCCACTGGAGGATGAATCGTAGCTGTCCATAGATGTGGTGTCTGACACAGCGGGCTCTCTCACGAGGGCATGCTCGAGGAAGGTTGAAACGGCCGCTCGGAGCTGAGGATCCTTTCTTCGGTTGTAACCCTCCCAAGTCGCGCAGATCTGAAAAGAAAGCATCTCGACGAGAGTCTGTAGGTCATCACGCTGATCGTTAGAAAGAGGAGGGATGGGTTCCGAGTCCACAATGTTCAGGACGCCAATTGGAATGGATTGCTCATTCGACGGATCCATGGGATCCACTGGACAGAAAATAGGTACACCTGGAAGGTTGAGCCTGCTGACACTAGCAGGGAAGAGGAACTACGGACCAATATAGCTATTCACACCTAATAACACCCACGGATTCCTCTCGAACCTCCAGTCGTCCCGAGTTGAATGCAGCTGCACGATGCCGGCTGTTATCCTTAAAGAGATATGGGCGCATATTGTGGTTTCTGGGGTAAGCTCTTGGCCTACTACCACCGGTATATCACCCGCAACGGCCATTACCACTTGGGTATTCTGCTTGAAAGGACTGAAGATGGACACGGTAGCTATCCTTCCGCCCATAATAGAACGAGCCAAACGCGTAAAACGGTCAAAGTTCCTAAGCTACAATAGAGCTCGTAAGTCAATTGAAGCTCATTGTAAGTTATCGGCCATACCTGTTCTGGCTTGAATATGTCGTACTCCATTACCAGTCTATCCCTCAAATCAGAATTGACACGTCTTGGTGCCGGGAGGAAATGGTTTTCGCTGTAGAACTTCGCAATACCTCTCGCTGTCTCGGGAGTAATGGAATCCTCGTCCTCAGGGTATAGCGGCACATCCAGATGGAGGTCCGGGGGAAGAACCTCGTCCGTTACAACACCTGGAAGAAGTGGAGGTTTGCAAGGTGCGCCATTCACAGATAATCCTTCTCCGGCGGCATAGGTACGGAGAAAGGTTTGCCAAGATGCTATAATATCAGCGTCCACTGTGCTGCATGGGGAAGTGGACATGAGCCCTCGCGCTTGAGTCTGGGGTGGGAGTTTCTGGACATCCAACGGGGTCAAGAGGGTCTTCAGCGTTCGCTTTAATTTCTTGTCGACCCCAGACTTCGCCACATCATATGCGGAGAATTAGGAGTTCGCAGGGTCTGATGTCGATACTTTAAGCTCTTGTACAAGATCTTTGCCACAAATTGCCTAGGGAAAGGCCAAACCTTCGCTTCTTGGGCAAATAGACACCATCAAGAGGCAGTGAAAAGAAGAAATCTGAGTCAAGTAACGTATCTTTTGCTCGACGATTTATCCCCTATATTTTGCAACCGTCAAATCCATCTTCCTAACAAGCAGCCCTTCCAGCATTTGACACCTTCAGCTGCGACAGAAGTACATCATAAGCCTAATTCTTGATTCGCTAGTGGTGCCCTGCGTGACTCGAATATTTGCACCTAAGAGCAATTTTCATTCTAACATCTTACGCGCATTTATGGTCCTCGCTGGGAGTGTCATTAGGCTGTCGAGGAGAATGTTTGGACCAGCCAATTCGGGAGCCGAAAAACCCTGACAACCAATTTCTAAACCCGCCAAATGGAAGTTTCGTTGGTCGGATGGTCGCTGAGACAAAGCTGACGGTTACCCCTTCAGGATTGCACCCTCCGCCTTGCACCCCTTTCTCTCAAACCACCATGTCGACTCTGTTCCACTGCTGAGGATCCCTTTCGGCAGGTTCCCTGACGAGAACTGTTCATGAATTCTATTTCTCAGTCATGTCACTGGTCGAAGTTTAAGCACCAGCCATGCTTGTGATTTCACCGGCCCCGGCACAGACTACCACCCAATTCCAACTCAGGCTCCGAGCCGAATCGCGCTTTGTCATTGACGCGAGCTTCTTTGCGTCATTTTCTGCTTTCTAATCGAATATATGTATTGGAAGTGGAAGAGAGAACCAGAACTCCTGAGCCTCGTCCATCATGTCGCCCACTACGAATGGAAAAGTGATTTTCAATTCGATTCCTCAAGGTATGTCTCTTCATAAAAGAACTCTTCTGTCAAGATAGTTCACTCATGCATCTTATTCTTTAGGCTATCCTGAACCTGGCAAAACCACCGTCTACGATGACAACGAAACCATTGATCTCGATAATGTTCCCCTCGATGGAGGAATCCTCGTCAAGACGCTGGCGGTCAGTGTCGATCCATACTTTCGTGGCCGCATGAGAGAACCACATATTCCCTCCTACTCTCCGGCGTTCCCGCTTGGCAAACCGTGGGTTCTTGAACCTAGTTGTCTTTCGACACGGTTCTTACAATATGAACAGGATCGCTTCCACGGGAGTCGCTGTCATTTTGCGATCTGAGAAGGAAGGCTTTGCAGCAGGTGATCATATTCTTGGAGTTCTCCGTGAGTACTTCAACCCCGTCTTTCATATTTCAAACATTTTAATCTAGAATCCTAGCCCACCAACACTACACTATCCTCAAAGAAGCCATTATCAAATTAAACAATACACACAATCTTCCCTGGACGTGGTTCGTTGGAATCCTAGGCGGACCGGGCAAAACCGCATACCATGCATGGAAAGAATTCTCGCGTGCTAAAGCTGGCGAAACTGTCTATGTCACATCCGCTGCTGGTGCAGTCGGTACTATCGTTGTGCAGCTCGCAAAAGCCCAAGGGCTGAAAGTCATTGGGTCAGCTGGTTCGGAGGAGAAAGTTGCGTTTGTGAAAGAAATTGGAGCGGACGTGGCTTTCAACTATAAGACGGAAGACACGTTGAAAGTGTTACAGAGAGAAGGCGGGATTGACGTGTTTTGGGATAACGTCGGCGGGTCTCAGTTGGAAGCTGCCCTAGCGGCAGCACATAACGGGGCGCGTTTCATCGTCAGTCATTTTGAACTCCTACAAAATACTCTCTCCTCACTAACATTCACGTGCTCTTAGGAATGCGGCATGATTGAGGAGTACAATACCACACCTTACCATGTGAAGAACCTTATGCAGATCGTCTCCAAGGGTATCACTCTTAACGGATTCATCACTTTCCGAGACCTTTCTCCCAAATGGGATGCCGAGTTTTGGAAAGTTATGCCGGAGAAAGTAGCGAAAGGCGAGATCAAAATGAAGGAAGATATTACGAAGGGGCTGGAGAAAGTTGGAGACGTCATTTTGGCTGTTCAGAAAGGGCAAAACGTCGGAAAGGCTGTCGTTGTTATTGCAGAGGAGTAACATGCGCGATGAGCAAGTACGAAATTCCAATATGTTGTATCTAGTCACATGAGAAGACCATGATTCCATATATGCCTCAAATATATCTTTTTAGTCCTTTCCCAGTCTTCTTTCTGCTGCTGCTCGTGCTTGAAGAATTGAGCGAACGTTCGTGTGGTTGTTTCCCCAGGTGAGTTACTATTCCTCTCTTTCCAGTGGCTACCCCTGACATGCGAAAGAGCGCGAGCCATACTGTGACCGCCGCCTATAGAAGCTTCATTGCAGAGATAAAGGAAGAATTGAATCAGGTCTATTTGTTCGAATGTCGTGTATATGATCAGTGTTCTAGTTGTAAAATCGTGTAGTCGAAAGAAAGATGTACGCCCCATATACTACTCAAAATTCTGACACAGACCTCGCGACAGATTGAGTCCTATGGAAGGGCGGTGCATCAAGTGCACAAAACATGTCAATTTTGCCCACCTATCCCACATAGGGGACTTATTTTTTTTCTTTTTAACCAACTATGCTCCGAACATTGCATGAAGAGGTGCACGAAGGCGGCAATGAGAAACACAGCGGAAAGGGGCATTTAAGCGGAAATTCTAGGTAGCAACATGGAGACACAGACCCCAAAAAGACACAACAACGCTAGGACAGCGTAAACAAAATTTCCACCTAAAACATCATTTTCGTGTGAAAACGCGTAAAGGGAGGTGGCCATAGCAGGCGCCAACCCTCGAACGATAACGCCAACGGTCTGCAGGAGACCTTGGATGGTACCCATGCTCTCTGGGTTGGGTGATGCATCAATGGCAAAGAACATAATTGAACCTTTGGATGGTGGAAATTTTCATGTGAGTATTCCATATGAACTTGGATAAACTGAGAGAAGGGACTAACCATATCCTGCATAGAACACCATACTAGTCGCAAGTTGTATGGTGATTACAGACCATACCCTCCAATCAACAACTCCATTTTCCCGAGCAAAATAGGTTTGCAAAGGGAACAGACAGATGAGAACGACGGAGCCGACGAACGAAGTGACAGTTGCTGCTTTGGGACCGAACGCTCTTATCGATTTACTGAGAAACAAGAATTGAAGGATGGCGTTTGGTACGGCAAAGACGGTGTTAGCCGTGCCAATGGTGAACGCATCAAAGCCTAAACCACCATTTTCTAACAGCAAAAAATCAGGAATGTGAGAGATAATACACGCAAGGGCGTAGAAACTCACCAATGCTAGTTGACCACACCAATGGTTGAAGGGCAGAGTAAAACGTTGTAGAGAGATTGAAGAAGCAATGAACAGCGAGGAGTAACAGAACAGGACGGTTTAAGATGGACAGGAATGATTGTTCGGATGCATTGCTAGAATCTTCCTCGAGGACTTGTCCGGTTTCTGAAGTTTCCAAACTCTTAGCTTTGCGTTTCCGAAGAATGGTTGGGGAAGTCTTTGAAAGTATTTTAGATAGGTTCATTGCGAAATGTAAACAAAAATTACCTCTTTGAGGCCGAATGCGGCGAGAAAAAAAGCAATAAGAGCCAAGCCGGCAGAGATCAAGCAGGGGAGAAAGTATGGATGGTCACGGAATATCTGGACATGGCCTATCGAATTGGGCCACCTATCTGCAGGAGAGGCGAAGACACCACCGATACATGGCCTAAGGATTATTAGCATGCGGTCAGACAAGGGGGTGATGGGAAAGTACGCGAGAATAGTGCCCAGACTCCATACTATCGGCATCCACGAAAGCACTTCTGCTCGTTGAGATGGCTCAGCGAGCTACGTCAAATTAGTGGATGCCTCGTGAAGTGGAGGGAAAGTTACATACTTCGATCAGAACAGTCTTGCTAACCCCAATATCCCCGTTAAGAATGCCCTGGCCAGCGCGAAAGATAACAAGACTTGAGAAGGATGTCGATATTCCAAACCCCGCAGTTACGAGCGCAAGCCCTAAGGGGGCAATCAACATAGGGATCCTTGATACGAGTCAGTCCGTTATCGCGATTATGGCACAAGGTCATTCTAACCTGCGACCTATCCTATCAGACACGAGTTGCCAAGGTAGAGCAGTAAAACCTTCGGCATAGAAGAATATGCTTTCCTATGTGATCATGTAAGTATGGTTCGCGTCGTTTGTGGAAGAGCTTACAATAATGCCAGCATAATAACCAGTCTTGTTTTCATCACCATTCGTTATTCCAGTAGCGCGGACAAACTGGTTGATGAAGGGATAGATAACACCAGAGGTAATAGGTTCGCAAAGCTGGATGAGAAAGACGATGGTCAACTGAAAAGTCGGGAAAGGTTTTTCGGCCGAGAAAGAATTGTCTTTGGCGGCAGTGTTGAGAAGCAGGGGAGTCTGTTCCGTAGCATAACTCTCCACGATAATCGTCGTCTCTCTCTCTTCCGAGGAAGGTGTGGCCATTATCCCAGATGGACGTCGAGGGCAGGTTGGAGCCGCGCAGCCCTCGTGTGGAACCCTCTGACTCGATATATTAGACCGTTGATTGTATTCATCCCTTCATGATTTGACATCAGCCGTTATCGATGTAAATAAAGAACATGATCCTCTAGGAGCAGCTGAGCTCGTCGGCAGGCTGCAGAGCACGACAATAAACATACCTTCAAGGTCGCCTGCCACCAATACAGAAAACGAACTGGTGGGCACAGGAGGAGGATCATATCCGAGGGCGAAGAATCGGGCATTCATGATAAGGGTGAAGAAAGATTAGAAATAACGTGACCGAGGTATGTAATAGAAGGCATCCTAACGGAATGTGAAGTGATGGAGTGAAGGGAAAGAGTGACACTATAGGCGCTCAAACAGCTTCATGAGACGAGAATCTCCATGTCTTCTACGACCGTCATCACCATTGTCCTGGATTTGTACAAATTACCACTTCAAACTCTTCAAGACTTGTTGAAGTCCTCGCCAGCCCTTTAGAGACTTTGATGGATTACGTCTTCATGCTGTCCAATTGCGCACTCCCTACGGTTTGTCTTTGGAGACCAGTGGTTGGCAACTAATTGGTCACCGTTATTTCACCCTCTTTATTGTGGGTGTGGTGACTTGTATTTAGGTCTTGCCACGGCCCATTGAAGAAGCAGAACTTATGAGGATTTTTTATCGAACCAGACGGGTTGAACATAGCTCGATGAGACTGTAGCTTTTCTCCTTGAACGGCTACGACGTCTCTATTCGGTGCATTTTTTTCCAGACAATTCAAACCTATTTCTCAAACATTTGCTTCTAGCAAGCTGTATCGGTGTATATCAATGGAAAGTCGTCTCTGAAACGCCTTCCACTCGAATTCATCCTCCAAGGCGAATTCTGCGCTTCTGGCGCTTGAAAGGTCCTCACCTTACTATGCTAAATTTCACCGGAAGGTGACTGTAGTATACAATTCAAAGCCAAAATCCTCTTATGGAATGATCTCCTCCCCACTCTCGTCTAAACTTTCCAGACAACTGTACTGATGCGACTGCTTTCATGTTTGATACTCGAGCCTTTTGAAAGAAGCTTTCTGAAAATCAGGAGAAATTTGGGATTGCAGGTACTGGCTAGGGATGGGTGTTGGTATGGTGCTTAGCATCCTTCCACTGTGATCCAAGTGGGCTTTTCGTCAATGGTCATTTGCACAGTGTCATTGATTTAACTCCTTCCCCAGATTGGAACATTGGCTACTCATGTCATCAAGGTGATCTCATTGACATTGGATTATGCTATCAGCGGTGGCCAAATTGTCACCAACATTCGGAAGCAGATAGAAGAGTAGTTATGGCCGACTGAGTGTAGCAACCTGCAACTTGGGGCTACCTTGGACTTCCCGGGCTGACTCAACCCATGCTTGTGACTTCACCGATCCTGGCACTAACTACGATCAATAACTCAAAGTCAACCCCCGAGCCGCAGTGTGCTTTGTCAATGACACGGGCTGTTGGGCTTCTTTGCGGCCTTTTGTTCATCGCAAATATATATTAAAGAGATTCAAAACCACTTCTTGAGTTCAGTCGACTATGTCTTCCACTGTGAATGGAAAAGTGATTTTCAATTCGATTCCTCAAGGTCTGTTTCTGCCCATAGAGGTCTTCCTTTCACATTGGAGTTCATGCGTCATTTTTTTCTAGGCTATCCTGAACCTGGAAAAACCACGATCTACGATGACCGCGAAACTATTGATCTCGATAATGTTTCCCTGGATGGGGGAATCCTCATTAAGACACTAGCAGTCAGCGTAGATCCGTATTTTCGTGGCCGCATGAGAGAACCACACATTCCTTCCTACCTTCCGGCATTCCCACTTGGCCAACCGTTCGTTCTCTACATTGGTTCTCTTCACGGGAATACATATCTTAAACAACTAACAGGATTAGCTCATATGGAGTTGGTACCATTGTACGATCTGAGATGGATGGCTTCACAGCAGGAGATCATATCCTTGGAGTTCTCCGTGAGTACTTCAAACCCGTCCCCCATATTTCAAACATTTTAACCGAGAATCCCAGCCCTCCAACACTACAGTATCCTCAAAGAAGGCATTACCAAAATCAATAATGAGCACAATCTTCCTTGGACATGGTTCCTTGGTATCTTAGGTGGACCAGGTAAAACCGCATACCATGCATGGAAAGAATTCTCGCGTGCTAAAGCCGGTGAAACTGTCTATGTCACATCCGCTGCCGGTGCCGTTGGTGCCATCGTCGTCCAGCTCGCTAAAGCCCAGGGGCTGAAGGTAATTGGGTCAGCTGGTTCGGAGGAGAAAGTTATTTTTTTGAAAGAAATTGGAGCGGAGGTGGCTTTCAATTATAAAACGGAGAACACTCTGGAGGTATTGCAGAGAGAAGGTGGGATCGACGTGTTTTGGGATAATGTCGGTGGGTCTCAGCTAGAAGCTTCCCTGGAGGCTGCACATATTGGGGCACGTTTTATTGTCAGTTGTTTTGAAGCTCCATGAAATACCCGTCCCATACTAACCTTCTTAATTAGGAATGTGGTATGATGGAAGAGTACAATACAACGCCTTACCACGTAAAGAATCTCATGCAGATTGTATCCAAGGGTATTACTCTTTACGGATTCATCATCTTCCGCGATCTCACTCACAAATGGGATGCCGAGTTCTGGAGAGTCATGCCAGATAAGGTGGCAAAGGGAGAGATTAAAACGAAGGAAGATATTACAAGTGGGCTGGAGAAAGTTGGAGACGTCATTCTGGCTGTTCAGAAGGGACTGAATGTCGGAAAGGCTGTAGTTGTCGTTGCTGAGGAGTAAATTTGACAGAAATTCCAACATTTTGTAATGGGGAAGCAGAGAAGCTCGGCCAAAAATCAGACTGATATACTTGAATCACTTCCTTTTTATTCAAATTATTTTTCTTCTTTCCGCTCCCCACTTGTGCCCGAAGGATTGAACGAAAGTTCTCGTACTTGTTGCCGGAAGCGCGCAAGTGAGTCACCAGTCGCGGGAGACCAGAGAGTAACTTGCCTCTGACCATCCTCATCACCACTGTCCCGGACCTCTACATATTACCACCTCAAGTCCTTTCAAGGTCTCTGGAACTCGTTTGGTGTTCTTTGGGTTTTACGATGGATCAAGTGCTTCATGTTGCCGAATTGTGTTCCCTAATTTCCTTTGCGTTGAGTGGGGACAGTGTTTCTCTTTTCCGCCTCGCTCTAACTTGTAATTGGTGGAAGTGTATTGCCCTAGAAACGCTTTACGCTGAGAGTGAAGTGCCCATTGCGCACGCTCTTCGGTTTTTGCCTCCAGATATCATCGGAGACCCCGTAATTGGCAATCAACTGGTCACTGTGATCTCTTTTTTGTGGATGGAGCTGCACTGACTTTTGCTTAGGTCATGCTAAGGCCTATTGAAGAAGCAGATCTCACTAGGATTTTTCATCGAACGAGGCGCATTCAACACATCTCGACAAGAGTCTGCAAGTTCGAGCTACCCTGGGCTTTCCGGACCGAGGGCCTTGACACTTACCTACTTACCGGGTGTCTGTTCTTGAATGTCCGCTCACTCAATATTGAGCCCAGTTGTATGGCTGGTACGGCCCGACTCTTCCTCGGTCCCAAAGTCAAAACCCTCACAATTCTTTCCAAGTGGAAAATGGAAGATACTCTCATTCGAGCGCGAAGAGAATGTTCAGGTATAAGGCGGTTTGAGCTTCAGTCCCACAACGATGGCCCAAATGTTGGAAGCTTCAATTCCATGCACTATACGTGTGTTGTTGCTGCATTGGCGGCATGGAGAGAGCTTTCATACGTTGACCTACACATCCCCAAGACCCCTATTGGCCCCGATCTTCTTCTAGCCCTTGCCGTACTCCCAAACTTGACCCACCTGTCAATCAGGTATCTGGTCTATGGGTCTTCGCTGCTCTTTCCTTCAGCGCATCCGTCCTTTCTGCGACTTCGGAGCTTTGAATTGACGGGCGAATTCGAGTGGACAACTTGGAGATGGCCGGCGCCTTCCAAATTTCACGCCCCCCCACTCCAAATCCTTCCCTCTCCTCGAGAAAGTATCTTTGAACCTTCCCTCCTCGTCAAATCTCATTGATCTCCTTACATCCTTTGGTCATTCTCCCCTCACCTCTCTCTCTCTTACCTTCATGGTGGGTTCGCCCGACCGTCCCGACATGGACCCAACGCCTCTCCAATCTGTTCTGGAGCCTGTAGCGCATTATCATACTCTGAAGTCTATCTTCATCGAACACTACCCATTGCCCAGCAATCGAGACCCACCGCTTACTATCTTTCGTCCCCTCCTCGGGCTATATTATTTAGAAACAATTGATTTGCGGACAAGCTATGTGTGTAGCTTCGAAGACGAAGACCTCAACGAACTCAAAGATGCATGGCCCTATGTGACCTCCTTGGCGCTCGGGAGCACCGAGCTTGGAATGAACAACGAGCCATTCCCATTCTCTCATGGGACTGGTTGGTTAACCTTGGAAGGCTTGACAAGACTGGTTGCGACGCACCCCCACCTTACGCGTGTGAACGTTGCTTTCTCCGCGTTGTGGGTACCGTACTCACCTTCTTCACACGATTCTGTGATATCTATGTCCCTTCGGTCATTGTATGTCCTTCAGGATTGTCCTATTGGCAGGGATGTGGAGGAGGAAGAGGTAGCTCGATATTTGGCACATCACTTTCCCAACCTCGAGAATCTCGTGATTGACAATATTGATTGGTCAGAGTGGTCCGGGGTTGTCGAGCATCTATATTATAGTTTGTATACTGGGGAAAGGTAGGATAGGCGTTGAGCAGAAAAATATGCAGGAAGTAGCATCACCTTGTCATATCACTTTTAGAGAACTGATCATTTCAATGATAAACATCAAAGCCGCACAACTTCTCTGAGCGGTAAGCATTAGCGAGCCGCATATTACATGCCCCTGACGTAGTCCGGAGATTTGGGAAAAGCTTTTTTTATCAAGTAGAAAAGTTCGATTGGAAGCAATATCTGATGGTTTTACTAGGGATTCCGCCCGCAAAATCTGGACGATTGGGTTCTTGGAATAACACTACAAAAGAAGGAGAGGATTTTGATGATAAAAAAACTGGTGCTCTCTATTGCACATACTCCTTCACCGCATCTTCTAGGACATCCCACAAGCGGGTGCCAATCTCAAGATCTTCACACCCTGGTGCCGCTTTTCCAACCCGAGCCCAAGGCTTTAGAAACTAATGAGGATCGTCAAAATCAATAAGAAGCTTCAAATAAAGAAAAATTCCAACCTTCCCATTCAAATCCTTCCCTTCATCACTGGTAGCTGCCCACAGTTGCGTAGTCGCACCGAGAGTGGGTGGATGAAGGATATATTTGTTCTAATTAGCGTGTGAATGTCAATGGAGGTAATTTTGAAAAGGGAAAGAAAAGGACGAACGAAAGTTCGCACGGCGAATGGCGCCATATGTCGCTGTAGCTCGGTATCGATTCCCCCAGGGTTGAGAGAGGTAGAGACGATACCATCATCTCTGTACCGCCGAGCAAGTTCATTTGAAAAGATGATGTTTCCCTGTCGACTGTATCATGAGATCCTATAGACTAAGCTTAATGAGAAAAAAGTACTACCCACCCTCTTCGAAACACCGTAAAGCTGCTCCGGGCACAGTTTATTTCGTGCCTTACTGTCCTTAAGCGCATCAAAAGGAATAGTATGATACCAATACTGAGCACTAGAGCTGGTGTTCACGACGCGTACTGTACCAGGGGGTGAAGAATGTGCGGTAGTGAGGAGTGTAGGAATCAACAATTTTGTGAGTAGGAAATGGCCAATAACATTCGTTCCAAATTGAACGTCCCATCCTTGAGTAGTAAACTGATCCTTAGGGGGACACATGACACCACTAATGGCTGAGATCAGTTGAAGGAAGGAGGCTCAAAGCCTAAGAACAAACGCACGCATTGTTCATGAGAACGTGGAGCTGAAATTCCTTACTGATATGCCTTAGGGTCAGCCCTCAACAAGCGATAAAGTACTGGTTATCATACCTCGTGAACTCTTCCGCAGCTCGTTTAACAGAGTTCAAGTCGCCCAAGTCGAGCTGAAGCAAGATTGCATCTTTTCCAGTTTCTTCTTTCATGCGTTTGACCGCCTCTTGACCTTTTGTGAGACTTCGCACCGCAGCATACACTTTCGCATTATTCTTGAGGAGATTCTTGGCCGTTTCATAGCCGATTCCTAAAGAAATCCTATCAGATATGAATCTTAGAAGGTCTTAGGCCCCGGGACGAACCAGTATTGGCACCAGTAACAATGAACACTTTCCCAGTCAAGTCGGGGATATCCTTGAGATTCCAATGAGATTTTGGGGGACTTGCTTCATCCCTGAATCCTGGGTGATTTTTGATAGTAAGAAAGAGAGCACTGAAGCTCATTATGGAGCA
Organism: Flagelloscypha sp. PMI_526; assembly: GCA_021399455.1. Taxonomy (NCBI): domain Eukaryota; kingdom Fungi; phylum Basidiomycota; class Agaricomycetes; order Agaricales; family Niaceae; genus Flagelloscypha; species Flagelloscypha sp. PMI_526. The sequence continues at coordinate 453,591 of JAJTUO010000017.1, forward strand.
AAGGGATAGATGGTTGAGTAGTATGAATAATGGACATTTTATACCAGCGGCGAGGATTTATATCGCGTTTCCAAAGATATCATGAGAAAGCTCAGGGCAATGATCCGCTCGTGATTTGACGGACTCGTTCCTTCGTTCCCTCGTTTCCTCGTTTCCAGTTCTCAATAAGCTCAAGACGAGCTTCATGAAGATTTTTTGGGCCAGAGATGATTGGGATAATACATTCATAACAGTTTGAGAGAAGATTTTTTGTTGGCTCGATTGTACGACCAGTTTTGTGGTCGCAATTAATCCTCCCTCATATCCCATTCAAAACTAGATCATTCCAAAATGTTACTTACCGTGTTGAACAGCTGACCGAAAAAGGTCATTCATCTAATCACAAAATGGACACATTGGGAATTGAACCCAACACCTCTCGCAAATCAAATCGGTAGTCAATGCTAAGCGAGCGTGATAACCAACTACACCATGTGCCCTTTGGATTGTCACGGGGAAAGACCTATAATATCGCAAGCAGCACTCAAGGTACCAACTTCACCAGTACATTATTAAAACGCTCCCGTTTCGCTTTTCTGGTGCGACGTTTTGAGTTGGAGGCGTAGAAAAATCCTCGACATTTCACCCTACTGTCTAAAATGTGAGCGCTTTGGCCAGCTACTTACCTGGAGGTTACTCCTCGTGAATGTATCCTCCAAGAAATGTCTTGAAATACTTGTTAGCGAGCAACGCCATCATGGCTCAGTACTGTGAGGTACTAAAGCCAAAACTGGCTATGGCAAACAAATGTTAGAATTACCTCTATATATGGGCTCTCTATCCTTAGGGTAGGAGAGTTGGGAAACAGTTGGAGAGCAACTGGATTGCGGTGAGACAAGGGTTGGGTTGAACTAGAGATTCACATGGTGGCACAACTTTGTTGTCCAAGATCCCAAGCTTTACTCATTCTATTCGACAGAGAAATGGGCTCTGAAATGATACAGAGCAGCTCGTTGAACTTGCAAATTTAATTTGATAGATAAAGAGTACTTAAATCAATGTCCATGAAGACACACCAAAGGAACCTTGCCGTCACACTTACGTTTGCCGCTTCCTGAACAGCACAGAAGCCCAAGGATGTGGGCCCATGACCGATCCAAGCATTAAATTCTTAGGCCTTTCGTCACTCTCCAGCTTCATATCGTAATTCAAGACCAAGTACGCCAAGGCTTGCTTGATCAACATGGCAGCTAAGAACCGACCAGGCTAACGAAGAGCGCTTTAGTGAAAGCCAAAAACATGAAGTAAAAGCAAACTGACACATGTATGCCTACTTGGAACGCCGAAGGCGGCAAATGTCTTACTCGGAGTGACGAAATCATACAGGACACTCTTCTCTTCCTCTTGCGACCTGAGTTCGACGAACCTGAATGGTCGGAACTCACGTGCGGAGGGATAGTGTGCGTCATCCAAGTGGATAGCTTGACTTGTTACTTGAGGGATAAAGAGTTAATGCATGTGTCTAAGAGCGGAAGATATCAAAAAGTGTGAATGCTTACCCAAAATGTCATGTCCAGCAGGAACAGTCTGGCCGTTCGAAAATGTAAATGGCTTTAATGTGCGACGCCCAGAGGATGCTAAATGATTGAAGTCATCATTAGCCAATAATTCATAGGGAAACCACGAGTTAACATACCTGGTGCAATGCCCCAGAGCCTTTGACTTTCTTTAGCGAAGCTGTCCAACTTAACCATCTTCTGAAGTGACTCCTTTGACCAGCCATCCTCAGCAACGATACTTTCAATCTCTTCGCGAAGGATCTCCACGTATTGTGGGTTTTGGGCGAGGTCGAAAATCGAATGACCCAAGGACTAGAGCAAAGTAAAATATATGTGGAAAATTATCGCAACAGGTATAAAAACTTACATTCGAGGTTGTTTGTATTGCAGGAAGGTTTATTCCAAGAACGCCTATAGATTTTCGTTGGTACCAGGGGTGTGGGTGTTCCATGGGGGACTCACGTAAAGCAAGGTCACGAACTGTTGATGTTTGACACTTGGTGGCACACAACCACGAGATGTAATCGTTCTAGCGCTGCGGGTGAGCAGAAGCGAAGTACAAGAAAGACTGCCAACTCACTGGTTTACCTTCCCACTCACGTCCATGCTTGTGCTCTTGTTCAAGGCGATAAGCTAACATCGATTCAAGATGTGGTCGAGCTCGCTTATAATAATACTCAGTGCGCGTCACTAGTTTTGCTACCACTCTGAAGATATGATCGAAATAGGGACAAACACACGCAATGTTTTTACTTACGGACGAATAAACTCTGGCAAGGTTCGGAGAAGTATACCTGTGACAATGGCTTCTCGAGTGAAGGCAACCATAAGATCTGTGAATTCGATGTTGCGTCCTGAAGGTAACATCGTATAAATCTTTAAGTGCAGTAAACTTGGGAGCAACATACCCAAATCTTTTCCAAGGAACATTCGATTTGCTCCACGGCTCACAATCTTTCCAGTCGCCGCAAGGACAGGAACCGCCACCCAATCTATTCCCTCAAGTCAACGTAACCAAATTAAACAGATTTATAACTTACCATGCTCTGATGGTATATTATCCATGCACGCTTGATTGGTTTCTTCTCTCACTAGCGGAGACTGAGTGCACAATCAAAGACTGAATTTGGAGGTCAAACCTTCATCAAAGTATAATGGTAAATTGCGAGTCACAGTATTCTATAGATTTGACGTAGTGATTAGTGTGCTTCAGCCTAGGTAAACTGGATGTGACCTACCATAACATTTGCTGAATGTCGACCGAACATGTCCCGAGCTACTCCTGGTCCCATTGTGACCTCCAGTTGGAAAGCCTGCAGAAGAGTTTTGAGGAACAAGTTGCGGAAGATTGCAAGCATTCTTCTCACATCGTTTATGTGCTCGACAAAGGAGAGATCACGGTCTGGAGCCGCGCGCATTTCAGCAAGCCTGGCATCACCAGAAGTAAAGAGAGTCCATCCATCTTGTGTGTAAATCTTGAAGAGCATGTTTGGATACTACGCGCAAATGAGTTAGTAACCTCGTCCGAACTATACCAGAAGCATGTGCAACTTACCTTCCGGTAACCTTCTTCGAGCAATCTGTCGGGCTCAGTGAGCCATATCTTAATTGCGCGGAATGAACCGAAAAATCCCGAAGGTCCAATAGTTGGAAAATCGGTTAGCTAGTACAAAATACAATGAGAATACGTGGGGTGATTTTGAAAAGGAGAGGGAACGAACCGTGAAATACACGTGATGAATGCGGTTCAACGCCCAGAGGACTATAAGTGTAAGGGGGATTACTGCAAAGGAAAGGGCTGTCATGTTGCTCCTGAAACGTAACGTGATAAATTCTCCGCCCTTTTAAGGAAGCAGACCTCTGAACGCGTGAGAACAGAATATCCCTCACGAGCCGAGAGTGGCTAGAGTTGCCTTGAAGAAGAACAGCAATGTCGGGCGCAGCAGAACTATGCATACTGAGATAAACAAGCCTCCTATCAAACGGTTTACCAGAAATGAACGACGGGACAAGATCCCCAAGCAGTGTAGAATGGAGTAGTATTTTCAATGAACTCTTAGCTTTTGACCAGCGCGCATGGACTTAGATGGTATTTTTAAAAAGAACCGAGGTCCCTAGTCAGATGGGTATCGTTTGCGTATCCGTCTTGTTCATTTGTAGAGGGCTGGTTAGAACAACTTCACAGCGGCAAATAATGGAAGTTTGAAACGAACAGGAGATAGAACCGTGGACATCTGATTGTGATCCACATTTCACTAATAAAAGATACATACAAGTCTTTCGAGTGTGTCCAACAGCTCTTAAGATTGCATATAGTCTCGTCAAGCGACATAAACGACTCGGAAGAGACGGACCTGTCCGCCAAGCTTCTGTGTCGCAAGTTACAATCTCAAATCTACGAGATATTTTCTCTTTCTGAAGTGAAACCTAGTCATGAGTTTCCAAGAGTTCTTGGCCCCGGGATGTAATGGTGTTGGTGGTCTTTGACATGATTCCAAATAGCTGCCGGCGGTAGGAAGACATGCACTGTCCCGCACATCCATGTTTGATCGGACTGTTTCATCGCAGATATATGCTGAAAATATCTCTCGTTTGTCTTATCTTCTCAGGGAACGATACCATGTAAGTACACTTGTTGTCCTACGCCCCTGGCGGGGACAGGATATGTCATACTAATATTATCATAATGGCCTGAGCAATCGGGCTCGTAGGACAACTGGTAGATCCAATTAACCTGCTAATATTATTTAGGAAATTTTGAAAGTTTGCGTTATTAACCTAATTTAACCGCATCGCCCCTGCCATTGAACTGAGAGTACCAAGGTTTGTTTTTTCTCACCTAAGTTCTAATGATCTGAATGAGCTACTTCCTCTCCAACATTCCACTTATTTATGCACTCGAGGTACCGTTTCAGCTGCTAACTCTAGAAGGACGTGACAGCTGCGGAGTCGCGGCATGAAGTCGCCGGCTGCTGTCTTCCTGAGTGACTCAATTACTTATTCAACTACGAAACCTTGAAAGTCACAATCTTGAACCAGATATTTTGGCATCCTAGTCAGTAAGTTATCTCGACGGAGGTATGATGGGTGTTCTGTATGAGCCGTAGGAGCAACACGACATCAATGAACAATCAGATCTACTAGCTGTAGAGTGCAAGGATATTCCTCCTGTTTATCTGCAGGATATTCCAAATACAGAGGATTCTGCCTTGTTTATGTGCGTGGCAATTGGGTGGTTGTCTCATTAGTCCTTCATAAAGCTCTGGGAAGCGGGTAACGCCACGAATTCCACACTTAGTTTACATCTAGCGTTACACTCTTTACAGTTTGAGGACTATAGAAAAGGATTCTTATGTTTGCTATATGGTGGCTATTGTCGACCCGAGTGTGCCTCTTCGTTGAGATACGAGATATACAATATGCCAGTCCAGTCTTGTTCTGATTTGAGCTCAAATGAATGATCCGTGGATTTCGTCCGCAGGCACCGTCATAATTTGGTTGTCTTGATCGAGAATCCCGAACTGCATTAGCTCGATGCTCGAGGCTGACCACATTCATGACCTTCGAGCGCTTCCAATGTATTCTGTGAAACACCGACTCTTTTCTTTCGTTTTGTTTCGTTTAAGGTCGCTACAACATTACGCCTTGCTATCCTGCGTTTCGTTCTTTGAGACCGCGAATAGTTTGTATTCATGTTTCTCCATCGACTATCTGCGAGTAGGTGTGTTCGTACTCTGGCCCCGCTATTAATACTCAGAGATGTTGAAGTTCCCGATAGGCTTTCCCGCTTTAGGGAAGCACAAATTCGAGCGCACAGCATTGGCTTCAGACTTCCTTTGATGTTCTGAGATTCCGTGCATAGTTCGGGATTATTTTGATGATGCAGATTGAAAGCACCCATAAGCAACAGGAACCGCCTTTATGAATGGATAGAGGAGGTTTCGCTTGTCCTCGAGAGCGCAACTGTTTCCTCCATCATGGATCCCGCTCAAATCCTCGGGTTGTTTGTGATCACCATCTTCACTCTTTACGTCGTCCGTCGATACATCGACATTCATTACAATGTACGTCGAGTTAGGGTTATATTCTCCTATCTCTCTTCTAAGGGTTTGTAACGGTGTAGCTATCTTCTATACCAACTGTGGGCCACAGCGGTTTCTTCTCGACGTACCTTGGAATTTTCCTTTACTTGAAAAATGCCAACGCTATGCTTGACGAAGGATACAGAAAGGTAGGCTATCATGCTTCGATAGCAAGTCAGTTTCATTCACCCTGCTGGAAGTACCCAGGCATGGTGTTTAAGCTTTATACGTCTGCAGGCTGGACTCTGTTCGCCAGTGGGCATGCACGGCTGGCCGACGCAAAAGGCGCATCTGAAGATGAGCTTTCGTTTCTCCAGGGCGCCAACTATGCTCTTATGGCAGAATACACGATGTGTCCTGAGGTTGTTTACGACGTGTACCACGTATCTGCTATCCGCGGCCATTTAACGAGGTGTGCTTTTTGTCTGATCCTATTCCTAACTTCAGCTCATACCTGTGATTAGAAACATTGCGACAATATTTCCTGAAATGCGTGATGAGACTGTTCAGTCAATTGCCGATAATATCCCACTTTCTGATGGTTAGAGTCCCTGCGTCGCAATAGCTTTCCACTCACATTGTTCCAGACTGGACGGAGATTCCTGGTCTCGATACTATGATGAAAGTTATTAGTCGTATCTCCAATAGAGTCATCGTGGGTCTACCGCTTTGTGAGCCAGCCTTTTTATCGGAGTTTCTTTGTCTAAACTCATTCCAGGTCGCAATCAAGAGTTTCTGGATATCAATATACACTACACGGTTCAAGCTGTGGCCAGTTCACTCGTCATACGTATGTTCCCAGAGATTCTCCGTGGGTATGTCATCACTTCCTGTGACGCTATAATGAACCTTACCTTTCAAATTCTGTAGCTTTGCCGCCAAAGTCTTCTCCAGAGCAAATTGGTGTTACAAGCGTGTTAGAAAGCTGGTCGAACCTATGTTACAAGAACGACTTGATAGCGACGCGCAGTTTGGGACAAAATACGCTGGACGGTCGAACGACTACATCTCATGGTTGCTAGAAATTGCCAAAGGATCGCAGCGCACGATTAGGGATCTCACACTCCGCATTCTGCTGACTAACTTTGCGGCTATTCATACAAGTACAATGGTAAGAAAATCACATTTTATGGTGTTACGGAAACTGTCATCTCAACCCTTTCTCTTCAGTCTGTCACACACGCTCTGTTTGATCTTGCGGCAAATCCCCAGTACATCTCAGAGTTACGTGATGAAATCGAGGCTATTACACGTGAACATGGATGGTCCAAGGCATCCTTGCAGAAAATGTCGAAACTTGATAGCATGATGAGAGAATCGCAAAGACTTTGGGGGTTGGGTGCAGGTAATCTACTTTGATCTCCACTGCTCTTCCTATCTCTGATGGAAGGTTATTTTAGCGACTTCTAGTCGACTTGCGATGAAGGATTTCACATTCAGCAACGGCCAAATCATTCCAGCAGGTTACATTATCTCCTGTAAGACCTGCCCATTCAACTCCCATCTCGTGTTGCCGACTGTGATTTGCTACTTAGTTGTTGCTCGTTCAGTACACACAAACGAGGTTTGGTTCTTTATTCTCCGTTTATCGAGGAAAGTCATTCACCTGTCCCTCCCTTAGGAATGTTATGAAAACCCTCGCGAATTTCGTCCCTTCCGCTTTATACAAGAGCAAGGAACGGATGGACCAACGCCTCAGTTCTCCACAGTTGATCCGGATTTCCTTCCTTTCGGAATCCCAAGTCGACATGTTTGTGTGAGAAATATTTATCCAAATCGTTTCTTTCTTGCTCTCTAATCAACGACATCGTCTACAGCCAGGAAGGTTCTTCGCATCAACAGAAATCAAAGGCATTCTGGCCCATTTGCTTGTAACTTATGACTTCGCAACAAAGGATGGACAACGACCCGCCAATTTTGAGCTGGGAAATGTGCTAGCGCCTGACGGTAAGGCGAAACTGCGGTTTAGAAAAAGAAGATATTGAGCTTTTTATTACTCCTAACGTCGAGCTGTTATGTAACAATATCCAAACAATCCTATGAACTTTCAGCAAACTCAAACCACTTGGCGTAGAATCTGCTCCCCAATTCGCGTTTAAATAGAGCTACAGAATAAATACACAGATATTCATAAGAATAGGTCATAAAAAGGTACCCAATCCAAATTACGATACACATATGTTTACCCACCCCATGCTGGTCCCAGAATCGCTTTCCGGGCGAGTCGCAGACTAGGGACGCTCGCTTCCAACACTTCCATCACTTCCTCGCATCTCTCCCACATCCCACTAACAACTGCGCCATTCAACCATTGGACAGATATATTGCTCTGCCTAAGCTTCCAATCGGGATATATGAGTTCGCTCATGTTGGACTGGAATGCAACCTGTTGGCGAAGGTCAGCGTGAAATCAAACAATTAACACAAAGTACGCTTACAAGAGAAGAAGAAGCATTAGCGGTTCTCGAACCGCATGCTAATCCCAGCGCTTGGACGGTCAAGGATTCCAGACTCGGGAGGTTGAGAGCGAGAGTGTTAATTAAGTGTGGGTTTAAGGTATGGACACTAAGATTCAACATTTTCAATTCTGTATTCATAGAAGGGAAATGTCGTAAGAATGCGATGAATATAAGCGAGAATTCGCTTGGTTCTAGGTGGGCCAGATTGTAAATCCCTAATTTGCGGAGAATAGGGGGGGAACGAGAGTGAAGCAATTTCAATGAGGAAGAGGGGGATGGTGAGTCCTCAACGGTGCGGAACTGAAGTTTGAGTTTGGCTAATGTTGTAGGTAGAGTTCCGAGAGCAGCAATCACCATAGGTGAAAGAATGGTCACGCCTATCGATAAGCTCCGCAAAGGAGATGGTCCATGAAAGAGGCCTACGAAATGGTCAAGTTCAGCTGGGGACATGTATATTTGGTCCAGCTTTATGGTGGCTAAGCTGGTGATAGAATGGGTCAAGGAGGGGAATAGAACTGCAGGTCCAATCCCAGGAAGTCGGAGAGAAGCCTTTTCAAGACCCCCCAAAACATACGGGTTATCTTGGTGAATGCCAAACCACTCAGAAAGAGCGGTCATCTCGTTGGTAGATCCGAGCTCACAGCTCCATGTTAGGTGGCGGAGCTGAGGGCACCGACGAGCGAAAAAATGCGAAAGGAAAGAAGCGCACTCTGCAGTAAATGTCATGGAGAAGGCCAGGGTATGCACTCGGGGGAGTGATCGTATACCTTCGAGAAGAGGTGAGAGGTCGTGTGGCATAGAAATTTCCAGTGTATGCAGCTGGTGGTCAACGCGATTGATGATGGGCATAATGACTGTCTCCTGGAGCTTTCTGGCAGCGAATTGACTGATATTGTTATCGTCATCCATGGCTAGCCGGAGGCTGGTTAACGCGTCGAAGCCGGCAGAGACGGATAGGAGTGTGGTGCACCGCGCCAAAGGGGCGTCGAGAACGAGGGTTTGAAGGTTAGTTCCAAACGTTCTCCAGGCTTTGGAAAAGAAGGGAATGAGATCTTGAGAGAAGACGTGGTTCTTGGAGTATATGTGAAACTCGATGACGTTGGTCATGATTGGCACCGCACATTCAAGAGCATGGATAATCTCAGCAGGGGAAAAGATGGTCTCTGTGTGACATGCTTCATGAGACGTAAACACATCCCATGTTCGAAATGTGAGGGCGAGAACACGACGACCAATATTTAGATCGCTAAATACGAATAAGCCAAATACTAGACTCCGACGGAGAAGGGGGGACGCACCAAAGACGATGTTTCAACACGAACATCTTGTGGTCGTTAAATGAGGCCAATTCTATTGTTTGGTATCTCGAATTCAACGCTAAGTGGAGGAGACTCGCGTTGATAGGGTATAGGGACCCAACAGTTTCCTGAGGTAGGAAACTACAGATGTACTCCCACACATCGAATGGGAAATTACAAGTTACAGCGACCATGGGTTAAAGCACAACAACAGTCATGGTGGACGAGAAGGAGAGAGCGGTGACGACAGAGACCTTATCGTATAGTGTGCTGGCGTGCTCGTGATTGTGGGAACTAAGGGGGTCCGGACATTTTCCCTATCTGAGGTAAGCATCCGGCTAGTTTCGACGCTGTTTGAGACACTGACGAGAGTCATTCAACGCGAAGCAGCATGACGGAATGGATGGGAGAATTGAACACCTGAGCGCCTAGTTTGGATTGACCCATTGAGATTCCCTTCAAGCTCCTCTCTGTCAGGTCACTGAGACAAGCGTTGTGGTCCGTTATACAGGCATTATGTAGGCTCAACGAAAATGTCCTGTTGACTTATGTTCGACGTAAATGGCCCTAGGGAGGAGGGTGCCTGGACAAAACAATAAGACCAGGGATTTTGAGTGTACACTGGAACTGTAACCTCTAAAATGAAAATGACAATGTACTACACTAGAAGTATGATGTACCCCAGACTGGGAATTGGCCACTTCTGCGGTATTTCTAGGAGCGAACTGGGCGGAAGCAAAGAGGTGAAGTTGTGTCACGAGCGCCCCGAGCTCTTTTGTCTCTTGCCTTTTGTTTCCCAACTTAACGGCGGTGAACACAATAGCTCCGCTCTTGTACTTCTCTCCTGCTGATAGCCACGCTCACAGCCCTTGCGAAATTTGTATCCTTTTGTCTTTTACAAGGGATACATAATTTCCTATTGTCGAGCACCTTCCTCTTTGACTCGCCCCTCCTCTCTCACGACACCCATGCCCCGAGCTCCGACGCGTGGAAATCTTTCGAATACGGCATCTGTGTTGCCTAGAGCTAGTCCGCCTACACTTCCCAGAAGACTTACGCCCCGCGATATACCCAGGTTTAGATCTCGAAACTCCCTTGCGACGATTCACGAGTACCCTCCACCAAAGGAGCCTCGTATACCGGAACAGCCCTGGTGCGCAGTTCTTGTTTATCTCATTACTTTGCTTGTATCTAATTTTCGTGCATGCAGCCGTCCTAATCCTGCCACTCATCATGATCAGTGCATTCAACTCAGCCAAATCCTCCGCCAGATCCTACAATTTGGACCGCTTGCTTACAAAACCCGCGACAAGGCTCTCCGCCAACGAGTGTTAACAACCTTGCAAGCGATGATTCGCGTAACGAACCCTGTCTTTCATACCATGTCGGATTGGAGGACATATGCCAACTGCCTTTCTATAGCGCGCTTGCTTGGCAGGTTCGACCTGGCTCGTGAAATAATGCGCCTCTGGCAGCAGCGCATGTTTCGTTGGGACCCGCTCATGAGTCCCATTCAAACGCTCAAGGTCTCTGAGTCATGGAGACTGCCCGAATTGCGGCCCCATGCGTATTACATGTATTTGGCAACTGCCATGTCCAAAGCCCCGAGTTATGCTCAGGACGAACCCCCACAGTACGACCAAGACTTATCACCTTCACAAAACTTGCACGTGAGTTGTGGCTTCTACTCGTTGAGTACATATTGGAAGACCCTCGTTGAATCTCCACCGGAGTTCCCTTACGATGAAGGATGTGTCGACCACACCCGCTGTCTCGTTGCCTGGCGCAACTCCTGGAGAGCAGCTGTACGGCATCCCTTGGAGCACGCTCCCGCCATTGACGTGATTTGGCGCCTCAGCAAAGTTCGTGCTGCCTTGGTTATGGACCCCATTCTTTCAGGGTGCATGGCCACCCTGTGCAGGGAAAGCGGATTACGTGCGGTGGCAGAAGTCCAAAACAACCTCTTCCAAAATATTGGGCACCACTTCGATTTAGCTGATGACGAGTTAGACGAACCTTGGTCTGTCTTTTCTTTCATTTTCTCTCACTACCAGCGGTTGACATGACTTCCAAAGATTATTAAACACTCCTTTGTTGCTATTCCTTGCTTTCTTCCCATAACTCCTGGCTCCGCACGCTCCTTCTCGACTGTATTTTTATCAACCGGCTCTCTCATTTTGATTAAAAACATCACACTTGCATCCAATACCCATTGCATCACAACCCTCACCATACTGTAGCATACTTACTGTCATCATCACGTTTACAACGCCTTCTTGACGAAGGGTTATCAAATGTAGCTCTAATTTGTAATAGCTGGCATCTTCGTTTTTTCTCGCTCAATTTCGATCGATTCGGATACATACATATTTTTGCATACTACAACACTCATTCGTTCACTTCACTTTTTTTTTTTCGAAACCTGTACCCTAGCATCTTTCTCCTTTTATTCAAAGCATTTTCTGACCCTAACCTATCAAGCGACCATGAGCCGTAGACTTGAACTGCGTTGGGGAACATGTCCAAGAGAGCATGGAGCACATTTTCTCCTGTTCCATTCTGGATTCGATATTTCGATGCGTCAAGGACCACTTCTTGCTGGTTGTTTGACGGACGACGTTGAAGTGAAAGATGCACATCCTTCCACCCTTCTGCATTCAATTCGATGTCAATATGGAAGAGGTTGGGGCAGTACCACGCGAATGGGACGAGACTCCGTAAAGTCAATGAAGAGTTCCCGTCAGGGCTTGACAATTGGATCATTGCCAGTTGAGGAAACGCAGCAGCGAAATCATCCATGTCCGTATCCAATAAATTCACTCGGCGCTGTAACGACAAGAATCTCAGATTATAAAGCGATAGGAGAGGTCGGAGAGTGTGAAGAAGAAGGGCAGTGGAGTCATCAGATGACTCCGGATGGGTCGTCGGGACTTTGAAGTACATGAGAGTCTTGGACCAAGGGAAAAGACATGAGAATGTGTCTCTCCACATTTCGGAATCTGGTAGAATACCTGAAACTCGGAATTGAAGCGCCTGTAGTGGGCTCGCGGATGCCGCTCCCAAAATGCCAACGACATTATGGAAGTTGTCGGTAAAATCAAGGTCCACAAGTTGTGGGAACGAGGAATCAAGAAGAATGCTTTTGGGCAAATTTTCTGTAAGAGCTTCTCTGCTTTCAATCCGGAAGAACGTAAGGCTCGGAAGTGCTGCCAATCGCATGAATAGGGCTAAATCCATTTGCTGCAAGACGATACTGGTGAGTTGAGGGTGCCATGATATAATTCGGTTCATCGAAAGCATATATTCTCCACGTCTTGAGTTGTGTGGCGCATAAGATAGAGTCTGCAGCTGGGAACAAGGACGAAGAAGATGATCTGTTATTGCGTCGTGTCGCATCGTTACTCTGAGAAGCTGGGGTGTAAAAATTTGCGTTCCAAATATTTGAAGTAAGGGATACTCTATTTTCTCATTCAAGTCAATTAGTCGCGGGAAAAGCTTGAGAGGCATAGTGGAGATCATTGATTCCATGATTCGTTCTTGGTGAAGCCGATTGACATCGATCCCAGAGTGATAAGCGAAAAGCGCTTTGACATGTATAGAGTAATGTAGAAACCTGTCCCAGTCTGAAGGGGCCCATGGGCGTTTTAACTTCTAACCGTCGTTCGTCAGAGAGGGTGCAAAAAAATAAACAAAGTGCCAACCACATGGTGCTCTCCCCACGGGAATCTAGCAGCTGGAGATAGCATGATAAGGTGTTTTAGGGTTGCACTGCTCCAGAGCTCCTTGATAGCGGGCCAGTGGAACATGGTCGAAGTTGCGGCCAGTCGAGCGAGCGTGGTCAGCGAGGACGAACGGCATGCGACACAGATAGCTTCACGAAGTTCGGGTATTTGCAAGCATTGTTCCATAGAGAATACGAGGAGTGAGTGTTACGCTTTGAAGTCTTTGCTGGATGGCGGAAGAGCGAGGTTTTGTCCAGTGCCAGATGACGAGCCAGGCGAAGGAAGTAAAGGTAAAACGAAACATGTCTAGCATCGGCACGCCCAGTTTGATTCCCCCATCATGGCTTGCTTTTTCGTTTAGCGTTCGGCAGACATGCACCTTCGTCTCAGCACCTACTGACAAAGCCCGACCCTGATTTGTATCTCACGCGGGATGATTAATCCTCTTGCAGTCGACACGTTCACTTCACACTTCGCAATGCTCAACTCTTCCCGATTATCCGTAGGCGTGGCTTATGGATTTTACTCTTTATCTACACATCCTTAAGCCTCCCACACCACATTAAATGGCTGGTAACCCGCGAATATATCATAAAAAGATATTAAAGTGATTAACGAGAGCTGCTCCCAGTCAATGGCGGAAGCGATTTGTTTGGCTTTCAACTTCTTAGTCATTCATCCCTACGAATCCTCGTAAATGAATCCTCGTACCGTACTGTGCCCGGGTATTATGCCTTTGATATATTGGCCTCGAGCTTTCTCTTTGTTTTACTCAAACGCAGGCTTCTCTGCTATGGATAACGAGACCAGAGCCCCATCTCCAACCGCGACCCTTGCGCCAGATAGTCTTAACATCTCCTCGCCACCAGAGGCAAAAAGTGGCAAGGGGAGCGCGTTTTGGTTGTCCTTCATTTCTCTTGTCTTGTGCATGTTTTTGAGTGCTTTGGACCTGGTGCGTACTTCTTTTCAACATTACCCCCTTCGACGTGCCTTTAACGGGACCAAATAGACAGCACTAGGTACTATGCTCCCGACAATTTCCAGGGACCTCCATGGTTCGGACAATTTTGCCTGGGTTGGCACAGCGTACGCGTTGGCCAGCACGGCATTTCTGCCTTTGAGCGGAAACCTGGCCGACATTTTTGGGCGACGGTCGATTATGTTGTTGTCGGTTGGTTTTTTTGCCCTTGGCAGTGCATTAGCTGGAAGTGCTCAATCAATGACTTGGCTCATTGGCGCACGAAGTAAGCTTTCCTTTGGAATGTATTTTGTGTGTGCAGCTTAAACAATGTTAACATTGCTTTTGATAGCTGTGCAAGGAATTGGTGGTGGTGGCATCTTATCACTCTCAGAGATTATTGTTTCAGATTTGGTTCCCTTATCTGAACGAGGACTCTACCAAGGATTGCTCACTTGCGTTTGGGCATTTTCCAGTGTAATTGGACCTATCATTGTTTGTTTCTTTTCTCTCCCAAGTCGCTCGATCCTAGCCCACGTTAACTGATATCACAGGGTGGATCTTTCTCTTTGAAGGCCTCCTGGCGATGGCTATTTTGTTCGTTTATCGTCATAACTTTTTTTACTCAAAGCTAATCACTCGGAGTGCAGACCTCAACCTTCCTGTTTCAGGCATTGCTATGGCCTTTGTTTTCTTATTTCTCCGCGTCCGGACACCTCCCGGAACGATAGCGTCTAAACTCGCCCTTGTTGATTGGGTGTAAGTTGCTCCACCTTGTTGATGACCTGCTTCTAATTTATTCTCAGGGGAAATTTGATTGTGATTGCTGGGACTACCCTTTGTAATATTGGTCTCTCTTGGGCTGGCGTGCGTTATGCTTGGTCGGATGTTCACGTCCTTGCCCCTCTCGTCATCGGCCTCGCGCTCCTTGTCGTTTTTATCGTTTACCAACGATACATCCCGTCTCAGCCCACAGTTCCGAGAGATATTGTCTCAAATAGAACCAATATCAGCGCCTATGTTGGGACTTTCATTCATGGCATCACAAGTATTGCACTCATCTGTGGGTGACGGAAACTTCATCACTTTTCCTCTCCCTATCTAACAAATACCACAGACTACTTGTCCATATATTTTCAAGCTGTCCTCAGCGCGTCCCCCATTAGGTCTGGTGTTGACATCCTTGTAACTTCTTTGATGATTACGCCAATGGCAATAGCAAACGGCGTTTACGTACAGGTCTTTCAGCGTTACAGAGATGGTAATTACGCTGGATGGGTTCTCTCTATTATCGGTTTCGGGGTATTGTCTCTCTTGAAAGCTGATAGCACTACTGGGCAATGGGTCGGGTACCAGATGGTCTCTGGTGCTGGCGTTGGCATTTTGGTGCGTGTTTCCTACAAAATCTCCGGTCCTTTGTCATTCTCACAGAACTGTGCGTAGTTTGCTGCAACTGTCTTCTCCTCCCTCGCGCCGCTTCCTGTTGAAAGAGCAGCAGCATCTCTTGCTTTCTTTACTTTCATGCGTGCTTTCGCACAGGTAAGTTTCTTGAATTTTTGTCACCCTCTTCTAGTTTTAACATCATATTTTAGACGTGGGGTATAACGATAACAGCAACCATCCTTCAAAACGAACTGAAAAAATCACTTCCTTCCGAATTCACATCTCAATTTCCAGCTGGGGTGGAGATTGCCATTGCCATAATCGACCAGATACCGTCACTACCTGAGCCACTCCAGTCCGAAGTTAAGGTCGCCTTTGCGGGGAGTATGAGTGTGGTGTGGAAGACAATGGTTGGTATTTCTGGCATTGGGCTATTCAGTGTTCTCTTCATGAAAGAAATACCTATGACTAATGTCAAGGATGCTAATTTCGCACTGAAAGAGAAGGTGATTAAGGACGAGGAAAAGAAGTGAGATATGTGTGGTTGTTCCAAATTAGACCTTCACCTTTAGACAAATTGCACTCAATAGATCTAGTAGTGGATTTTCTCAAAACGGCTTTTGAGGGCAAGTTATTTAATGCCAAACAGACCCTTCCGCGGCGGCATAATGTTAACTTGAAAATACCTTTGCTTGTATCTCCATCAATGATCAAGTCTCAACTATCATTTGTTGCTTCGTACTCTGCAAATATCCTCGCTTATTCGTACTGTTATCGCTTGTCGCTCATTTTCACCTATAAACCATATATCTTGAATACTCATACACTGTGGCATATTTACTACCATCATCATGTACACAGTGCCCTTCTTAACGAAAAGACCTCAAAAATAGCTCCAGACTCCACTTATCATGGCTGATATCTTCCTTCCCTTGTTCAATCTCAAGCGATTCGGATACTGCAAGTTTTGATATTTCATTATTCATGAGTTTACAATCTGCCCACCTAGAATCCTTTAACCCTGCGTCTCCCGCCTCAGACTTAACGCCCTTGCAACTGCTGCCCATCCATCTTCCATTTCCATTGACCATGTATCCGAGATTTGAACTGCGTTTGGGAACGTGACCAAGAAAGCATCCAGCACGTTGTCTTCTGTTCCATTCTGGATTCTACAAGTCGCCGTTTCAACGACGACTGCTTGGCGGTTGCTCGAAGGACGGCTTATAAGCGAAGAATGGACATCCTCCCATCCTTCTGCATTCAACTCGATTTGAATGCGGCAGAGATCGTGACAGTACCACGCAAATGACACGAGGCACCGCAAAGTCAAGGAAGAGTTCAATTCAGGGCTGGATAATTCGACTGCTTCTAAACGAGGGAAGGCTGCGGCAAAATCATCCATGTCCGTATCGAATAAATTCACTCGACGTTGTAACGATAAGAACCTCAAATTGTGCAGTGACAAGAGGGGACGGAGAGTGTGGAGAGAAACACCAGCTGGGTCAAGAACCGACTCCCAAGGCGTCACGTCGAGGCGCTCAAGCGTGTTGGACCAAGGGCTAAGACATGGCAATATGTCTCCCCACATGTTAGAGCCTGGTATAATACCTGCCACTCCGAATCGAAGTGCCCGTAGTGGGCTTAAGGATGCAGTTTTCAAGATGCCAACTGCATTATGGAATGTGTCCGCAAAATCTAGGTCTGAGAGTTTTGGAAATGTAGACTTGAGAGAGCCATTCTCGGGTAAATTCTTCTTGAGGGCTCTGTTTTTCATCACTTGAAGGGAAGTAAGGTTTGGAAGGGTTGTTGCCACTCGTACGAATGTGGCTACATCTAGTTGCTCCACTCTGAGGGTGGTGAGTTGAGGGTGCCACGAGATAATCTGTGTAACGGAGGTCATGTAATTTCCAAATTCTAGCGTTGAATCGATCTCTTCTTCATCAGCTGAAAAGGTTAATTTCTCCAGACGAGAACAAGGACGAAGAAGATGGTCTGCTTTCGCATCATGGTTTATTGTTACTTCAAGAAGTTCCGACACAAAAATTTGGGATCCAAAAATCTGAAGGAAAGGAGTTTTTAGATCCGCGTAAAGGACCATTAATAGTGGAAAGAGCCTGGGAGGCATAGAGGATGTCATTGACTCCATGACAGTCCCTTCGTCGGCCGGATTGACACCAATCGCAGAATCATAAGCAGAAAGCACTTTGACATGAACCGAGTAATGTGTGACTCTATCCCAGTCCGAAAGGACCCACGGACGTTCCAAAATCTATTGCTCGTTGGTTAGGGAACTCTATGAGTGGGATCGATAAATCACCAACCACACGGGAATCTCGCACAGAGGATTGAGCGGCTGGAGATAGCCTTAGAAGACTAGGCAGTGTCGCATAAGCCCAGAGCTGCTGAATGGCAGGCTGGTGAAACAATGTGGAAGTTGCAGCCAACTGGACGAGCGTGAACAAGGATGGCTGGCAAGCCGCACAGATAGCTTCACGAAGCTCCTGTAGCTGTAAACATTGATCCATAGAAAAGGATGAGGAACCAAGACGGCACTCAAAATTAATCCTGGGTGGTGGTAGTCAAGACCAAGGTTTGTCGAGCGCCTGATGAATACCAAGTGAAGGAAATAAAAGTAACATCTAACCGCTCATGAGAACTCTATAAGAATCAAGGTCATTCTATTTGATTATAGCTTTCCTTTCCGTAAATTTACTTCCATCGGGATACATAAATTCATCTGGGTAGATGTGCAAAGACACCTTGGTTCTTCTCTCCAGTCAGTCTCCTCCCCTCCAGTTGGTGTAGTCCATACTTCCACATACGTATCGTGGCGACCTTCGTTTAGATATAACCCTTGCGCAAAGACCCCAACTGTTTTCTGATTTGGTGGAATGGCAAACTTGAATTCTAGAGAAAGGAAAACTGTTGGAAACCACCTGAATAACAAAACCATCATGAGCATAAGCATTGATAGTTGAGATTTTATGCTTACATCTTCCTGAGTCCGCTGTCTGGGAGTAAAATGGGCAGATTGCGGAAGATGTCGACGAGGAAAGGAAGAGTCGACGGAGTGACATTCTGTCCCTGATCATTGAACCTTACCCATGCCGCCCATGACGGAGGTCCATCTTCCCGTTTGACACTATCTTCATGCCAAGGGTCCATCGCCCATTGGACATGCCTGTTGAACCGCATTCTTGGTGCAAGGGGTTTGAATTGGCATGCGGATGGATGGGTTCGTAAAGGTGTTCGACGGGCAAATGGAGATGGAGGAGCGAGGGTAACGAGATCTGTCTGAGAAGATTCTTTGTTGAAAGGAGGAAGGGTTCCAAAAATGAGGGTTGCAACGATGTTTGGATGATCCTAAATCGAAGTTAATAAAATATGAAGGAATTTGGGGGTAGTGAGAACAGACGTTTTGGATAAGTTTAGCTGTGAGAGTTTCTAAAGTGTTGCCACCCTTCATTGTTGACATTTCTATCCTACAGGGGCCAACGATACTAGGTCGAAGAAAATGCGAAGAGACATGGATGGGGTCTGGGTGGCGGGTATTACGCTGGTGAATAAGACAGGCCTCAAGTATAAGGGCAAGAACATATCCTTCAACATTTTTCAGAATTATGACCTCATTCATTTAGGTATAAAAGCTTACCTCCATGGGGGACACTGGGCAACCGAGTGATGAACTTGGAGCGGGATCGTGGAATATCCCTAGAAGAAGACTCACGATCCTACAACCCATTCAGAGTCTATGTTGGCTTCCAAATACCTTTGGCGTGACGTCTGGGAGTGACTTTGAGAGCATTCGTCCAGGGAGCCATGATGGAAGTCGGGAGTAAAAGTGGTCCGGAGCCGGCGCATCTGACTGCAGACATCCATGAATCTCACTTGTTGCTCTTCTTCGTCCCTATGTGAATAACAGGCTTTAGGCAAATTGTAAGCTCAACCACTTCCAGAATACTTATTTATAGCTGTGGAAATGTGCGGAGTTGCTCTCAAACGTGTTCATGGATCGATTCATTTTGTTTCCTGCTGCCAGGGTCTCGTGGTATGAATCGATGCTTCCCTCCTCTTCAATGAAGATTGACGTTTTCCCAGACATTTCTCGGCATTCATACTTTTGCCATAGTTTCGAAATAGCAGAATTCTTTTATGAGAAGAGGCAGTTTCACTTTGGCACACTTTTGACCTTCAAGCCAGGGGTGAGCAATGGTGTGCGATAGCCATGCTAGGTACACTTTTGCTATCTCAGGGGACAAAACGACGCTGGCGCGAGATGTCGGATTACAGAAACTGAGAACATTCAAGACTTGATCCGAACCTTCTTTGTTTTCAGAGTTTGTTTGTACCCATTTTTGGTGCAGAACGTCGTGGACCATTCACGAGGCCGTCGTCGACCTTATCCTTCCATTACATCGCAAGCAGAAGGCTTCGACTTTTGGCATTATTAATCTCATCATTTTATACGATAGATCCCCTTGGTTTTCGGAAGCAGCCTCAAGTTCCAGAAAAGCATGTTCGACGGTGACATTTGTACTCGCTACGCCACCCTCTGAATCTCGTCATGAGCGGAGCTGTTGTGGCGGATAACTCTAACTGCCCGTTTTTATAACGCCGTCTGTCGAAGTATATAAAGCTGCTGAGCCGATTCAAGAGCAGCATCCTCTCTCTTTCCTCCTCCATCCTTGCACCTGAATTGGTCTGTCATACTTATTTCCACGCCCGATGCATCCTTCTCATCTCATCCTATAGTGATCATGTCCCATCATACAATCCACTCTCTGCCCTTCTCGACTCGCGCTCTCCGCGGTGGGGCTAAGAACCTCATCAAGCACGATCGTGCTCGTGCTCAAAAACTTCTTGGGGGGTATGTATTTTCCTGGCTATATCCTACTTATACTAAGTCTTTCTATGAAGCGTTCCTAACGGACCTCAGCTCAAGCTCTTCGCCAATACACCCCAGAATGCGGCAAGTCCTACCAACACGACCTCCGTCAACGTCACTGACGCGGTACGCGATTTTGATAATCCTCCTTTGCCATCAATCTTGATCTGTTTGTTTTCTCCTAGTCCGTCACCTACGTCATGGATGTTTCGGTTGGTAGCCCCGGCACCACGCATCGGTTGCTTATAGACACGGTAGGCCTTAATCGCCTGCCTTTCAAGCACTTTATTTTAATGGACAATACTTCAGGGATCTTCTAACACTTGGATCGGTGCTCACTCTAGGTATAAGCACACCCAGACGACCGAAGATACGCGGATGAAATTTACTGTTTCGTACGGCTCTGGTAAAGTCACTGGAGAAGAATGTAAGGAGGCAACTTTCTCTTCACAAGGAAAACAAGAACTCTTATACATTCATTCAGTCCTTGATACTGTATCTTTGGGGAGCCTCAAGATTACGAATCAAAGTATTGGCGTTGCCTCATCGGCCCAAGGATTTACTGGGGTCGACGGTATTCTCGGCATTGGCCCCACCGATCTCACTATTGGTACGTACTGCTTTATTGAACCTGAGCTTGCCCTCAATTCCCGATAGGTACTCTGAGCGACAAAACTCAACCCGTTCCCACCGTCCTCGACAACCTCTTCGCTCAGAAGTCCATTCCTACCTCTTCGCTCGGCATTTCCTATGTGCCTACTACATCCACAGAGGAATTACCTAATGGAGAACTCACTTTCGGTGGTACAGACCATGCTCGTTACAGTGGCGATCTCAACTACGTCCCTGTGACTTCAACTGACCCCGCGTCCCGTTATTGGGGGATTGATCAGGTTCGTGGACCCACTCCTTCCCGCCAAGATATACGCCAATTGATTTCTCTAGACTGTCACCTACGGCGATGATACTCCAATTATTACGAGCTCTGGTATCACGGATACAGGCACCACCCTTCTCCTCTTGGCAAGCGATGCCTTCCAAAAGTATCAGGAAGCTACTGGAGCCGTCTTAGACGAGTATGTTGCCTTGCCTTTGTTGTATTTCTACCTGGCTAATTTTGTAATCAGGACTACTGGACTCCTCACTGTTACGGATGACCAATATGGGCAGATGCAGAGTTTGTGGTTCGAGATCGGCGGTCAGAAATACGAGTTCACGAAGAACGCTCAGATCTGGCCGCGTAGTTTGAACTCGATGCTTGGCGGTGAGGAGGGAAAGATCTATCTCGTCACTTCTGATCTCGGAGAGATCGGCTCTGGAGGTCTTGATTTCATTAGTGAGTTTTCTTTTCTTTTATTCGATTTTCTGGGCGCATTGACTGATTACAAAAATCATCAACAGACGGCTTCTCCTGGCTCCAGCGCTACTACACCGGTGATTATTCATTTGATACTGGTCCCATTCACGTCTAACAGGGTTTTTAGTTTATGATTGGTCTGGTGAAGGAAGGATTGGCATTGCTCCCACTGAGCATACCTTTGATGAAACCAATTGATGAATACGAAGTGATTGTTAGGCCTGGTAGAATGGACACTGTAAAGAAAATGTAACCCTGAAGTAGATCATGTTCCTGTAAATTGTACACGGATTCGAAAATAAGAAATGAGAAGAAGAACATCCCCCTATAACTCACACCTCCGAAAGAAAGGCGGAAGCATTCAGACTCTCCTTCTGCGCCCATGTTCCATTACATCGTTAGACGAGCGCTCCTCTTTTGGACTTATTAATCGCATCATTTCGTACGATAAATCTCCTTTGTTTTCGGAAGTAATCTCAAATTCCGGAAAAGTATGTTCGACGGTGACACTTGGACTCGCCAAGTCACCTTCTGAATTTCGTCATGAGCGGAGCTGTTGTTGCGGTAACCCAAGCTACCCGTTCTTGTAAAATCCTCTGTAGAGGTATATAAAGCTACTCAGCTGATTCGTGACCAGCATCCTCTCTATTACCTCTTCTATCCTTGCATTTGAACAGGTCCGTCATACTCTCTTCCATTCCCAACCCATCGTTCTCATTCCATCCTCTAGTGATCATGTCCCATCGTACCATTCACTCTCTGCCCTTCTCAACTCGCGCTCTCCGCGGTGGGGCGAAGAACCTCATCAAGCACGATCGTGCTCGCGCCCAGAAGCTTCTCGGAGGGTATGTATTTTTTTTACGCCGGATACTTTTTGTGCTAAGTCTCTCCACGAAGCGTTCCTAATGGACCTGGACTCAAGCTCTTCGCCAATACACCTGAGAATGCAGCCAGCCCCGACAACACGACCTCCGTCAACGTCACAGACGCGGTAGGTATTTCTGATAACCCCCCTCGCATCTATCTTAATCTATCTTTTTCCCTCTCAGTCTGTTATCTACGTCATGGATGTCTCAGTTGGAAGCCCCGGCACCACGCATCGGTTGCTCATAGATACTGTCAGCCTCAAACGCCTTCCTTTCAAGCCGATTTTTGTTGAATAATACTTCAGGGATCTTCAAATACTTGGATCGGAGCCAATTCTAAATATCAGCACACCGAGACCACCGAAGATACCCGGATGAAGTTTCAACTGTTGAATGGTACCGTCTTCGGGGAGGAATGTAAGAGGCATCCTTTCTCCAACACGGAATAGGAGCTCTAATCCATTTTTCAGATCGCGATACGGTCTCTATAGGAAATCTAACAATTAGTAATCAAAGCATTGGTGTGGCCTCCAGGGTTCAGGGATTTACTTTCGCCGATGGTATTCTCGGTCTTGGTCCCACCGATCTCACTATTGGTACTTAATGCCTTATTGAACCTGAGCGTGCCATGAATTTCTGATAGGTACTTTAAGTGACCCTTTTCAACCCGTTCCCACCGTCCTCGACAATCTCTTTGCCCAGAAAGCCATTCCTACCCCTTCGCTTCGGCATCTCCTACGCGCCTACTACATCTACGGAGGAATTACCTAATGGAGAACTCACTTTCGGTGGTACAGACCACGCTCGTTACAGTGGCGATCTCAACTACATCCCTGTGACTTCGACCGACCCCGCGTCTCGGTATTGGGGAATTGATCAGGTTCGTGCACCACTCCTTCTCGATAGGATACGCCAATTGATTTCTCCAGACTGTCACCTACGGCGATGATACTCCAATTATTACGAGCTCTGGTATCACGGATACAGGCACCACCCTTCTCCTCTTGGCAAGCGATGCCTTCCAAAAGTATCAGGAAGCTACTGGAGCCGTCTTAGACGAGTATGTTGCCTTGCCTTTGTTGTATTTCTGCCTTGCTAATTTTGTAATCAGGACTACTGGCCTCCTTACTGTTACTGACGAACAATATGAGCAGATGCAGAGTTTGTGGTTCGAGATCGGCGGTCAGAAATACGAGTTCACGAAGAACGCTCAGATCTGGCCGCGTCGTTTGAACTCGATGCTTAATGGTGAGGAGGGCAAGATCTATCTCATCACTTCTGATCTTGGAACGGCTAGCTCTGGAGGAATTGATTTCATTAGTGAGTTTTATTTTATTTTTTTCGACGTTTTGAGGGCATTTACTGATAAAAAAAATTACGAGCAGATGGCTTCGTTTGGCTCCAGCGCTACTACACTGGTGATTATTCATTTGTCACTGATTCTAGCATCATCTAACAGCCTTTTAGTTTATGATTGGTCTGATGAGGGAAGGATTGGCATTGCTCCCACTGAACATACCTTTGATGAAACGAATTGATGAATACGAAGTGTTTGCTAGGCCTGATAGAATGGATGCTGTAAAAAAAACGTAACCCTGAAGTAGATCATGTTCCTGTAAATTGTTCCAGAATTCGAAAAATGAGAAGAAGAAAGTTCCTGTATAACTGGCGCTTCCCAACGAAAGGCGGAAGCATTTGTACTCTCCTTCTGCGTCCATGATCGCATTTCGTTCACCGCTGACTCAAAAGTCGTTCTTCCTCGCGTGGCATGTGTCGACACCATTTCGTCAGAATCACACTTCCTCAGTCTCGTCAACGAGCCCATTCGGGCAACTTCCCGTTAAAAACCGCTCCAAGCTCGCTTCGTTTTGGAAGACTGCAGCTTCCTACATCGTCATGTGCAACATTCGCTCTGCCGTAATTGGTCTCGGCTCCACCTATAAGAGCATCGCTTTACGATGACGAAAGACCTCGTCCCTCAAACTCTCGAGTTTCAATGAGCAGATTGTCAAAGTTGGGATTTTACGCTCTTGCCGCCGCGGCTCTTTGCTCGGCCAAGGTGTTCAACAGCTTCGCCGAAGTACCGAATCCGGGTGGTTACGACTATGTTATTGTTGGTGCTGGACCTGGAGGGAGTACGGTCGCCAACAGGTTGACGGAAATTCCAAGTGTTAAAGTGTTGCTCATCGAAGCTGGCGGAGCGTGAGTTTCTTTCTTCACATTTGTCTTCGCTGAAAACACCAACTGATTTTTTTTCTTGTGCTTAGCAACAATGACGACTTAACGAATCAGATACCACTCTTCTGTACTCATCTTACCCCTCATACTCGGTATGACTGGAACTATTCCTCAATTCCTCAGACTGGGCTTGATGGGAGGGTTGTTCCTTTCCCCACCGGAATTGGACTTGGAGGATCGACAAACGTTAACTGTCTAGTTTATACTCGAGGCAGTAAAGATGATATTGATCATTGGGGGGTGTTGAGTGGGGAAGATGGTTGGGGTTGGGATTCTATGCTTGATTACTATAAGAAGGTTTGTCATTCCATTCTTTCTCTGGTGAATGGTGCTGACCCTATAACTTTTTGCTCTATAGTCTGAATTTTGGAATGAACCCCGTGATGGCCACGACACGACTGACGAATATGAACCCGAGTTCCACGGCAAGGATGGCTATATTGGGGTGTCTTTGCCTGGAGAGTCGAGGTTCATTGATGGACCCATCATTGAGACCACCAAACAATTGGACGAATTCCCTTACCAGCAGGATCAGAATGATGGAGAACAACTCGGGATTAGTATGTTGCCCTTCTTTTTTTTTTTGTATGAGTGTTCGTGTTGTACTCAATTCTTTTGCAGGTTGGGTTCAAGCTCTCGTCAAGAATGGGGCGCGGTCGAGCGCGAAAGAATATCTAGTGGTCGCCAACGGCACTCGTAAGAACTTTGACATCCTGTTGAATTCAAAGGTCTCCCGTGTCTTGGCATCAGAACATGACAAGAAGAGGTTTTCTACTGTGGAATTTGCCTATAAAAGTGCTTCACCTTCATCCTTTTGTGTGATGATGCTCATTATCCTCTGTTTTTAGATGGATTCAAGACTATCACCGCTCGCAAAGAGCTCATTTTGTCCGCAGGAGCTGTCAACACACCTAATATTCTTCTTCATTCTGGTATCGGCGATCCCAAGGAGTTAGATCCACTCCGCATTCCCGTTCTTCATAACCTCCCCTCCGTTGGCAAAAATCTTACAGACCATGTCGGTGTCTCCACCACAATGATTATCAACACTACAAACACTTGGGATTCTATTCAGCGAAACCAAACTGCTCTGAATGCCCTAATTGAGGAGTGGAAAGCCAATAAGACTGGCCTATTGACGACCACCTCCGAGAATTTGCACGCGTGGCTTAGGATCCCTGATGATTCTAGTATTTGGGATGATTATGAGGATCCCACTCCAGGACCCTCGACAGCTCATTATGAATGGCTGTTCCAGGTAAGTTAATTCCATTAATAGCTTCACATAATATCAGCTGACCAAGTGAAACAGGATGGTCTGGCTGCCCTTACTGAACAAGGCAACTATATGAATCTTCCAACAGCTTGCGTTTCTCCTGCTTCCCGTGAGTTTTCTGGTTACCCGAGTCATTCAACCAACTAAACGGGAGGGACAAACAGGCGGAAATATCACGATCAATTCAACTGATGTCTTTGCTCCCCCTCTTGTCAACCCCAACCTTCTTGCAGAAAAAATTGACCTCATCATTGTACGGGAGTCTATCAAAGCTGTTCGAAGATTCATTGCTGCGCCTGCATGGGATGGTATCATCATTGGTTCTCTCAATAACAACGCAACGACGGACGAAGAGTTAGATGCATTCGTTAAACAAAATGCTGTCTCATTCTTCCATCCCATTGGAACAAGTGCTATGTCACCATTGGGTGCTCATTATGGTGTGGTGGATCCTGATTTGAAAGTGAAAGGGCTGAAAGGTTTGAGAATTGTTGATGCTGGGGTTGCAGTAAGTCCTTCCACTGTCCGCATACATGTCATGTCAGATGCTGAGGACTGCTACCAGCCAAGCCTTCCTGCTGCTCATACTTCGGCGATCGTCTATGGGATTGCAGAACGAGCAGCGGACATCATCAAGCTTCAGGCGGGACTTATCTGAGCTAATGCTCTTAAAACATAAGAATAGTTTACTCATGTTTGTCATAACGATAGTACAAAGCTACAAAAACCAGCACAAAGATGATAACAAGGTCCTCGTGCAACTACACTTAATGATAGGCAGGCGGTGCTATTGAAGCTGCAGCATCTCCAGTTCTCAACTGCCTCAGTTCGTCCTCGAGCTGCGCTATTCTGTCTTGGCCTCGAAGTTGTCCGATTTCTGCCTCCAATTGAGCAATTCGTTCTCCCCTCGGTGTAGAACTGGGCAAAGCTAGACCACACAAGTGTTTAAGTTCGCATGCCGGAATTCATAGCTATCACGTACCAAGGGCCTGCTTCTGCTGTGCAGCTGTTGTGAGGCTGTTGAAAGGACCTTGCATTTGAGTCGCTTGAGTGTAGGGATCCTTCGTTAACATAGCTGATGAATGGTTAGAAAAGGACGAAAAGAGAAAGACAAATTCCTGGTATACTCGGAGGAGGGATATCTCTTGCGTTTATCTGACGAGAACTTTGCTTATTCCTTCGGTATCCGATGTACCATGCAAGCAAACCCAAGAACAGCAGGAATGCCAGGCCACCAATTACGCCGGCGATGATGGTACCGCTGTGAGAGACAGGTGGTCAGACTTAAATATCCAGCGGGCTGATAAATACCTACGTGGGTGGTTTCGAAGAAGCCAGAGATAATCTAGACCAGTTAAAGGCAGCTGGTGACTACATGAACATGACACTCACGTTGACGGGGATACCGCCGGGAGAGCTGTTGTTTCAGTTCCGAGAGGTGTCGTACTTGTGAGAACATTTGGGATTGTGTTTGGGATTGTAGTTAGAACACCATTGACAACTGTGGTATTAATAACAATGGTGGTTCCAAGAGGACCGTTAGTGAGTGAAGAGGACGCTGATGGGCTGCTTGAGTGCTTAGATGTAGTCCTAAAGAAGTATTGATCATGCCGGAATTTCACAATATCATAGTCGGAATCCAAACGTTGTGGTTTTCGTAGTTGTCCCCTCCACTGGCTTGCTCCCTATCCAGAACTTATCGGTTTCTGAATATACGTAAGTCTTGATGCTATACACGTTCGTCGCTTCAATGAAATAATATCTATGTTGGTGTAGTTAGCCAACAGAATTTCCCCGTTCCAAAGGAAATCATACCCGTCGGGACAAGAATCGGGGATCGTCACTAGAGCACTTCCAGCCGAAGTTGTGATATTGTAGGCTAATGTTGAAGAGAAAGGGTCGCCAGTCTGCTCCCATGCTTCTAGTTTCAGGGTAATGTATCCCCTGTCCAATATCAGTCAACAAACTTTCAGGTCAATGGAGTCCAAGTTCCTACGGGTCGTCGGTACCGTCGGAATGCCACCGAACGGTGATAGACGCAAGCCTCCATGTTGAAGAAGGTGTTTCGACAATTGGATTGGATTCAACTGGAAGCACCACCCAGAGGATTATTGCAGCAATTAATCTACAGCAAAGAGTCAGACTCTCTCTAGTAGCGATAGAAAACAGGCAACTGACAAGGAACCGAAGAAGTTAAGATGCATTGCGCTTCAAGTTCTCTGGACACCTTTGCCTTGGGTGGGAGTTCAAGGTAGAGGTGAGTCTACCACAACCTGGGACAGATGCACTATCAGTTCGGGTTTATCCTCAGACCATAGATTCTACCTCCGAACTAACACCAGCCGGGAAACCCTCACGGGGTCCATCGTCATAACATATGAATAACTTAGACCTGAACCTGCACGAAAGGTAAACTGTGCTGTCCCACAGTAGAGATCGTCTGGTCCTCAAATCTCATCGTAACTTGCGGAGCATAGAATTGCCTCTCCCCATCAACAATGATAGAGGGGATTAGTAGAAGGTAGTTGTATGGAACCACCTTTTTATTCAGTCAAAGCAAAAGTTGCAGGTAGGTTGCAAATATTGGTATAGAATGGTTTTCGGAAGCCGCATGGAAGCGATAAAACGAGCTCAGAAACATTCAAGCAGCACCAGTGCGAGATATTCATCGCGAGTTTGGTAGTCAAAAGTCGTTGCTTTCGACCCTAGTAATCAGGAGGATGGAACCGAGCGCACTTGATGTCACAACATGTTCAGCAAGCGATGCCAAAGCTAGAACCGTCGCTCCGAATTTCAGGAAGAAGTTTTTGATCCAGCCGTACGGTGTAGTCTAGACGGCTCATTGGATTAATTAATTCCATAACGAGATAAGAGCAAAACAGTACATTTACGAAGTTAATAGCTTGCAAAAGATTCAAGAAAATTAGAAGTGACAAGCAAACAAGTACCATGCTGACAGCCTTTGAATCGGCGTAGAACTCATATGAAAGCCACTGGACTATGTTAGGGTCATGGAATATGGCGGTTCTTTAAGACCTGAAAGAGGCGTGGTGGATGCTTCATTCTAAGGTGTACTATTACAAATCGAGCTGTAGTCATCCAGGTGATCGAGGGTTACCTGACTCGCAAATTTCATGCTTCGACCGTTAGCTGTTTGAGTTCACACCATTTGCTTGGTTCGACCAATAATCGAGGTACAAGATAGCTTGGTTATTAACACTCCTATAAAGCAAGGAGCCTTACAAAATTATTCATTCCCCTTGAAACACAACCAAGACTTAATGATAGGCAGGGAGGTTAACTCCTTCCGCCCTCAACTGTCTTGCCTCTTCTTCCAGTTGCGACAATCTCTGTTGTCCTCGCAGTTGACTGATCTCTGCCTCTAACTCAGCGAGCCGTTCTTCTCTTGCTGCAAAATCGGGGTGTGCTGGGTGTGGGTCAACTGGTGAGCAGCATTTTGAACCAATGTTTGAACTAGATTCGTACCAAGCGCTTGTTTTTGACGAGCAGCTGTCGTGATACTGTTAAATGGGCCTTGAATTTGAGTTGTGTGGGTGTAGGGATCCTTAGTTAGATCTGTCCGTTAATCCTTAGAAAGAAGGGAACATAATATCTCGTCAAAAGAATACCTGAAGGAGGCTCCTCTTCATTCTCAAAACTGGGAGACTGACGTTGATTTCTTCGGTGTAGGATGAACCAAGTTGCAATAGCCAATAACAGCAAGAACGCAAAGCCACCGATAACACCCCCTACGATTGGACCACTATGAGAGGGGAAAAGAATCAGCATCGGCTGTTTGCTCTTATTATCAGGACTTACGTAGGTGGTTTGGAGGACAAAGCTCGAGACAGTCTGGATGAGTTGAGTACATTAACACATGATGATAAAGCCCATGCTTACGCGGATGGAGAACCTGCTGGTAGGGCCGAGGTCGATTCTGCAGCAGAAGATGTCACGCTGGGAATACTATCGAGGCTTGGGGTGCTAGTGGAATTTGTGAGACTACTAGTAGATGTCGTGGATTCATGCGTCGTGGTGCTGGTTGTGTGTGTCGATGAGGACGAACTCGTGGTATCTGGGTCACGGTGAGTGGTACTGGTGTGCTTAGTTGTAGCTCTGAATTAATGAGTGGTTAGGTTACTTAATTTCCCGACAAGTCGGAATACGTGCTCATGAGTTGCAGCCGGGGTTGTAGGAGCCTTAGTTGTCTGCTTCGGTTCACCAACAGTGAAATCGCCTGTCTCTGTGAGCGGATGATCTGTGGTCGCCTGAATACGGTATTGGTCTCTGAGTCGATGTCAGTAACCTGCAAGGCCCATAAATTCTTTAAATATCTTACCCGTCAGGAGCATCGCTAGGGATTCCAACTGAAACGCTCCCAGCTGAGGTCTGGGTATTAACCGTGAGGGCCCAGGCTTTTGTAATCTCGTAGTTAACTAAAACCATATTAAAAGAGGTCCTGTACAGTTGGAATAGTTGGGTGGTTAACAGTATATCCAGAAACCAAAGATTCTGAACACGTACGGGTCTGAGGGTGAAGACGACCATCTAACAGTGAGTGAACCACCGGCCTTGGCGGAGGAAGGCGTCTGCAGTGAGAGAGCAGATATTAACGGGAGCACTGTTACCAGCGCTAACGCGGCAACCACTCTGTGGTAATGATTCAGGGTCTTTCTATTGCTAAGGAAGTGACGAAAATTCACGAGAACTTCCAGACCTTGAGGAGCATCGCGTTTTTCTGGCTTTCTCCTTCCCCTGGGAGGTGGACGTTCCAGTAAAAGGTGGGTCTAGGCGCAGATGCATCATCAGCTGGTTGAACAGTCTGGCATTTTGGCGCTGATGCGAGCGTCTGTCAAATTGAGAGAAGAACATAGACGCTGGATGTTTTATCCGAATTATCACCATTCGAAATACTGGGTTATCATCGCAGACGCACGAGGTTACTTGGAAGGAAAAGTTCATGGAATTACGGTAAGAGCAGTCTCCTGAAAAAAACATTTCTAGTTCTGTTTCAAGTGTGTAATGTATTTAGTACGACCCAGAGTATATGTAATCACTCTTACAGAAATAGCTGGGTTCGACGTTCCTCTTGTTAATCCTTTACATATTACCCATGGAACGCATTAGATTCGATGCAGAATCCAGCGAGCGCCTGAATACCAAATAATCTTGAAAAAGAAGCGTGAGTTCCAGGAGCATCTGGACGGTGCATTTTGGGTGCACTGGGAAAAGGATTTTGGTTGAAGCTTGAACATACTTATTTGCTATGCTTAATACGACCAAAAATAATGAAAACATACAGATTGGGGGGAGCTTTGATGGAGGGTAATGAGTCACGAAAACCATTAACGACAGGGAGACGTTCGCAGTCCGCCGCGGATGGCAATGCGCGTGAGAATGCCTAATATAGTGTCAATTTAATTATTTTCACTGAAATCCAGACGCAACAGTGCCGACAACATTCACTAGATTGAGTCCTTGAGAAGGAAGCAGCGCTGATCGTGATGGTTTGGTTCAAGCCGCCATCTCTCGCTTTGAATCCCAAACCTTTCACTCTTGGATGGTATGAGGTTCGAAAGTTATAGGCATGTGTCTACCAGTAACGCCTTTAGGACAAATATCCCATGTACGTTGGAAAACTGCCCTTCAAATGGGAATCAACAGTCGCGTACTACGGAATTCATCTCTCTTTAGCAGGTGCTTTTAGGCTTGTTTCGAGCTTTCCGCAATTAAATGAGGATATCTCTTTGAATGAGAGATATTTCGGCGGAGGTTAGTCACGCTTAGTGTAGACCCCCGTAGGTTCTCATGATCTTTTCTCGGGGTTCAACTTTGAACAACTACCACTAGAAACAGTCCAACAACACTTGAATCTACACTCTCGCTTTCGGCAGTTGGTTCGTTTGGATATATTTGGGGAGAATCATTTGTCTCGTCGGCAATAGAACTAGGGAGGTGAGCGACGACATTTTAGTGATTTCAAAACCTCTACTTCTTGAGGGATGGGCTCTCTCATAATTTTTCGGCAGTTTCTCCAATCTTCCCTTCCATTGTAATAAATTACACAACTTCACGTTCCTTCTTGGTGTTGGATTCGCAGGGGGGAACTCGATCAGCAGAGTAAAAGACACCTAAGCAAACGCGATGGGGAGCATCGCTGCGTATGTACAATTTATATACTAATGTAAACTACACAATGAGACCTTGAAAACTATTGTAACTACGATAATCGGCGTTTCGCACGCATTGTAAGTAAGCTCCGCATTGTCCGTAATATTACCAAATCGAGACGCCTGCGTCTCAACGTCCATGTTGAGTTCGCTCACTCAACACTTGGGCCCGCGGGTGAAGCCGAGGTGGTCAAAGTTTGACGTCGACGGTAGACGGGCTTTGATGACGCCTCGCTCGTCACAAGGACTCTTCATTCAAAACACGTTTCTCCCATTCGGAAAATCAATTAACCAAGAGATAATCTAGTAGCTTCAAGTGCACTTTCTGGAAACCGGAGCCGATGGCATCCTCAATATCCTGATGCTTACACTGAACTAGCCTTAACGTGCATGACCTGATCAAAGCGCTTTATGTGAGGCCCTTAAATCGCCGAGATATTTTTAATCGTTTGACGTCAGTACCTTGTTGCACATTTAGGCCAGAATCATCTCGACGTTCATACCCCCAAGGTCTATGATTGGAGGATCTTCGCGGTTATAAGTATCACACAGATCGTCATGGACATCTTTGCTCGCACCCCTACCCATCATGTCTCTCTCTCGCCATTGTAGGTCTCCTTAGGATCCAAATGTTTTCGATTCTGATGAGATGATACAGTGGATGCCCAAGAGATCGTTGAACGTTGTCAAGACCATCCCCATCGCCAATACACTCAAAACCTCAAAGCCATCCGCAAAGCCCAACACTCTACCTCGAGTTATAACCGGGACGATGTATGAATCCATCCCATTCCTTCTTTTTCCATCATCCAAGACTAAGGTGCTTTCTAGGATGCTGTCGGAATTCCCAAATTCGAGATTCCCCCTGACGGAATCCCATCAAGAGCTGCAGCCCAGCTCATTCGCGACCAATTGTCGTTAGACGGAAATCCACTTTTGAATCTAGCATCGTATGTCCCCAGTACATCTTCATCGCAGACAGTACCCAACCTCTCTTTTTTAGTTTTGTTCATACTTGGATGGTTGGCTCGTTACCTTTCTTTGATTACCCTTTACTCATTATGATGCAGCCCGAGGAAGCCGAAAAATTGATCATGGAGAACTTAAACAAGAATCAGGTTGACCAGGTGAATAGCGAACGTTCTTGCATATACGATAGTCTTTACTGACCTACACGTTAGGATGAATACCCTGCAACTCAAGTCATTCACAACAGATGCGTCAGCATGCGTACGACCATTTCTTGTACTCGTGGCTCTTTCTAATTACCAATCTCTAGTCGCGGACCTTTGGAACGCACCAAAGAGCAAGGACGGCACTGCAGTTGGTACGTCTACTGCTGGAAGCTCCGAAGCAATTATGCTTGGTGGCCTTGCAATGAAGAAACGCTGGCAAGAAAAACGCAAAGCCGAAAACAAGGATTATTTCCACCCGAACATCGTGTTTGGTAGCAATGCCCAGGTTGCTTTGGAGAAGTTCGCGAGGTACTGGGATGTTGAAGCTCGATTGGTTCCCGTCAACAAGGCTACCAAATATGTTATGAAGCCAGAGGACGCCATTCCAGTAAGGACCTTCGTTGCCTTTTTTCTTTGGTTATGGTTAAGCTAACTGGTGCAAGTTCATTGATGAAAACACTATTGGTGTTATTGTTATTTGTGAGGAAATTATTGTCCTGACTGAGTTATTTTTTCCTAAATGTTGTATAGTCGGCAGCACCTACACTGGCGAGTTCGAGGACGTTGAGAAAATGAGCACCCTACGTATGTCTCATTTTTTGCGTCATATTCTGGTGCTTTGACCACCTTCTAGTCGACGAATTGCAAGAACGTACCGGACTTGACGTTCCCATCCATGTTGATGCGGCCAGTGGTGGGTTTGTTGGACCCTTCGCGTACCCAGACCTAAAGTGGGACTTCCGCGTTCCTCGTGTCGTCAGTATCAACACCTCTGGTCATAAGTTTGGTTTGGTTTACCCTGGTCTTGGTTGGGTTATCTGGAGAAATGAGACTTGTCTTCATAAGGATCTCGTTTTTGAGCTTCGTCAGTCGGTTCCTTTTGCTCTCGTAGTGCATGGCTTATTTGCTTATTTAGATTACCTTGGGAGCGTTGAGTATTCATATACTCTCAATTTTTCAAAGCCGGCTGCTCCGGTCATCGCTCAACTCTTCAATTTCATCAATCTCGGCAAAAAAGGATATACCGATATTATCAACAAAGATTTCAGGCATGCTCGGGTCCTTGCTCGCGCCCTTGAGAGCACGTACTTCGAGGTGTGATTAGTTATCTGCATCTCTTATCAAACGATGCTCAAGCTACCATTCAGGTGCTAAGTAACATTCATAGACCTGTCGGAGCTTCAGGATTTATCGACAAGGTTATCGGAGAAGAACACGCTGATAAACCAGCTTCTTATGCTCCCGGTCTCCCTGTCGTTTCGTTCAGGTTTTCTGAGAAGGTCAGAACGGAAAACCCTAATCTCCAGCAAGCATGGGTTCAGGCGCTTCTCCGTGCTCGCGGATGGATTGTTCCAAATTACAACGTGTGTTATAAGCGGCTGCCTTTTGGTGTGCCATATCTGTAATTCTCCGGTTCGCTGATCCTACTTTATCTTTTCCAGGCTCCCAAAGGAGAGGAGGAGACTGAAATGTTGCGAGTCGTCGGTAGGTGGTCCAGAGCTGTTTGCCTCCCCCTTTTAATTAATGACATCTTTTGATAGTCCGCGAGACAATGAGCGAAGATCTGACGGAAAGGTTGATTGTGGATATTTTGCAGGTCACAGAATCTCTTCTCGGTCAGTACTTGAATTGCCTCTACTGATTGTCACTGAATCGCTTTTTCCCATAGAATCGGCTTCGTCCCTTGCTTTGCAGATTCCTCTCAAAGCTGCATCTGCTTCTCATGGGGAACAGGAGCCTGCTCGGCCTACGAAGGAAAATTTTGGAGATGGAGGAGAGGAAAAAGGGCAAAAAGGTTTCGCTCGCCAGTGCTGAAGGAACACGGTCCAGCACCCTTGAAATCGACCCTCAGACGATAAAAAATAGGTGAAACGACTTTATGAAATGTTGTACGTATACTTGTAAACAGGAATTCGAAGCATAGGAATGAAATCTGTTTGAACTCTTTTGAATCCAACCTTCTCGTACATGGCAATAGCTCCAGGTTGGTATTTTCCAACATATAAGAATATATGATCTATACTTTCGAGATGTTTCATTGCGTGTCCGACGAGGTGGCGGACGAGCGACGAGCCAATGCCGAGACCACGGTGGTTTGGTGACACGGCCATGTGACGAAGTTCACCAATTTTTGTTTCGGGTTTAACGTCTAGTAGGTCATTACATTCAGTATATCAATTATTTGACACATTCATGGCTTACCAAAAGCAACGAATCCGACCAATTTGTTGTTATATTCTGCTACCCACAGACATGATAAGTTTTCGGGTTCCAAAGCGTCACTAGACGCGTCAACCGGAATAAGACCATAGTAGGTGGGAATATCTTTCATGTCCTCTTGAAGAGATTTTTCGACCATCGATCGCAGGCCCTTTTTGATCATCATGCGAACGAGACCGACAAAGCCCAGAGACGCAAGAAGAGAGAATACGGAGAAAAGTTTAGTGAAAGGTGACGAGGCGCTGACATAAACTGCAAAACTGGCTATTGCAATTCCGTAACACAGTAATGACGACGGCCAGGTCCATTGAGAGTGAAGGCAAATGGCAGAAGGAGAGCCCGCTAATCCGCGCAGTAAAAGATCAGTGAATTTTGGACGTGACTGCGGTGATGGACGGCAAACTTACGCCTCGTAGCCATTCCCTCCATGAAGATGCGAGACACGTCAGCATAGTCTTTGGTTCTAAAGGGACGGATATTCAAGGTCATTATAATCTACAGTGACTGTCCGGAGGTGAATTCAATTGTGATTGGCGCCTGGTACCCAAAAGAAGGGAGGGGGATTATCGGTGAAATCAATGATCGGAGCGGAAGCGATAACCCTCCTTACGCTTCCACGAAGTGCGAAATGTCGGTTGCGTCCTTTCGCACATCGTGGGTCTGTTAAAACAATGCAATCATCTCGTATTGAGGTGCTTCACGCTCTTTTACTTGTTCGACCATGGCGTCCGCCTCGCCCTCGCGGAATGAGGCTTCCACTCCAGAACCTGTTCCTACCACTGTGCAGGTCCCTACAAGAAGAAGTGGTATCCGGTCATTTTCGATTATATTAACTGCTTTATGTGCCATGTTACTCCAAGTATACTTCTTTTTCTACTCCATCCAATGATCATTGTTTTTAATCCTTTTTGCTAGTCATCCGGGGAAACTGGTGTTGCAATTGCAATGCCAACAATTGGTGAAGGGCTCCATATACCAGATTTTGGGTTACAGTGGCTCGTTAACTCGTTTGCACTCAGCTCAGTATGCCTCTTTGGACTCAATCCTTATGGATTCTTTCGCTGATTGAAACACCAAGGGATGTCTCCTTCTCACTTTTGGACGAATAGCGGACCTATATGGGAGGAGACGTGTCTTTTTAGTAGGGACATTCGTTCATCTCGGATTCGCACTCGGTTGTTCTTTTGCTCCTGGTGTGTACTTTTCTATTTTTCGGCATCTCGGTCCTTTATTCTCAAAATGTGCAAAGATCCTCCCACGATGTTCGTTCTTCGGGCACTTCAAGGCTTGGGTATCGCCGCCGCTTTACCTGCTGCGGTATGTAAATATGATCACGTTGCTCCATGTTTTACTAATCCACGCGACCGTTACAGGGAGGTACCCTTGCGCAGTCATTTCCCCCAGGAAGAATGCGCGGAGTTGCGTTTTCCACTTTCTCAGCTGGTGGACCCATAGGTGCTGCTTTGGGGATGACAATTGGTGGCGTGTTGACGGAGTCCTCAGGGTACGTTCATTTATCCAACTCCTTTTTTGTGCAGGATCCCTTATTCTTAATTTGTCAATCACTAGGTGGCGTTCGATATTTTACCTGCCAACAGTTCTGTCTGTCATCTGCTTGCTTGGAGGATACTTTGCCTTCGATCCAGACCCAGAACCACTTACATTTTGCCGAAAACGGAGTGCTGTTGCCGGGACACCCGATGCGGGGAATAGTGAACAGAATCGTCGAGTAGACTGGGCTGGGTCATGTCTGGTGACCATTGGGCTGATCTTGCTGGTCTTTGTGCTTGGTCAAGGTGCTGCCGTAAAACGTCACTGGGCTGAGCCATGTTAGTTATTCGTTTTTCTTACTCTTTCCTACTGCTCACGCTCCTTAGACATCCCTTCTCTCTTTGTGGTCGGACTTCTCTTTCTAGCTCTCTTTGTATGGTGGCAGTGGTTCCTTGAAAAGCAACACAATCAAGAGTGAGGGTCAATGTAACCAGTGGTAGACAGAATACTGACAAACTTGTAGAGATGTTGTCGATCGTCCAAAACCGTATCCTCCTCCGCTCATGCCAGTTGGGCTTTGGCTACGCGGAAAAGGCCGATATGCTGCGACAA
The DNA here is from genome assembly GCA_021399455.1 of Flagelloscypha sp. PMI_526. Lineage (NCBI taxonomy): Eukaryota > Fungi > Basidiomycota > Agaricomycetes > Agaricales > Niaceae > Flagelloscypha > Flagelloscypha sp. PMI_526. The sequence goes on from JAJTUO010000017.1 coordinate 491,321, forward strand.
TGGCGGTCTGTTTCCTAAACTCCGCTGGTTTCTTCGCCTGGACTTTTTGGATACAAGTGAGTGAGTTAGACTTGAAAGCGAGGCAGCTCTCTGAAGGCCCGACCAGCTCCTTTACCAGAATTACTTCGGACTCAGTCCTTTGGAAACAGTTATACGTCTCATCCCTATGTTTGTTGTCGGGGTAATGTGTAACGTTCTCGTCGCTTTAGTCGTTACTCGAGTACGAGTTGTATTTATTATGGGTATGTGTGCTTTTAATCCCCGTGACCTCGTTTTCCAACTTGCTGCTAGGGACTGGGACATTATTCACTACCATAGCATGCCTCCTCATAGCTATCATGGATCCAAACAAGTCTTATTGGGCCTATGGATTCCCAGCAGCTATCCTCATGTCAGTTTAATATCCTAAATTTCTAGATGTTTGGGACTCATGACTTTTCTCAGTGTTTTCGGGGCTGACTTCACCTTTGCCTCAGGATCCATGTTCATTGCACAACTTTCCAAACCTCAGGAGCAATCTGTCTCTTCCGCTCTCTTCCAAACGATGATGGCAATCGGGTCCTCCGTTGGGGTAGCTTGTGCCTCGATGGTCTGGAATGTCACCCTCAACCAAGACATCCGTCATGGATGGCTAGACGGCCCACCACATGCTGGGGGTCCTCATCGTGGACGACCTCCTCCTCCCTGGGATGGCCATGGCCCACCACCACCACCTCCAGGTGGTGGGGGTCCCGGTGGTCCCGGCCACCCTCCTGGTCCTCCCCCAGGCGGTGGAGACTGGCGACCACCTCCGCCCCACGATATCCTTCCTCACCTCCTAAGCATGCGAAGTCCTATGTTCTTCGCGCTCGCTGCTGGCTGTGCAGCGACTCTTGTTGTATGTATCTTCTTTTGGAAAGCGGGCAAAATAGCCGGTCCACCCAAACCACCTTCACCCTCAATATCGCCACGAGATCCGGAGGACGGTGGGAATGTGATTGAGCTAAGGTTAGTTCCTAGCTCAAGTCGACGGTCAAGAAGATCCAACGATATGAATGGCGTAGAGTGCGGTTCCTCGGACGTTCGTCCAAATTCATAGACTTAAGGGATTTGATTTTCCCTTCTCCGCTCCCTCTGATTCCCTCAACCCAAGGACTCTCTACTCAGTCATTGCACTCGCTCCTTATTATTGGTTTCTTAACCTTATATCCCCCTCGCCCGTTGTTCATTATTGTAGCATAGATAGTTCAAAAGTTCCACTGTACATTCTCAATTTATATCTTACTCAGTAAGCAACCAAGCTTACCACATGTATAAATGGGATCTTTTAAAATGATCATAACTGACGGAATGTTGGCTTTGCCTGCAGAGCGGCTTGTGCAAGACCCACAATCCCAGACTTGTGGTGCGTTTGGCTTACAAATTTGACATGAAGGATGAAGGAAATTACACTAAGAAATGACAGAGATATTGGTTGGGGTAGTAAGAAAACTCTAATCCACTTGGTTCTCTTTTCAGGTGAGGGACCAATCGAGACCCTTTCGTTCTCGTTCGGCGACTCTCGCCAAACACTTGATTAATGCCAGAAGAACTGAGTCCGGTCAATATTGCGCGATAAATTCGGGTTCGTCCCTACAAATCAAACTATATTGAAGAATGCAAATATTCTACAAGCTTGGAAGAACCGCAAAGGTACAGTCTTTGTTCTTCGTTCCACTTATCATCAACACCCCGCGCGAATCTTCTCTTTAAGACTTCCCCGCCACTTGTCTCTCGTTGACATGATATCACTGCACGAAGGCGTGACCAGCTTGCACTGAGGATTTTTCAGTGTGGTGAGTTGGTTTAGGGGGACAAAAAATAGATGGCTCCAGACTGAAAAAGGATAAAGATTATTGAAGGTTCAGTACTCGGTCGGACTCACATAGGGGGAGAACCAGTCTCTAGACTTGTCTCTGTCCCAGAACCGGAATCTCCCTGACTATTAAACACGTTATCCCCAGTTTGATCTTTCATGACCAATAAATTCAGAGGATACTCCATACAGGGCATCCATTTCTCATCCAAAAGCGACAAAATACGCGCTAGATCGTGACGACACCTCTCCCAAGAGTACCACCAGACACCTTCAAATTGCCCTAGAATAGCGCAGTAATGGGCAACTAGGATCAACGCCCGAGGTCGGCGCTCCATAAAGAACTCGATAAACTCGTCTGGGACAGTGGAGAGAAATGGATACATAGCCATCGTTGGGAACTTAGAATGCATAAAAGACAGCCAAGTACAATGTGCGACCCGATGGAGGGCGTGTTTGTAAGCAGCCAAAACACTTGGTTCCGCGAGCTCGTCTTTCTCCAATGAACAGTCTTCGGGGCGAAAAACCTGGTAAAACATGTCCGAAAAGGGTGCCAATGTTGAAGTTATATTGTCACTGAAAATCCCTGGCGGAAGGAAGGAATGAGTAGTGACGGTACCGTCCAGGAAGCCCTGGTGGTAAAGTCCAATCCTGCGCATAAACAGCCTCGAAGCTGAGATCCAATTGAAGACATCCGGAAAGTTTGTTCCACATGATGGATAAGCAAACCAAAATGTTGCAAGGAGAATGGTGGACATAATGGCCGCGTCCGACGAGTCAGACTCGTTCGACGAGTTGAAAAGGCCTAAAACTGCGCGCTGACAATAGATTTTAGCCAGTGGAAGATATTCAGAAGACGGTCGAAGATGAGTCATATGGAGAGATGTAATAGCAAAGGTAGCATGAAGGAGGAATTCGTTCTTGAATGCGAGTTGAGGAAGTAAGACTTGGAACCCATGTCGAGTCGCCTTCATGCCGGGAATGAATGTGAATATCGTGTGTGTTGTCCAGGTATGTAACAATTCAAGTTCTTTAATATCAGGATGTTCCAGGGGAGGAAGAGTAAGGCGGTGGTCCTTCGAAAGCCTGAGCGCCGCCCTGGCCGGATGGGGCAAAATAGAGAGAGCATTTGGGTCTTCTTTCCAAACACAGACTTCTTGACGTCGAGAACAAGCCGAGCATATTGGACGTCTAAAGAGAAAATAAATTCCCTCATTATCAGACAGAAAAATATAACAATGATCAGCATACATTTCATCGCATTTTACGCGTCGTATTTTGCAGGTCAGACAACCCATCTTCGAGTGACCACGGTTTGTGCGAGCTCGAACTGTAGGGTTTAATATCATTAATATCATGGCTGGGCTGCACTGACTGACCAGGTTGAGAGGAACGAGGGGACGACATGATATGGGGCAGAAAGATGTATGGTTGGAGGCAAGAAGCAAATGGTGATCAAGCGTAGCGACGGGAACGGAGGTGTGGCAATGTTGCATGACCAATCCGAAGTGATAGTTACAAATTCAAATTATAGCAAGCCCAAAGAAATAATAAGCGTAGATTCATCATTTTTCATAAGGACCAATTTCATCAAATGCTCAATGCCAACCTTCTCCCCAGCATATCCATGCCCACTGTTCCTTTGTCAACACGGTGTCACTGCATGAAGGCGTGAGCAGTTGGCCTTAAGGGTTCTTCAACATTGTGAGATGGCCTGGGAGGACCAAAAAATAATGGTTCTTCACTGTAAAGCAATGAGGATTGGTGAAGGTTCAGTGCTAGGTCGGACCCACATAAGAGGAGAGCCAGTCTCTACGGTTGTCTCTGGTACAGAAATAGAATCCCCTGGATTATCAAACGCAACATCTGAGATTTGATCTTTCATGGCCATCACATTCAGAGGATACTCCATGCAAGGCAGCCATTTCTCATCCAACAGAGACAAAATACGCTGGAGATCATGACGACACCTCTCCCAAGAATACCACCAAACCCCATCAAGCTGACCCAGGATAGCGCAGTAATGGGCAACGAGGATAAGGGCTCTGGATCGATGCTCCAAAAACAGCCGAATAAACTCGTCAGTTACTGTGGAGAGAAATGAATAAACACCCAGAATCTGAAGTCTGGGATCCATGAAAGTCATCCAGCAGCAGTTTGAGACTCTGTGAACAGCGAGTTCATATGCCGCTAGAGTGCCTGCGTCCTTGAGTTCATCTACGTCAAAAGGACAGACCACTGGATTACAGATCTGGTAGAAGACGTCGGGAAATGGCGCTGACATTAGAGGTGTCTCATTTCCAAAGAGTGTTGGCGGAAGGAAGGAGAAGGAACCTTCTAACAGATCCTGTTGGAAGAGCCCAATGCTCCGCATGAACGTCCTGGCAGCTGGGACCCAATTGAAGACATCGGGGAAATAACTCTGGTGAGTCGACTCCCAAGCAGGCGAAGCCAGCCAATATGTTGCCAGGAGAATATTAGCCATGAGGACCGCGGCTGGCGATACAGAATCCTTTTGTGCTTGAAAGACCCCGAGAACTGCATGTTGACAATGCACTTTGGCTCGTGGTAAATAGTCAGATGAGGGGAGAAGATGGTGCATATGAAGAGATGTAATAGCAAATGTTGCATGTAGAAGAAACTCGTTTTGGAAAGCAATTTGAGGAAGTGAGACTTGGAAACCATATCGTATGGCAGGGAAGTCGGGGATGAAGGTAAACAAAGTATTGGTAGTCCAGTTGTGGAGCAGTTCTAGTTCTTTTGGACGGAATTCGCTCAAAGGCGAGAGGGACAGTTGATGATCCGTCGATACCTTGAGCGCTGCTCTGGCAACCCGAGGAAGAATAGCGGAGAGCAGGTCACCTGGCAAGTTTTCTTGCCAGACACAAGCAGTTCGTCGCCGAGAACAAGCTTTGCATACCGGACGTCTAAAATTTAGATCTGAGCATAGGAAAATCCAGTAGAAATAGACATGTACATACACTTCATCGCATTTCACGTGGCGTGTTTTGCAAGTTAAACAACCAATTCTGGACGAAGTGTGACGTTTGCGAGTTGGAGCTGACGCGTTTATTATCCGGAATACGGTGACCACTACTGGTGAGCTCACCAGGACGAGAGGAAGATTCAGGCGGCATAAATCAGAGAAGCAGCAGACCTGGTTAGAAGCAAGGAGTAGAGCACTATGTAAACTGTTTCGTTGTAGCTGGCGGCGATCATGGCGATCAAGTTGTTGGTTGGTGCCAACCCCTTGATCAGTCGTTGGTCCCACCATGTTAAACTTTATCAATCCGGCACGAGAAAATGAAAAAGGTGATGAGAGCTCAACAGAGTTCCGAAACAACCAAATATTTTATCAGTGCAGACAAATTACGGGAGTGGGTCCATTCATAATTTATTGGCATGAAAGAGTCATTTCTATCTCATGTTTACCACAATCACCGAACTTTTCTGCAACCAATCCACGACTATTATATTACATTCCTCTGCTTCTATATGCCTAGAGCGACTTGGACCTGTTATCTTCAGCTGAATAAGAAATGGCCACTGTTCTCAGGATCCTCGATGATCAACAATGTGTTCAGAGCCATGCATGGGAAGATCCAAAAGGCTCCAACCTTTGAAACTTAATGAGAACTCTTAAGAATTTATTCACCGGCCTCACTTACAAACCAAGAGAGCTACCATCATAGTCAGCGCTAATGTTCGCTTCTACCATAGAATTGGAATCGACCGGCGCGTTGAATGCGTGGCTGAGTTGTTGTTCTTTCATGACCAGAACGTTCCGAGGATATTCGAGGAATGGTAACCACTTATCGTCCAGAAGCGACAGAATATGCTGCAAATCATGGCGGTACCTCTCCCAAGAGTACCACCATACTCCTTCAAACTGGCCTAAAATCGAACAATAATGGGCAACGATGATGAGTGCCCTGGGTCGCTTCTCCAAGAACAGTTTGAAAAAATCGTCCGGAACCATAACGGGAAACCCATAGATTGCAAAGGTTTGAATACCTGGTGTCATAAACGACCCCCAAGTGCAATTCAGGACTGTGAGAACGGCAGCCTCATAGGCAGCAATGGTTTGTGCGTCCCCAAGCTCTTCTATGTCAAATGGACACACTTCTGGATGATATATCTTTAAAAAGAGATTTGAGAAAGGCGTCAATGATGAAGTTATATCGTAATCCAAGAGCAGTGGGGCAATAATCGGGGGCAATGGAGAATCTTTGGCCAGTTGTTGCCGGTAGAAATCAATCCTGCCCAAGAACGTTCTCATAGGCGGTAACCAATTGAAGACATTTGGTAAAATATTAAAGTCAGTTGGTTCCCACGTAGGCAGGGCCAGCCAATACATTGCGAGGAGCATGTCGGTCATAACGGAGGTATCGAGGCATGTCAAATCGGTTGGAGTATTAAAATGGCCAAGAACGGCATGTTGACAATACATTTTGGCTCGCTGAAGATAGTCAGAAGCAGGAAAAAGATGATGCATATGAAGAGAGGTGACAGCAAAGACGGCGTGAAGGAGGCACTCTGTTTTAAAAGCAATCTGGGGAAGTGTAATCCGAAAGGTATCGTGAACGTTGGGCAAACCAGGAATGAATGTGAAGAGGGTGTCTGTAGTCCATTTGTGCAATAGTTCAAGTTCTTTGGGTCGAAAATTCCTGGAGGGAAGAATTGAAAGCTGGTGATCTTTTGAAGGCTTGAGCGCCACCCTGGCCGCACAGGGAAGGACGAAGAGAGCGTTTGAATCATCTCTCCACGTGCAAGCATCTTGTCGGCGAGAACAATTATTGCATATCGGATGACTTGAAGGGAATCAAATTTAGCTTAACACAGACGAAACTTAACAAAAACACAGACATACACTTCGTCACATTTCACGTGTCGGGTTTTGCATGGTAAACAACCCTTCTTCGACTGACCCCGGCTCTTGCGAGCTACAAGTATGCAATCAGTTCCTTCTATATCATAGTTAGAGCATATTTTCTCACCAGGACGCGATAAAGAAAGAGAAGACATGAGTGAGTTAGGCAGTTGATTTGAAGAAAGTGACCAGGTTACAGACAATCTTCATTCTCGTTTGGCGACCTGAGCTTTAAAGTCATAGAATTTTTCCAGGAACACCTCCTGTATTATCTCTTGTTCGCACAGACGGCAGGGTGGGGGAACATTGTTTCAAAAATTCAAGCAACATGAAACAAGCCATGCAGCAGATAGATAAACTTACATGCTCGAATTACGTTCAGGTGAGGTGTTTGGGCGAGATGATCTAGCAATACATAAGAAAAGTGGAAAAACAGCGAAGAAACCAAAAAAAAAAAACCTAACGAACATACTTCCATCTATTATCCAGAGCACACAAAGGCTGGGAATATTCTACATCGCTATTCATCAAATCTCTTTGCTAGCCCGCGAAAAAGCCCAGAACCCCTTATCGTAACTTACTTGAATCGCACTACCCGCGTAACCGAATGGCGCCAGCCTTTCCAAGCAAGTCACGGGACATGCTGCGAGCTGCTGCGGGACTAGTAGTATTGTTCAAGAAGGCAGGATGAGACAACGGAGGCAGAAAGTTTCTCAGTGACGGATATCAGGCCGAGAAAAATAATTTACAAAGCTGGAGACATTTACTGTTACAGTCGCCAGGAATTTCTGAACAGATGATAGTGTCGGCTTGAAGAGCCACGATGTATTCAAGGAAGTGGCTAGAAGCCACTAAAAACGGATGGTACTATACTGTGAAATACAATGAGAATACTTAAAGATTCGATTCTAGGGTGAACCCACAGGCCAGAAGAGCTGGTGTCAACGTTTGTTTCAGCTGCAGCACTTGAACCAGTTGGTCCATCGGATGTGACGTCCTGAATTTGATCGTTCATGGCTGACATATTCAGGGGATATTCCATCCATGGTAGCCACTTCTCATCTAGAAGAGATAAGATGTGTCGCAGGTCGTGCCGACATCTCTCCTAAGAGTACCACCATGCCCCATCAAACTGACCCAGAATTGCACAATAGCGGGCAATTGTAATGTGAGCCCTCGGTCCCTTCTTCCAAACGGCTTGAAAAAATTGTCTGGAACCATTAAAAAAAACCCATAGATTGCTAAGGAATGGATGTTAGGAATCATAAGGGACTCCCAAATGCAATATAAGATTGAGGAAACAGCAGTCCCATCAGCGGCAAGAGTTCTTTTGTCCTGAAGTCCCTCTGTATCGAATGGGTAGACCTCTGGACGACATATCTCTACAAAAGATGGGGGGAAGGAGGTGACAATAGCAGGCAGGCTATACGACAAGAAGAGTGGGAAACGAGAGAGGGGATAGGCGAGGCACCTTCTAACCGCTGTTGTCGGCGAGTAGCAATCCGTCCCATGAATGTCCTCATAGCTGGAAGCTAGTCGAAGACATTTGGAAACACATTCTTCCTTTGAATCCCAGGTAGGTACGGCCAGCCAGTATGTTGCAAGGAGGGTGTCAGTCATAATGGCGGCCTCGAGAGCACTGGAATCGGTCGGAGTATTAAAATGCCTGTGCACGGCACAGTGACAATGCATTCCAGTCGAAGAGCGGGGGTGATTCATATGATGAGAGAGGTGACGGCGTGCATGGTTTGAAGGAGGAATTCGTTCTTGAACGCGATTTGAGGAAGCGAGACCCGAAAGCCACATGGAATGGCAAGTAGGTTGGGAATGAATGTATATATGGTGTTTGTGGTTTCATTATGTTGTAATTCAAGTACTTGAGGATGAAAGTCGCTCAACGGTGGAACGGAGAGGTGATGATCCGTCGAGACCTTGAATGCCGCTCTGGCCACGCGAGGAAGGATGAAGAGGGCATTTGGCTTATCTCAACAAATACATTTGTCGCTTTGCCGGGAACAAGTGATGCATATAGGACGGTTAGAAATATACAAAAATTCGCTGGGAAGGGTAAGGTATGAAAGCGGGAAACAAATACCTCATCGCATTTTAAGCGTCGAGTCTGAACTGTTATCCACCCCATCTTCGACTGTCCGCGACGTTTACGATTCACAAATAGGGAAATTAGAATCTTGAATATTTTGCAGCTCTAGTGCGAGAATTCACTGGGATGGGGGAAGGCTCAAAAGATATGAAGGTGGGAGAGCGCTGAATGGTGGTCCAGAGACAAGGGGCGAACAGTCAGCACATCGGTCTATGTGCTTAAGCTCTTTGTTTGTTTTGAGTCATTTGGAATATTTGTACTTGAATAGGTAAATGCTCTGATTGATACAAATTAATAAAAGTCTCCAATACGTCCTTGCTTCAGAACTTTGAGTGACTGCCATGTTTGGTCTACATTATATAATTACTCAACAAGTAACGGCCATACTCGAAGGTGCTATAGTTATCAGGCCATTTCTCCTGAGGCAGGAGCATAAGGGAGAAAAAAAGAAGGATCCATTCTTTGAAGACGGTGAGAACTCCTTAATTCCACTTTCGAAGTCAACTTACATATCGAGGTAATTGCTTCCATTCACTTCCGCCACAGAACTCGAACCAACCAAATCAGCACATATACCATCCAGAGGCTGGTCTTTCATAGCCAATACGTTCAGCGGATACTCGATAAATGGTAGCCATTTTTCGTCGAGAAGCGACAAAATGTGCTGCAGATCGTGACGAAACCTTTCCCAAGAATACCACCATACCCCATCGAACTGGCCCAAAATCGAACAGTAATGAGCAACAATGATGAGAGCTCTCGGTCGTTTCTCCATGAACAACTTGAAAAAATCGTCTGGGACCAACATCAAAAACCCATACATAGCGAGGGTCTGAATCCTTGGTGTCATGAATGACTCCCAAGTACAATTTCGGATCGCAAGGACGCCAGCCTCGTAAGCAGCAAGATATCGTTCGTCCTCGAGCTCCTCCCTGTCGTATGGACAAACCTCTGGGTGGTAAATCCTCATGAAAGTTTCTGGAAATGGTATCACTGCCCAATTCATCTCATAATCCAAGACCATAGGAGCAACGATAGAGGAACTCGGTGAGTTGTGTTCCGCCCAACTCTGCTTATAAAAGTCTATCCTGCTCATGAACTTTTTTGCAGCTGGAAGCCAATCGAAAACATCTGGGACGACATCGCTGAGGGTACTCTCCCAGGCGGGAAAGGCCAACCAATATGTCGCAAGTAAAATATCAGCCATGACGGAAGCCTCTAGTTGTGCAGAGTTGGCTGGAGTACTATAAAGCGAGAGAACCGAATGTTGACAATGCATTTTAGCCAGAGGAAGGTAGCCAAATGAAGGATAAAGGTGATGCATATGAAGCGAGGCGACAGCAAACAAAGCATGAAGAAGGGATTTGTGCTGGAAAGCGATTTGAGGGAGTGAGATCTGAAAACTATATCGGAAGGTGGGAAGGTCGGGAATGCAAGTGAATAGAGTGCTCGTTGTCCAGTGATGCAATAATTCCAATTCTTTTAGGCGGAAATCGTTCAAGGGGAGGACGGAAAGCTGATGGTTTCGCGAAGGCTTGAGCGCCATTCTAGCGACGCGAGGGAGCACCTGAAGAGCATTATTAGGCTCTTCAGTCCAAACACAGGCATCTCTTCTTCGGGAACAAGTGGAGCATACTGGATGACTAGAAGATGAAACCATGAGGAGTTAGAGGACAAGGAATCTGAGGACGGGATAGTCATACACTTCATCACATTTTACGCGGCGTGATTTGCATGTCAGACAGCCTTTCTTTGACTGACCACGGCCTTTGCGAGTCGTAACTGAGGCATTTTATAATCTTCAATATTAGAGTTATAAGGTATAGACCAACCTGGATGAGAAGAAGGGTCAGAGGACATGACGGAGAGAAGTAAACAATTGATTTGTAAGGTCCGGTGCAATACATATTCTTAACAATTTTCATTTTCGTTCAACAACCTCATCATTCAAGTTATTGCCAGAATTCCCCCAGTTATCGATTTATTAAAGGCCATACCCTAAAGTTTTATAATTATTAAGCTATTTCTCCAGTGACGTGACCATGAGGGAGAAAAAACGAAGGGTCCATCCTGCAAAGACTGTAAGAACTCCATAATAACACCTTCAAAGTCAACTCACATGTCGAGAGAATTGCTTCCACCACTCCCTTCTGCCACAGAGCCAGAACTAATCAAACCGGCAGACATGCCATCTAGAGGTTGGTCTTTCATAGCCAATACGTTCCGTGGATACTCAATGTATGGCAACCACTTGTCATCTAGGATCGACAAAATGTGCTGCAGATCATGACGACACCTCTCCCAAGAATACCACCATACACCATCGAACTGGCCCAAAATCGAACAGTAATGGGCAACGATGATGAGAGCTCTCGGTCGTTTCTCCATGAACAACTTAAAAAAGTCGTCTGGGACTAATTCCAGAAAGCCCATACATAGCGAGACTCTGAATCCTTGGTGTCATGAATGACTCCCAAGGTGCAATTTTGGACCGCGAGGAACACCAGCCTCATAGGCAGTAAGAGTTCGTTCGTCCTGGAGCTCTTCAGAGTCAAAAGGACAAACATCTAGATGGCAAATCTTCACAAATGATTCTGGAAATGGTATCACCGCTGAATTCATCTCATAGTCCAAGAGCAAAGGAGCAAGGATAGGGGGATTAGGCGAGCCATGTTCCGCGAAACGCCGTTTATAAGATTCTATCCTGCTCATGAACTTTTTTGCAGCCGGAAGCCAATCGAAGACATCAGGTAAGACGTTGCTGCGGGTACTATCCCAAGCGGGAAAAGCCAACCAGTAAGTTGTGAGTAGAATGTCTGCCATGACGGAAGCATCTAGAGGTGCAGAATCCATTGGAAGGCTAAAAAGTCCCCGAACTGCATATTGACAGTGCATTTTAGCAAGTGGGAGATAGCCAGACGTAGGGATCAGGTGATGCATATGGAGTGAGGTGACAGCAAACACGGCATGAAGGAGAAAATCATGCTGGAAAGCGATTTGAGGGAGTGAGAGCCGAAAACCATCTTGAACTGCTGGAAGGTCTGGGATACATGTAAAGAGAGTGTTCGTTATCCAGTGGTGTAATAGTTCAAGTTCTTTCGGACGGAAATCGCTCAAGGGGAGAACGTGGAGTTGATGATCCTGTGAAGGCTTGAGCGCCATCCTGGCCACCTGGGGAAGAATCTGGAGAGCAGTAGGGTCTTCATTCCAAGCGCAAGCATCTCCCCTACGGGAACATGTTGTGCATATTGGATGACTAGAAGCGTAATACCTCAGTCTTCAGAGTCGAGGAAATCCGAAAATTGGTCAGCATACACTTCATCACATTTGACGCGTCGCGCTTTGCATGTCAGACATCCTTTCTTGGACTGACCGCGGCCTTTACGGGTCGTAACTGAGGCAGTTTTAGAGTCTTAAATGGGACAGTTATAGTGGACAACCATACCAGGGCGAGAGGAAGGCTCGGAAGACATGAGGGAGAGAAGCAAAATCTCGAGTTCAACGGCCAGACGCGGTCTTGTTCTAACTTTTCATTTTCGTTAGCTGACACCAACCATGACGTTTCAGTTATTGTCAGAAATGCCCCTAGTTGCCTATATTTTGGCACCGATGGTGGGAACTAGTAAGCATGATCACCAGGTCTGGTTTCAAGCAATAATACAAAGCATTAGTAGGTAAATAAATTAAAGCAGCAGTTTAGAATTATACAGAGGTAGGATAGTAAAGAGAGACCATATCTCCCTAAATAAGAAACGGTGCAGAGACAAAATCAAGCGAATGGCATTGGAGAGGTCCAACTCGGAAACTCCACTCCAGTAGAGTTCCCTGTGACTCGAGGTTTAAGACATTCCAAATCCCACTTGACCAAATTTCTCATCAACTCCGTAAAAGTCAAGGCCCTCTACGGCATCGTAAACCGCGGAACTGCGGAGACGGGTGTAACGGGCTCATCATGAAGACAGACGGGACCGCTGGGATCAGAAGTAGATCTGCCAGTGAGTAACCTAGTAGGTGGAAGGTTTCCCAATGTCGAATAACTAGATAGGAATGTGTAGACGGGGCAAGAGGAATCTAATGGTGAGGAAGGAGGCAGCTTTACATCTGTTCAAAGAGAGGACCAGTTCGCCATAAGATTCCTCGATGTATGGAAAGAAGCAGCTAGAAGGTATCAAAAACAGATGGTAACAGGCTGTGAAATCGAGTTAGAATGCTGAAAGGCTTGGTGCTGGGATATAACTCACAGGCCTGAAGAACCACAATTAATGCTAGTTTCGGCTCCAGAAGAGCTTGAACTACTTGAGCCATCGAAAATTTCATCTTGAATTTGGTCTTTCATAGCCAGCACATTCAGGGGATACTCCATGTATGGCAGCCACTTCTCATCTAGAAGAGACAAAATGTTTTGCAAGTCGTGACGCCCCCTTTGCCAAGAGTACCACCACACATCATCAAACTGGCCCAGAATTGCACAATAATGGGCAATGATAACGAGAGCTCTTGGGCGTTTCTCCAAAAACAATTTGAAAAACTCGTCTGGGACTAATAGGAAAAATCCATAGACAGCTAAGGTCTGAACACCGGGAATCATGAAGGACTCCCAAGTGCAATGTACAATCGAGCGAACGGCAAGTTCGTAGGCAGTGAGAGTCTGTTCGTCCTGAAGCTCCTCGGTGTCGTATGGGCAAACCTCTGGAAGACAGATCTCCAGAAAGGTCGAGGGAAAGGGGGATATTGTGGACGGCGGCTGTCCACTCAAGAGTACTGTAGCAACAAGGGACTGAGTGGACAATGTACCATCTATCAGTTCCTGTCGATAGGATGCGATTTTGCCTGTGAATGTTTTCACTGCTGGAATCCAATTGAAGACATCTGGCAAGGCATCTGGACGTGTAGAATCCCACGCAGTGAAGCCCAGCCAATAAGTTGCAAGGAGGATGTTGGACAGGACGGCGGCCTCTAGAGACGTAGCATCCGTTGGGTTACTGAATAGCCCAAGCACTGCATGTTGACAATGCATTTTGGCTCGTGGAAGATGACCAGACGAAGGGAGAAGATGATGCATATGAAGCGATGTGATTGCAAATAGGGCGTGAAGGAGGAACTCGTGCTGGAAAGCAATTTGAGGGAGTGTCGCCCGAAAGCCATTTTGAATTGTAGGCAAATCAGGGATGAAAGTGTAAAGGGTGTGTGTGGTCCAAGTATGTAGCAATTCGAGTTCTTTCGGACGAAAATCGTTCATGGGAAGGACAGAAAGCTGATGGTCCCTCGAAGGCTTGAGTGCCATCCTAGCGACACGAGGAAGCATCTGAAGAGCATTGTTATTAGGCTCTTCATTCCAAAGACAGGCATCTCCTCTTCGGGAACAAGTGGAGCATATTGGATGCCTACGAAAGGTAATATCATTAGGACCATAGAGTCGACGAAATTTGAAGGAGTGAGATGACAAAAACATACACTTCATCGCATTTCACGCGTCGTGTTTTGCATGTCAAACATCCTTTCTTGGACTGACCGCGACCTTTGCGAGATGTAACTGAGGCATTTCAGGATCTTCTGTACTGTTGTGATAATGGATCAACCCACCAGGGCGAGAGGAAGCATCGGAGGACATGACGACAAGAAGGGGGAAAGTATTGGTCGGAGGTAAGGGCGTAGATCATTTTATAACGCGGGGTAACTAGCCAGGGGGCAATGCCAAGTATCATAACGTCACCTTCATGACGACTTCGGCTGCTGCGAAAAAAAACGCCAGTGGAATTGTGCGCAGCTGTGGCACTGGCTTTTCGTTTCAGTTGTTTAGTCGACCAGATCCCAAAAAAAAGTAAATGAGGCACAAATGAAGATTCTAGAATTACATACAGATACGATGGTAGGGCGAGAGATAATGCATATACAAGTGGAAAAAAGATGCGAAAAGACAACAAGTAGCGAGTAAGTGAGAGTCCAGAAAAACATGATCTAGCCAGAACACATCAAACAAGCTTCCTTATTGTCCATAGCACATTGAAGCTTAGCATCCTCCAAATTCCTCTGCACCAAATTCCTCAGAGAGTCCGCAAACTCGGGGTCCTCTTTTGCTGCTTGAATTGTGGTGTCATCGAGACCCAGCGAGGCAAGCTCTTCCTCGAGAGGCACAGGCTCTTTTGCGGGCGCAGGAGCGGCTTCAGATTCGGCTGGTGGGGACGGCGGTGTTTGGACAACAGGCGCAGAGGCTTTCTCGGCGACAGGAATGGGAGCAGCAACGGATGCACGGACTGGGCTGGCGGTGTCTGACGTTGAAGGTGTAAGGAGTCCAGAGGATGTTGTAGGAGGAACAGAGACAACGGGCGTCGCAGTCATCGACTTGGCTTGCTTGAGCAAGCTCTGGTCGACGGTGAACTGGATAGCCTGCGCCGCAGGCCGGGTACGCAGGTAGTACATCCCGGTCTTCAAACCCTTCTTCCACCCATAGAAGTGCATGCTCGTAAGCTGACCGAGGGTAGGGGCTTGAAGATGAACATTGAGCGATTGGGACTGGCAGATGTAGGCACCGCGGTCGGCAGCGAGGTCAAGAATCTTCTTTTGGGAGATCTCCCAGACAGTCTTGTAAATGGCTTTGATGTCGGCAGGGATGTTGGGAATGTTTTGGATGGAGCCGTTGTGGGCGATGATAAGGTTCTTCATGTTGTCGTCCCAAATACCAAGCTCGACAAGGTCACGAAGGAGCCAAGGGCAGACGACCTGGAATTCACCTGAGAGGACACGACGAACGTAGATGTTGCTATAGAACAAATCAGGAACAGCCCAGATAACAGAAACAAAAAAATAGACCTTGTATAAGGCTCGAAGCACTCGTTGTTACCCAATATCTGACTGGTGGAAGCAGTTGGCATAGGCGCAGTGACAAGCGAATTACGAAGGCCAGTGGTCGTGATCTTCTGCTTAAGAGCATCCCAGTCCCAAAGACCGCTCGAGGGAGTGACGCCCCACATATCGAACTGAAGAGTACCCTCGCTGGCCGGACTGCCCTTGAAGGTCTCATAAGGTCCATCGCGTATAGCGAGCTCAGCAGAAGCCTCGAGGGCACCATGGTAGATGGTTTCGAAAATCTTCTGGTTAAGATCCTTGGCTGCTGGTGAGTCGAAGGGAATCTTGAGAGCCATGAAGGTATCGGCGAGACCTTGAACACCAATACCGATGGGGCGGTGCCTCATGTTTGAACGACGAGCCGTAGCTACGGGGTAGTAGTTGATGTCGATAATCCTGTTGAGGTTGTTGGCGACGATCTTCGTGACATCGTGAAGCTTCTGGAAGTTGTAGGTCTTGGTGGCCATATCAACGAACGTGGGGAGAGCGAGGGAGGCGAGATTGCAGACGGCAGTCTCTTCGGGAGAGGAATACTCGATGATTTCGGTGCAAAGGTTGGACGACTTGATAGTCCCGAGGTTCTTCTGGTTGGACTTGCCTGAGAGGATGTTAAACAGAGCCGTGAAAGTCAACCAAGAAAATCATACCGTTGGCGGCATCTTTGTAGAGCATGAAAGGGTTGCCCGTCTCGATCTGGGCCTCGAGGATGGCATACCAGAGTTTTTGAGCAGGTAAAGTCTTGCGAGCGCGACCTTCTTTCTCGTACTTCTCGTAAAGGGCTTCGAATTCGGCACCATGGACTTCAGCCATGCCAGGAGCTTCATTGGGACAGAAGAGAGACCATTCGCCATTGGCTTCGACGCGCTTCATGCTACGGACGTATGTTAATGATATGCATAATGAAAATGGTTCGAAACTCACAAGAGATCGGGAATCCAAAGAGCGTAGAAGAGGTCGCGAGCACGACTCTCCTCCTTGCCATGGTTCTTGCGGAGGTCGATAAACTCGAAGATATCAGCGTGCCAGGGCTCGATGTAGATAGCGAAAGCTCCGGGGCGCTTGTTGCCTCCTTGATCAACATAACGCGCAGTCGCGTCGTATGCTCGAAGCATGGGAACAATCCCATTAGAATATCCATTCGTGCCGGCGATGTAAGACCTATTCGCGAACGTCAGACAAACATATCAAGACGAGTAAGAGAAAGCACAAACCCAGTAGCCCGAATGCAGTGAATATTCAGCCCAATGCCACCAGCAGTCTTACTGATCATAGCGCACTCCTTGAGGGTATCGTAGATTCCTTCTATCGAATCGTCCTTCATGCAGACGAGGAAGCACGAGGAAAGTTGAGGATTGGGGGTGCCAGCGTTGAAGAGGGTAGGGGATGCGTGTGTGAAATAACGCTCGGACATGAGATTATAGGTCTCAATAGCTTTGTCGATGTCAGCACCGTGGATACCAACGGCGACACGCATGATCATTTGTTGAGGGCGTTCAGCGATACGTCCATTTATGCGGAGGAGGTAGGAACGTTCTAGAGTTTTGAAACCGAAGCTGCAATAGAGATGAGAAGAGATACCAAATGAAATGGAATGAGAGCCTACAAGTTGTAGTCGTAGTCGCGCGTGTAGATGATAGCGGAGTCGAGTCTATCACGGTTGGCCATGACGACCTCGTAGGTCTCCTTAGAAATCATACCAGCAGCACGTCCGGTCTTAGGATTGACTGGAAACCCCGATTTCAGCATGGTATAAAAAAGGTAGGACGATGGACGGACCATAATTGTACAGGTCTTCGATAACTTGCGCGAAACTCTTCTTAGTTTCTTTGTGGAGATTTGAAATGGCAATGCGAGCAGCAAGGATTGCATAATCGGGATGGTCGGTGGTCAAATAAGCGGCGGTTTCGGCAGCAAGATTCTGTGGAAGGGATTGGTCAGCGACGGCACGTGTATATGGGATGGCGAAGCAGATTCACGTCGAGTTCGGTGGTGGTAACTCCATTATACACACCAGCAACAACCTTCTGAGTAACCCTATATACGCGTGGTGAGTGATGAGTTTGGGAAGATAGAAACACGCGCGTACTCTACTGGGTTAACAAACTGCTCATTGAGCCCGTAGCAGAGCTTGCGGATTCTAGAGGTGATCTTGTCGAAATACACGGTCTCCTTGCGACTACAGGTGATGAGTAAGGATGATCCCGTCGCGTCCAGCGGCAGTGAGAAAGACATACCCGTCTGCGAAGATGGTAACAAGGTCAGTCAAAGACAAGAAACGCGAGCAGGAGATAATGCTAACCTCGTTTGTAGACGAAACTCATGATGTTGGCGACGCGTTGAAGCCGGGTCGCGAGAAAGGTAGTGGGAGTGAAGAGGCAAGGAACACAGGAGCGTGACTCTGGCTTAAAACTTCCCTGGTTAGCACCCGCGCTGATATCACCTTGGCTTACTGATCTCCCCTTTGGATATTCTACAAGGCTCGGACTTGCATTTGCCCTTTGATTATGCATTTAAGTGCTTATTTTACACGCTACGAATGCAAATCCGCCGATGTTTACCTTGCGACTGAGCAAACGACCTACGTTACGCGTGACTCAGGCAAGTCATGCTTTTCGCGTTCTTGTTGATTCCTCGGTCTTCGTCATCCACATCAATCGGGTCTTGCGGCTGCGTGGCTGATTCATTCCATCGATTCCATATGATCCCTGCTTATTTCTGTAGCTATGGCAGTTGTCTCGATGTCAAACGCAAGGGATATGGGCACAGGGTTGGAGAATTCGCGTCTTGGCGAGAACGAATCGACGCGTATTTCTACTCGTGTGTCTGAACAATAAGCTGGTACTTAGACCAGAGTCTTCGTCTGACCCTAGAGAATACATTATGAGACGCGTATCAACCCTCCATTCAAGCCGACGCGTCTGAATCAGGCTGATGAAGTGGGCCAAAACCGGTTTAGAACTTCGCACGTTGCCGCGGTAAGATGTCTTACATATCTCCTACCCTCTACCCACAGCAGTTATGAGAATAACCTTAGTAATTTATTTATTGTATAGCAGTCTGTTATTGATCTGTTCATGATATGTACCTGTAACCACTCCAAGCATCTCCCTTTTCTCTCTTTGCTTCAGCGACACTAGCGAATCTCCCATTCTTCTGCAACTCTTTCGCCTCACCATCCCCAATGATTTCATCACGCAGTCCTTTCTCGCGCCTCACGTTTTCCCGTGTCAGGCATATACTAACAACCTCATCTGAATATAAGTGAAAGGAAACAACGCAAAGAAGACATACTTGAGGATGAGAGTTGCAACAAGACCAATACCAATGTACATAAGGACGATTCCGTGACCTGGAAAACGATGAAGCAATCACGCTCGGGAGCACAGTCAAATTCAACTCTTGCCTAGCAGAAACCAAGGCCTGTCCTTGGCTCGGTACTGTTCACCGTAAATAATTCGAAAACAGGGCAGTACATGATATCTCACAATATTTATACTCACGATTCCGTTGATATTGCCGCTGAACAAATGAACGGTCAGGAAAGAGATGAACGCAGGTCTCAAGGTCCTCACAAACTGATGACCATTGCAAGGGTAACGCTTCGCTTGTAAGAACCCTCAACATTATTGGACACTGAATGTGAGTTAGGTCGATTAGATGCAAGGTTGGGCAGCACATACTCCAAGCACTGTTGTATGATCAGAAAGCACGTACAAGAAGAGCAAAGAACACAAAGCACTCACATCGTATTTGCTATCATAGATGGGAGCACTCGTTGAGGGTGAAACATAATGATCAAAAACTAAATCGCTTACGAATGGCCGGATAGATTCCGCTATAATAGTTTAGTTCAGGCATGGAATAAGCTGAGAGACGAACCCGGCTGCGAGGTATGTAGCAAAATACGACACCTTAGGACTACGAGAAGAGACGAGAATAATATAGCCAACAGCTCCCAGGGACAAGGATATTCTGGAGCCTCAAATTGAACAGGAACTTGGTTTGCAGTAGATATATGCTTGCGTACAAGTTAAAGAGTCCTCTTCTCTCCTGCTTATCAGCAAGGAAACCAATAATGCAAGTGACGATGGAAGCGCAAACATAAACTGACGGTGTTATGTGAATTTAGTATAGCATTTCAGCTAAAGATGATGCGCACCAGGGACAGTAAGGAGATCGGCCGGAGTGTCCTGATAGCCTAACTATTCAAAACATTAAAACTGAATGTAAATTAAAGAAGAAACTGGCTTACTCTACTAATAATACTTGGAAGGAATAAGGAGAATGCATACAGTGGTGCGTTACATCCCGCATAACACAGCACTGCTCATAAATTAGCCTTTAAAGTGTTGGACAAACTAATTCACGGACTACCAACCCAAGTCTTCCAATCCGCCAAGCTCTGAACGATATACTTCCACCTAAACTTTTCCCCGATGGCGCTGAACTGATCGTCGGGTTGCAGCCTTCGAATCACCGCGATCCTTTCTGCGTCGGTCAGGAACCTCGCAGTATCAGGGAAGTCTTGAACTATCTAAGAACAAAATTCAGCAAGTGGTGATTACAAGAAGATTCAAGACGCTACCCAGAAAGATAAAATTCCTGCAACAACGGTTACAATGCCTTCCAATATGAAGATCCACGCCCTGTATAATTTCTGGTGAGAAACAACACTTGCACCAAGATAACCAAATAACCAAGCTGGCTTGCCCCCAACACCTTCCATGTTTGCAATTGCATCCTATATTGAACTTTGAATACCGGGAAGGCAATGCAATTTCCTAGTTAACTTACAGCCAGAAGGCCACTGAATGCTGCAAGTGCAACTTCTCAGCATAATTTTATAAAGAACGTATAAACTGACCTCCCGCAATATTCCCAGCGGAGAAGAAGACCGCTGCTCTCACTCCAAGCTCGCTCCGCTTATACCAGCTTAAAAAGTGAGTCCATATCCCCAAAAATAAAAGAAAGAGGAAGAATACCATGAAAGGTAGAAGTTGACTCCTGGAAATCTAAGATTAAATAGAAGTTAGGGCACTTCAGTGTTGAAGGTATGGAGACTCACAAGCCAGCTTCAAAGACGCCAAGCCACCAGCGCGTAGCTAAGAACAAAATGAAATGTGTTTCTCAACTTCAAAGAGAAAGTTGGTGAGAGGTACTTACCCATGAAGCCACTAAAATTGGGCACTAGCCCCTGAACTACCATCATACATCCCCACAGCTAGCTTGTATGTGAGCCATGTTAGTATTGTGCGTAGAAGATGGGACGTACGACCAAAAGGACACTTAGCCATATCGAGGGGCGAAGTCTCTTGAGCAAAACATTGCTAGGAACCTCGAATAACACATAGCTAGCGGGATACCATATCAGTAAATCAAAAACCGGGCTGAATCGGATACAACGCTCACCCAAAGTAGAATATAATCAGACAGAGCAAATATCGGTTGTCTGTTATTCTCAAATCAGTACTCCAATGATACAACTTTGCGTTCCCGAGGCTGGTGCGGTCCAGGGAAGAGAGGAAATATAAGACAGAAAGCCATGGAATAAGCCTGAGATCAAGTTTTCTTAACAGTATCGTGTCGTCAATTTCTGACGTGTCAATTCCCGGTCGGTAAACCTCATGAAGAGTGGTTTCTTGCGTCGTGACCGCTGTTTCAAGCTCCTTATCCACTGAGATATTCGGTGAGTCTTTCGTGTCTGGCATGATAATGACGGTAATAGTGAAAGACAGTCTGGCTCTTAAATGTAACATCTCTTATACAGCTTTGGAGCCAGGGGGTAAACCTGTGTCATCGTTTGCGTTGAAGCATCAAAGAAACCGAGGAAGAGGGGAATAGACCTGCCATCGGGAAGTTGGCTTGGTCATGGGTTCCTTGAGGGTAATAAGTAGAAGATCGTTGAACAGTACGATTGATAGGGATATTAACAAGCGCACAAACAAGGATTTTCCTTTCTGGGGCTCTTTGAGCTCGGAGTACCTTCGAAGCACAGATGATAGGGAAGGCACGACGAAGCTGGTGTAGCGACATAGTAAAGCATATTAAGAACTTTAAAATGCGACCGAACCGAGACGTATACTCTACATAAAGTCAGACACCACACTCAAGAAGCGTCCAGTAATTTTTTTCAAGAGGTGGGTTGAGGACGCGATGATGGTGGCTTCCGACAAGAGACGTTCATAATCCAAAAGAGAAACACTTATTTTTAACCGGAAGGTCCGGGCTGGGTCACAATGTGACCGAGCCTTTCCGTGGAGGGAAGGTGACGTCCTGGTGAGTACTGTCAATAACCTGAGAATCAGTTACGACTTCCTGTTGAGTGCGGATGGGGCTGGTTTGAGGAGATATTGAGACCGGGAACGACTGTGAAATCGGCACATCAATATAATCCATCGAATAAAGTTGTTCACTTACCCCAGCGTCTCGAATTTCAACTGTTCTATTCGCGATCTCGGTTAGCTCTTTACGAACAACCAGTGTATAAAGGAGGGACTTTATGAAGCATTTCAATGAGGTGAACATATGAAAAATGCATTCAGCTTACATTTGAATATATCCTCCCTAATGACCAGGCAAATATCAGGTTAATATGAGTATTAATCTAGAAGGCAAACCCCACGAGATTCGCGATAGCAAAGACAGAAGAAAAGAGACCAGACTGGATGGAGGCTCTGATGCATCGATGGATAATAGTATTCGTCCCCGGAAATCCGGTCTTGCTTCGCCAGAGTGCCCTACTAAGGGTAACTAGGGGAACATTAACACAGAAATACGTCATGAATACGCGAGGATATGTTACCAGTAATGACAATATCAACGCCAGCTACAGTGGCGAACCAAAGGGTCACGAGAGGAACGACAGGAGCACGTTTGCTTAAGCTGAAGGACAGTAAGCCCTGAAGAAATCCAAGAACCAACAAACCTACTCAAAAATAATATAACACCAAATGCAGGTGGTTGCACCGGCCAAACATGCCACAACCGCAGCGAAGATGAGGAAAAAACAGAGCCAAAACTGTCTTAAAAACTGATAAAGCCTCAGAAGTAAAATGTAAGAGTGAGACGCATGCTAATATCGATTCTATGACCACACCTACCGATTTACCAAGAACGTCTGGACAATCAAGGCAAAAAAGGCAGTGGTGACACAGGAAAAGAGTAACATCCAAAGATCGTCTACCATGATTGCAATCAATAGCGAACGCAAGAAGGAAATGAAACACTGACGGTTCAAGATACTCGGGTTTGCATAGTTCTCAACTCTGTTTCGACAGGTGGGCGATCCACAACCGGGCTTCAAAAATCCGCTTACAGAAGGTACCAAATGGCATAAAATTCCACGCCTGTCTGAGTGGTATCAACCACAAATAATATTGCTACAAAAACTCTGCATTAGGAGTCAGGGAGGAAAGTTTTAATCCAAAGATTGTGAGCTGCTCACATACCGCAGCCAAGTCAGGTCATCGAACTTCGTTGTTTTGTAGGTCAGGTACTGATTTAGCACAAATCCATACAGATAAAGGCTGAATTGATCGTTATTCAATACTGCAATTGGACAAATATGCTTATTCACTTGAAAGAGAAACCAAGCAATAAAGCTCCTACAGAAGGTGAGGCAGAAGGTGGTGGAGGTAAAAACGGTGGACTTGCCAATATTTAGATCGAAGGCGCCCATCTGACGAGGGAATGTTCATGGACTCGGCGCTCAGCCTTATAAGTTCCAGACGAGGGCGCCAACACCCCGCAAAACAATTTTGTCGCGGCCTCCGAATACAGGGTCGTGCATGATGATAGTAGACACTTTCAGTCACTCGAACATGTCTTATGACCCTGTTTCCTGTACGTTTGTTGTGAAGAGATCGGGTCGGAAGAACCGGATTTCTCCGCCCGGGTTGAAGGTTAGCAACGACTTGAAAGGCCAGTTGAAATGGTTTTGGCCCTGCTCATACCACAATGGCCGTATCATCAGACCAGAGTGCTTTTGTCCGTATACATCTCCCGTACGAACACAGGATGTATCCAAAGCACCGGAACAACAAGTGGTGGCCGCTTCAGGTTAAGATGGGGACTCGCCCCTAAGCTCGTGGAAACGATTGACCTTGCGGTCAAGGTGCGTTTCTTCGTCATAGGAGGACATGACATGTTGAGTGCTGAGTAAGACCCGCAATGACATAAAGTCTCTAACAAACGAGAGAAGTTTCATTGTCATTGCCTGGCTTGTTGGTACGGCTTCCGAGTGTTATCTGAACCAAAGCGCGTTAGCACGTGTCAAATATTTTGTGTTGATTATTTCTATGCTTGTGATTGTGGTTAGATGACTGTGACTCGGAAGTCTGGTCGTGGTCAAGAAGCAAGAATGATTCGACCCACTTCGTCACCGCAAGACCGCGCTATGTCATGGATCACATATCGCCTTCTTTGCTAGCGTCACTTTTCCGGACGCCTCCTCATGTCTCCATAGCCAAGGAAGAAGTGATAGCGAATATATGAAGACTTCGGAGAGTGCAGAGGATATTTACCGTGTTCACGTTTTTGGATACATAAGGTGAGGAGGTTGGAAGAGAGCTTTTGGGAAGAGCTGGGTTAGATGTAGGCGTAGCGGTTTGGGAAGCATTCTATAGAAACAGCGATTCTTTAGAAGTTATTTGAGTTGCCACAGCTCTAAGGAAGTGCCGGGATGTCGCTGACAATTGTTAGAGAATCTCAGGCCACTCAGCTTACTCACGGTGGGAATTCATGGTTCTGCCGTCGTGGTGGCACAAAAGAAAGACGGAGGGCACATTGAAAGACTGCCTAATCGTACAAACTACTTTAGTATCTGAGTTTGTTCAGAAAATTCTGATATGATACTTGGAGCTCCCTTGATGCAACCTGGGTGGCCATTTTCTTAGGGTGTTATCAGCCACAGAGCAATGGTATTCAAAGCTTGTTCCTTAGCGCGCGAGCCTCCATTAGACTATGGGATACTTCTAGGATGGGATGGATCGAGAATTTGGAGAGGAGGTCATGACGAAGAAAAGCGAGCAGACTGGACCAATGGCGTCTGTCAGGGCAGTGAAGGAGTTGTGAAAGACACATGGAAACAAAATATCTTGATATTATAGTAGTAGCGACGCGAGACTTTGCTTACTCTCGGGTCCACTTTGACTTGAAAAAAAGCGTCATAATGGCTCCGTGACTCCTTCAGCTCGCTCCGACTAGATGATAACAAAAGGCTAACCGGCTAGCCGCTCAAGTAGTAATTTGTTATCACATCTCTTACAAAAAATCTGTCCATTCTGCGCTTTAAATAGGAAGGTCAGACGAAACGATCATCCGGAGTCGATTTAACTGAATATTTCTGGACCGCCTGTACTTGTACCTCATAGTGTAAGTGAGTTACCTGTTCCTCGTCACTCAGTTCTTCAATATTAGTTGCAGGTTCGAGATTTATTTAGACTATTTTGCTAATTTGTACACTCGGCTGTTGAGGAGCCACCCATGTTGCGATAGAGAGTGAAGTTGAAGCCATTTGGATGGATGCGTTCTTGAACCATTGACAGGTGCCAACAGTGTCTTCAGAGAAGGAGAAGCTGTCTTGATGCTGTAGAGTATGTTCCTTCCTCGTTCGTTAATAGGCTAAATCATCTGTGAATGAGGGTGAAACCCAGCCTTACCTGGCTCTCTTTTCCGTCTTCTCTTACCCCTTTCCTCAAGGACCTGATGGTTTAAGCTATTAGAATTCACTTGCTCTTTCGATAATTTCGGGCTTCGTGTGTAAAGCAATGTCCAAAATACCCTGTCACTACTACTTATTTGCCACGCGAGCCCGACAACACAGCTTCCGACCCGCCTCAAATCAAAGCTGTACTCCTTCATCTTGAAGAAATAACGCTGACCACTTTCCAATCTAGCCCGCCCCATTCCCGAATTTCCATTCTCCTTCTTCTTTGAAATGGAATCATGTACAGCTACGGGCACTTTGATCCATCCCAATCATGAATACGCCGCGCCTCCCCCACTCCAAATCGAGCTTTGCCCACAGTTATCGCAGCTATGCGTCCCATTCAACTTGACCGCAACTCCTTTGCCAGCTTGCACATCCTGTTGCTTGTTATGACTCCCGTCCTGGGACCAAGGTAATATCTTCTAAGCTGCTGTTTGGAAACGGTTATAAGAAGCATGAACAACACATTGCACAGTTTCTCCTTCAGGCTGAATTCCCTCCATTGCTTCTCTCCCTGTGAATGAACGTTGCCACTAAGCCCTCTACGACTGGTCATGTCCTTGTACTTAATCCAATGCTGAAGTACACACAACATCCTGATAAAGCTGGGAACTTGTGTCCTATTATCTGGGATTTGAGGGAGGAACCAGTGCTTTCAGCTCGACCTTCTTCATCCCCAGAAAGGAATTTTGACCTCGTCGTGGGCTCAGATTTACTCAAAGTATGTAAAAAGTTTATATACTGCTTGTACATACTAAAATTATAATATAGGATGCAACTAGTCCACCCACTACGACCCTCCGAATCTACTGCCCTCTCATTCCAAATGACCCAATTGTCGCACATAACTCGTGTTGTCTATCAGTTCACGATGTCCTTTCCGCTATCTACAAAGCCGTATGCAAACGCATCCGCCATTCGCAGTGGGACGCATTGTCACAAAAAGAACGAGACAGGATTTCAACCGTTTGGACAGAACGTTGTCAAAGTTCAGATGATATTCAAAGAACAAGAGAAAATGGGGTACTAGGGATGGACTGTTTGGTTTATCATGTTTGGTTTTCGGGATTAGAATGGGTACCAGAGATACAGGGATGCGTGCTTTCGTTAAAGAGGGAGAATGGTTCCCCCTCATAACGCAAGACATGCATTTTGAGACATTTGAAACTTATATACCCCTTGTTCGTTATACCCCAGTTACGATAGCTGATCGATAATACAAAAAATTTCTATGTCTGGTTGGAGTAACTAAAGGACGAGGAGGCGTTCAGCTATGTCGCGAAAATCGGGAAACAATCGTTGCTAGTACTTTGGTATCTAACTTTCTACCTCGCCGGAATTCAACGGAGTTGCTCGATATTGAAACTTGGACATTTGCTCCGCCAGCTCCCAAAGATCCGTCCTCCCAGATACTCGCTCCTTCCAGCTTATTTCAACATGTCCGCCTAACCATATACCGTCTTCTGTCAGCACTATTCGAACAAACTTCTCGTCCATTGGAAGATCTGCGTCAGCTACATCCCTTCCACTGTCATCCTTCAACACAACTCGGCGGATCTGCTGTAGGCTGAGAATATCTGGAAGCTGAACAAGAGCAGCTCGCCAAAAATCGACCATGAAGTGGGATAGGCTTGGGAAGTGAAGTGCCATTTTCTGGAAGGCTGGAAAGGAAAAGTGGTTGAAATCCAAGTGTGTCAGTGTAGGGAAGACAAGTGTAGGATCCTTTCCCAAAAGACGGCCGAATGCTAGAGAGGGACGATATTCGAGGCTCAGCATACGCAAGCGAGAGAAGGTTGCGAGTTGTGTAAAGCTCTGAGTATTGTTGTACCCAAAGAACACCAAATCCATGACGCCGGTGCATTTGGTTAAAATTTCATCAGCTTCATTGCGTGATGATAACAAGATGGAGGTCACATGGGTTGCAAGAAATGCGGGGTCTTTCTGCGAAACTAGTGTGAAAATTTCCCCTGATGCTGTTGGACCAAGGTCTAATGCTGAATAGCGGAGAGGCTCCAACCTTTAAATCACTAAGATATCCAAGAATAGGGACAGGGAAGGTTTGGCACACCATTCGTGTGTGCGATGTGCTACGAGAAGCAGGCTCTGCAGAGTTGGTGGAGAAACTTGAGCAGTGAACGTAAATATTAGTTGTTCGAGCTCAGGAGGTAACCGTGGAGATCTTCTATCGGCGTCCATGGAGGACATGGACGTTAGGTGTAGGTTGTCTTCGTGTAAGCGCTTCCAGGTTCAACTCGTTTTTTCATCACCCACCTAATTCATTGACTTTGGTATCTCAGTTCTCACGGCTAATGGGAACGAGAACCTCCGTTGGAATCATATAGAGCTGCAAACGCCGCAGGTAGGATGAAGACACAATGGTCCACTGAGACTTGATCTTTCAAAAGTTTGACTACTGGAACGTATATAGATTGCAGAGAATTGATACATCAAGTAAGTAACCTCTGGTATGGGAATAAGAGGCTGATGTTGCCAGTGGGAAAATTGGACGGAAAACATTAGGGTAATATTTCAATGCGAGATAGAAGTATAATCAACGTTCTCATTGCGGCCACGAGGAAATATAAAACGCTTATCTTGCAATCCTTTATTTTCGATTGCCCAAAGCCGAAGCGACCTGCTGCCACTTGCCGCTCAAACTTCTCCAGAGTTTCTTCCCCTTCTTTCCCTCGTTGCCGTCACTGTTTCGCCGCTTCCTCGGGACCTGCAACAAACGAGAGGCAGCCGAAGAACTCT
Organism: Flagelloscypha sp. PMI_526; assembly: GCA_021399455.1. Classification (NCBI taxonomy): domain Eukaryota; kingdom Fungi; phylum Basidiomycota; class Agaricomycetes; order Agaricales; family Niaceae; genus Flagelloscypha; species Flagelloscypha sp. PMI_526. The sequence goes on from JAJTUO010000017.1 coordinate 519,435, forward strand.
CTTCCTTTGTAGCTCGGTTGATTCCTGATATCCTGGAAAGAACGGACTTGGACCGAGGCCGTGCGTGTTTATCACCACTAGCTCCTTCATCCTCTTTTATCACAGCCACAGAGGGTTGAGGTGATTCAAGCCCTTCGGCGAAACGCGAGCCACTGGGTGTCGGATGAGGGGCATCTGCAGGGTTAAGGGGATGAGAATGGAGGACTAGAGAATCTGCTGAGCCGCGCTGACTATCAAAAGAGTCTTTGATAGACGGAGGAAGAGGAATTTTCTCGGGCGACAACGAGGAAATGGCGACTGGGCTACTCGATGATTCGAGAGGAGATTCCAGAGATACGTCTGACTGCCCAGGTAAGGAATGAGAAGAGAATGGAGCAGGCGAATGCTGATAGGACTCCGAGGCATCTCCTTCATCCACGAATGAGACGTCGAGAACGGACTTGATTAACGTATCCCAAGCCGGTTGTGAGACCATATCGGCTAGCCCTCCAATCTCTGGAAGCTTAGGGCTCAGTGAGCGTGCAGGAGGTGACAATGGGGACGTCGGAGTGGGAACGCGAACGGCGGGCGCGTATGCGGAGAATGGACCATCGCTAGAAACGTAAAGCTCCTCCTTCAGTGGAGAAGGCGCGGTATGACGCTTCGAGGCTCGCGGTAAAGTTTGTTCTTTCCGATGAAAGAACTGTGAAATACGACCACTCTCGTCAGTATGAGAGCTAGAACGACGAGACCTGCCCTGGCTTTCCTTTGTCGCTGAAGCTGAGGGGGCAGAACTGGGACGTGACGGGTTGAGGGAAGCACGTGGTTCATCCGAAGATGGTACGTTACGTGTCACCAATGACCAAGCGGACGAGGATGTTGAGGGACGAACAGGAGGAATGAGGGATGTCGACGGCTCTGGAGTTTGCGACAGACAACCAAGATCGAGCTTGAAGTCTGAAAAATCCGGAATAGAGTCGCGGTTGGAAAAATTCATAACGTCTATAGCAAAATTAGTAAGACTTAATAGAACAAAAGGTTGCGGGCGTGAATACGCACCAGTGAGAGGTAGGAGGGAACGTAAAAGGAAGGAAGGAAGGGAGGGAGGACGGAGGGGAAGTCCCAAAGGGATTCACGTCGCGGTATATAAGAAAGAGTTAAGGAGGTTTGACCGCGAAGTTACGTTTCCGAGCCCGTGCGGCGGCGCTGCCTGCAGACAACTCTTTTTGATGGCCGTGCATCGTGTAAGGGCACACAAATTGAAAGTACCCGGAGGCGGGTCACCCACGGCACCGCAAAAGGCCTTTCTAAAATTCTAAATTTTTCCCCAAATTATTGTTCTGTCCTTCCAACCATGTCAGACAAACAACCAAAGACCAAGAGGAAGTAATTTGTTGTAGTTGGGTAGAACCTATGCTTTTGCGAAGGACCGAAAGCGTGGCTCTCAGCCGAAAAAGGAAGCGAGAGATGGTTAGGGGGTCTTTTTAAACTAAGACATATGCGGTAGAATTCAGTTGCTGCTCCAAAGAGTTCGTTCCCCTGCTCGAGCTCCTCGATCCTCGGTGATTCTCATGACAGGCTTCACGCCGCGGTTGCTCACTCTCGAAGGAGAGAAAGAGCAGCTCGTGCATTGCTTTTTTGCAGCGGTGTTTGTCTCTGGCGCGTTTCGAGGTCTTGCAGGGTCGGCGGAGCTGATCGACGTGTGAAAGCAAGGAGTGACTTGGCGGTGAGAAGAAGGGGTCTTTCTTATCGTCGTCAAAATCACTTTCATGCATCGTCATCGCGAGTACAATCGAGCAAGCATAAGAAATAGTATACAATACAGTCGTTAATACAGAATATGAACCCTTTAAAACCTTGAGTTTGTGTTTTTCCGTTTGATGGAATATTCTTCTAGCTCCAAGATGCCAACAAGTCATACCCATTTCTCGACGTCTTCTGAACTCGGGCCAATAGGATCGTCCGCAGACGCAAGGGTACACTGGTGACAAACTCTATGCTGGTCCTCTGATAAGATGCCAACAGCAGTGTGCATGACACCCCGATTGTGCCAGAGGACAAGATCGTTCGGTCTCCATTCATGAGGATAAACGAGCTTTGTGAATATCTCTTTAGAATGAGGAAGCGAGAGAGATAGAGAAGTAGAACGTACAGAAGGTGCGATGGCAGGTCGTTGCATTGTATAAAGAATCTTTCGCACTTCTTTGAGATCTGTAATGGTCGCACCGTCAGGATACAACGCCCCAGTCTTATCGACACCTTCCGGAAGAGGTTGAACAAAAATCTCCATAGCACCACAACCATGAGCCATGAGATGAAGACCACCAGTAACAGGATTCTTCCACAGCTGAATGACAACGTCAGTTAGAGGTGAAGTTGATTGCTGAAGACGGAAAAAAATGGAACGTGCCATCGGATATGTTTTCCTCAAGGACTCATCCCATGGAGGTAATTGGTCTAAGGGCACTTCACGGCCATCGCTTTCAAGACCCAAGGCAGTTGGAATTGCCCCTGCGGAAGCCATCCACACGAAGGGGTGAGGAGCTGGAACATAGTCTGAGTGTATCATAGCACGATGATCCGTAAAATGCATCGCATACCGTATTTGATAGTAGAACGGACGGCGAGACTTTTGAGTTCTTTCGGGAGAATCTCAAACATTGTTCTTCCAGATACATAAGCAGTCGCCGCTAGTGGAACATCCAAGGTATCTCCTGTACCATCATCATAGCGACAGTTCTGTCGAGGACCTTGAGGTATAGAGACTCCATATCTAAGGAGAGCAAAATAATGAGCAAGGAAGGGGAAGATACAGCCCTTACATACAGCGTTGTGACCTTAGGAGGACCAAGTTCATACAAAGCCGCATCCATGTGCCATCGGTAAAAACGAACGTCGCCTTTCGCTTCATCCTCTTTCGATATACGGGACTTGTGAAAGGTTCTATGGTTCCACCCTTTCAGAGTTGCTTCTTCGATTCCTTCATGGTTATGTATTGTTCCGTTGCCTATAACTTGAACCTGAAGGACGTTGGAGGTCTCAAGCTGAGAGCTATTAATCTCAAGACTAACCTGGGGTACGCTTCAGGAGTAGTTAATATGCTTTAAAACACCTATATGAGTAGAAGGCGAACTCACTTTGGGACTGTTATCAGGTAGGTGTTCAATACAGACCGTTTGTTACTTTTGATCTTGCCGCCATGGGCGTGGGCGAACGCATTTGGGTCGAAAGCCTACCAGAAAAGCGGAGCGTCTCAGTGCGACAAGGGAAAGGAGAGATGAAGAAGTGATACTTTAGCCAGAGCATATTGCTGTGCGGGAGTGAGTCTTGAACTTGAACGATTAATATTCAGGCTTTGTGCCCAAAGTTCTCCGGAAACACTTGCAGACCTTCTCCTCGTGGCACGACGCACATACACATGGTGCGTGGAAAATTCAATCATTGTTGTCTGGTATCTCAGGAATTCGAAGGCTTGAACCTCTCCGATATTCATCTCTGGATCTGGGGTCAACAGCCGACTCGAGAGTTTTTGTCACCTATGTCTCCCAGAAGGAGTCGTCGTTTCTCGCTACCCATGTGCTCTCCATCTTGGTGGCTTCGCCTGACACTAATCAAATCTTAGCCACGTGTGTCGGTGCGGTAGATGTTGTGCTCCTTGAGTGCAACAACCAGAGCTTCGTGGATCTCATGGCTTACTCTCACCTGCGTATGCTCAGTCTAGAGTACATCCCCTCTGCAGCATTCAGCGACTTTTTAGAAGACAATCCGATGATTAGCTTTCCGACACTTACTCACCTCGATTTCAACCACTTTGCCATCCCATCCACCGAGAAATTGACCTTTCACTTCCCAAGTCTTTCCCATTTTATGATGGATTATTGGCAAGCTGCACTTCCGCGATTCTCAGAGATACTAGATATGCCTCAAATTCATCGGCTCGTCTTGAAAGACGATAGCGGACAAGCGATAACGAATACGGACTTTCCAAGACATAGGAAACTCATTCGAATTGTGCTGGCCAGAAAAGGCTTGTGGATACGTGGTCACGTTGAGAGAAACTGGAGAGAACGAAGGTCTGGTAGGACGGATCTTTGGGAGTTAGCAGAGCAAATTTTTCGGTCTCGATCATCGTCATCGGATTACAACGAAGAAACGTCCATTTGAATGAGGGGGAATAAAATCATGACTCGAACTCGGGATGAATACATATTTATGATATGGCCTCCAGAGCATGAGAAAGAAACATCATACTTGGATTGATACTCATGTAGTAGTGGGAGAAGGAATCGAACTTTCGTCCTCGGATCTTATAGTGGAACACGAACAAATGAGGAAGCCACACATTATGTGCTGAAGCATTTGGGAAATGCCAGGTAGAGCGAACCTTAACCTGATATAAAAAAATGTGTTGCAAGTGGACATTTTCAATGCGGTTAGACGAATTGAGGATGAACTATGCCCGTTAGTATATTTTTCTATTTCGTAGTGTGAATCGGAATTGTCGAAAACAACCTTACGTCGTCCGTTCCACCATGGATTAGGGGCCTAGGAATTACTTCGCAGAAATGAAAGTTAGGACGTTTGAATAGATTATGAGGCCAAGCGCTCGTCTTGGCCAGGTTGCTTCTTGCCGTAACACAGTAATCCATAGACTTAGCAACCTCTTTTTTTTCATCATCCCTGGGCTTCCCTTCAATTACTACACACTCGAATGGGCCTATCCACCACAACCAACTTGCCGTAAACAGCGCCGAACAATTGCTTGTGTTTCACGTGCCAACAAGTATAGACACCCTGGTACTGTAAATCGCGCTTGTAAGAGTCTGGGAATCATTTATTTCCTTCCAACTTGTGGTAAACCCGTTCGCCCCAACCTATCCATTCTGATTCTCTCATCTTAATTATTACATGTCGCAGAATGGCCAGTAAATTTCCAACTGGGGTCTCATGCATCTTCCTATTATATAGGGACGATATCCTCAGCACCATTGACCGATTATCTATCCTAAAAGGACGCGGCGACAATCAAATCTATCACACTGCCCATGAATCCTTCCCTTAGCTGATACCCTCAGGTATTTGCTCCCAGAGGAGGACCGCCGCCCTAGGATGTGGCCAGTTATGGAAGATCATTCACTTGAACAGCATATCAGCTACCAGAGAGCTCTCGCAACGTTCCAAAAACAACCATCTCATTGTTGGCCGAAAGACTGAAGATTCTTCTCCCCACGTTTTTGAGTCATGTCTCGCTTTGGCATTGGAACAGAGTCACCGCATCATATCTCTCGACCTCTCTACATTCTAGGAAAGCAAGTGGTCTTCCCCACTAGTTGACCTTGCACGAGCATTCGAATCAGCGACGTTTCCTTGCTTGCAGATGCTGAAAGTCAGATTTCCAAGTGCTCACGAGTATGATCATCCTAATTTTGGATGCATTATGGCATATAAGTGGCTCGAAACGACAGTGTATAAACTGCTCTCGCCGCCATTGTACTCTTTAACCGAGTTTCATCTTACCCACACGCTGGGTACGGTTGTCGAATGTTTGCACCTACTTCCGATAAAGCGGTTGGTGCTCAGAGGTGATGAGTGGGGTCCAGATTATTGTGCTTTCGAAGGTCTTCTTCGAACCCTTCATCAGATCGAGTTGCTCACTGTCCAATTCAGAGCAGACTGTCCCGACAATACGACGAAAAGGCGGACAATCCTTCTACCCTATCTCAGTGAGCTCAATCTCAAAGGTTGTCCTTCTTTCATCATTCACTTTCTTACCTACATCTCAGGCCAGCCTACAATTCTATCGATTCACGTCTAACAGCTATTGGCGGACATGAAGCTGATTCCGATGTCGGTATCCTGGGTGTCATTGATCTTGCGTTCCCTTTGGTTAGCTAACCCTCCGGTGTTTTTACAGGCCTCAATCGCTTTCTGGGACATTTTAAATCGAATCCAAGTCTCATTCCGTCCAAATTCTTCGCATACGGCTGATGCCTTCAATCCATTTATGATCTCTGAATGCCCAGGTGATGACATGCATGTCAGCTCTTCCTCTGTCTGTCAGGGTTGTAACTTCAATTTATTCTTCGACACCTATGACCCTGCTCTACGTTCGAACGCTATCGGCAAGTTTAGCACTTTGCTGCAGATTGCCCGTTAGCATCTATTTGCATGCGTGTGCAAATCTACCCATGCAGTGGATTGAAATGTCGTCAAAGTAAACAAAGGTGTCGACTTTAACTGTTTCAATTTCCCATGGTCACTGCAGGTCCATTGAGATGGCCATCACTTCGTTCATTCGACCTCCATCCCAACGTGACCATCGGATCACATCCCATTTCCTCATCTCAAAACTCTGATTCTCTCACAAGTCAATTTTGAGAAGTTTGGAGAACCATGGAAAGGCGGTATTGGTTTATCTTCTCTTTCAAGGGTCGAGTACTCCGTCAACAGCCACTCCTGAAGCTTGTCCTCCTGGACTGTATTGGGATTACGGATGATTTTGTCGCTACAGACCTAGTGCCACTAGCAGAGATCGTTGTAAGCCATTCTGTTGAGGAGTTCGAGCCGAATCCCGACTTCGGGGTGTTTGTGGAATCTTCCCCGTAGACCATTGAGGGAGAGGGCGGGTATATTGACCTTGATTCCTTTTTTTCAAGTCCGTGAGCCTTAAATATAAAAGCGAAGGGAAATGTTCTTGATTCTCGCATTTGTACAGGCTCAAATGAGATTGTTGGGGTTGTTGTGTGTCTTCTAATCTCGGGTTATTCATCAAAATGCCTCTTGTATGTTTTAAGGGAGTTGGTTTCTTGGTGCGTATGAACATTGCCGTGGAATCATTGAAAGTTGTGAGGTACTATATGTAATCCAGGTGAATCACTAGAATAGCTTATGCTTGAAGTTCGAGCAACGAGAGCACTAGCAATCGAAAGAGTCAATAGCCTCCTTATAAGATATCTGGGTTGGGGACGGGGGGCACGAAGGGAATACCTGTCAAGGTTACTGCCGACATGGAGGTTTGAGTGAGAGGAGAGTGCCACAGACGGTATTCAATTTCGATTCCGTCCTAACAGCACCGATGGATCGGCAGTTCTTGGATCGCTCTCAGTCTCCATTTTGCCAGCTGTCTGATAGAGAATTTCTACCGAAAGCTTCCTTACATGTGGCCTCATTAGCGGGGACTTGTTTGTTTTCCGTATGTTCATTGCTAAATACGGTCCCTGAAAAGTGAAACAGGTAGGCTAGTGTAATTGGTACCTAGTGCAAATTCATAGGGGCTAAACAGAAAATCCAGCCTGTGCCAGACTCGCAGCTGAAAGATGTGCGAAGGGATCTGCTCCTCAAATGATTTAGTAAGTTCTGAACAAGGTCTTTTTAATCGAACATTGGTAATAAATCCGCAGGATTATTTGAGATCCATCTATTCTGGGAACAGCAGGGCTGCTGATGCAAAGGATTAAAGGTTTCATCACTTTACAGCTCCTATAACATAATCATAATCAACATAAACAAATTAGCGGTCTCAACTTCGTGCATCCCTTGTGTTTGCACATTTGGCGCTGGTACTGGCTATGAAGTCAGCGAGGGAGATGTGTAGGCTTGCCAGCTAACCGTCATTCTCCTTCTTGTTAGCATTATATTCGTTCCTCAGGCTGGAGGAAATGACCACACTGTCAGCTTCGCCTCAATTCAGAGAACTGTGAGTGGTTGATATCATACTGGTCACTCTTCACAGGGCTTTTGGAATAGTCGTCTTAGCCTTCCATGGAATTGTGGATCTTGTCTAGAAGTCGAAGTCAGATGTTCCTATATTCGGACGGCTTAGAAAGTCAATACTCAGTTTCTAAAAGGTCACAATCAATCCCTAACAAGCTCAGATGATCCCAGCCACTCTGCCCAAGGGCTCTGAAGAAGCATTGGTTTTACGCAGGTTCTGGAAGTTGACTTTGTTTACTACAGCCAACCTACTTATTCGACGTGCAGCACCTGACGATGCAGGAAGAAAATTGATCGCAATGCTCCTTTTTTGATTAACACTCTCCGAAGCAATCAATTGACCCCTCACCAGCCTTGCTTCGAAAATAGTTCATTTTGTTTGGACCCTGATAAACAACTTGTTAAAACGTTCGATTCCACTTGTTCATGACCTTTCAAACCCAATTAGTGTGTGTTTTGCTGATCCACACGCCTTGTTGGCCTTTCGAGCTTCGCAAACGTTAATCAGCACTAATTCACATCTGTCAATTAGGCAATGCAAATCTCGACCGTCTAACTCGGCGCGCCTCAAAGTCTGCCTTTTCTAACCTTAAACAATTTTGGAACTCAGCAAACCGAAACCAGGGTAACCGGGCAGGTTTCAACCATGGAAAATAGGCTTCTTGGCTTCTTTCATGGCTTTGTCCGGAGGCCGCTGTTTACAAATTACATTGCGGGGCTTGTCGGTGCTGCACTCCCTTGTAGTTTATAAGACCGAATGCCCTAGTTCAAGACCACCCTTAACAAGGATGGGTGCTTTTGGTCTTAGTGTTGGTGTGTATCCTTTGACTCGCTTTCACGGTCAACTGTCTCACTGCTTGTAGGAGCTATGCTAATCGGGTGCTCTCTCAAGTGAGGTCCGATATCCGGCCAAATACAGCATTAATAATTATACGAGTAGCCTTTATTTCTATGGGTTTGTGTCCTACCAATATTATATTTACAAGACTTCGGAGTTCAACGATCCGATTTGGCTTCGGTATGCTCACAATTCTCTGTCGAAAATTACGCTCCCTCTGACTTTATAATAGGGTCGCTGTGGCTGCCTTATTCATGATCGATACCTCTCAGACAATTATCGAACTTTACCTTGTTTGGCACTTCACGTAAGTCATTTTCATCGGGGAAGTACGTCCGAGGCTCATTTGGCAACGCAGAGTCGAAAATTATACAAACCCGAGTGCTTTGTCCGGTCAGTGCCACAGTCATTGATTGTGTCCTGGGTTGAAGTGTTGCTAGATATCATTTGGGTAACGCCGTTTTGCGGTATGGCCACTGCCATCACGACTTTGATCGTCCAAGCTTTCTTGATAAATCGGTACGCATAGTAATTTGATCAGGACTAGTGTTGAACCGTACCTATTCCCTCTCTTAAGGCTTCGTCGACTTACAGGATATTTTTGGTTCTGTGCCTTCCTGATGCTCGCTGCTCTCGTGGCGTGCGGATGCGGTGTCACTGACAGCATCTGGGCTTGGCTTATTGTCGAGTTGGTTTGTTATTTCAGTCACGTTGCTGAAAAACTTAGTCTACTTCAGCGTCTCAAAATTTTCTGCTCTGGTTCCTTTGACGACTTCTTGGCTTGCTATTGAAGCCAGTCTCGATGTTGTTATTACCAGTAAGCATGACCCACCTGTATATCTGATATGATATTCTGAGACCCCCTAGTTATTCTCAGCAGGGTACTTTGGCGAAGCAAGACAGGGTTCACAAGGACGAACACTGTTATAAATCGATGTGTCAGGGCTGCAATCCAATCTGGTCTCTTCTCCTCGGTCTTTGCTTTCTGTCACTTTTTGGTCTTCTTCTTCTGGCCTTACACCTACCTTTACGCCATATTTCATTACCCGCTTGGGAGGATCTATTCAAATGTGAGCTGAGTTGAATTTTGATAAATGCTTACCTGACTGAGTAATTCATCCAAGTCTCTCATTTATACACTAGTTGCTCGCAAAGAGCTAGCTTACATTGCCTACGGAAGCACTGAAGTTCGAGTTAGCGCAGTTAGTCGATAAAACCTCCATTCGAGCCGCATTGACCCTTTAATTTTACAGGGGGAATCGTTCTCGATGTCACCACAAGTTACATCCATTCGCCTTCACAGGGAGACCATAACCGATGGGAAAGTAGCTGATGGAGGTGGGAAGACGCCCATGGACCGGAATATAGTCTTTCCTTCGGAAGACACGGAATGATACAAACAGCTGCATTCTCTACTTCACTAGTTGACCCCTTTAAGTATATACCGTCCTTTCCGTATGCGCATCCACTCTCGTTGTTTGCACCTGGTACGCATTATAGCTTTGTGAGACGCGATGTTCTTGGGAAGGTTTTCGGCGATATCGCAGGGGATCGGACAGTGTCAAATACTGCGGTTTGCCAATACTGCGCCGAATTTAGAGCTTCATGTAGGGAATTTCAAGGGCTTAAAGCTGAAGTAGTAAATTATTCAAATGATACATTTTATAATTGATATCTCGGGGCCCATTAGGAATTGCAGCAGACACCGTCCTGGAATCTTCTTATAAGCGTCCTACGGTGTCAGAACCAAAAGTGCCCTCGCCCAGAAATCATATGATATAACCTTACGCAGCTAACACGCGGTAGGACGGTGCACAGCTCGAGCGAGCACGGGAGAGGAGTCGATTGCATACACTAGGTTTATGGGGTTGTATTGAAGGATGACGATGAGGATGGTGACGACCAGGAGGAAGCTAAACTAATTGCCGACCATCCCGAAAGCCACAAGCTTGTTCGACTGTACTGCCCTCAGACAGGAGTGTGATACGCTACCCTGTTGAGCAAAGTTGGAGGAAGCGAACGTTTGGCGGAAAGGAACTTGGAAGTGAGTAGAAGAGCTAACTCGGTTTCGATCTCAAACAACTTGATTGGATCTCGCCAAGACGAAAGGATGACTCAGAGGAAGGTGACCGGGATTGAAGAGCGTTCGCACTGGTATCCAAGAGTTGAACCCTAGCTGAGAATAGTGGTGCGCAATGATGGGCTGGCCAAGGTTTTGCGGGTTCGGACCGAGGCTTTGAGGGCTAGGTAGGAGTCGCTCAAAGTCCTGGCCTTCAACCCTGGTAGGCCCTGCCAAGCCCCAACACCTGCTGTAAGAATCGATAATTTTGCTCGGAAGTGGTAACCATACTTTTTAGCACGGATACGGCCGTACATGTGCTAGAGTATGGACATGTTAACCAGAACGCACATGATTCAGGATCTTCAAGTGAATTTCAGAGACTGGAGCGAGTACATTACTGCACAGGGTGTAAACGAGGAGATTCGTAAGAGCTTTTCCTTATTTTTGGAGTACAGGGAACACTGCCAGTGAAATAGCACAAAGGGCGCAATTTGATCAGCTGTAATTTCAAGTTTGAAGGGGAATGAATTCATCATCAAATCGTGATAGAATATGAACCAATTGACATTAGGAATTTAGGAGCAGAATTATTTTTAAATGGCAATACGCCCAGAATTTTGGAATCACGAATCTTAGCAAAAGATGCCATTCCAAGATGAGACATTTACGTCAGGAGGAGCCCGCGACTTTGTTCCGTCTTCCTGCGGTCATCCACCGCTTATAGGCCTCGCCGACCCCGCCTCTCCATCGCAAGGTTGAGCCTTCTCCGCTTCTCAGGGATTTTCGATCCTTGGACCGGTCAATTCGGGTTCTCGGCATAGCCGATACTCATAAGACCCGCGACTATCTTGGTGGCTGCACGGTGTACCCGCCTTGACATTGACCTCCACCTGCACCATGGCCAACCCTTATGCTCAGAAACATCCTATGGCGGAAAGTGGGTTTTATTTTCATTTTTATAGAGAAAAATATTGGTGACTTAGACTATTATTTCCAGTTGACGCGTTGTTGAGTGGAGAAGGCATGTTGCACGAAGTAGAGACGAAAGTTATCGACGGTACGTCGCTCTGTCCGCGAGTCCTTTCCATAACACTTATTGAGTTTTCCTAGGACGAGTTCAACGAGGTGTGTTCACCATCTAACTCCAATCTTAACCCCAGTTTTGACGTCCCCAGTATTCAAGGTGCGTCCATCTAACGCTGTGTATTCGAGCCTCAGCTGATAATACTCTCAGAATCTTTGGCCTAATATGCGAACCTTCTTCTTTTGGGCAACAGACGCGCACGAAGACAAGACGGCGTTCATCTTTGATGGCAAAACAATTACATACAACGACATTCGGAACCAAGCAATCAAAGCCGCTGCCGTTTTCAAGAGCGTGTACCATATTCGAGTACGCAATTTACCATATTCATGATTTTCCTTGTCTCACATTCTCCCAGAAAGGCGACCGAATAGGAATTGCAAGCCGAAACAATACAGAATATGTTTCAGCATGGTTTGGTGCTCATGTATGTCGTACATCTTTCTTTAGTCCCTCACACTCCTCATGCTGTTGGTTTAGCTCATTGGTGCCGTCCCCACATGTATAAACTCCTTCCTCCCACTCTCCGGGATTCGTGGTTGCGTCAACAACACAGGATGCAAACTCCTCATTGTGGATCCCATTATTGCTAGCTTGTTCGTTCTCCTCTCCATTATCTATCAAATCGCTCTAAATTGGACAGACTTGAGCCAGGACTTGCGTCCATGCCTCATGTCAATACATTCCTTGTGGTCACAGATGAGAACAGCAAGAAATCATGGTCAGGGATGTCTTCCTTCAACAGGGCTTTGGACAAGTATCAAGGAGACCTCGCGAAGATTATAGATGGGGAGTTTAACATCGATCCTGAAGATAACGCGAGCATACTCTTCACTTCTGGAACGTGGGGAACCTCTCTTGAACGACGGATTGTCAGCTCACATTATCCGTAGCACTGGTACACCCAAAGGTGTCCTTCAAAGCCAGCGCGCCTTTTTGAGCGTCATTCCTAATGTTCGCTATGGCTCCCTTTGATTTCTGTTTAATGCATTAATGCTTTTTTTTTTTTTTCATCATAGAGTCTGGCACCGATTGCAAGAGCTATGGTTAAAGACGAAAAGACTCCTCCAGATGGGGATGGTCCACAACGGGGCTGCGTTATTGTGACACCCATGTTTCACATTACAGCCTTCAGTATTCTGGCAAGACAATTTCTTCTCCTCGTAAATTTTGGACCTTTTCTCTTACATTGTCGTAGATGAATGCTTTCTTTATGGGCCTGAAAATTGTTCTCATGAAGAAATGGGTTGTCAACGAAGCTGTTAGTTTAATCAAGGAGCATAATGTGATTTCTTTGGGTGCTGTTCCTAGGCTTGTCTTGCACCTTTTGGTATCTCGGCTGGTACTAATGTGGACTATATTAGTGTAATCATGGATCTTCTAGACACCGAACTTTCTGGCCACCCGATTGACGGTGTCACCATGGGTGGTTCTGCTGTCTCGTCGAAATTCCCCAGTCAAGCGAAGACGACCTTCCCAACTGCTAGTTTGTACGTTCCCCTTTTCTCATTTCCAATCTGCGTTCTTTAACTTTCTTCATGAAACAGGGCTCAAGTGTATGGCAGCACTGAAACTATGGCAACATGTGTTGGTATTGCGGGATCAGATTACGTCCGCAAACCTGCTTCTACAGGCGTAGCATGTCCACTCAATGACATTCTCATCGTCTCTCCCGACGGTGTGGCGGTACCAACAGGCGATGTTGGTGAGATTTGGCTGAGAGGCAGCAATGTCATGAAAGGCTATTGGAACCAGCCTGAAGAAACAGCGAAAACGATGACAAAGGATGGATGGTACAAGACTGGGGATGCAGGTTATCTAGATGAGGAGGGATTTTTGTTTATAAAGGATCGGAGTAAGATTTCATTCTGTTTGGTTTCACTACCTGCTAATAATTGCCGTAGTCAAGGATATTATTATTCGGGGAGGAGAGAACGTAGATTCTATTGCCGTTGAAAATGCCTTGTATGAAGCAGATTCACGCATCCTTGAGGTTGCAGCGATTGGAGTGCCTGATAAAGTTCGTTCTTATGGGTAAATGGCCGATTTTTGGTGCTCATGCCTTCATTTAGCGACTGGGTGAACTCGTTACTGCTGCCGTTTTCCCTAAGCCTCAATATGCTGGGCAAGTATCTGAGGCTGAACTTTTGGAGAGAGTTACTCCCTTGTAAGTTCTGTTATTACTTTTATTGGGATCGGTACCTTTGATACTCTGGTTGCAGACTTCCAAAGTTCGCCGTTCCTGTTATGATTATTGTCCTAGAGAAGCCTATGGGTATGTTACTTACTCTTGCAGGGTGCTTTGGCTGATGGTCCATACCTAGAACACACTGCATCCGGAAAGATTATGAAACCAGGATTAAGAGCTTTGGCTGCAAAGGAGTGGACAAGAAGGCAAAAGAAGGCAGGCAGCAAAGCCAAGTCAAAGCTGTAGAGTGGCTTAGTTCTGCAGACAAGACTATATACAGCCACGACCCATGCAGACTAATACGTAGACCGGAATACCTTTGGACTCTACACTCGTCATGATACTTGTGATACATTGCAACGTCCCATTCTCATACCATCACTCCCAACGTGCTTTCACCCTCAAGCATACGTATCTTTTCACACCAAGAAGTCGCAAGGCCATAGTAGAATGTGCCAAGTCGGCCATACATATCATGAGAATATCAAGAGTCGTGAGCGCTGGCGACGACTTCGGTCAAACGCAATTAGCATCCAACCCCATCTCAACACATGACTACCATTCCCTCTGCTCGTTCTGGTGAAACATCAAAGCTCTTGGCAGACCATGGAATCGAAGAAGTATTGAGGGAGAAAAACGAACTGGCTGAAAATGCTCTCGACGTGGATTCAGACTTGGGAGAAGACGATGACGAACCAGTTGGAGAAGATCCTTTTGCAGACGAATTCTGGGGATCTTTGCAGCCCATGGTGTCGGAAGAAGAAGAAGCAGGTGGAACGCTTGGGTTTGACTTCCAATGTTCTCAACCGGAGCAATTTGTTGGGCGCAGTAGCCAGTGAGTCATTTCTCCGACCGCTCAGCCCTCAACAAGTTGGACTCTCCTTTTATCATTTCATTATCAGGCAATCTACAGTCGTTCTAAATGAGCCTGCAGAGCACATTTCTGTAGCTAGCATTTTTCACCCGGGCTGAATATCTCAGCGCTGAGAAATTTCCCTAATTCAGCGCTTTCATGCAAAAATTGCCTGGAATGGGCTCCGGGGAGCAAAGGGCCGTGTTCGCATAACAGACTACAGTCGCACTGGAACTTGGGTAAAACCTGACACATGGCTCACCTCCCTTCATTCCCTGATGTTTTGAGCCCCAGGTATTCCACAAGCGTGTCAAGCAAGGCATGGGCTACCGGCTAAACGATGGCGACATCATAACTTTCGGGACCCATCCCGATAGTGGGCGGCACAGTGAGTTTCGCATCTTTGACTGGTTTTTTCAAGGTTCAACAGGATTTGATATTGATTCCACCTACTATTCTAGTGTACATCTTCTACTTCCTTGCAGTGGATCCACGATCCAAACCAACACTGGAACCTCAATGATTGCTGTCTGTTCCCTCAAATTGTTTCCGAGCAGAAGAATATCATGCCAACTTAGATAAGCGGTGCCTGTCTTTGGTCTTGGCGGTCTTCAATTTGTGGCTGTATGATGCTGTCTATTTTACCTTGTACTTTAGCCTTGATGGATGCGCCTTGTCTGTTTTTAGACATCAAACCAAATGTTTCGCTGCTGGACAATTAGCACCGCCCAAACCAAGCTCATACACATCGTGTTAATCGATCATGGCCTGTTTCCTGTGTGGTAACCTTGCTCCTTGCACTCGGCATGCGTTCCTGGTAACACTCCAGTTGTCTCATTGGATTCTTGCCTGCCCGGAAAGTCTTGGGGCTTATTCAAGATTCTCTTGGTTTCTTTGTTGCGTTTTTCATGAAAGAGCTCAAGGTTCGGAGGGCGTTCGTTGTTAATTTCCGTGCGCGGTTTGTAGTTGCCTCTCAGACCCTTTGTCACCGGCGGGATCCCGGAAGGACGCGCGGAATTGAATAGGCTGACCGTATCCACGAAGCAGTGTACCCCATCCTTAAAACCACGAATAGGTCACCGCCCGGGGAAGTATATAAACCATGCACTGTTAAAGCAGTTTCCGCTTTCGATCTTCTCTCATTCGCGTTTCCCTCCCGTGCCACCATCCCACTCCTTCTCTTCCTATGGGTGCCAATGCTAGCTCAATTCCGCACGACGCGGAGAAATCGGTCGGGCCATCGGAGAAAGCTGAATCACATCTAGTACCTGAGAACTTAGAGGCAGAGCAGGGAGCAGAGACTTCAGAGAACATTGTATGGGGCTATCTGACACCATTAGAGGAAGATGGGAGTCTTATGGCGGACGTAAGACAAACTTTCATGCTCACGTCGGACGCGCCCACGCGATTTGTGGGCCGAAATGATCAGTGAGTTCTTTTGAAGTTCGATTTCAGTTCTTTCAACAATATCTTCTAGCCAAAGTGACGTAGTAATACCAGAACCGGCGTGGAATGTGTCAGTGAGTAGACGTTTTAGAGCTCTGGAAGTTTCATTTAGATCCTTACCCTTTCCAAAGCGATTTCATGCACGTCTAGCTTGGAATGGTCTCCGAGGTAGAAACGCCGTTGTCAAGTTGACTGACTACAGCAGAAATGGCACTTGGGTACGTCAGTTGCGGAAAGACAGTGAGCGCTCTCTGAGACATCACACAGCTTGGATGGGAACGCATTGACTTGGGGATCGGGTATCCTTTGCGGGATGGTGATATAATCACGTTTGGGACTGCACCAGAAGGTGGAGTGAACCGTAAGCCATCCACTCCCCTTTGACTAGTGATGTTTTGACGCTGACATCAAGGCTCCAGGTTACAAATTCACTTTCCTCGCGGCCAAAGGTACACCGATACCATGTGATCCTCAATACCTTGACATACCTTGTTGAAACCATCTTATGTATATCCGTTACCCTTGTAAAAGTAAGACGCCCGCTGAAGGTGTAGACTTTTGTAATCCTATACCATATCATTATTCATATTTACCTTGGTCGATTTGCTAGACACAATTAGATTACCAATTTTATGACAGTTGAAGAGCTTTGGAAATACATCTGTATTATAAGTTGTCATTCCCTCGCTCATTTCCTCATGCCGAAAGACGAAGCTGCAAATGGGTGTTTTACAGAGCGCCGCAGACATCTATTTGAATGGGATATAATGAAATGGAACTGTAGCTGGACTTGAGGTATCAGGAAGGATCTACACATCTGCCACCGAGATGAACAGAGAATGAAGTACAGAACCTGTCAAACTTGCCACTTCACAATTTACGGCTTGCGGGATGGGGTATTTTGAGGTGTATTTTGCTAGTTGGCATCCTTTCACTAACTTCAAAAAACAGGGGAGATTTCGTTCAGTACCGTTGGCTGAGGTATATTTTCCAGAACTTAGCAAGAAAAACTGAGATTTAATAGAATTTGACATTCATCTCGTGGGAACCTCCCTGACCTCCGACATCCATCTCCCATGAGTGACGAACCTCGCATTCCGAGTGAGCTCTTCGAGAGAATTGTCTCCAATTATGGCCCACGCGACGCCAGCACATTGCTCGCATGTTGCCTGACTAGTCGCGCCATGAAGTTGCCAGCCCAAGCATCGCTGTTTGCCTCTGTCGACTTAGCCCGACCAAAGATGACAGAAAAGCATTATCGCGCGTTTAGAGATAGTATTCTCGGTTCTCCGCACTTTCCTCAATGTGTAGTAACACTGAAGGTCAATCTGGCCGTCTCAGGACTTTCCGTTCTGAAAGAAGTTTTCCCACATTTGCAGAATGTGCGAAATCTTTCCCTCCTCTGGGAATCTGCAGAAACGAGCCTTGACTGGCTCGGACCGGACGAAAACATCGAGGATTTCCTGATTGTCTTATTCGCGGATCTGTTCCCTCAGCTACATTCACTTCACTTTCAAGGCATCAAAAACTTTATATGGGTCTTTCCTGACATCGAGAACCATTGCAAGCAAATCCGCGAATTGGGTATGACCAAAGTTCATTTTGGGAATGGCAGGTTATACTACAGGTGTCCGGCTTCTTTGCGTTCACTTTATCTCGACGAGGTCGAGGCTGATGAATTTCCGGACCAGTTGCGCAGTATGACATGGAAATCACTGACTTTTATGGACAAAGGAGGATGGCTAGAGCTCCTGCGTCGGCCATCGCTCTTAACTTCCTCTGTCAACACGCTAGTTCACCTCAATCTTGGTCGTGCTCTCGAACAGCTTCTCTGTAATCTGTGTGAGTCTATTTTTAAACATCTTTCCACGGTTAGCATTCTAACATCTGAATCCAATAGTCCAATCCAGGTTAAACACAACACGACCTGTCATTGCAGACCTTGATCTCAGTCGTTTTAAAAGTCTAGAAAGTTTTACGGCGTCGTTTACTCCTCCTCATGCGTCGTATCTCTTCCATTGGATCGAATATGGCTCTGTCGACCGATGGACTGTCGTCAAAGTCACACTCAATCTTCTTCTGGAAACCGGCTCTGACCTATTTCGCCCAGAATTCAGACCACTAGACTTGGACTGGTCCTCATTCGATTCTCTTCTCGATCAGCCCTCATGTGTCTTTGGACCCAACTTCTCTGGATTCCTAGAATTCACGCTACCGGATAACGTTGAATTTGATCATATGGCGGAGCTGAAGAAGGCAATTATAAAAGCACTTCCAAAAACAGCAAAGAGAGGTATGCTACGCGTTCGAGAGAGAGATAATGAAGGAACGCGCCTAACTAGTAGCGAGGATTCGTGATCAGTTTGATACTCTGAGTACTATGTAGCTTCAATATAGATAACAGATGCTATGTCGGTTCGAATTGAGAAGGTAGCTACTCTAATGGAGTAGGAACTGGATTTGAGGGATCAAGGGGGATCTACGCATCTGCTGCTGAGTTGAAAAGAGAACGAAATGCGGAACCAGTTGTAAGGATGGTCCTTACTCCTCGATGGCACA
Source organism: Flagelloscypha sp. PMI_526 (assembly GCA_021399455.1). Lineage (NCBI taxonomy): Eukaryota > Fungi > Basidiomycota > Agaricomycetes > Agaricales > Niaceae > Flagelloscypha > Flagelloscypha sp. PMI_526. The sequence goes on from JAJTUO010000017.1 coordinate 538,157, forward strand.
CTGCTTCCGTACTTGCGCTTCTTGGTCTCTACTTCCATTTACTTCGGATATCCTCGAACGCTTATAGACACTTTTGGACTGTTCTGTCCGTTCCCAGTGTTGTCGAATAACCTCGACTCACACCAGTCCAACTTACTTGGGTGATTTACAACCTATGGGATGGGGAATTTTGGTGGGTGCTTTGGGGCCGCCTTTCACTAAATTCATAAAGTAAGAGATATTTCGTTCAACTACGTTGACTGAGATATATCTTCCAGAACTTAGGAAGAAATTGAGATTTAACAGAATTGGACATGTATCTCGTGAAGCTTCCCTCTCAGGCCCCCTAGTCCAGCTCTCTTCTTAGACAAACTTCGAGGGTACTTGGAACCAACTTTTCCGGATTCCTAGCAGTCACTTTCCAGACGGCATTGATTTCGGTCAGATGAGGGAGATACGAAAGGCTCTTTTCGTCGTGCTTCAAAAAACTGCAAAGAGAGGATGATATATTTTTGACAGGCGACGATGATAGGATACAGCTGACTGGTTCTACATGTAGTGCATCTTAGGATGTTAAGGATGCTTAGGTAACATTATGTTTTAGGCAAAAGTAGGTAGTAGATCGAGCCTATTCAAATCCTCGAGCTATTGTAGGAAAAGGGACAATGCACTTCGGCTATACGTGGTATCTTCTACCTCTACCTCCAGCTTTTCGATCGACAAATTGCAAACGACTGAGTGTAGCGGAAAACCAAGCAAACAGCTGCCGCTCGGCTCCTTCCGCTGCTGGCGCAAATGAAGCGATAATGATGACACTTATATTAAGGTGGAAACGGGTGACCTTTGGATTAGCTTATTGAATTCTGAAAATGAAGCGTCGGTTACTCAGACCATTGTCCCCTGTGGTATGTCTTTCATGCTCCCGTCATTGGGATTGAGGTGACACTGTGGAGTCTATTGGTATGGTCATGTACACCCCACGATGAAACCCAGATCGTTCTGGAGTGCCTGGACTTTGAATCATAAAATTTGTGGATAGCATGATTTAGGGGAGGAACAAGGCAATAATCAGATGCTAGCTGAATAGTACAGCGGTTCCCACATCGGCTTCCAGGTTTTCAAACCGGTGCCGATTCAGAATCATTGCGGACCACAAAGAAAGAAATCTGAGACTTCAAGCCTGGAATGTCGCTGGTTGTGTTGAGTTCAAGGTGTAGCGTGGCCTGAGCTAGCCTTTGAACCCTTGTTGATCCAGGGTCCCCAGAAAATTTCGTGCTATCACTTCATTCTTTTTTTAGTCAAAGGGATCTCCATTGAAAAAATCAGGAAGAAAGGTCTCCAAAGTATATGAGATTTGGTTCAAATGAGCCTTTCGAAAAGATGGCTGTGAATGTGTGGAACCAAAACAATCGAGCCATTAGGCTAGAGCACTGCCCGAGACCCAATTGTCAGGGTCTCGACACATGTCAATTTTATGAAGCCAAAAGTTTTCTAGAACTCTTGGCGATGACACAAATCAACGGCTCCCAACGACTTGAGCCTCATAACAGGTGTCCTCGCACATCAAAAGCAGTGAGAGAGTGCACTCGCACAAGCATTGTGGAGGATAGTAAACGAAGGAGTGTTGATGTAGATTGTTGGCTATGTATATTTGGAGATCCGGAGTCAAGGAACAAGTTTGGCGCACATGAAAATCATCTCCGACTGCGAAGTTTATTTCAAAAACTGAAAAGAGGCGTGAACGTTCTCGTCTGTTGATCATCTGCTTTCTTCGATTCTCGCTCATTGGCGGGCCACACCTTTATAATCAGGCAAGATTGATACTGCCCTTATACAACCCTCTCTTACTTGCACCCTCTTGTTTCGTGACTTCTTTCTTCTCATGAATATTTCTAACCTCATCTCAACCGCTTTTGAGGTAAGTAGATGTATATTGGCTTCTTGTTGATATTGACCATTCCCAAGGCGTTTCCTCCAAAGTCAAAATTCTCCACAGAGAATATTCCAGACTTGACTGGGAAAGTAGCTCTTGTCACTGGTGGAAATACTGGGTAGGTTTATTTTCTGTCATGTGCAGGAACTGTATGTTGATCTTGAACGACCAAGCATTGGATACCATACAGTAAAGGTACTGAAACTGTCCTGCCAGTGTCGCTGACCATATTAACTTTCGGATCAGGCGCTTTTGGAGCATAACGCCAAGGTGTATCTTGCTGCAAGAAGCCGTGAGAAGGCTATAGCAGCCATTGAAAGGCTCAAGAAGGAGACAAACGGCAAAGAAGCGATTTTCCTTGAGCTTGATCTTGGGTCACTCGCGGATATCCAAAATGCAGCTGAAGAGTTCAAGGCCAAGGAAACCCAATTGCACATCTTGATTAACAATGCGTACGTTTTGTCCAGCTGAGTATTTCAACTTCGACTGACTAATTATCAGTGGTGTCATGACCCCCCCTTTGGAACAGGTCACTAAAGATGGTGGGTGATTCATCACTCAGTATTGCAGCATCTCTCACCTTTGCTTAAAGGTTATGATCAGCAGTTTGGGGCCAATGTTCTCGGGCATTATTATTTCACCATTCTACTCTTGCCTCCGCTCGAATCCGCCGCTCTATCGTACCCGACTGACGTCAGAGTAGTGAACGTGTCTTCTTCAGCCATCTATAGTTGGAGTAAGAAGGATATCGAGTGGAACACTTTGAAGGATGGTCCGGCACGGAAGAAGATGTCTCTGAGGGCATTGTATGCGCAAAGCAAAGTGGTTCGTCAAAGAATACTGGTCATTTCAACCAACGTCTTACCTTCAATAGGGAAACGTAATCTTCTCAAACGAATTCGCGCGACGGTTTAAAGATAAAGCAATCATAACTACAGCCCTGAACCCCGGAAATTTGTCCTCGGACCTCTACCGACACAACTCAAGATTCGTACGCTGGGTTGGTTCAGCGACCTCGAAATAAACATGATTTTCTCTTACCATTTATACAGATATTGACAAAAACGGTCCTTTATCCAGTCCAACAAGGCGCATTGACCAGCTTGTGGGCGGCAACAAGCGCTGAAGGTCGGTCATTCAATGGCAATGTAACCTCCCTCACTATTTCCTGCTTTCAACATACAACTAATTAGACCTAGTATCTCATTCCGTGGGCGAGAGTTGGTAAAGCGACTGCCATTTGTACAGATAAAGATGTAGGGAAAGCCCTCTGGGACTGGTGCGAAGAACAGGTGGCAAACTTGAAGGCGCAATCTCAGTGACCGATTATTATCTCTTTTTTCTTTTGACATCAGTGGTACCTACTCAAATTCGCTTATGATCTCGTTTGTTCTGAATTTTTTACCCAATATGTACAACCTCTGTCGATCCGTGGACTGTCGTTAACGTCACACTCAGTCTTTCTCTGGAAACGCCCAGAATTCCGGCCGTCATATTTCAACTTGTCCTTATTCGATTCTCTTCTCAAACAGCCTTCATGTGTCTTTGGACCCAACTTTTTCGGGGTTCTTAAAATTCACGTTACCCGACAACATTTGAATTTGATCAGATGGCGGAGCTGAGGAAGGCAATTATAAATGCACTTCCAGAAACTACAAAGAGTGGGTGATACGCGTTCGGGAGAGGGGGAATGAAGGAGCGCGCGTGACTGGTAGCGAGAATTCATAATCAGATTTGTACTTTGAGTACTAAGCCCTAATTAGAGACTCTCTATCAGTAGATAACTGATGGCATGTCGGTTTGAATTGAGAAGATAAGTCCTCTAGAAGTTACAGGAGTACCGAAACTAGTTAATATATGCTCAGCAGGGCATGAGCCCTGAAAGCTCTGCCTACCCCATGTTACGGAGCCTTCAAAACCTCGGACCTGGAGAAGTGTTGACAGTGCAGAATGCCAGAGCTCCGTGTCACGGAGGCCTTTGGCCCTGGAAAAGCCGTAATATTTTCGTGAATTAACGACTTATTATATTTTGAATGGAGTGGTTAGTAGAACTGTCTTGAATGTCTCTGTAATGTCTTATATTCAAGATTTCTACCCTTTTTCACAGCTATCCGCCCGGTGAGTAAGCACGGTCTGAGCGAGGGCGATGTCGCAAAGCGACATGCGTTTATCGTTCTCGGTTCTGCTTCGTTCTTTGCTCAGGACCTTTTGAATATATTGCTAGGTGTTATTTTAAGTAGATGTGAGGAACACACATGCTCCATTGGCTAAGTTGTTTGTATTTGTGTCAGTCGTACCGACCCGGAGAAATTTCAAAGGAAATTCGTTAAAATACTCGACTGTTGATTATACTGCACCCGGCCACGAAGCGGTCACGACATGGAAGCGGTCATTTGGCTTATATCATGAGGTGAACGAAAAGTAGGGCTTAGCGGTAATGAGAGTATATACATAGTGCCATTTACTATCATAAGATGACCTAAGCATGTGTATACGTGCCGTGATTCAAATTCAGGATGCAGCACAAAACCACACACCTTGAACTTTGTGCTGTTATTTGGTACAAATCGTTGCCTTGTGGTTAAGGTAAGGCTGAAAAGTGTGCACATCGATGCCTAATCTCTTCTTTAAGATCTAATACAACTTTTTTCACCATATCGCTAGAGTTGGGTCTTCTATCATGAGGCTACCTCGCTGACAAAAGCCTGAAATTGGCTTCCTCGACTAAAATCCATGGTCAGGTACGTCTCATGCTGTAGAGAATGAGCAGCTACGCAGTGTCAAAATAGTAGAGTAAGAACATACGGGTCGGATACACGCTACGTTGGCTTGAGATTAATCGTCCTGTGAGCAATGGAGGGAGATGACCGCTTCCCTGTCCCAGCAATTTCCGGAAGTAATTAACTACCAATTTTCTCTCGCGACAACGAATAGTTCAAATTGGCTCAAATTCTTATAGGATCTTCTACCATATGATTTAAATCTTTCAGTGCAAATGTGGAGACACAGAGTAGATATTGTCGTTAACAAGGAAAGCGAATGTTGTAAGTGACCGCTTGGGGGCCGGGTGCAGTATTGGTATAGGGTCTGCTTTTATTGTATTAATCTTTTCTTATAGAATAATCAGTACGAAAAAACACTCATCAAAATTACTAAGTATCTACGCTACTTGGTATCTAAAGAAACGGCGCCAAGGCGCTCTTTCAATGATCTTCACATACCATCACGATTTGATGGGGGCAGCGATGGTCTCAGTCTCAGGAAGAGTTGAGATTTGCGCTTTAAAAGTCGCGACATACGCGTCGATTCACCTGCAAGTCTCTCTGTACCCAGAGAATAACGAAAAGCTCCTACAAGCCTTCCCAGTCGCCATTGTGTGTTACTCCACTTCCTAAAAGTAGGGGAATTCGTTCAAAGATGATGGATCCCGTGTGACCAAGTTGATAGCCCCGTACTCTCATCAACGTACAGCATGAATTTGTGTAAAAAAGACTCCCAGGCAAAATTCTCAATTATTGGGACAAATGTTGGGGTGTGTGCCCAGACATGGGACTTGGCTGGGCATGGCAAGGTTGGAAGTCAGGTCTTTTGCTCCGATCAAGCCCCAGCCCTCGAATACACGGCCCTAGCCTCCAAAACTCTACGAAGCCCGGCCCAGCGCATCACTAGAAGAGGGGACCTAGATGAGCGGTCTTAGCGTCCAGGATCTCCTACCACGGGTCCTCACACAGAATCTTTCTTACAACAATAGTGAGAGAATGCACTCGTGCGAGCACAATAGATAGGAATATACGAAGGGCGTTGATTTACGAAGGATTGTCGGTTGAGTATATTTAGAGGTCGGAATGACGGGAAAGGATTTGCGCGAAATCAAGCGCTCTCAGCCAGCTGAGTTGATGCTTATGACTGAAACGGCCGTGCGCGGCCTTTTATGACTGAAATTTGCCTTCGTCTGGAATGGACTATCGTAAAGTTTATAAACCAGCCATAACGATGCCTCTACCTGCAAAAACCAACACCCTCTCATCAGTATTCGCTACATTTCCCTTTACCAATGAGCATCTCTAACCTTATATCAACCATTGCTGAGGCAAGTACCCTTGAATTTCAAAGCCAGAATAATATTGAACTTTGTCAAGGCATTCCCTCCGAAGTCCAAGTTTTCCACCCAGGACATTCCAGACCTGACTGGAAGGATTGCCCTTGTCACTGGTGGAAACAGTGGGTAGGTTCCATTATTTCGTTCTCCGAAAGCCATAACTCACTTGCTTATTTCAAGTATTGGTTACTACACAGTCAAGGTACCTAAACGAAGGCTTCTCTCCTTCAGTTGATGCTAACTTTTGGTATTAGGCGCTTTTGGAGCACAATGCCAAGGTTTACCTTGCAGCAAGAAGTCGCGAGAAGGCCCTCGTTGCCATTGATAAGCTCAAGGCTGAAACAAACGGAAAAGAAGCAATTTTCCTTCAGCTTGACCTTAGTTCACTCGCCGACGTCAAACGAGCTGCTGAAGAGTTCAAGACGAAAGAAAGTCAACTACACATCGTGATCAACAATGCGTACGTCTTATTCAACTGAACAGTTTGACCTCTATTGAATACTTCATAGTGGTGTCATGACGCCTCCTTTAGAACAAATAACACAAGACGGTGAGTCTGCCAGCGCTCGAAGGTGATACCTCTCTCATCCTAATCAACAGGCTACGATCAACAATTTGGGACTAACGTCCTCGGTCATTACTATTTGACTGTCTTACTCTTACCTCTCCTAGAATCCGCAACTCAATCGCTCCCTACCGCAGTCAGGGTAGTGAATGTGGCTTCCTCAGCAATCTACAGTTGGAACGAGAAAGATCTCAAATGGAATACTTTGAAGGATGGTCCAGCGAGGAAGAAAATGTCGCCTATGGCCTTGTACGCTCAAAGCAAAGTGGTTCGTAAAAATTGTTTTCTGGTTCCTTCTGAATCTCATCTTTTCATTAGGGCAACATAGTGTTCTCCAATGAATTTGCGCGACGCTTTGGAGACAAAGGGATTGTGTCTACGTCTCTGAACCCTGGAAACTTGTCTTCGGACCTCTATCGTCACAAATCAAGATTTGTACAATGGGTGGGCTATGTTTCCTCAAAATAAGCTAGAATTTCTCTTAATTTAAACTAGCTACTTGAAAAACTGGTTCTCCATCCAGTCCAACAAGGTGTACTTACAAGTCTCTGGGCTGCGACGAGCGTGGAAGGTCAGACGTTCAATGGCAAGGTAACTGCCCTTTATCCACTTTCAACAAATAACTCACACTATTTAGTATCTTATTCCATGGGCAAGAATTGGGAAGATGATCCCCATCTGTGGGGATGAAGACGTAGGGAAGGCACTTTGGACTTGGTGTAACGAACAGGTTGCGAACATTTAATCTCGGTAAACTTTGGTTACAACCCTCCGTTTCTGGGAGTTCATGGATTGTCTTCGAATGTGCTTTACTATTCCGTTCCTTCCGAAATCTATATCAATATGTAGTCGACTTATAATCTCGGACTGCCTGATTGAATTTAAAGGTTCGAGCCGACCTGTACTATCTAATATCACGATTTAATCGCGAAGACAGTAGTCATAGACGGTAACTGAAAAGCTATCCTCTAGTAGAAAGTTGGGATAAGTTCCACAAACAGCTGCAAAAGCGATTAGCTAAGTGTCCTTTTCTTGGTAACACTTCGACATGTCTCAGTCCAAACCGTATCACCCCGTTTTCACAGGACTTCGGAAGGGCATCTCTCATCGCCTGCCGGAAACGACCTCGTTTCTCGAAAGCAATGTTATCGGGGACGGTCACATGACCCACAAATCGTTCTCCAAAGACTAATCGGGCTTTACTGACGAGCATCGAATCGAAGTTAAACCAATCAGGTTCGTACCAATCGACTCTTGGAGTTGGTACGAGAAAAGGAGGCATGTATGTCACGTGGGTTTGTTCACCACAAGTGAGAAAGTCCAGAGTAACCGTTTCGATTGTCCATGGTTCAGAGCATGCATGCTCGAACCAATTAAAGACAAGGTAGGCGTATTGCGCCGTAAACATTGCAGAGAATGTACGAAGGCTGGTAAACTCACTCATCTGGAGCTCATCGAATGTCGGGGTTTCTCTGTATAAATCTGAGGGAATGATCAGAACATGTCCATGAAACAGTGCTCCCCGAACCCGAGAATACAAACATACGGAGATTGTTTTCTAAGGTGAGACCCAGATCCAGATGAACAAGAGTTGCCTTGCACAATGACAGGTGAGAAAGTTGACCAAAAATAAAAGTTGAATGTCTCTGGTCAGTCAGAACCAACGATTCCACTTTCGCGTTTCTTAAAAACTGTGCAAGCTGAGTGGCGGACTTGTGGTAATGAGCTTCTTGGGTCGCCGACATATCGTCAATGATTAGGGACCGAAGAGTAGTGGGGAGTAAGGGAACTGTTCCTTCTTCCCACGGTTTTGCACGTGAGACGCTCTCAAGAGATAATGAACGTAATTTTAGGCAGTGTGATGCTATGTCTGTCAAATCCACGGAAGGAATTCCTTTTATACGTAGTGTCCACAACTGGGGGAATATTGCGGAGAAAAAATAACGGAGAAAATTCCCACGAGTTATGTCTTCCACTAGCCAGGAAGAAGCGGTACTTCGGAGTTCTTTGGTCTTGCTAAATAGGGTTGCATGACGAACGTTGGGCAGGAGGGTCAACACTTGTGCATACAAGAGTTGACGTATCCCCACGAAATTGTCCAAGTCGATTCCCAATCTGGTGATACAACGGGCAAGATGTGGTGAATTTACCACGATTTGTTGAAAAGCGTCATAAGCATAATCCGATTTTTCTGGACGGATGAGATCGACCGAGGCAAAGAGCTGAGCTTGTGCCGGCCACTGGAAAGTGGTGCTAACGAGCGAACATGCACGCAGAGTGCCCAGATCGCTTTGCCCATAATTGGAAAATATGATCTCCAAAATTTCAAGAGGGACGGCAGGGAGAGAAGTCATGGGTCGTCGCAGGCTCGTGGGCGTGTGTGGCAAGCATGTCCCAACTGACGCTCAGTCCACTCACTTGCTCCAGTCCTACCCGCCTCCCTCGTCCCGGTCACGAATAGTGTATTTTTCTTGAACATTATTGCATACTATTAGCAACATATTATTCATGTCAGGATGGAAGTCGACCAGGCGTCGACAACGCTAAGCGAGGCGGGATAAAGAATGAACCCGCCAAAAGTATGTTTATGAGGACTCTAAAATCCGAAGTGAGAGCAAGAGACAAGAAAGATAAGTATGGGAACAGTCCGTCAGTTGTGAGTAATATACCATTCTTGCACATGAATGTTATTGACAGCTTGAGTATTTGAGTGTGAATGATGCAGATAACTGGTATATAATCTATGCAAAGGAGAGTATGTATGATCCCTATCTGTGAAAGCGAAGATGTAGGGAAGGCACTTTGAACCTGGTATAACGAACAGGTTGCGAACATCAGTATCGGTGAACGTTGATTACCATCCTCCGTTTCTGGGACTTCATGGAATGTCCTTGAAAGTACAGTACCACCCCGTTCCTTCTGAAATCCATATCGGCATGTAGTCGACTTATAATCTTGGACTGTCTGATTGGATATGTTGAGTTCAAGGAGAGCTGAATCATTTAATATAACGAAATAATCATGAAGACAGTAACCATGAATGGCAAATGAAAGCTATCATCTGGTAGAAAGTTGAGGTAAGTCCCGCAAACAGTTGCAGCTAAGATTAGCTAAATATCCTTTTCTTGGTAACATTTCGAGATGTCTCAGTCCAAACCGTATCATCCCTTTTTCCCAAGCCTTCGGAAGGGCCTCTCTCATTGCCTGCCGGAAATGACATCGTTTCTCCCAGGCGATATTATCGGGGACAGTCAGAGTCACATAGCCCAAAAATCGCTCTCCAAAAACCACCCAAGCTCTACTAACGAGCATTGAATCGAATTTGAGCCAATTGAAGTCACACCAATCGAATCGTGGAGATAGGACGAGAAATGGAGCCCTGTATATCGCATGCGATTGTTCACCACAGGTGAGTAAGTCCAGAGTGATCGTTTCGATTGTCCATGGTTCAGGACATGCGTGCTCGAACCAGTTAAATACAAGGTATGCGTACGGCGCCGTAAACATTGCAGAGAATGTACGAAGGTTTGTAAACTCGCTCATCTGAAGCTCAGCGAACGCCGGTTTTGCTCTGTATAAACCTGAGTGAATGATCAGAACATCACCACAAAACACTGCCTCTCGAACCCAAAAATATAGACATACAAAGATGATTTTCTAAGGTGATGCCCAGATCTAGATGAACAAGTGTTGCTTTGCACAAGGACAGGTGAGAGGGCTGATCAAAAATGAAAGTTGAGTATCTCTGGTCAGTGAGAATCAACGATTCCACTTTCAAGGTTTTTAAAAACTGTGCAAGCTGAGTGGCGGGCCGCAGGTAATGACCTTCTTGACCTGTCGACATGTCATCAATGACTAGGGACCGGAGAGCAGTAGGGAATGGTGGGACTGTTCCTTCTTCCCAAGGTCTTGCAAGCAAGACGCTATCAAAAAATAGCGAACGTAGCTCTAGACAGTGTGATGCTATATCCGTCAAATCCACTGAAAGAATTCCTTCAATACGCAGTGTCCATAACTGAGGGAATATCACAGAGAAAAAATAGCGGAGAAAAATCCCACGAGTTATGTCTTCCGATAGCCAGGAAGGGGCGGTACTTTGGAGTCGTTTATTGTTGCTAAATAAGGTTGCATGGCGAACGTTGGGCAGAAGAGTCAATGCTTTCGAATGCAAGAGCTCATGTATCCCCATGAAATTGTCCAAATCAACTCCCAATCTCACGACACAACGGGCAAGTCGTGGTGAGCTTACCACGCTTTTTTGAAAAGCGTCATAGGCATAATGCGATTTTTTTGGATGGACGAGATCGACAGAGGCGAAGAGCTGCGCTTGAGCTGGCCACTGGAAAGTGGTGCTAACGAGTGAACATGCACATAAGGTCTTTAGATCGTTTTGCCCATAATTGGAAAACACGATCCCCAAAATTTCAGGAGGAAAGGCAAAGAGAGGACTCATGGGTTATCACAGGCTCGTGAGAGTGTTTGGCAAGCATCTCACAATTGACGCGCAGACCCTCCGTCACTGTACAGGCTTGCGCGCCTTCCTCGTCCCAATCACTGACAGGATATCTATCCTGAACATTATTGCATACTATTAGCAACATATTATTCATATCAGGATGGAACGAGCTCATGAGATATTATGCATGCCAGGAATGCTATTTACAGCTTGAATTCGTGAGTGTGGAGTAGGTAGATAGCCGGTATAGAATTAAAGAAAATCAGAGTACGGTATGGTCGCTTGTAAGCAAATTGATCCAAGTATTATAGTATCTCAACCCATTCCTTCTACTTTTCCACTCCTTCCAATCACAAACCCAAAGTTCCTCTTCTCAGGTGGAACATACTCCATCCCCACGAGATCTAAAATTTCAGCTTCACTGTTATGAGGGAATTTAACGAGTTCCCAGAAGCCTCCGCCATTCAAGGCTTTGCTTTCAGAGGTGGGCAACGAAGGAGCGGACTTTCGAGGTTGTCCAGGTGGTGTTGTGGGTGGTTGAGGTAGAGGTGATTTTCGGGGTCGACCCCTTTTCCTTTTTGGCGGGTCTTGTTCCTCTTGCAAAACGAGACTCTCAACCCGACCCTCAACAGCTCCCCTCACCTCGGGACTAGGCTCCTGCTCACCATTCTCCTTCCACCTCCAAACCCCATACTCATTCAAAATTAATCCCATCTTCCCGGCTCTCCTTCTCACATCTCTATTAAAAGCGGTATCGCCCGTTAAAGCTAACAACGCGGCAGCTTCGCTTTTCACAGGTACGAGATTGAGGTCTAGTCGTCTGAATGAACCTTCCCCTCGCTCGGTTTTGGCTTTTCGTGTCGCAGATGTCTCTGGTTCGTGGGAGGGTAAGCGAACAATGCCTTGCCATTTTCGAGGGCCAGAGGATAAAGTGGCTGCAATGAAACCTCGAGTTGTAAGGGTAGGTATTATGGTGTTGAGAAGAGGAGATGCGGCGCGTTCTGCTGATGAAGAGGAGGAGGATTTGAGAGGCGTTGGGAGTTTGGTTTTGGGTTTTATTTCCGTAACGTCTGCAACTTCCTCAGAAGAAGATGGTGCGAAAGGGTTTGGGAGAGTTGGTGAGGGGATGTGAACGTAGTCTGGATGGAGAATAAGGATATCGATGTCGGACGACGTGGGCTGGTTGCGTCTGTAGCTTCCAACGAGGGTAAGTTGGAATTGGGAAGAAAGACTTTCTTTAATGAATTTCTATATCGCGTTGTCAAACAGGTTCAAGAACGCTCAGAGAGAGAGACATACCAGCACGGCCGCGGCTTCTTGCCTCGCCACTTTCTCAGCAAGATGTTGATGAAACCTTGCACCAATCTTTTGGGAAGCAGTGAGCTTCGCAAAGTAAGGTTGATCCGGATCGGTAAGTTGGTTAATGGAGAGGCATCCTTGATCCACAAGTCGACGTGCTGAGACACTACCCAGACCTGGGATGCTCTGCAGAGCAGTATGAGCGTGCCGTTTTATGGTTTCTTCGCGTCGAAGTTGCAAAGTCTCGGGTGTGTCGTCCTCGAGCTGTGAGACAGTTTGAATGAATACAGCCCAAAACTGCAGTGCTTGCTTGCACTCACCAGGTCTTCAGTCCCATTGAGAAAGTTGTCTATTCGTTCAGCTATTCCAGCTCCTACTCCACGAATCTAACGTGGGAAGCGTTAGAAGAGTAAGAGAGAGGAACCTGAAAAGTTGAGTCTGCTTACCTGCTTAGCCTGCTCCCCAGATGTAATGGGCTCTTCAACTTGAGAAATAGCGGCAATAGCGGAAGAGAAGGCCTTTATTTTAAACTTGTTTCGACTCTCCTGGGCGTGCTCCCTATCCATATCTAATCTATTCCTTCAGTTCTAAGAATTCCGTGTAAAAGCGGCAAAAAGAATGCAAGTCACGTTTTCGTAACATATCCAAGAGATGGTCGTTCGGCCCATCGCTGAAACTTCTTGCAGAATGACGTAAGAAGGGCAATGGATGTTGATATGGTCTGTGGTTGGAAAAAGAAAAAGGCAAGGCCCGCTTGAGCATCCTCTTTCAGGCAGAAGAAGAAGAAGAAGATGATGGTTCCATTCTGGGGTTGCCGACAGCCGAGCGCTTAACCATTTCTCTGTTGTGTGGCAACAACTGCCATGTGTATGCTAAACTGAATGGCTCCTCGACGACCACCCCTCCTATCCTTTAACTTTCAGGACACACCTACCCCTGGGAATGTGTACACCAACGATTCTGACGCAGAAGCACCACGCAAACGATGGTTCCATTATCTGCCACTAGCGGCGACGATTCTCCTCATCCTAGCTCCCCACCCTTCTCTTTTACTTGTTCTCATTCGATTCCACTACCAAACGCTTGGTGATACTTTCCAGGCATTACGACATGCATTTGTTCTTTACGGGTCAACAGCACTGGCTTTTTCGTCGCTCATAGTGTGCGTCGCGAGGAATCCTGGACCTGTTCCTTCCCTTGCCCGGGACGAAGATGGAGAAGGAGAAGAACAGATGGGGCTTACAGAAGCTCTTGATGATGACTTTACAATTCCCGGGAGATGGTGCAGAAAGTGTTGGGTAAGCTTGAGTCTCCGGCCTGCTGAGACCTTCCAGATTACTCATCCGTTTCCCTCCCATTAGGCCCCCAAACCAGAACGAGCTCACCACTGTTCATTCTGTGGACAATGCGTCCTCAAAATGGGTAAGCATCCTTTCTTTTTTCTTCCCTTTCCCAATCCGCTCACTACATTGTTCTTTTAGACCATCACTGTCCATGGCTGGGACAAACATGTATAGGCCATAGAACGTACCCTGCTTTCGTCCACTTCCTAACCTCTATCGTCATCTACGCTGCCTACGTCGCCTACATGAACATCCACGTCGTCCTCTATGCCTTCCGTCACCCAGCTGAATTCGATAATGAAAGAATGGTCAATGCTCCTGTCCATGCCATGTTCCTCTCCTTCACTGGTTTGGTATTTGGTTTCGTAATTGGGAGCTTCTGGATATATCATCTGTATCTCATTACGTGAGTTGTTGACGGGTTCTTCTTGCTGCACGAGTCTAATGGATGCCCACAGGACAAATCAAACGACCATTGAAGCCATCACTCCCTTCCTCCTCCTTAAACATCTCCCTCCACTACCCTATCCAAATCCGGCCTCGCCTTCCCGTCTACACAACCTTTCAGACCCTCCACTCGAACCCGAACTTTCCTTCCCACAAAGGCGTCTCGTCAAAGATGCACATGCTTCCGTGCACTTGTATGACATCGGGTGGAAGAAGAATTGGGCTCAAGCATTTGGTGTCGTTGACCCCAAAGGGCCTGGTCACGGGAGGGGAGGTAAATGGGCTTGGGCAGAGAGGATTCTAAGAGGTGGATCGAGTCCTGGAGATGGAAGAACATTTCCGAGGAATCCAAGAGCAGAGGAAATGTTAGCTAGGCTGGCGAGAGAGATTGTTGGGATTGATAAGGACTCTTGATACGGTTGCTAACTTTTTGTTGTTGTGCTTGCTGTAGCTATAATTTTCTCTCTTTTACTCTTGTATGGATTTTGACTACAATATTGCTTTTTAATGCTTTACCTGTTTAGCCTTTGATAACCCAATTCTTTTTGGCTTATGATACGGATAACCCGGTAGTCAAGCCCGCGAACATGAACAGTGCCTAACCGAAAAAAACGGACAACACCTGCATAGCACGCTCACTAGTTTCTCACAGGTCATGAATCCTTCGTCATTCATTCCTGCTGAGATTCTGGAAATCATTTTCTCTTATTACGGACCAGACGACAGGGACCTTCTACGAGCATGTTGCCTAGCTAGTCAAGCACTTCTATGGCCAGCACAAGCCAAGCTCTTTGCTTCTGTTGACCTTATCCGTCCGCAAAGGTCACGCCGTGCTTACACTGCTTTCAAAAACGTCACAACAGGATCAAACCGTCTTGCACACTGTGTCATAGCCTTAGGAGTCGATATAGGTGATCGGGAGGGCTTACAGAAACTCTCGGACTGGGGTGTGCTGGCTCTTCTTCCCAACGTCCGCCATGTAACAATTGCTAGACCAAACCGTCTCACAACAAGATCCTGGATCACGGAAGAAGGGAATGAAGCAAAAAATACGGACCGCGGGGAATTTATTCATGACCTGCGCTCACACATTTTCCCACAATTGTGGACTATACAACTTCGAAGCATCGGTTTAGTTGATTTGAGAGACATAGCGTTGTCTTGTCCTCAGCTTCATTCGTTGACCTGTGATAACGTATCATTTGGACGGCATTGGAACCCAGGAACAGTGCCCTCATTCCCAGCTACTCTTCGGTCCTTGACCGTCGATGATCTATCGGCGAGAGAGAAAATGTGGAGTGAGAACAATATCCCTCATTTGGTTGGACTCATAAAATCGGGAAAGTTGGAATCGTTGATTCTGACAGACTTGGACCGCTCAGATCTCGTGTTTCGCCGACAGTCTCACTTGTCTTGGTGCCGGGCAACCCTTATCCATCTAGATATGGGTCTCACTTTGGAAATTCATCTTCGTATGTATTTTTTTCTTCTTCTTTATCTTGGGTCACAGTATCATAAGATCATATTTTCAGGCTCATATCGAGAAAAACTAACTTTCCCTGAGCTGCAAATGAGCGAGTTCAAGAAGCTTCGCACATTCTCTGCAATGTTTACAGCGCAATATTCTTACTTGGTCTTGAACTGGTTTGAGCACGCATGTCCTGAACCCTGGACAATCGAAGAACTCACTTTGGATCTATACACTGACGAGAAACATAACATCGAGTTGAATCCAAAATTCGATTGGTTCGACTTTGATTCAATGCTCGTTAGCAGAGCCTGGATGATTTTTGGAGAGAAGTTCGTTGGGTATGTGATGTTGACTGTCCCAGATAATATCCCGCTGGAGCAGCGGTTTCATATCCGGCGGGCAATGGCAGAAGCCCTTCCGAAAGCCTCGGAAAGAGGAATGGTACGGTTTGGGTTGAGGTGTATTGAGTCGCGCTGGATGGGGAGTACTTTGTATGGTACTGGCTGTAACTAATAGTTTCTCTTTTCTCAAACGAGACATTTGTATCGTAATTATGTGCGGTGAATACCATCTGTTGTCAGTTTAAGTGGACGATGCAACCAAAATGAATAGTTTGATGAGTGTAGGAGACGGACTACTGGTCGGTAGTAGTAAAAAGGCTTAAAGGACCATGAAGTTCGTTATATTGGTCACGGAATACCGACGCGTAACATGAGAACATCAATAGAGCATGGAAGGGACAGACGAAATCTGTTCTTCCTACCATTCCTTTGCACGGTGCATCACGCCTTTGGTTGATGATGCATCGCAGTCAAGTCTGCAAACGTGAGCGGTGTCGGGACTAAGACGGCTTGAACAGCTACAACACTTGGCCAAAACCCTCACTAGGTTCTCGCAGTTCATGAATTCTTCTTCGTCCATTCCCGCTGAAATTCTGGAGATCATCTTCTCTTCCTACGGACCAGATGACAGGAACCCTCTACTAGCATGTTCCCTGGCCAGTAAAGCGCTACGGTGGCCAGCTCAGGCCCAGCTCTTTGCTTCTGTCGACCTCATCCGTCCCCAGAGACCATATCGTGCCTACAATTCTTTCAAAGAAAGCATAATAGGCTCAAGACGTCTTGCATTTTGCGTCATAGCATTGGGAGTCGATTTAGAAAACTTCGTAGGCTTACGGGAACTTTTGGACTCAAATGTATTAGCTCTCCTTCCCAACGTTCGCCATGCCACAATTGCTACCACGAAATACTTCAGGAAAGTGCTTTGGCTCACAGAAGGATTTGAGCAAAGACCTACCCCTCGTGGCGATTTTATTCGCGATCTGCGCTCAAACATTTTCCCTCGTTTGTGGACCATACAATTTCGAGGAATTGGTTTGGTGGATTTGGGCGACGTAGCGTCGTCTTGTCCTGAGCTCCGTTCATTGACCTGTGATAATGTATCGTTCGAGAGGCCTTGGGACGCAGGAACAATGCCCTCATTCCCCGACACTCTTCGATCCTTGACCGTCGATGATCAGTCGGCGAGCGAGAAAGAGTGGAATCAGAAGCATGTTCCTCATCTGGTGGGACTCCTAAGTTCAGGGAAGTTAGAATCGCTGATTCTGACAAACCTGGAACGCTCAGACTTCGTATTTCGCCCACCATCTCACCTATCTTGGTGTCGGGAAACCCTCGTACATCTAGATATGGGACTTACTTTGGAAATCCATCTTCGTATATGTTTTTCTTTATTCTATTCACTGCATGTTTTTCAAAATGTTCTAATCATATTTCAGGCTCATATCGAGACAAACCAACTTTCCCCGAACTTCAAATGAGCCAGTTCAAGAAGCTCCGCACATTCTCTGCAATGTTTACAGCGCAATATTCCTACTTGGTCTTGAACTGGTTCGAGCATGCATGCCCTGAGCCCTGGACAATCGAGCAAATTACTCTGGACCTGTACACCGACAAGAAAAATAACATTGAGCTGAATCCAAAATTCGATTGGTTCGACTATGATTCAATGCTCGTTAGTAGAGGAGGGATGATTTTTGGAGACAAGTTCGTCGGGTATGTGACCCTGACTATCCCGGATAATATACCCTTGGAGCAGCGGTTTCATATCCGGCGGGCAATGGCGGGGGCCCTTCCGAAGGCTTCGGAAAGTAGCATGGTGCGCTTTGGATTGAGGTGCATTGAATCGCGTTGGATGGGGAATTCGATGTATGATATTCGTCGTAATTAATAGTTTCTCCAACAAGTCACCCATACCATTAATTTACCGAAGGACACACTATCTCCTTTCGATTGAGATAAATGACCCGGAAGCAGCCGAGACAAATGTTATGATTGTAAGAAACGGACTGGTCATTGAAAATAGTAGAAAGGGCCAGAGGACGAGGGCTATAAAGTAAATTATACTATATTTAGGATATGAATGTGCGAAATGGAGGTACTCGCGAGGGAAATGGGCTTAAAAAGACTGCACCCCGGAAATCTGCTCCTCACACCAGGTCCATAGTGCTTGTCCAACATCCTCGTCCTCACAAATAGAGGTGGCTTTCCCAAGTCTTGCCCATGGGATGAGGTACTAAAGCCAATGAGTTATCGAATGATAGAGGTGCAGGAGAGTAAGATATTACCTTGCCATTGAATGTTCGACCTTCCGTGCTCGTGGCAGCCCACAGGCTAGTGAGGGCACCTTGTTCAACTGGATGGAGTAATGTTTTATTCAGTATCTGCGAGAATGTTAGAGCTCAAAATTCCCGTTGAGAAGAGATTAAAACGCACCCATTGAACGTAACCTGAGCTATATCTGAAAAGGTCGGATGCCAGGTTCCCAGGGTTTAAAGATGTAGAGACAATCCCTTTGCTTCCAAATTGTCTCGCAAACTCGTTAGAGAGAATGACATTGCCCTGTGAAAGGTGAGGCACTGATGGAGACGATGCTAGGTTCCGGACGAACCGTTTTGCTTTGAGAATACAGTGCCATGGGGGTCATCTTCCTCCTCGCAGGACCGTCTTTCAAGGTATTCCAGTTGAGGTCGTTCTCGTACCATGCATATATGGCGGAGGAGGCTACGTTCACTATCCTGACGTCACCTGGGTGGGATTGAGCCGCAGACTCGAGGAGCGGTAAGAGCTGGACAGTGAAAGAGAAGTGTCCTAAAACGTTTGTTCCAAATTGGAGGTCATAGCCTGGACGTAAAGGTTATATATTATGAGGATATTAGTGGCTAAAGAACTCACCATCGTTTGTAGTTTGCTCCACTGGAGGAGTCATGACACCTCTGAGAAATTGGTCAGGTCAAAAATCAAGAGAGGATATAAAATAAACATACGCATTGTTTATCAGGATGTGCAACTGGCTTTCCTTCTTCCTGAACTCTTCAGCAGCCCTGCTGATTTGTGGAAGCGACCCAAGATCCAGTTGGAGGAAAATCGCTTCCTTGCCATTGGTTTCATTCTTGAGCTTTTCAATGGCTTTCATTGCCTTATCATGGCTCCTCGCGGCAAGGTATACTTTGGCGTTATGCTCCAACAGAGCCTGATACCGAGGATTAGCACAAAACTTTCTGCAAGATGGTTGGTGTCAGTACCTTCACAGTATGGTATCCGATACTTAACGAACAGATAAGCTGTAGTCCATGGAGAAGAATCAAACTAAACTTACCCGCTGTTTCCTCCAGTGACAATGGCTACTTTCCCAGTCAAATCTGGAATATCGTTCGTAGAAAACTTGGATTTTGGAGGAAATGCCTTTATCAATCATTAATATTACTATCACTTCAGCTAAATGAATTAAGGGTATTTACCTCGATGGCTGTCTGGATGAGGTTTGAGATATAGCCCATTGGTAGCAGTCAGGAGAGTGTTGAGATTGGTGAGAAGTGTACGGTTTGGTTTGAAAGAACAGTCAGAGATATGCCCGGTTTATAAAGTACTGTATGAGCAGAAGGAGGCCGCTAAGTCGACATCCGCGTAGCCGCATTTGGCCGAACGAGGACGTTTATGCTTTAGGGTTGCATGTCATAGGTGTGTCTAACGTCATTTGATAAGATTGAGTTCTTTTGCTGCTGAGTCTTTGCTGAGGCGTATTTGGATGCATTAGCAATCCCGACCCTGTGTATGAGGCTTCGGAGTCGTCTGTTATTTTGTCCTAGACACCCCCCGAGTACC
Source organism: Flagelloscypha sp. PMI_526 (assembly GCA_021399455.1). Taxonomy (NCBI): domain Eukaryota; kingdom Fungi; phylum Basidiomycota; class Agaricomycetes; order Agaricales; family Niaceae; genus Flagelloscypha; species Flagelloscypha sp. PMI_526. Next base: position 557,912 of record JAJTUO010000017.1, read on the forward strand.
CTCCGACTCGGACGGGTACCCCCCGAATCGGAAGCCGACCCTCCGCGACGGGGCTCATAGACTTGGAGGCACGGCTGATCAACTAAACATTCGAGAAATAAGAATATCTTTGACAAAAACATCGTCAGTCAAAGTCGAGGTAGGAGACGGGACGGACGGGAAAATAGTCGGCAAGCTTGGTCTTACAGGGCGACGTGGATGCACCTTGCTGTGATGTTCGAGGAGCATTTTTCATAAATGACGACAGCGCACAAGGCAGGGTTTGTCTACTTTATACGCCTAATCCTGTCCTAGTTGTACTGAAACAAGATGTGCGGCTTATTGGCGCTCAAGAGCAATGCTCTCTCTGAACCCTCATCTACTTTTTCTCACTCTCTGCCCTTGGGCTTAAACCTTGCGCGCGATCCGGCCATACGATGAAATTTGAAGAAATTCTTAACTTGAGAGATAAAGCCCAACGATTGTTAATGCCCCATGCCCGAATTCTTGAGCACAATCCCAAATTGGTTCGTCTGACTCTTGAACCTATCAGTACACATAGACACTATCATGATGATTATGAAGGCTCTCGAGAAGGGTCGTAACAAGGTGTTGGATCTCATCGTGGTCGCAGGTTTTTGGCACAAAGTTCGTAGCATTGGTCATCCCTTGTCATTCTCTAGGGATCTTTATTCATGTTTTTGTTTCACAGTTCCCAACAAGACTTTTAGAATCAAACATTCTTTCTCTCTTTAAATCTCATCTCGACCTTTCTAATTTGCCCCCTCAACCTGTCCTTAATCCCGATGATCACGACCCTACCCAATTCGCCCGCTGGTCCATCCGCGGAATCGCCTCCATCCGAACGGATGACATTCCCGTGCTCCCCGAAAAATATGCTAAACAGCTTGGACCTATGTGGAAGGGACTCCATGCTTGGTCTATTGTCATTTTCGACAACCCGAACAACCGACGTTCTTGGCTGCAGGATGTCGCTTGGGACATTGCTAATGCTTGGATTGTGATGTTCACGCAGAATGACGAAGGGAGAGATCTTTTTGCTGCTTGTGGTTCTTTAGCTCTTGCTTCTAGGATATGGACCTTTGCTTTACGGACGCTTGAAGGCCACCGGATGGCTTATTTGAGCTCGATAATGACCATGTATGCTCAGTGTCTCGTAGAGAATCCACAGCTGGATGCTGTATATGTTCTCTCCATTAATACAGGCGCAGGGCCTGAAACTCCTTCATTCGTTTCTTTGGCGAAGATTCTCCTCGGAAGGCGGGTTTTGGGTGAGCGGGGCATTGAAGAGGCCCATGCGTTGAGATGTCACTTATTTGTCGTCCTTCAACTCATTCTCGGGGACGAAGCCCCATTTCTTGCATCTACTTCATCTTCTACTACACATTTAGATCTTCGTCGAGGGCTCAAAGAAGCCAACGTCTTCAAACCTTTATTCGAAGCATTCCGGTCATGCGCTTTCCCACCTTATGACGCTACTCTTGGCGGTCAATGCTCAACCTGTCCAGTAATCATGAAGCTTCTTGTGTGTTTATCATCCTCTAAAGATGGTGGACCCGGGAACGACTACATGTTCACTGTGCAGATATTGAGGGCTGGCTTCCTCGAGGCATTCCTTTTTCGCGGTCCAGACTATGGACAACTTCAGCCTGACGATCAAAAGCTACTTGCCAGCGGCTTCACGATTCTCTTTAGACTAACTTCGTCTCATCCGAGGGTCATGAGAGAACTGAAGCGACGACTGGACGATATGAGATCAATTGATGCAGAGGAAGATCTTCTTTCTCGTTTGTTGCTAGCTCCAGAAGTGATTCAGGAGGCTTGGGAGGAGCTCGTTTCTAATTTTGACGAGGTTGTAGGAGCTTTGGACAGCCCTGGTCCACTATTCACGTTCAACTATGGCTGTTCAAATGTGCATGTAAGTTCGACGTATTGCTTTATCTGCATTTACTCACCGACGGCCCTGAAGTGTCTTACGTCGGCAACTCTTGACCTCGACTCAGACTCTTCAGCCGTAGGATGCCGCGGGTGTTCGCGATGTTTCAAAGCACTCTACTGCTCTCGAGAGTGCCAGGCAGCCGATTGGAAACGACACAGGCCGTCTTGTAAACCTCCAGTTCGTGAATGTAAGCAAGAAAGATTTTTCTCCAAACATCTCACCATCTCACTTTGTCCACAGTGTCGGTAGCCCTATTCGTGGCATCGCCTACAGACTCGGATTCTCCCAGACCTCCTCCACCATCACCCAAGTTATCATTTGCCCAGAATATGGCCCAAAGAATTCTGCTAGTCAAAGCAGCTACCAACACTGTCATTTCTCGTTGCAGCAGAGAGGAAGAAGAGACTGAGGGCAGCGACGACGACGCGAATATTCATCTTGGTTCTGAGGTGGAGAAAATTCTTCAACTTGGATTGCGTCCCGTATTTCATGTTCGCCTTCCACCGGACCACGAAGGCTTAGATGACCCGTTTTCGCTTCACACTGGCTCTATTGCAGTTGCAGTAACCCTTGAATCAGAATCACCAGATATCGAAAATGTAAATTTTGCACCCCCTGTGGTATATGAGCGTGGACTGGAGTCAGAAGATGTTGTGAGGATAGTTTTGGATTCAGAGACAATTGGAATGTTCCATAAGAAGTGGATTTCTGTAATATGATCTAGTGGAGCCCAACATTTTACATGAACCATGTTGCGCCACCTTTTTTTGTTTTGATTTTGTAAAAATTTCTGTTGTATTTTCTATATGCAAAAAAATGTAAACATTGAATTCCTCGTGTGTATCTGGTTCAAGTACTAGACTGAAAACCCAATTGACTGTAAGAACAACGCCTATCGTGTTTAACTAGATGGGGCTGGAAGGTTTAATACTAGAGGACTCAGTAAAAAACCAGTAAAGCAAACTTTGCCACCATCTGAAGACAAGGACCCTACTCTTCCAGAGTATGCGTCAAATTCGAATCTGCGATGACCAGCCTGAAGGGTTCCATGTTTGCAGGGCATAACTACTTTCTTATCGAGAGAGCAGAACACGAATATTGTAGCTTCCGTGTCCGCGGTCGCGCGGTCCTCCTTAATATTCGAGCCCCAAATGATTTGGCTCCCGTCCAATAAACAAAGCAGTTCGACTGATCGCCTTAAAGGAGGCGATGCTCGCCATGTTCGTCGTGAGGGAACTAAGAAGATCTGAGGATGTGTTCCCCTCAAAGACACTCCACTTGGTAATGATGCAGCTCTATTGTGTCCTCTTCAGTTGTGCAAATGATGCCCAAGCGTGAGTTTTCATTGAGAAGATGACCATCATTGAAAGAAGGGAACCAATTGGCGATGAAAGGAAAGGAATCTTACATAAGGAAGGGGACAGTTCTTCATTGTTGACATGAATTCCTCGGGTCTCATAAATGTAGAGCTCATCATAAACCCCACCAGAAATCAAAATACGGTCTCTATGAGCTAATAACTGATGTTGACATTCAATATTCATCTTAAAATACCAGGCAAGATATATGGCGTACTCTATTTGCAAACCATATGTCGTGGGGGATCCTGCGAGCGCAGCAACACACTACATCACCTGATGGAAGATTACAGACGAAGTTGGAAGGTGCAACTTGAGCATCACTATCAAGCAAATGAGCTCAAACAATGAGGAGCTGTGCGTCAGGCATGAAGCATTCTGAACACGGGAAACAGGCCAACCTAATATTTCCAACCTCTGTCAGCTTCACAAGAATGTAGTGTGTTTTAGTCATGGTTCTAATACTGTAGAACTCCTGGCAAAATAATGACCGTCGATGGTGTCACCCCTGGCAATACATGTAAAGAGAAACGAATTCGATTAAAAAGGTATTGAACTTACGCCGTTGGGTCTATCACACAGCATGTAACAAGAAAAAACAGGTTTTCCCGCTTATCTAGAATTGACTCCATAAACCTTCTTTCGTAATTCGCCGCGTCTTGTAAGTCCCACAGGACTTCCAGGTAGATAGCACAGGTGGCAAACGTCCCTGCGGTAATTGAGATACCATCTTGCGCACGGTTCTCAGGGAGTTCGCAGGTAGTAAATTTGTCTTAATTTGCTTTTGTAGTGTCGCCCTGGCAACACCACGCTTACCCCACACTAACCTCCTGAGAACCGTGCGCAAGACGGTACCTCAATTACTGCAGGGACGTTTGCCACCTGCGTAGGAGCAGGGGAGAATAGTCCAAGGTCCCACGCTTGTTAAATGCCGCGTGAGATTTCGAGAAGAAAGTTTCCACCAAGGATGAGATACATAGCGCCCGTGGAAGGAATCTCGGTGATACTAGTACGTTCTTGCGCAGGTCGCAAGGCGCTGTCACCAGATATGGAGCAGAGTTTGCTGAATCTACAGCCAACGTGTTGTGGCCCACTCTAATTGCTTAGCAGAAACATACTCAAGACTCGCGTTATCAGTAGGAAAGCTAGAAAATCCAAAGGTGATGGTTCGATTGCTTGAACAATAGAACCCAAAATGATCTGCGCCGCAAAAGAGTATCAAGCGTCCTGCAGCTCTATTCAGAGTTGTTGTTCATTCATATTGGAGGAAATTAACTTGCCTGCAGAATCGAGATTACATCCTTCACAGAGCAGAAACATAATACACTATCCAATAACTCCAATGGTAATGAGTCGAGTCGCCCAAGCTTGGTTTCAAAATGGCCCTGGGGCATGAGGGGGGTAGAATCAATAAGCAACCTATACTACCGCATTTTATATATTTTGGAGATCTAATTCTGGGCAATTTAGTGAGTGCGCACCTTGCAAGTTCAAGAATGAGTGCCTCTTGTCAAGGTGGCGTTATCAAGCACTAACAAGAGATATGGTTCCCGTTCTGTGTAAAAATTGTCACGAAAAAGGGCAAGACTTAGTGATATACAAGCCAAGCAAATCCGATTTATACAGACAGATTTGATGCAAGTACTCGTTAAATGGGGATGAGCGCCAGTAACAACCTGGTATCACTTGCCCTCAATGGCCAAAAATCTTGAACTACCTTTCGAGATTCATTCTCTCATCGCATATTTTGCCTTTGAGTTAGGGAATGATGAAACAATTCGTCGAAATAGGCTCGCTTTGTGCGGGGTTTGTCGCACCATGCGCACTTTTCACCAAGCCGCCCTCTACAGCTCTGTCCATCTCTCACGCTCTGCTAGTCCCATCATTGCTGGCAATTCCTTCATTTATCCAAGATACGATGAATCTGTTACCTTGTTCATCAGGACAGTCTCCTCCTCCCAGCAGCTAGCTGGTCTAGTGACCTCTCTTGGTCTCAGTGGTGCATCATTGATGCCTTTTCCCGAAGGGAAGCTCGCCCAGCTTCCCCAATATCTTCCACGCGTGACGAATCTCTCTCTCGCTTCCAATGCGCCTGAGATATGGGAGCGAGTCGTGGATCATGCCTTTCTTGAGGCAGCGGCGGGAGCTTGGGATATCCAACGACTGAGGTTGGTAGGGTTCGACTACTTACCTCATCTGCAGGTTATGGGAATCTGGAAAAATCTCCAGCATCTGACTTGGGACAGCATTATTCTCTCCCCACCTCCTTTCCAAAGTCGAGAGAGCAAGCTTGGTGCGGTTACACAACGCCGCTTTAAATTCACGAGGACCAAGAAAGCACACAAATCAATGGATGTAAAAGTGCACAAACCTCGTCCAAGTTTTGTTTCTATCCATATTGCTGAGCGTGAAGTCAAGGGTTTTGCTCCCGATGACTATACTCTCTCGACTCTTCTTAGCTTCCACAGCAATCATGTCACTCATCTCTATCTGGGCGGTCCTCGATTTGCAAGCCGATGGGACAGACCTTCCATTGATTTAAGCAGTTTTATCGCTCTCCAACGACTTGGAAAGGAGGTACAATACATGGATATAATTGATTTTGAGGTAGAATGGCTTGGCCAGATACTCAAGTCAGGAGCCTCTCATTCCAACCATGCTCTCCAAGTCCTCGCACTTGAGTGCAAAAACAGCCATCGAGAAGATCAATTTGTTCCGCACCTACTCTTTCCTCTCTCGCAGAATGAGAGGGATCTAGCTTTCAGTTCATTGGAAAGAGAAGTGAAGCGTCTTGATTTGAAAATCCATGTTTTCATAGCAGATGTCACTCATAAAACCCACAAAGATTCTATCCCTTTATGGGAGAAATACTTCCCGCAGTCCTGGAAGAGTGGGAGGTTGGCTATTTGTCGGATACTAAAACGTATGGCTAGTGAGGATCACGTTGAAGGAGTGTTTTGGACCGACGAAGCTATTCAATCAAGGAACGAGCTTGCTAAAATTCATTATGCCCCTGTATAAGACGAAAATTTCCGAATGACCAATTCCCTAGCTAACTTTTTCTTCTTGAAAACTGTCTGTCTTGACAGCACCCGCTCCTGACACTTTTCCCTTCCTGCCATCATGTCAACTGCATTAGATTTACCTTTCGAGGTCCACTCTCTCATCAGCTCCTTTGCATTGCAAGGCGAAGAGTATCACGTTGTCAAGAGAAATCTAGCTGCATGGTGTGGCGTCTGCCGCACCATGCGAGATTTTAACCAACAGGAGCTCTATAAAACCGTCAAGTTTCACCTCAATTCTCTCGCCCCCGCCTCCTACTTTGTTTCCACTGTATCACCTGTAAAGGTTGCATGGGATAATCGCATTCATTTATTCCTACGGACCGTTGAGCAGCGTCCAGAACTCGGAAACCTCGTAACGTCACTGGAGCTCAGTGGATACTCCCTTGCTCCGGCTCTGAGCGGTGAGAGCAAATTGAAGATGCTACCTAGCTGCCTCCCAGCAGTTAGAACTCTTACCTTGGGCTCGACAGTGGGACGGGTAAACTGGGATTCTATGATCGACCTCGAGTTTCTCGCAGCCGCTGGTCTCTGGTGGAGACAACTCCAGCGATTAACTGTGCGGGGATTTGATGTAGTTCCATATCACTACCTTCTTGGACTTTGGAAGATGATCCATTTCGTGCAATTGGACCACCTAGGGGCGGCACCACATCCTTCCGAGACTCCACCCAATTTTTGGGATATTAGGAGCTGGTTACCACTCAATACCTCATACTCTGGCGACAGGAATGAGGGATCTTTCTGCAAAGCTTCCCTTGTTCTTCATAGTCAGAGGCAAAGGTTCAACAGGTCTCACAAAATGGCCCATATGCGATTCCCCCCATTTAATCCTAAAGACCTCACCCACCTTCATCTCGGAGGGTCTTTGTTTCATGGCTCGTTTCCATCCGTCACTCTTTCCGATTTCCCCTGCCTTCAACGACTAGGCAAGGAAGGTTCGTCTTTGATGGAGGTCTCTGATAATGCTAATTGGATGTCGATCTTCCTACGCCAAGATGCCCCTAGTTCTAATGGGATATCATCAAACTCGATGGCTTACGGCGTTCTTCAAGTTGTTGCGCTCGATTTCAACTCCGTGTTTTTTTCGACGATCCCTTCAGAAGTCACTCTCCGAAGCTTTCGAGGGCTAGATTTACAAGCTCGTCGGCTCAATCTAAAAATTCATATATTCCATGACGCACTGGGCTTAACGCATAGCACTTCCGGTATTTTGCGTATGTGGGAGATGTCATTTCCTGACTCGTGGAAAGTAGGGCAGGTGGTCGTATGTTGGCAATACTCTAGAGCACTTCCTGGAGTATTTTGGGAAGATGATGAGGTGCAAGCAGCGAAACGAAGGAGACTGGTTAGTTAGCGCAATTACTTCTGCCGGACTTGCGTTTCGATTTTTGGGCGACATTTCACAACAAATCTCAATTGCAAAAATAATTCGCATCCCATTTCATCAAGCTATGTGGTCATATTTTTCCTCGTGCGGTCTTCAAAACCACTTTTCAATGCATGTTAGTGGTCCTACATTCATAAAAAAAATCCTGCTTCCGTCATGGTGGCAAACTGCGAGAGGTGCATTTCCATTACCTTCAACCACTCACAATTTCACCTCGCCAAATGTGCCTTACTATTGAATTATGTTCACATTCTTCAGCGGATAATTGAATACTTAAAACTAAAGTGTGGTCCTGAATGCACTCAACTGGTACCAGGATGTGTCTGTTGAATCTGCCTTAGATTAAAGGTCAAGCAATTCCAGCCAATGGCGATGCCGGCAACATTGACAAACGTTTCCCGCAGGGTACTAAACGAGAACGAGGTTTCGCGTTCGAATTAGACATTACGGGGTACCTCGCGTCACCCCGACTTCTCACTCCTTTCATTTCTTCTCTCATGTCTTCCAATCCAACCCCTCTTCCAGGTGGATGAATGTACTGCTACCATCATACATATTGCGTGAACTGAATTTTTTGTAGCCGTCACTCGTAAAAACCATAATAAGTCTAAGAAGGGTTGCTTGACTTGCAGAAAACGTCGCGTGAAATGCAACGAAATGTATGTCTGCATTGTTACGATTTTATGAACCCTCAGGCTAATATTACTCTTTAGACACCCAATCTGCAAGAGTTGTTCTCGGCGACGCGAAGCCTGCGTGTGGAACGAAGACTCATACGACCCTATTGCCATCGTACTTCCACGTGTCGCTAGGTTAACACTCAAGGTTTCGACGGACCACCAGCTCCGTCTACCCGTATTGAGTTCATTCCGACCGAAGGAACTCGAACTACTACATAATTGGACGACAAACACTATCTTTACGTTCATTCCAGACTTACCTGCCATTCGATATGGTTTCCAGGTCTCACTTCCTCAAATTGCTTTCCAAAACGAGTTCCTCCTTCATGCCACATTTGCTGTAACATCCCTTCATATGCACCATCTTTTCCCCTCATCAGACCATCTCCTGCGAGCCAAAATGCATTGCCAGCGTGCTGTCCTCGGAGTTTTAGGTGCATCGCAGAATCATGTATCGTCGGATGCGGTTCTTTTGGCAAATATTCTCCTTGGAACGTACTGGGTCGCTTTTCCTTCCTGGGGATCGAATAATCCCGATGATTTACCGGATGTTTTTAATTGGGTTCCAGCCGCTAGGACGTTTATTCGGAAGATTGGCTTCAATCGACAGGACATGTTGACGGGTAGGATCTCTACCCCACCCTTTCTTCCACTGGCGGCTATAGGTAACCATACGTCCTCAACGTTGACCCCATTTCCGGACATCCTTTACAGGATCTACTCTCCAGAGATGTGTCCATTCGACTCAGAAGAGCTTGAGGACAAACATGTTCTAGCTGCATATCAAGTCGCCCTCGAGTTGATCTCCCATTGTACCTGGTCCGCCTTCATGGATTCCAGAGTCCAATATTTGGCCATATATGCATTTCTTTCCATAGTCCCAGACATTTTCATCCGGTTGTTTTTGGAGAATCGGCCAAGGGCGTTGATCCTCGTCGCTCATTACTGTGCATTTCTTGGCCAGTTTGATAGGGTATGGTGGTATTCTTGGGAGAGGTTTCAACATGACCTGATGCGAATTATGTCTCTTTTGGACGAAAGGTGGCTTCCTTGCATCGAGTATCCCTTGGATGTCTTGGCCATGAGAGACCAGCGCTTGAGTGATGCATTTGATGGACTAATTTATTCCAAGTCCCCAGAGGAAGCAAACAACTGAAGTTGCATTCTCGAACTATGAGCCTGATGGCCTATTGGTCAAGGTCACGATGGCCCACAAAACTGGCGAGGTCATTTTCTCGTTGAACCCTCGATAAAGTATCTTATCTCATCCCTGGAACAAGGACAACTTGGTGTCATCATTCGACGCGATGTTGATACCTTAATCCTCTTATGATACCGCGTCCACGTACAACTATCTCTCTACAAAGTCACCTATTGCAGTTTTTGGGGTAATGGTGTCAAGATCCGTTTTACGTTGGTGAGAAGTTTGGCTGGGGTGTTTGATATTTCAGCCAACAAGCTTAGCCACTTGGTCATCTGAAATTTAATTTGAAACAATCATACTATGATGCTTGTAGAGCGAGTAATGTTCGTGAACTGTTGGAGAAGGCCACATAGCCAACAACAGAAGAAGTGAAGCCATGAAATCAAGGCTGTCAGGACAATTTATGAGGACTTCAGAAGCAAACAAATAGCCCATGTCCTTGAGTGGTCGAGTTCCTTATTCAACGTCGTTGATGTTCGACGAAAGTCTATGAGATTACCTCCTGGTGGTTGACAGAATGTTTGGATTGCAAGACTACTCTAGCATTTATTCATTCGACACAGGATATTATTGCAAAAAATTCATGAAAGGCTCCCACTAATGACGTCCCTGGTGATACTGAAATATTTCTCATAGGGTCAGGCTCAGCTTGTTGAGTCCTTCAGCTATAGATAGATTTCACTCCTTCCTTCCGTCATGTCTTGCAGTTCATCTTCGCGCGGTTGTGAGTTGGTTTGTTTTGAGCGTTATTATTGAGGAATTTAAACACTGTAGACCCCAATCGGAAGAGCAATGAAAAATCTAAAAAGGGCTGTTTGACTTGCAAAACCCGGCACGTAAAATGTGATGAAATGCAAGTACATTTGCTGCTATGTTCGGTTGTTTTTCTGCTAAGATGTAACCAATAGACGTCCGATATGCAAGACTTGTTCGCGACGACGAGAACCTTGCGTGTGGAAAGAAAACTTGCCTGACGACCCACTCTCCGCTCTCCTTCCTCGGGCAGCCAAGGCCGCGCTCAAGGTCTCGACAGATCATCAGCTCTCTTGTCCGCCATTGAGCGAGTTCCGTCCTAAGGAGCTCGAACTACTCCACAATTGGACGACAAACACAATCCTCACGTTCATCCCCGACCTTCCTGCCACTCGATACGGTTTCCAGGTCTTACTTCCTCAGTTAGCGTTCCAAAATGACTTCCTCCTCCATGCTACGTTCGCTATCACTTCCCTTCATATGAATCATCTGCTCCCGTCTTCTGATTACCTCCCATTGGCCAAAATGCATTGTCAGCGTGCAGTCCTCGGAGTTTTCAATGCGCCTATGGATTCTGTTTCACCGGATGCTGTTCTTATGACAAATATTCTGCTTGCAACATATTGGCTTGCTTCCCCTTCATGGGGATCGAATCACGAGAGCTACCTGCCGGACGTATTCAATTGGATCCCAGCTGCTAGGACGTTCATGCGCAGGATTGGGTTCTACTACCAGGACCTATTGGAGGGTACCGTCTCTGAACCTTCCTTTCTTCCGCTGGCGGTCTTAGGGAAAGATGTGCCTGTTTTAGCTCCCTTTCCAAGCATCTTCTACCAGATTTATCATCCTGAAGACAGTCCATTCGACAAAGACGAACTCAAGGACGCGCATATTCTAGCTGCTTATGATATTGCTCTTCGCAGAGTCTCAACCTGCAGCTGGGCGGCTTCCATAGATTCTAGCATCCGATCTATGGTCATGTATGCATTTCTCTCGACGGTTCCAGACATCTTTATCACGCTGTTTTTGGAGCAGCGGCCCAGGGCTCTTATCCTCGTCGCTCATTACTGTGCGATTCTGGGCCAGCTCGATGGTGCGTGGTGGTACACTTGGGAGAGGTGTGAACATGATCTGCAGCGCATTTTGTCTCTTCTGGATGAGAAGTGGCTGCCCTGCATGGAATATCCTCTCACTTTACTGGCGGTGAAGGGTCAAAATCTGAATGGCGCTCTTCACGATTTAGCTGGATCTAGTTTGGTGCCAGAAGGAAGCAATGAGGCTAGTAGGTCTTTTAGTCAGTGAGTTTCGATGGATATAATGGAGTTCTGGCCGCGCTTTGCTGCCGGGAATGATGTGTTTTTGTTTCTCCCAGCTCCTTCACGGAGCACGCATCTTGAGGAATGATGATTGATGTTGCGATGTTAGAGTAGCGGGTAGGAGGTCCATATACCAGAATGTCCATACGTTGGTCCATTCTGAACTCCAGATGTCATTATATCGTTCTGCGTTATCCTATAGGGAAAGACCGCGCCATGATGTCGTAGAACTGCTGTCGATCCTCCCAAGTCTATGATATGGTTCCTTTATAGAGATCCATGCATTTATATTTGTCACTGTTTTTCCCATATTGCAGCATTGAATGATGGGCAACCACAACAGGATCTTCGTGACAGCTGTTTAAGGACTCCTCTATCAGAACCTGTAACCATACAAGTTGTTCTATAGCAAGGGATTGCACTGTATGATTCGCTGGAGATCCTGTGTCCAGCAAACGTAGAGGTGCTCGCTATCCTGGTTTCAGAATGTTCGGCCATTTGTTCTTAAAAAGCTTGCTCTCTTCTATTGATACACTATGAAAACTCCAAAACAAATATCTTTCTTAAATCAATCAATCCAAGTCAGCGATGCTACGAGCAGCGATGGCCTCACTAAAGGCAAACAAGCAGTCAGTCAAGAATTTGTAAAAATGCGAGGATGAACTTGAGACGTACACAGCGCGACCGAAAAGGCATTGGAAGGTCACACACACAGGAGGGACTTCTGCGGGACCAGGAGCAAATTCGACGGGAGCGCCACCTGGAGTGTCACCTGGGAGACTACGAGTTTGAAGAGCATCGCTAGAAAATGTTAATGTCGGCAAGCAAGGGTTTTGCATAATACATACAGTGCACGACCGAAGAGGCACTGGAACGTGACACATGCCGGAGGGACTTCAGCGGGACCAGGAGCGAACTCAACCGGTGCGCCTGGGCCAACTTCACCAGGGAGACTGCGTCCTTCGAGAGCATCCCTGAGTAATGGTCAATGATAAGAAATGTGATATCCAAAGTAACTCACAGAGCACGACCGAAGAGACATTGGAAAGTCACACAAGCCGGGGGAACTTCGGCTGGACCAGGAGCAAATTCTACTGGGGCGCCCCCTGGAGTGTCGCCGGGGAGGCTGCGAGCTTCAAGGGCGTCACTAGAAAAATTGTCAGAGAAGAAACAAAGAATGACTTTTGAAGCATACATGGCACGTCCAAAGAGGCATTGGAAAGTCACACAAGTCGGGGGTACTTCAGCAGGACCAGGAGCGAATTCAACCGGGTCGCCCCCTGGGGTTCCACCTGGGAGACTGCGACCCTCAAGAGCATCACTGAGAAATGATTAACAGAAGTACAGCGCAATTTCGAATTTAACTCACAGAGCTCGACCGAAGAGGCATTGGAAGGTGACGCAGGCAGGAGGAACCTCAGCGGGACCAGGAGCGAACTCGACTGGGGCACCGGGACCAACTTCTCCTGGGAGGCTACGAGCTCCAATGTCAAGGCTATGAAAAAACTTGGTAAGAAACTCTTGATGAGTATATGAAATGGTCATACGAGGAACGGGCAGCAAGAAGAGCAGCAGCGCTACTATAAAACGCGTCAGTCAACACCTAAAGAAGTGAAGGGCAAATTGCTCACGGAATATACATGGCAATGGTTAAAAAGAAAGAAAGAAAGAAAAAGTGTTTGGTTGATGAAGAGAAGAGTGAAAAGCAAGCAAGTTGTGGAATGGAGCGACCGGGCTGAGGATTGGAGGACGTTCTGCTTTTGCTTTTATACTCTTTCCCCCGGGATAGCAGGAGACCGATATGTGATCGACAAGCTGAGAGTACAGCAACTGAGATCAAAGAGAATTGCTGAACTTCTTCCTCAGAATACCGAGCCTTTTGGAAGATCACGATGGTAAAGGCCGATCCAACTGAGGTATGGAAGGTCCTGCACAAGAGATGAGAGTGGTTGATTTGCACTGTATAATCTCCTCCTGCATAGCACTCCTTGAAGTTCAAAGAGTGCTTGTGTTACTCTCTCGAATGCTCTCGCCGCTGAACTCACCATAATACCCGTAAGATATCTTAAAAAAGGGCTTCTGGAGGGTGATAGAAAGCAGGACCTCACCTTCTACGTCCACATACACTGTATTTTCGGCTGGAAGGAAGAAGCCTTGTTCCAACGGAACCAGTTCCTACAGCAACAGATGACCTCCACTATGAATGCTTCCGTCGGAGTCCCATTTTGTTTGCTCATCGTTGACGCGTGACAAATGGAATAATTGATCCTTGGTGGAACGGCCGTTCACGCTTTCTTTGTGGAAATGCGGGAAACGGTGGCATGACGGTGAGAGAATAGTCCGGTGGCCCTAATGGAACTTGGCTGACCGGATGGCTTATCCGCATATACCTTCGGCGAATCTCACTTTTTTTGAGTTTCCGTATCCTTGCACTTCAATACACCCATCAAAGTGATTGTAGATCCTGATTGCATTAATCCCACGTTGTTTGTACCGTTGCACCCCTGTGCCTGAAAAAGAGCACCATAGTTGAAACGAATAGGAGGGGGCACGTTGTCCGGTGGTTCATACTAGACAGTCGGACGATATGGCTGCAAAATGAGGGAACTTGTGGTCGAGGAATGAGGATATTGGTCACATATTGCTGATGGGACAGTGAGAAATTGGCCCGGAGATGGTGTGCATTGAAAAGCAAAGTAGAAGTCTATAGTTAATGGTTCGCGGAAGGTTTGCTTCACAACTCTTCATGTTCCAAGGAACTTGATGAGACATAGAGCGGCGTTGACTGATCAAGTATCAACGCAATCGAGGCTTGAGGGTATGGGATAGCTGAACTAATCTTGAAAAGCAAAGCCACATCAAGCACTCCGACGGAAGCAGGCCAAGAATATAGGCAAAGCAGAGCCTAGATTGGCCGAGTACAAGATATATACCAAGAATTTCCGAAAGTCGCCTATGCTTGCCTATGCAGTTCGAAAATATCAACAAGGTCGAGAGCGGAAAGCAAGAGGGGGCAATTGGGAAGGCACAACTTCTGACTTTTAGTGGGTCCTGTGGAGCTTATGATAGTCTGGATACACATAGCGAGAACAAATTTTGCAGATTATTGTTTGACTGCTCGTGATAGAGCAGGAGCAGTGAGTTTGCGATACTTGTCCTGAGACGTGGAACTTATTAGCAAATCCACGGGTTTTCGTCGGAGAGAGCATTGGTTACCAACAAATGCAAACTTGCGCGAAGAAGTTCCTGAAGGCTAGGTTGATCGTAGCACTCATTTCAGTCTGCTCGGTCGATGTTGGGAGAAACTCGATATTGCAACTGCTCCCGCCCACGCCTGCCTTCCTTCCACTTCCACATGACTTTTCTGCTGGTCCACCACAATCCTGTTTATTCTCCTTCTCCCCACGAAAATAAATAGTTGCAATTGATTGCACTCTTTTAAATTAATTTTCATGCCTCAATAGGCTGAAATGAATATCTCCCATCCAAACATCAACCTCTCGGCATCCCTCTAGCATGGAAGACTTTTCCACAACATCTCTATCGTCTTAAATACCATTAGGTCGTTCATCAGGTACGTATTCGAGCTTCGCAAGTTTCGTCGACTAATGGGTTGATTGAAAGTTTCAGGCTCGTAGGCAAGAGACAAGAGCAGAGGCTGTTTGAGCGCAAAGCACCTGCTCCATGCACTGCGAACCGCTGTACATTGCCTTCTATTTTCGAAGACTATTTGCTTGCGTCCACTGCGCTTTGACACGAATTCAGACCGTCGTCACTTTACATGGAACGTTCACTCTTCTCTGCGGTACGGCAAGATACTCCTCCTATCAGGCGTGAGTTCATCGCCCCCGCTACTTGCTATTCCACCCTACGTCGACACAAGGATGTCTCTCGCTAGAGGATTATTTGGATTGGGGAATTCAGCTGAACTGTCAGTCCAAGGAGACAGTGACACGCTGTATATACATCAACCCGCCGATGTGATGACCGTGAAGTAGCTGGAGAGAAGTGGTGAAGTAACGATGGAGCGAATGACAGTTGGATGGAGAAGTCTTGTCCATTGTAAATGAGCACAAAAAGGCAATCTCATCATATGATCCTTCTAAAACGCTCTCTAACCCGATCCTCAGAACTAGTAAAATCACAAATCAATGCGTGTATATAGGCAAATCGTCATCCTCGTCCCCTCTTTGTCCTCTTATTGACATCGCATCCAACTGTAACTGCATCCTCGCTACGGTGTCCCGCAATGCACGTATCTCCGCAACCTCAGCAGTTTCTGTCTTTGCCGAAGACGGTGTTAAGAGCTGTTTTTCGTTCGACGGAGTTTCGCCCTGGCTCTGGCGCACCCGCGCTGCCGCTTCAAGGTCGACATGAAGCGCTGTGTCTGTAGCTGTCGTTGGACGAGCAGCCGGATCAAACGGAACGACGAGTGGATGAGAGGACGAATTGCGTTTTTCTTTTCGTCTTCGAAGCCAACAAAGGAGAAGAAGTAGAGCAAAGAGAATTATGCCGGCTATTGTGCCTCCAACGATTGCTCCAAGGTTTGCTGAGCGGTGATTGGAATCAGAAAGGGCTGCTCCAGCTGCAGCGGCAGTTCCAGCAGAGGAAGAAGTTGAAGAGAATGTGGTTGTTGGAAAGAGTGTGGAAGAGGAATCATTGGATAAGGACCCCGTGGTCTGAGCCTCTGCGTTTTTCTTCGAAGACGAGCCTGTCGATGAATCACCTTTGGATATGGATGCAGCAGCACCATTGGCTGAATTGTTTTCTCCGCTGTCTGACGTCGCCTTGGGAGTTGACCCCGCCGCATTCGCAACCACTGTCGTAGTGGTGTCTCCATTTGCGGTTGTCTTGGTGGTCGTTTGAACGACTGTTGCAGTGGTTGCTGAGCTGTCGTAGTTCCATCCACTTCCCCATGGTCCCCCGCCGCCGTTACCCCAGGATCCCCGCCACGACATTCGGCAGGCAGGCTCTCCTCAGATGACACTTCGAAAGAAGTTAGTTCAATGTTCTACAAGCGAACACCAAAAGGCATTACGAGGTGGAAAGAGATGAGAATGTGAGAGTTGGAAGGTGGAATGAGGAAGGTATCGATGGCGGATAGAAAGCAAGCGAAGCTGGCAGGCTTGGATTCAGTTCATCTTGTACTGTTCTTAAAGTTGCCTGAGAGTTTCTTTATAGAATTAGGCTTTTGCTAAGATCGAACAACCTAGCAATATTTTGGCCCCACATTGACACTGAGAATCGTAATCACTGATACTCTGCTGACTTGACCCGGTCCAGCCAGCCGGTTTACGCCCTCGTCGACGGTTGATCAAAAGACATTCATACATTGCCTGTTCACCTGGCCAATGCGATGCAATCACTCGTTGGAAAGGATAGCTGTAATGAAAGAAGAGTCAGGCAGGATTTGAATTCAAGGATGGGTCAGACTCCGGGACTGATCAGGTGTGAGTAGGGGTGCATCATGCCATAAAGTCACGTTCCAAGGCAGGGAGAATTATCAATATTCATCTCAAAGCTACAGACTCTGCAGTAATAAATAACGAGAAGGGGCAGCTTGAGAGCGAAGAAGAAAGGGACAAGGCGACAGCAGGACTCCTCCATTCTTAGCTACGCTTGGCCGGAATTAGAATAGCCGTCCTCCTCTTGTAAGGAATTGGACCAGAATATGCTCCCTTTGTTTCAATAAGTGCGACTAAATCGTCATATTTATCTCGGAATAGAAGATTGATATACCCTGCTTCCTAGACCTGACACATGAATCTCATTGAGCGCCTCAAATAAAACTTCGTCAATTACAAGTCATTCAATTTTGCTATGGAGTGTTTGTATAGACTTAAGATCAAGAATCATTGGATGAGTATATATGGTCGTCAACCATCTACACTCGGCACCCCAGACTCCGTTCATGTACTTACTGGCAGTACGCCTCACTTTGAAGGACGCTGGAATGGGAAGCTCAGCCCCTTCATAATTCACGATCACCTTGAGCTTAGTTATCGGAGAGAATTCGCATCAAAAGTCTCTTCAGAGTCTCAGAACTCGCTTAAATGCTCCGTAATACTAATCAAAGGATAAGCGCTGCCAATAGTAGTGCGCTAGATAGCATCTTTGACTCTTGCTCGGCTTTCTTCTCTCGTTCCTGCTCCTCTTTTTCCTTTTGCAATAATTTCATTCTCTTTCGCTCTTCTTTTTCCTCCTTCTCCTTCGTCCATACTATCTCTTGTCGCCTTTTTTCCTCCGCCCTCTCATCACGATCATTCCACCACAACTGTTCTAGTCGCTCCATGGTCCCAAAAAACCTTAGATTGAGCTTTTCTGTGTCTGCATTGACGTTCTTGAGTTTTTCTTGGAGTTGACGACACTCCGCCTCCAATTCACGTCGGGTGTCATCGTCTTTCCGTTTGATGGCCACTAAATTACAAAATGAACTGTTAGATCTTGCTCGCACGCCGGGCAGCTGTATAGACGTACGTTCCATATCCCCCCGAAGTTGATTCATTTCTTTTTCATGTTGCTTTCTCAGCATCTCCAGTTCACGATTCAGCTCCTCGCCCGCCGCGGTTTGCGAAAGGTCCTTCTTCTCATCTACCATCTCCCTCTGAATTTGAAGAGGCTCAGGGTGATTTTTCAAAATATGGCGAAGGATATCGTGGGCTGAATCGAGCGTGTCAGAATGACGGAGCATCACTGCACCTTTGTCTAGGACCGGCTTGAAAAGTGGTGGATGCTCCAAGCTTCTCAGTTCTGTTTCCCGAGCTTCACCCGTCTCCGTCTTCACTTCACCCCACATATTAGTCACAATTACAACGTTCTTGAGCGTCGTGTCACCGCAAAGCTGGCGGAACATCCTCAAATTCTTGGCAGCCATTCCGGTGAATCGGAAGTCTGAAATTCGGTGAAGGTATACCACACCTGCAAGCGTGGTTCCGCCCCCATATCTGTAAAAATAAACAAACCAAAGTTAGTCTTTCAAACGCCTCGGTTTTCGAACGTCACTTACGATTCAGAAAGGTGTTGGGAGATCAAGTTGAGAATATCGAAGTTGCTTTTTTGGGTGTCATCGAATCCAGGTGTGTCGACTAGAGTCACGGAACGGCCGTCCAGCTGAAGTGGTTGGGCGACTTGGACCTCAGAAGTGCAGGAACATTGGCCTGTTCCAACCCGCAAGTCGGACCCACTTGCAAGATTGATAAACTATTCCCAGCAAGTGTGAGTTTTTAGGCGGGATGAATCATTGAGTGACAAACAGTTGTCTTTCCGGTTCCTGTAGCTCCCATCACTCTGTATTTTTAATAAGGTGAGAAGAGAGAACCGGGCACACGAGCTGCGATAGACTGACGCAATTATGGCCCCGGAGTCTTCTGAGGCAATAGCCTGTACAGCATAGGATAAATTATGATGAGAAACCAGAGGTTCTATACCCTTACCTTTAGAGCATCACCCGTCATCATAGCTTTTCTTCAATATAGCACTTGGTGATTGGAACTTAATGGGTCCGAAGATGATCCAAACTAACCAGAGAAGGGCAGCCGGGTTTGTCACAGATTGAATATTCAAAGAAAAAGTAAGGTAGATGCTCGTCAATCCAAAGTAGACCTTGCGGATTTTAGTCGTTTCCTTCTGCCTCCTCTTTAATATAAGCAATTGCGATAGAGAAACTTTGTCTTACACTACGGCGCTGAACTATTGGGTCAAGCGACGAAAATGGGCGAGAAAAGGCAAGATGAGCTGCCAACGATCATCTCTTTCAGAGACTCCTTATAGAGCTGAAAGAGATGTGTTGACCATGCTGCAACGGGGAGGCTTGACTCTATACATGCCTGGAATTATCTCATGAACCCTTGAGTTATGTGCGATCGATAAACTAGATATTAGCGCTTGGTATCCGATTGCCTCATGAGATTGTCATACGAACAGGTTCAGCCCAACAAACACAATGACTAGTCATATGCCCATTCAACATCCAGTATAAGCTAATCAGCTCCAAGAGCATTCTCGAAGAGCCCATAGTTAACTATCAATCTGGAGTGCTCTGTTTCGTCAACTACCGACTGTTTGATGTGAATGTCAGTCTCACAAGCGCTGTAGCTTCTGATGAAATATATCAGTAGCGAGTACTAATGGAGTCAGGTCAAGTAGAGCTGCCAGAGGTGTTGAATTAGCCACGGTGAGCATTGCAGGGATCTCTCGTCCCGACGTTAAAACAATGGGAGCTTAGGCATTTGAATAGAGAATATACTAAACACATAATAATATTTGTATTGAACATTGAATAATATGCGGAAAGGCGAATATGTACAATAGGCTCGAATTTTCAATTGTGAGCTCATTTCGCTCGCTATTACAACAGGTCCGGTTTTTGGCTAAGACTGACCAACCAGGTGGGTGAATTTAATGTTTCACTTGCCCTCACAACAATGACACCTGGTGTTCCATATCAATGTTTCCACTAGCAGACTTGCATCTGATCCTCAACCTTCGATCGGCCAATCCAGTTGGACCCTACCATTTGAAATGCCGGACTCTGATTTAGGGTGACTAAAGCTTGCCATCATCTCTCCTCTAAGTAGCCGACATGAAATATCTCTCGAATGTGCGATAATTTGAGCTCAGATGATCAGCCTATCCAAACACATTTTTGTAACTGAATTGATATTGATCGCCAAACTTCGTTCTTACCCCAGATTGCACGGTGAAGGTACGAACGTCCCGAAGCTGGGAGCTGGGGTGGAAACTCTCTAGTCGGGTGGAAATGATACACCTCAGGGGTTCAATTGCAGGATATGATGCTTGTTAGGGAAATGGTATGTACACTAAGGATCGAAATCATTGATACTCTGCTGGTTGACCCAGGTTTTGATCATGAGACAGCCTTTACCCAAAGTTACTCAAAGGCGATAGCGTACCTCCTTTTCGCCTGGTCAATGTGAAGAAATTGCTCATTAGGAAGGGTAACGACGCTTTACACAGAGTCGCACAGGGTATGAATGAACGGATGCGTCATTAAAGTCAGACTGAAGAGCGCATCAAGTGCAAGGTGGGAGTGCACCCACCCCAAACTATCACTTTCTAACATAGGTAAAATCATCACTGCTCAACATAGTGTTATGAACTCCCAACCGATTCATAGAGAGAAAGGGTTAATCGATAGTGTTTCAGCTCGTGGTAGGACACTAGGGTATAACAAGGAGTAGGACGCTCTAGCATTAGTCAAGGTCAGCAATGCTTCTGATTCCTACCAAAAAAATAAGAGACGGATTTTATTCTTACGAATACTAGGCAACATACTGCATAAATCCACCAAAAAAGCTGCCCATGTCAAAAATCCCTGCCATCTTCCCGATGTTTCCTGGTTTAAAATTACCTCTATGACGTTTGAGACCCAGTAATAGTGGAGAGGGCCGGGCTGGGACACGCAGTATGCAATGAACGTACATAGAGACCTAAGAGACTACAACAGGAACCGTGCTACTGACTTTAAAGGATACACGTGACCACCACTCCAATAGGCCTTGGAAACGTAGTACAGATACAGGGGAACTCCTCTATAGAACTATCAGAGGGCAGCAAAGTTAGGCCAGTGACCTTGGGAAATTCGACGCTTGCATCGTCCCTATGCAAGCAACATTTAGACAAATCCTACCAAAAGAAGTACACAGTGCCCTTACTTTCATTTTTCGACGTGAGTTCGAGTTCATTCATGAGCTCAAGTCAGACTGGAGAGCGGATCTAGTGGAAAGCAGGCATGCACGACAGTCTGTCATTTCCTAATATAAATACATGGAGTAATACTCATCCTGGAGCTACAAACTCCACAGTAATAAATAAAAAGAGAGAAATAGTTGGTTGCTGTTAGCGTTGCGAGTCGAAAACTTGAATATTACCAGAAGTGGGACTCTGGGGCACTAGTCAAGGTCAGCAATGGTTCTTATTTCAGAACAAAAATTGTAAGTACACGGTCTAGTTCCCTCGAATACTATGCAACATACCGCTTGAATCCGCCGAAAAAGCTCCCCATGTCGAACCGCCCTGCAGACTTTCCGATGCCTCCTGGTTTAAAAATATCTCTGTGACGTTCGAAAGTTAGTAACAGATTTGAAGATGTAGTACAGATACAGTACCCTTTGGTCGGAGTTACTTCTGTAGAGCTATCAGAGGGTACAAAGGATACGCCCAAAACCTTGACTTCGGGGGATTCGATGCTTGCATCGTCCCTGTGCACACAACAGTTAGAAAAGAAAACCTACCAAAGGAAGTAACAAGACACTTACTCCCGCTTTTCGACTTGTGCTACTGCCAGATTTCCCTTGTCGAAGATGGGCGGTGTATTTCCCGGAAAACCGGGGTTGAGCTTGAAAGGACCAGTTATAGATGTATCTGGGAAGCGTGCAGAAAGCTGAACGAGAGCCGGCCCAAGAGACATGCTGATGATTGGGTGAATAAAAGAAAGGAAGAAAAGAATAGAGCTCCGAAAAAAACGGCGCAAAAAGATGAAAAGTAATGCTACCGAATCCTCTAGCGAGATCATTTATAAGCTGTTGGAAATGAATTGGTGTTCTCGGGGCGGGACGGAAACAACTGAGCTATGCATTCAATCCGCACGAATTGACTGATAGTTTCATCCAGTATGTAGTTCACCCGGCGTAGATGTGCCAAGAAGGGGAAAAGGATTGGCATTTTACTTTCACTTTGAAGAACGATTATTCTGTGTTCGATTATTCATTTCGAGTAAGTGGTCATCACTAAGTCCACCAAAAAGACCCTGCATTTTTGTAAGACAGGGAGAGCCATATCCAACCTGGCCCCGCAGAAGACTTCCCTTAGCATTTTGATTCGCAAACGGTTCGACTCTAATCTCTCGTGATGATCTTGTGGCGTAGGGTACACGTATGAAAGCCGGGAACAAGCATGGCCTTCAGTGATCAGGGCGAGATGCACGAGAAACGTTCTTCATATTTTGCCCCGTCTCCCCACACCGTCAACCTTATTTGGAGAAGGGGGGAACGCTAGTTGAATGGAAAATGGAAAATCCCTCTTGGTGAAACGAGCCAAGGCTTGGTTTCATTCAATCGAACAGGGAACGTTGTCGTTGATCTGAAATATACTCAACGTTCTGAAGCTTTCATCAAAAGTTATACTGTCAATATGGAAGTCTGAGCTTCTAGCTCTACAGTAGAAAAAAGGGTTAAATGAGAGACTTGGTCGTTGGGATTCATGGTGCAGTAACAATAAAACTTGACTGTCATATCAGATCGGAGGATGAACTTCTCCGGGCTCAATCAAGCTCTGCAATGCTCGTTCTATCAGATTAAAAGTGTAAACAAAGGATAAAATGTGCAAGAGTATCGTGCAACATACCGTTTGTACGCGGCGAAGTAGTCGTCCATATCGAACTTCCCGAACGATTCGGTGTGAATAAGGCCAGTTTTCTGGTTATCCGCGTTTCTGTGATAAAATAAGTTTGGGAAAGGTCTGAAAAAGCGAACGACAAGGCGTACGGCTGTTCTTCAGTGGGCTCTACCTCTATGGAAACATCAGAGGATTCTGATGGCCCAGAAGGTTCAGAGGGTTCAGATGGTTTAGAGGGTAGATCAAGAAGGTCAGCTAGGAGGTCGGAAAGTTCAATTCCTGTGTCCTCTCTGTGCACAGAAATTCTTAGAACGTTGTCCCATCAGGAAACGCTTCAGACTCACTCTCGCTTTCCGTAGAAGGATGCCAATCTCCCAACGTCAAACACTGGTGCCGTTTTTCCAGGAATAACGGAGTTCAACTTGGGAACGTTCAAGAAAGTCGTATCAGGGAAACGTGCAGTAAGTTGAATGAGGGCCGGCCCGAGAGACATGATGAGAAAGTCAGATCAATGAAGGATGAAAAGTGAGACTTGAAGTGGCTCGTAGGAGAAAAAGAATGAAAGAATGTCAAGAAGTTCTCCAGCAGATGTGGTTTATAAACAATGGGAAATGGATACTGCATCTTGACAGCGTCCAAGTACAAAGAACCTGTCATGTCCTGTCATCGGTTCTTCACCTGGCGCGTGGATGAGATGAGGCTAACGTAGGAACCGCCAAGCCTACTTGATCCTAGCTAAGAAACACTGTCAGTTATCATTCGAAAATCGTACGCACATAAAACACACCATATCCGCATTCACTTGAGGAGCCGTTTTGCTCGTAGAAACAGCTACACCCAGAGCCAAGCCCGCAAAAGACTTGCCCAAAAGGCATTGTCATTTATAACTATTTCGATACTGGACAACCTCATGGCGCAAGGCAATTGAAGGGCCCAAATCATTGTTAATGAGTGCCTGCGACAAGCATTGTTCCGTTCTCACATACCTTGCTTCAGGAATGCAATATCACTTTATGACTCTCAAGAAATTCCTTCGTACATATGGGAAGCCAACGGTATGTTCCTATGCGCCACATTTGTATCGTAGAACGATGCTAGACGAGATGAGGGTCGCAAGACCCTAGTAAGGGGCACCGCCTTGTTTGAACCGGTCAAGACCGCCATCACCGTTGTTTATTTAGAGATCAAGTACGAATTCCATCGTGTGGCACACTAGCCTCATTCAAAGTAATACAAGCGCCCACTTTTAAGAAAGGCGCCAAAGTCCCGTGGCGCTGAAGCAAAAGAAAGATTGCCGTCGATTACCCAGCACGGTGTATCTCTTAGAGAGGGATGTTTGATAGTGTTCTGAGCCCCTCTTCCCTCTCATTCAGAACCATCGCTGGATATCAAGCCTCAGGGCATTACAAATCAGGCAGAGGCGCCTGTTTTCGCCAGCGCCTGCTTTAACTTTGTTTTCCGCTCTGAATGCTCATGTCAATATGGATGCCAAGCACACGCGGTTGCCAGGGGAGATGGTGAGTTGTGTGTTTTGTAAATGGTAAGCATCATCCTTTTTCTTTTGTTTAGTCCAGCATGTCTGAAACTGGTCTGCGGAGTTCCTTGGGGCCCAAAGTGAATCCTCTACCATTACACAACAGGGAAGCAATGAGAACCTCATATAATAAGAATCACTCGCAGAACATGCTTGTGTATGGTGGGTAAAACTCGCATGAGATCCGTTAGAAAACGGCCACATGCCTGGTCATAACAAATTCTCGCGAGGGCAACATTGAGCGAGTTCCACAGTTCTGTAACTTGATTCCCCAATCATAATAAACACTATTCACATTTCAGACAAGTAAGGTGACTTTACAAAGTCCAACACCTTGATCCCTTTTGAATCCAATACAGACAGCCTCCCTCCAAACCCACACATAACCCACTGAGGCAAATCAAAATTGAAGTCATCTTCAGGATCATAAAAGATGCCACTTCTGCTCTCCATTTCTCCGTCTCCAATGGATGAGTGGAAAAATACTAGCTTGTGAGAGTTTTCTTCCGGCAAAGAATACAGAAGACGAGTTTCATCAGGATACGTATAGCTTGCTGCAGTTCCTGTATTCAAAGCAATCGGGAAAGCAGTTTTATCCTCAAGCCGGAGCCGATGACGGACTTTGAATTCAACGTGAGTAGGAGGGAGACTATCGGAGATTTCGTCTTCTTTAATGAGGCTGAGTTCCTTGTTTTCGATGACCAAACTCCCATCTTGATGTTCCCAAAGCCAATCAGCTCGAATGCTGTCTGTCATTGGTCGACCGTCGTTGAAAGAAGTCCGCCAGCACGAGAAATATGATATGGCCATATCTTCTGCTTTGACGGGGACGTGATTTGGACTAGTCCGAGAAATCAGAGGGTTGACGATTTCTGCATACTGTCGCGGGGCGTATGTCTGCGGGGCTGGAACTTGAGGAAGGCTATACACCATAGCGATGTCCGTGAAGCGAGATATCGCCACAATGTATCCACTGGTGACGAGAATCTATACAAGAGAAATAAATAAAAGGCAGAAAACAAAACCCAGTTGAGGAGCACAAACATATGCATCAAAAAGACGTTCATCGTCTTCAGAGCTGGCAGGCCAAGCCGCGCACCCTCCATTTACAAAGTCCCAAATAATATAGTACTTCTGGTAATTTTCATCGGTTACGCTGAGGATATGATACCCAAGGATCGCATGAAAATATTCCTGCCCAGTGCGTCGCCACTTCGAATAGGGTAGCTCAAGCACACCAACAAGTTCAAGTTGGGGAGAACCGTCAGGAGGGGCAGTAAAACGATAGATCTTCCTTGTATTGTCTCTGTAAGAGAGAGAAAAAAAAAACATCAATGCCATGCTACCTCAATGAATAAAAAGGTCATGATTCTTACCCCGACTCCGAAATGACGGCAGCACAAATGAACACATCCTCATTCTTCCCTGGTTCCACATTCGTCCAGGACCAGGTACTCCCGATTTCAATCTCTTCAAAGCATACAAGCTTCGGTTCTAGCTCAAACAAATCCCAGATTTGCAGTCCCAAGTTCGTGAGTGCAACGAGGAACCGTCCACCTGTAAGCTGGTCGAGCGCGAACACGCGGACACCCTCCTTCAAAGGAATATGTCTACTTAAAAGCGGAGTAGGTGGAACTCCCGTCTGGGAAGCCTTGCGCAATGTCGCAAGGAGGCGGATCCAGCTGGTTGCAAGAACTTCAACTTCGTGATCTGCAAGATCGTCCAACGGGAACGAAGGGGTAAAGAGATGGAGATCGTCCGAAATTTTCTTGAAAACTTCAATCCAGACTGTTCGTTCTCTTGACAACCCTTCAAGGTGTTTACAACACTGTTGTTTCCTCTGGTCAGTATGGAATCGGGGAAATGAATTACCGGACAACTCACCTCGCGAAGATGCCAGATATCCTGTGGTGTACAGAAGGAGAAGATATGGAAGACAAGGTCCTCTGGGATGACCAATATGCTTGCGCCGTCGGCAGTGGTGCTCATGGTTGGGAGCAAAGTAACCTGGCACCGAGCGTGGCTTTCGGTTTATCCAATTGCGGATTGATAGGTAATCCTCCTTCCCATCTATCCCATATATAGAAGCATGGATAGTTGCAATGATGCCTAGCAAGGAGATAGAGAGCAACTCAACAATTTTAGTCGTGGATTCAAGTGTTGCACAATGGTGGTTTTGAGAGAAAGAGCAAAGCATCCGGCATTCAAGTTGAAGCAAGATAACTTGGTTGCGAAACGTGCCTAGGATCCTTCCCAAGCAGTGCTCTAATCTACATTCCCAGCCCCTAGTGGTGGCACTAACTTAAACCATACACTTACATGTCTTTACATTGATGCGATGGATTTGCATGCCGTAGGTCTCACTATTCTATTTACCATTTGAATGAGCCCGCACTTTCGGAATGAATTTCTTAGGAGCCGGAAGTGGTCTAAAACACCGCAAAGCCGAGTTGCAACAGAAGAGGTTGGCTGGATTTGAACCAATCAGAGCTTTGGAAAGATGCTGATATGACAGACGGCTGTAGCGCGAGCATGCCCATGGAGGAATATGTGCTTTGGGACCAAGGATTTGCACACGGAAGCATCGTGAACTTATCAGCAGTGGGAGAGGTTTGATGCCCGTAGATTAGGCGAACCATGTTCCTGCACAAATCTAGACCTATGTCGCTGCAATGACGCACCTGGCGAAGTTGAATCTTGTCCTCGTACCACCACTTGTTTGGCGCGCTCCTCTCCTCTTTCACGAAGTTCGCTCTATCTTGGTTTCCCAGTTCAATTGCTAGTATCATTGAATTACAGTCGTGCTTTTTCGCCTGCTCTCGAAGGTAGCGCAGGCATTTTCGGGTTTTCAGTTAGTTGCCGAAGAGAATCGTGGAGAGTCTCTTAGGGGTTAACGCCTTCCCTTGATGACGGAAGAATTTATTGACCCTATGCAATTGAGTGAAGGTCTTAAAATATTACAGGACAGGCTCAATAATTCACATATGCAACCTGGGCTCAACTGACCTTTGAGTTTTGGTGGCGCATCTCGGTTCGAGCAGACCCTCCTCTTTCCCCCCATCTTGCTCCTACATGGTTATGGATAGCCCACTTGGAAGATCGATTCCTGTACTCTTGCTCGCACCCGACATGTCCTTGCTGCTATCTGTCGAGTTCAAGAGACAGGCATGTGGATACGCACTGTGTAGGTTGAATCCCTCTTTCTCCTTATTACTATTAAAATGGCGTCGTTGACCGATGGTGATAGCTGCAGCTTTCACAGGGTTTGCGTGGGATACGTTGCTTTGTTTTCCTTCGGAGGTATGTTCTTGCTATGTCCATTCTTTTCTTTGCCTTCAGAAATTTTACATATTGTCTCACAGTATAAGTACTTTTGGGTATGTAGGATATAAATTTGCGTTAATTTGGTTTACGATGGCGCCAACTAGAAAGGAAATTTTACCCAAGGCTCCTTTCTTTACTTTTTGGTACGAGATCTGAAGTAGTGTTGTATGTTAACTTAAGCTAATTGATGCTTTCCAGAATCGCTATTTTGTTGTCATAAATTTGACACTGAGTGTACTTGCTATGTTGGTTGCCCCAAGTCCAAAGGTAGGCGTCGACTCCTCGCCCGATTTTCTGCATTCTTAAATAATAAGTTTAGTTGTAAGAATATCCTTCCACGTTTGTTTTAAAGTAATAGTGGTTGAATGCTGTCCCAACTTTTTAGCTGTTAGTTTTCTCTACTATTCAATGAAAGCCAACATCTAATCGATGGCAAAGGTGTAATATGGCTGTCATACTTGGCCGGGACTGGAGGTTAGGAGCAATTAATTTTGAGCATAATATCCGATGTCTCATGTTTGGACTTAGCATTCCTTCAGGCAATTTTTGCGGAGGTGCAATCATGGTTGGCTAATACCAGCTTGGTCACTCTAACGATCATTCGATAGGCAGTTCTACTACGACGGGCCCTTTTATTCCTGGACAATACATCAATATTCAAGTATATTCTCCTTGGGGGGTTCTTTGTGACCATCATTGCTGGTACCACTGTGGCCCAGCTCACCGTCAAGTCCATGACAAGTACGTCATTTCCATCCCTCCAAAGCATTTCAAATCCCTCACGGGGGTTTTATTTAGTGGCAACCAAGACATATTTTGGCACCTCTATGTGCACTGTGATCACATTTGAACCTGGTTTTGTGTCTGAGCTTGGTTTTGTTTAGTGAGTTCATTTCGTATAGCTGCACCATCTCGACGCTGACTGCTTTAAATGTGTCCAGTGTTCCCGCGGTGACGTTTAATATCTTGCTCGCATTTGTATCTACCTGGGTGTTCACGAAGAAGATAAATGGTTCACTGTTCCCGCAATCGGTTGGTATTCGTTTGATTTCTGCCATGCGGTGGCAGTCTATAGCACATTTTACTTCGTGGGTCTTCTTGTTCTTGAAATTGGATATCTCAGCAGCTCAATATCTACCACAAGAGTGATGCTTTTAATGCTTCTCAATTCACTCATATTTCACTTCGCGCGCGTGAGTCGTATCCAGCCTCCACGAGCTCTCGAAACTAAAATCTTCTTAGAACTATATAGATGCTGTCGCTCCATTAACTCTGACACTCACAGCAATTACCTCATCTCGGATGATTATATTCATGCAGGATGAAGCAGATCAAACCAGATGTAATTCTGTTGAGTTGGTGATTACTTCAAGACTCCTCAGGGATCGTTTTGGCATGGGCGAAAGCACCAACGACGAAGTTGGACTATCGATTGGAGCCACACACAGTGGAGAGGGAGCATAAACCAAAGGGCTTTGGGTTCAGACACCGGACTTCAGACTTCGCTGAGTTTATACCTCCGATCGTGGAAGCCGTCGTTGAGCAGGCGAAGAGGATGGCGGCCGGGGCATGTACGGGGGTTATCTACGCAACTTGTACCTCTGCCGGCGGTACATTGATAAATGTATACGAAGTTTTTGAATCATTTGAGCTTAAGGGAGGGAGGAGACTTGTCATTGGTCGGGGACGAGACAAACAAGTCTTAATCTTCACCACCATGCTCCAGGGGACGCTCAAACTCTTGGGAGCGGCCGTTCACGCCAATAAATTACCCGCCGTCAAAATATGGAGTATTCTTTTCGTTTATGATGCGCTGCCTGCAGTTAAAAGACGTGATAATCCTTGTTCAACATGCTTCGACTCTGGCCGACCTGCGGCCTCCTCTCCAGTGTCTCCACCTTTCTCTTCGCATTCTTGCAACTCTTTCAGACTCTCTCAATGTCTCATATTAAGCTTTTATAGGTGATTCTAAAGGAAGAGGTATGGACAATGTCCACAATTAGCGAGTTCCAGGAGAGACGCTCGACAATCCAAGATTGCTTCGGAAATTTGGCATTGGATATCTGGCAACCTATTGATAATAGAAGTATCAGGATAACCAGCCTTTGAAAATTTGGGGACGAAAAACTTACTTCTCTGATATGAGGTCAGAGAGCAGCGAACTCAAGCGTTCAACAAGATTCGACGTTCGAAGATTCCGCTGTAGTCCAATATCTAGCTCAGACCAGGGTGGGCGGGTTTGGAAGAATAAATCCTCTTGGGCCCTTGCATCGTGCCATGTAACACCTTCTTGAGGTCACTGGACGACGGCTGTTTGACACAATACCAACTATGTTGAAGTGGTTCGTCTTCGTTGCGTATGAGCTTAAGCCATAAGTCTTCATCCCCAGTTGGAATGCGATCAGGCTTGGTCAAAACACCTAGAATGTCGCATTAGTAAACACAGAACACTTTGCGTATTTCAAAAGACCCACCAATAGTCCTGTTGCCTTCCGGATCATACTTTTTAGCAAGACGCTGAGCTCCTTGTGTTTGGAAATCCGCTGTGATTGATTAATTAGGCATGGGGAGTTAACCAGTGGAAAAGAGGACCAACTCTCGCAGGTGACCGTCAACAAAATGAGACAGTTGGACTTGGAGATGTAACTGGTGACCAAACTCTCGACAAGCTGAATATCCGATTCGCGACCACGTGAGCCCGTGCTTTGAATCAGCCCTAGATGAAGGTCTCATTACAAGCCAAAGGAGGATGTGAAGAGTGCGCGCATACCAGGCAAATCAATGAAGCTGAGGTCGGCCATGTCAGGGCCACAGATTTCGAGTGACACCCAGTTGGAGAAGTCTATTTCCGGGGAACCTTCCTCATCCAAATCTTCCGTAAGAAATCGTGTTACGTCGTCTACACTAGGATTGAGGATGGCACGCTGCGCATGTCGAATGCGTTCTTCGATGTCGACTTTGCTGCGTATTGTAGGTCCAAATGGAACGTTTCGGACAGGGATAGGCTGGCCTCTCGCATCGGTGGAAAGATGAAGCTTGACTATGCCTTTCCACGATTCGTCAGAACGCGTCAGTCGGCACTCTGTAGGGCATCTGAAAAGCACACATTCAGAGAGAAGCGCAAAGTAAAGCGCAAAGAAACGAACCGAGTGCAGGTTCCCGCGGCTCTAGGAAGCGTAATTCCGGACATAGACTCAATGAGGGAAGACTTTCCAGCACTCTGGGAGCCAATGACGGCGATGAGAGGAAGATCAATCTCAAGTCCTACTCTAAAAGTTGAAATGAGTGAAAGGATCGAACATCTGGAGAGAAGAGAATACGTACCCAGTATTGTGTAACCTATTCACGAGGTCGAGCATCGCGCCCCGACTGAGCGAAAGGCCAGCAGCGGCGAGACCAACTGCGGGTTCATTGCTGGGTGAGGTGGGTCTGTTACTCGTTGAACTATC
Source organism: Flagelloscypha sp. PMI_526 (assembly GCA_021399455.1). Classification (NCBI taxonomy): domain Eukaryota; kingdom Fungi; phylum Basidiomycota; class Agaricomycetes; order Agaricales; family Niaceae; genus Flagelloscypha; species Flagelloscypha sp. PMI_526. Next base: position 589,276 of record JAJTUO010000017.1, read on the forward strand.
GCTCATAGTCTTGTGAGATGAAAATTTTGCGTCTGGCTTCTTGTCTTTTAAAGGATGGACCTCTAGCAGCTAGTATGCTTTGCGTGGTGAAATCCATGGTAAAAGCGCGCCGCGGGACCAGGCGTGAAGAGGAAGCGCAGAAGTGGCGTGAAGCTCAATCGAGCAAGAGGCTAGAGTCATTTTGAAGCGTCCTCGTAGCAGAAAGTCGCAAGTGCAAAAACAAAAAGAATTGGGTGTTCGACGAATGACGGAATGGGACCTTCATGGTGGTCCAAAAGGAACCTGGAGCGGATGCATTCAACGGCACGGGTTGCTCTCTACACTTCAATGTCCGGAACCGTCAGGCGCCTGGGTATTCATCTCCGTGCCCTTCTCTCATTCACCCTGTCTCCTTGATATCGCCTTGTTGCCAAGCCAGAATTCTGTCTTTGCCCTGTGACCTTCCACGCCCTGCCGGCGCTTTTCGTATTCTGCTAAACCTATTCATCAACTATTCGGCTCGAACATTGAAGGTTCAATGCTTGCGACGAGGACGGATTGAGGACCCTTAGCACTTTGACTCGTTTTCTTCTGAATGTATAAAAACTTCATAGCTCAGGGATTAACATCTCAGTGGAAAAATGACATCCCAAGTCAATGCTGAGCTTAAGGAGGGACCACCACTTCAGCCAAGCGAAGCCCTTACGCCCGGCAAGAAATCCACCAACTTTTGGGTATCATTTGCTTCCATCGTACTATGCACTCTCCTTAGTGCTCTTGATCTTGTTAGTTTTTATAAAACTCCTTTACAAATGTCTAACCCTTCTCTTACACAAGACGGCAATCGGAACGATGCTTCCAACCATTTCGGCAGATCTTCACGGCAGCGATAACTTTGCTTGGATAGGCACGGCCTATGCCTTGGCAAGCACTGCATTTCTCCTTCTGAGCGGCAACCTCTCCGATATCTTTGGACGGCGGTCAACCATGTTGTTCTCAGTTGGTGTTTTCACCCTCGGGAGTGCCTTGGCAGGGAGCGCACAGTCAATGAACTGGTTAATTGCCGCTCGAAGCAAGCCCTGTTCCGTCCTCATGTAGCTATTTTCTCATCACTCATGTAGCTGTTCAGGGTATAGGTTCAGGCGGAATTCTCACAGTATCTGAGATTATTGTATCTGACTTGGTTCCACTGGTTGAAAGAGGAGTCTATCAAGGCATTTTGGCCATGACATGGGCTTTTGCAAGTGCCGTGGGACCTGTTATTGTGAGACCCTTATTGGCTTGGTTTTCAATGACTTAATTAATCCCAGGGTGGGAGCCTGGCCGAACGGGCTTCATGGCGCTGGCTCTTTTACATCAATATTCCCATCTCAGTCCTGGCCTTCCTCTTCGTTTTATTCTTTCTCAAAGTCCGCCAACCCATCGGTGACGTATTTTCCAAACTGGCTCTTGTCGATTGGAGGTACGCAGTCATGTGTAGAATATCAAAATGTACTCACGATTGTTCAGTGGCAATGCTATTGTAGTAGCAGGAATCACGCTAAGCAACATTGGATTGGCTTGGGCCGGTGTTCGCTATCCATGGGGCGACGTTCACGTTCTCGCACCTCTAGTGATTGGTATGGCTCTTGTCCTATTGTTCATTGTGCATCAGAAATTCGTAGCAAAGCGACCTACCGTACCATGGGATGTAGTTTCTGAGCAAACTGCCCTGAGCGCACTGATTGCGGCATTCTTCCATGGAATTACCAGCATCTCGCTTGTCTGTATGTTACCATTTTTGCCATCCAACACAAGCATTCATTAATTTGATATTCACAGACTACATGCCTGTTTACTTTCAAGCTGTCAAGGGCGCATCTCCCATCAAGTCTGGGGTAGACATTTTGCCCATTGCACTCCTGATTGCACCAATGGGTTTCGCAAATGGCGTTGCTGTGCAAATTTTCAAGCGTTACCTACCAGGGAACTACCTAGGCTGGACTCTGAGCATTGTTGGTTTTGGCATTCTGAGCATGTTGAAGGAAGATTCATCGACTGCTCAATGGGTGGGATACCAACTTGTTGTAGCAATTGGTACTGGTGTACTTGTAAGTGGTTGGGGTCAGCGCCTCCAGTATTTCTGACATGGATGATGTGTTTTTCAGTTCTCGGCAACCATTTTTCCAGTGCTTGCACCTCTGCCAATGGAGAGGACAGCAGCATCACTTGCAATGTATTCTTTCATGCGAAACTTTGCGCAGGTACGCCAACTCCTGCCCCTTTGCGTAGTTACATTTTTATGCGTTTACAGACCTGGGGAATAACAATCTCCGCAACGATCCTCCAGAATCAACTCAAGAAAAACTTACCTTCTTCATTCACCCTCCAGTCCCAGTCTGGCGTGGAAATTGCTTTCACCATCATTGATACTATTCCACATATACCGGAGCCTCTTCAAACAGAAGTCAAAGCCGCATTTGCAAAAAGTATGACTATGATCTGGCTCGTGATGGTAGGGATTTCAGGTCTAGGGCTCGTGAGCCTTATCCTGATGAGAGAGGTCCAATTGAGAGAAACAGTTGACGCAAACTACGCTTTGAAGGAGAAGGCGGTGAGTACAAGTCCGTCCAAGGAACAGGCTTAAGAAGATGGAGAGCATCCTATTTTACAAATACATACAAAACAAGCGACTAATATCGGTCCTTACAGTTTTATTGAGCGGGCTGTAGCCCACACAACTTGTCATCACCACTTACTATTCCCCCCTCATATTCCACTCAACGCTTTTCTCAAGTCGCTCTTCTCTCCTCTCGGTTGAAATTTGATTTTGAAAGGCAATGGATGAACGTTAGCGCTTGGCGTGAATGCCATTGTATCGATTTTCTCTCCTTCCACAGTCCCAATGTCGAATGCCCACAAAATCATGGCGGTTGTTAGGAAGAGAGAACGGTTTGCTAGGTGCAAGCCCGGACAGATGCGCTACATTATCGCAGCGAACCATAAGTCGCATGTCAGAGCTAAAAAATTGAAGGGCTCACACGTCCAAATCCGAAGTTCCAAGGTTTAATGTCATCACGGATACAATCTTGGCCTTTAGGGCTGGATACAAGCCAGCGATTGAAGTCGAATTGTTCTGGATTTGGGAACAAAGATGGTGTTCTTCCAATGGTCCTGGTGGGTTTAAATAAGCGAGAATAGGGTGAACCAGGCAAAATTCACCAGTGGTGGCCAATAACAGAAGCACCTTTCGGAATGATGTACTCGTTCTAAGATGACAATAGTGAGATTATAATCAGGTAGTTCTCTTGGTTTTACCACTCACATATTGGATATCCTCTGTTGCTCGATGAGCGAAGCCTCCTTGAGACACCGGTCGCCTAAAAAAACCAAGGTAGGCGGATCATACGACAGCAACAGCGACTAAGAACTGACCATCTAAACACCTCAAGATAATATGCAACAACCCAGACAAGCTGCTCTTCGTCTGCTGCACATGGTGCACGGTCTCTTCCAACTACCTCATCAATTTTGGCTTGAACCAATTTCTGTTGCTCTGGAAAACAGGCGGAAGCCATAATCATAAACTTGATAGCAGAGGCAGTCTAAAAAACCATCGTCAATATGAGTGGAGAAAAGAAGCATCAGAAAGGCTCACAGTATCAGCACCAGCACCGAACATGGATCCGCAGAGATATGCTAATTCATCATTTGAAAGGCCGATTTCTGCTTGGTGACCCAAAACATAGGCAGCAAATGAAGCAGCAGCATCCTCGAATCCAGGCTAAAAACTAGTCAGGAATGTTAGGCAGAGGAAAATATGGTACATACTTGAAAGACACCTTGGTTAGATTTGGCTCCCTCAACACCTTTGATCATAGCCCGAAATAAGTTCAACTCCTCTTGGTGCCACATCCTCAATTCTTTTGCAGGCGGGTACATCCACCCTGGAAGGAACCTCAAGAAGGGAAAGCGATCCACTGCATAAGTTCCTGGTCGAATCGCATAACCTAGTTGTGAAAGGCATGTATGGACCGCAGCAATGAGTTCAGGTCTCCCAGATCCTTTGGGAGTTGCACTTGAGGGAACAAGAGTCAGCGCCGAATCGCCATATGTAACTCGAAGGATCGTGTCTCCAGCGTAGCGATCCGCATGCCTGAAGAAATCATTGGGAGCGCCGAGTATGTTAAGAACTAATTGACGAGCGTTTTCTTCCTGAGTTGGAGCGTGCGTAATGGCCACTCTGGGCTGAAGAGCCGCATGCAGAGCCCTGTATGGTTAGATCGGGCGGTCATTTAACCGTACGAATCTGAGAAAGACTCACCTCCTCATGTTCTTCAAAGTCACCGATGCTCCCTGGACCAATGTACGCATGCCTCCACTTTTAATCGTACCAGCTGCAATAAATGCGGGTCTATCTGCAGTCAAATTGCCGTTTTTCTCCATAATATCGCTGGCAGCTTGATAGTCAGCAACGACGACTAGGTACCTCCCCAATCCTTGATGCACAGTGAAAACGGGCCCATACTGAGCTCTCCAGTTTTCATATGTCTCTGGAACACTATAAAATAAAGTTAGATATACCATCCGACAAGCGTCCCATACCAAACAGAATGCAAAACTCACTGTGAAGTTGGCATCTGCACACCAAAAAACCAGTGGCTAGGCGGTCCAGGAGGAAGGCGACGCCTTGTCAAGAATGAATCAAATACATGGCGAGCCAAAAGTACACCAGAAAAGAGGATTGCGAGAAAAATGAGGCTGAAGGGGCTAATGGACGTCATCGGAGAGCCAGGTCCCGCCGACGAACGGACCATCCCTTACTCGCTCACATGACCAACGTATACGGTTAAAGACCGTTTTGTTAATATAGCGTTAAAGGGCTCTCATTCAGCAGGGTGTTTGAGAAAGCGCTCATTCAAGCCTATCAGCTTGGTGACAAAAGTGTAGATCGTGGTTCTAAACAAGCATGCGGTGGCAACGCCAGGGGAGTCTTCATATAGCGCGTCCGATCCGCGTACAACCACATGTATCATATATGGCTAATAAACAGCTGTGATTTCGAAAATTGTACAATATGAAATCGACTAAATTACTGATTCCAACCCCTGCATCATATCGAGGCGTTGGTGTGTCATTTATTTAACCCAGGTACCTATAGTTACAGCAAAAGAGGCTTCAACTGTGTGACTACTCTCAACCAATTTTGGCCTTACGGATACTGCTAGTATTCGTGCAAGAATGATGTGCGAATAGCATGGGTGAAAATGTCCTCCGGAGGGTAAAATCCAGGGATTGGTCGGAGGTATAAACTCAACGAAGTCCGAAGTCTGGTTTCTGAACCCAAAGGCCTTTTGGTTATGCTACCTCTCCACCACCGGGTGTGGCTCCAATGGATAGACCACTTTCGTTGTTGGTACTTTCACCAATGCCGAGCCGATCCCTGAAGACGCGTGAAGTAATCTCCAACTCAACAGAATCACATCTGGTTTGGTCTGCTTCATCCTGCATGAATATAAGCATCCTGGAAGATATAATTGCTGTGAGCGTCAGAGATAATGGAACGGCGGTGTCTACATAGCCCTATGAAAGTTTTAGTTTCGAGAGCTCGTGGAGCCTGGGATACGACTCACGGGCGCAAAGTGAAATATGAGTGAATTGAGGAGCATTAAAAGCATCACTCTTGTGGTAGATATTGAGCTGCTGAGATATCCAATTTCAAGAAAAAGAAGACCCACGAAGTAAAATGCGCTATCGACTGCCAGCGCATGGCGGAAATCAAACGAATACCAACAGATTGCTGGAACAGTGAATCATTTATCTTCTTCGTGAACACCCAGATAGATACAGAAGCAAGCAGGATATTAAACACAGCCGCAGGAGCACTGGACAAGTTCAAAGCAGTCAGCTTCGAAATGGTCCTGCTGCGCGAAAAGAACATACAAAAGAAAAACAAGTTCAGACGCAAAACCTGGTTCAAATGTGATCACAGTGCACATTGGAGTGCCAAAATATGTCTTGGTTGCCACTGAATGGGACTTTGTGAGGAATTTGAAAGCTGAGAAGGGATGGAAATGACATACTTGTCGTGGACTTGACGGAGAGTTGGGTCACAGTGGCGCCAACAATAGTGGACAAAAGGAATCCTCCACGGAGAATATAGTGGAATATTGATGTATCTTCTAGGAATATTAGGGCCCGTCGGAGTAGGACTGCCTAGAGAATGATCGTGAGATTCAGTAAGCTGTTGTTCACCGGCCATGATTGTCTACCTCTGTGAAAGTTGTCTGAAGAAATGCTAAAACTCAAATGAGACATCAGATATATTGGACAAAATAAATTGTTCTTAACCTCCAGTCCCGCTCAGGTGTGACAGCCATAGTACACCTTGCCATCGATGAGATTGCGGCATTCATGGAATAGGAGAAAAACTAACAGCTAGAAAATCGTCACAGCATTCAGCCACTGTTGACTTAAAACAAAGGAAGAAGAATACTCTTACAACTAAACAAATTATTGATGAATGCAGAAAATCAGACGAAGACGGACGCCTACCTCTGGACTTGGACCAACCAACATAGCAAGTGCACCCAGTATCAAATTTACGACGACAAAATAGCGATTCTGGAAAGCATCAATTAGCTAGAGTTGGCCCACAACACGACCTCGGATCTCGTACCAAGAAGTAAAGCAAGGTGCCTAGTGTAAATTTTCCTTGCTGCTGGGCTCCATCGTAAACCTAATTCACCCAAACTGATACCCACATACCCAAAAGTACTTATACTGTGTGACAACATGTAAAAATTCTGAAGTGAAAAGAAAAGAATGGAACAGGGCAAGAACATACTTCAGAGGGAAAACAAAGCAACATATCACAAGTAAACCCCGTGAAAGCTGCAGCTATTACCATCATCAACGACGCCATTTTGATAGCAGTAAGAGAAAGAGAGTTTGAACCTACCGAGTGCGTATGCACCTTGCTGTCTCATAAACTCGACAGAGAGTAGCAAGGACATGTCGAGTGCTGGTAGGAGTACAGGAATCGATCTTCCAAGTGGGTTAGCCATATCCGTGTATAGCAAGATGGAGGGAAAGAGGAAGGTCTTCTCGAACGTAGATGCGCCACCAACACTCGATGGTCCGCTGAGCCCAGGTTGCAAAAGTGATTATTGGGCCGGTCCTGTAGTATTTTGGGACCTTCGCTCAAATGCATAGAGTTAATAAATTCTTCCGTCATCAAGGAAAGGCGTTAAACTCTAAGAAACTCTCCACGGTTCTCTTCGGCAACTAACTGTAAACCCGACAATGACTGCGTTACCATCGAGAGCAGGCGAAAAAGCACGACTTGATTTCAATGATACTGGCAATTGAACTGGGAAACCAGGATAGAGCGGAGTTCAGGAAAAAAAAAGGAGGAGGATGACAACAAGTGGTGGTACGGGGACACGATTCAAACTTGGCCAGGGGCGTCGTTGCCGCCGACATGAGTCTAAAATTGTGTAGAGGTTTCGCCTAATCCACCATAATGAGCCCTCCGTCATTGCTGGGAAGTTCAAGATGCTTCCGTGTACAAATCCTTGGTCGTACACCACTTATTCCTCCATGGGCGTGCGTTCGCCATAGCCGTCTGTCGTATCAAGATCTTTCAGGAGCTCTATCTGAATATGTAGTTCAAATCCAGCCAAGCGCTTCTGTTACGGCTCGGCTTTGTGGTGTTTTATTCCACTTCCGGTTTCTAGGCGATTGTTTCCGAAGGCCTAGGCTCATTCAAATGTTACAGAAAATAGTTAGACTATGGCATGCAAAATATAACGCATTAGTGGCAAAATACAAAGACATGAAAATGTAGGGTCAAGATATTGCCGCCACCGGGGGTTGGGAACGCTGATCAGAGCACTGCTGGGAAATTGGATTCATTGAATCTGAATGCAGTTCCTGGATACGATGAAACGACTGAGTACCAGTAAGATATTCATTGAAAGTTGCAGATCCATGGTCAGTCTCAGGCTTGATTATGAGGCTGGCATAGTGACACTGTGCAACAGGTCTCAGAGCCTCAAAGTGGCCATTTCTAATCGTGGATTTCCCCTCACTTCCCAAAGGCTTATCTGCGCTACTTGTACACTAAATGTACGTTGATTGAGCCGGAGGAGGTCTGGGAATGTTAGGCGCCGAATATCGAGGAAGCTCGAAAGTGTCCGACCCATTAACTGATGAAGATACTGGCTCCAGAAGGTCCCCGATTTGGAATGTACGCTAGATGAAAAGTTTGTACGGGGTACCAAATCGTTCAATTGTTTCGTTTAGAATACTGCGACGTAGTTCGTTCGGGAGAGGGTGACCGAAAGCGCCTGCTCAAGCACGCACATACATGGAAATGTACGACACCCCCAGAGCGCGTTGCTGGTCGCTGCTGGGATGTTTTTTTTTTTTTGTTTCAAACAAGTAGATAGACTAAAATTATAAGATTTAAACTACATTTTGGTGCGGGACATCCCCTGTGGTCGTCAGAAAGTAAGGAGGACGAGAGAATACGTGCCGGCGTGCTCTTCTCTTCCTCCAATCGGGGACCTTGTACGTCCCCTTGTCCCAAAGAAGAAAGGTTGACACCGAAGGTGTCCTTGGTCATTGTGTGGCCAAACACTATCCGTAAAAATCGGTACTGGCGAGGGGAGTGTCTACACTGTGTATTTTGTAGCTCACCATAGCCATCCATTACCTTTTGGGTTACAGCTGCAGTCAGAAGATCCGAGTTGCTGTGAGCAAACGTTAGGACCATTTGCATCTGGAATGCTACGACTCGCCAGCCTGTTTGAGAACGCAGTCCATAACAGTGGTGCCTTGCCTATCCTCATTATCCTCACCTTTATCTCCTTCCTTTTCTGTACTCATCTTCAGAGAAATCGGGATTCAAGTATGAGCAATAAGGAGGTCGAGGTGAATGAGAGGTAGAACGGCCTGATGATGATGCAGAGCATAAGGAAGATGTGAAAGTGCAAGGTACGGAGTTTGTTGGCCACTATTAGGTTATTTGGGGACCTAGTCTTGACTCCCTGTCTTACATTAGCCCATAACACAGCCTGGAGCAGGAGATACTGCTTTTGAAGATCTTAGAGGAGAGGGTCCTCTGAACTTGGTGCTGAACCTGCTCAGCAACGAGGCGCCGCTAGAATTTGCGCTATGTTGACCTGCGGGAGATGAAGAACAGAAGTAATGGTGTTCGCATAATATGAATCTGGAGGGAGGCAGCTAGTACCACCTCCCCAGGTTCCCAAAGATACTGCAGGGCATTCCTGTCTCCTACGAGGCTATACCGCACGGCAGCATGAGCGCATTGACTTAGTACTAATGGGTGGTGGCATGAAGCAAGGCCAGCCACTGATGATCCTAAATTCGTATTCACAAGGATGTGTGAGTTCGTGTGGAGAATGACGAGTATGAGACTTGAGACAGGGGTTGTGTTGAAGTTCAAGAGGAAGAGAGATGTGGTGCTAATTGAAGCATAGGACGCGAAGGGGAGCCAGATCGAAAACATTGCAATAAGGTCTAATGGCACTGGGTGACTTTCTCTAGGCTTGAATGGAGAGAATTTTTTCTTTGTAAATCCAGCTGCGGTGAGATGCATCGTTCAAGAAAGAGAAAGACCGATATACTATTAAACAAGACGTTATATGCTACGAAAAGTGGAAAAAGGAAGGTTGTGTACCTTACTTTCATCGACATAGACCTGATGCTGGTGCGTCTCCAGCATAACAAATGCTAACGCCCTCTCCTGGAACTCGCTAACCGTGGACATTGTCCATGCCTCTTCCTTTATAATCAACCACAATTGCTTAATATGAGACATTGAGAGAGTCCGAGAGAATTGCAAGAATGCGAAGAGGAAAGTGGAGACACTGGAGAGGAGGCCGCAAGGTTGACCAGAGTCGAAGCATGTTGAGCAAGGATTATCACGTCTTTTAGCTAAAGGCAGCGCATCATAAACGAAACATTACTCCATATTTTGACGACGGGTAATTTATTGGCGTGAACGGCCGCTCCCAAGAGTTTGAGCGTCCCCTGGAGCATGGTGGTGAAGATTAAGACTTGTTTGTCTCGTCCCCGACCAATGACAAGTCTCCTCCCTCCTTTAAGCTCACAAATGATTCAAAATCTCCATATACATTTATTTATGTGCCGCCGGCAGAGGTACAAGTTGCGTAGATAACCCCCGTACATGCCCCGGCCGCCAGCCTCTTCTCCTGCTCAACGACGGCTTCCACGATCGGAGGTATAAACTCAACGAAGTCTGAAGTCCTGTTTATGAATCGAAAGACAGTTTGGTTTATGCTACCCCCCATTCACTGTGTGTGGCTCCAATGGATAGACCACTTTCGTCGTTGGTGCTCGCGCCCATGCCAAAACGATCCCTGAGGACGCTTGAAGTAACCTCCAACTCAACAGATACACATCTAGTTTGATCTGCTTCATCCTGCATGAATATAATCATCCGGGATGAGGTAATTGCTGTGAGCGTCAGAGTTAATGGAGCGACAGCATCTAAATAGCACTAAAAATATTTTAGTTTCCAGAGCTCGTTGGGGCTGGGATACGACTCACGCCCGCAAAATGAGATATAAGTGAATTGAGGAGATATAAAAGCATCACTCTTGTGGTCGATATTGAGCCACTGAGACACCGAATTTCAAGAAAGACCCACAAAGTAAAATGCGCTATAGCCTGCCACCGCATTGCAGATATCAAACGAATACCAACCGATTGCTTGAA